>JAAWXA010000001.1:18970974-19126578 GCA_038090715.1 Florisuga fusca
CCCCCCCCAGCCCCTGCCCCTTCTTTCCAGACACTTGTAGATTTACAGAAGTGGAAACAGCTACTTTTGTGCTGGTTAGTTTGTTTGGTTTTTTTTAATCCAGGGCTGAGTCTCTTTTTACACAATTCTAATACTTTGAAGTTCTTTCTTGCAATAAATATACATACACACATATATACATTGTATACTCACTTTCCAGCATGGAATAAGGAAATTCTGCTAAAAAACACTGTAAATACCAAAGTCGGATTTTGAAAATTGACTAAAAAGGCACAATATACAAAAAGCCAGTCTTTTTGTAACTACAAAGGAGACATGAACTCCGTCTATTGAAATTTTGTTTTGTTTTACCCTGTCCCTTTGTACACAAAATCTCACAGTGTTCTATTGGCACTGCTCCTGAACTCAGGGCTTTTTGACTAAGGGACAGAATAGAACAGGTAATTTCTGTTCCAAAAGCCAGAACACCAAACTATTTGTAAATTATTTCCTTTAAATTGAATTGGCCACCAAGACACTGTCATATAAAAAGTTATTTCCTGATTTTTATTTTTTAATTACTGAGAAGAGATAACAGGTATTTGCTTTTTATAAAAAAAAAAAAAAACAACAACCCAAATCAAATCACTAAAGCCCCCCCAAAACCAGAAAGCCTACTCTTAAAAACCCCAAACCTAACCAAAACAGACCAACCCAAACCATTAACTGTCTTTTCCTCCTTTCTTTTGGTGTGATTTTCCCCGTGCATCTGTGATTTAGAAGTTTGAAAAGCAGTCATTCTGGATCAGCTAGAAGCATCTGATGCGGTGTTCTATGAAAATAGTGATGGAAAAGTACAACTTTTTATATGCCTTCAGCTTTGGTTTTGGTTGAAAGCTAAAGCATGTTCACTGCTAGAAAGATAATAATAAAATTGGTTGTCTTCTCTAGAAACTAAAGCAAAAAGCAAAAACCCCAACATATCATAATCAGTTTTACTTAGTGAGTAAATGGTTCAGAGACAAAAATAATTACTATGAAACCCATTTTGATTTTCAGAGCATGCTAAAATCTGCTGCTGAAATCTAAATGGAAGTCAATGCTTGTCAGAAAACCTGAATTGGTTTGTGCTAATATTGAGACACACTTGAACCACCTCCCTTGGGAGACCCAGAAATTAACAGCATACAAATCGGCAGCATGCAGGTTCTTGAACAAATGCTCCCAAAACTAGGAGGAAGCATGCGCTATGTGTTGCTTTTGGCCAGACAACAGCGTTTCCTACCACAGTCCCTAAGAACTTCCCTTGGCCTAGGAAGCTGTTTAAAGTACCCAGAAGTGGATGGTTCTGGGAAAACAACAGTTAGAAGTTCTGAAACATTAAATAAAAGGCTTTCACAGACTTCTTGGAAGACTTCCTTCACACTTCACTGACTAAGTACACAGCAAATTAATAATGACAGTCTGTAGTTAACTTTCACTGCATTCTCAAAATTCACAAGTTCAATTTTGCAATTTGATCAATATTCATACAATCTTAACACACCAAGTAAATTGGTAAAAATGCTGCAATATATACTTTGAGACATTTCTCAGAAATAATTGAAGTATTTGTTACCTAACATTAATATAACTTCTGTTTACGAGTATTGATGATGGTTAATATAAGTATTAAATTGTTAGAAGGGTTTCAAAGACTAGTATGAGGCATGTAATCAGGATAAAACCAGAACTAAATGTGAAACCATGAAGGCATAATTTAGACACATGCACAAAAACCAAAGTCCTTTTTCTTCTTAACAAGAGAACTATTAAAACCACAGAAGAGTCACATAGAAAAAAAAGCACCTTTAACAAAGGACTGACTTTGAATAGTTTTAAAAATCAGGACTAGGTAGCTTTGCAGCAGTAAGATATATATTTTAAGCACTTACTCTAAAGAGGCTTCTATTTAAAATTTTGCTACATAGTTTTAAAAAGGAAATCTAGCAGTCCTCAGGCTATGTGTATGACTGAGAATTTATGTTACAAAAACAACAAAAAACCCCACCAACAACAACAACAAAAAAAACCCCAAAAAGCCACACCACAAAAAACCTAAAAAAAAACCCCACTAATAAAAATATGGGCAAAGACAACTGAAGTCAATAGAAGACTTGCTATATTCTTTAAATCAGACAAATTACCTGGTTTATCATCTATAATCCTGACAGAAGTCAGTGGTTTCCACACTAACAGCACATGCACATCAAATGCCATCATCTTCTAATCCAGAAATCTGCAAATGTATTTCTATAACAGGATTAAGATTAGTTTTATGAAGGTTTAAATGAGTGTAAATCCACAACAGGCATGAAAGCAGTCTCCCTGTGTTCCACTGCTTCTACCCAGATCTGTTGATCCCCAGCCCCTTGTCCCAACCTAAAGTTAGCTGGTTCCCTGTTGCTAGAGATCAACGAGTCAAATACTTCATTTCAGCAAGTTGCTGGTGAAATGCCTTGGGTCCTTCCCCAGCCTGTAAGTGCACCCAGCTCCTGAGATGCCAGGGCAGCCAAGGGGAGGATCCATACAGCAGGCATGGGCAGGGACACCCACAGAGTTCAGGAAACTGATCGTCACTTCAGAACCTGACTTCATAACCCAAATCCAGCAAGCACTGAGTTACAAACCCACCCAGACCCAGAAGTTATTTCAGTCACTTTTTGCTGAAGTATTCAACTCCTAGTAAGCACACCATGAAAATTCAAGGGCACCAGACAAACATCGCTCTTTCTCTTCTTGTCCACTTCTGCTCTTTTCCTACACTGTCAACCTCAAGCATTTACCAGTGACAATTCAGCTACATGTTTCCATAGAGAAGTCATGGGGTTTCATAGAATTTTGGTTCTTGATAACTAGAATTCTATTGCTTGCTTTTCGTCCTCTTCTCTACAGTCAAAGCTGGGCTTTGCCACCAAAGCCACTTCATCTTTATGCATACAAGCTGGAAAACGTATTATCGTGCTGGTCTGAAACTTGGGTCTTGCAGAAAATGCTAAATAAAGATTTAAACAAAGGTAGGGAAGTGAACATGACAATAACTGCAGCAACTATATACATTTACATATATATGTATATACATATATATACATATACGTTTGCAACTCAAATCTGAATGCAGTGGTGAAAAGGAGAAAATGGAGGAAACAAAAAATAAATTACTGACCAGGAAAAAAGTTCACCTTGGGAACAGGGACTATGGAAGCTGCCAGTAACTGGTATATTTTCTTTTCACATCGCAAAAGGTGAGACAATATCACAGGCTTTCTCCCCGCTGAAAGGCCACTAGCAGGTTCCAGTGATGAAAACCCCTCGAAAGAAGGGCATTGTAAGAAGGTGGAATTACAAGGACTCGGTGGATCCATCTCTGATTGATATAAAAGCAAACTTCCTAATACTAAATTTATAAAGGGAATTTAAGGGACAGTTTTAAACATAGTCAATGTTTCTACTAGAAATCAGCTATATACATTATGGAGCATGCTCAGCCTGTAAGGCAAGATCCTTTTTATCTAGGAAAACAATCTCAAGTTATGTTTCATGCTGTCCAGTCACTGTAATTATTGTGATGATTTCCCATCCCTTTTTACTAGGAAAAAAAAATAAAACCCATGATCTTATTTGGTCCTTTGTGAAGAAAAGACACCCTGGTGCCATCTGATTGTTTTAGCCTGATATTTCTAAGAAACTAATGTTATTATGAGAAGACTAATCACAAATTTTTAACAGCTGAACCATTCTGTCCATGTTCTATCAAATTTGGCAAAATGCTAGATGCCTCAGATATTAATTTCACAGAACTTAGTGACCTTACAGAAAAATAAGACCCAGAACAGTGACTCTTGAGGGAAAGGCAGCCATCACTTTGTCTCTTTTCCCCCAGGAGAGACAGTAGATTAGGTTTACAGGCTAATCAGAATTCAGGTACTACCTGTTCAAAACCACAAGCATGCCACTCTTACCTGCCCAAAAACCATTAAGGGATGCTGAAAGAAACAGAAGACTTGAACAACATGGCAAGGAGCTGAAGAGCTGACACTAGAGGCTAAAATGCTTAGGGAGTGAAACTAGAATAAATTAGTTTTTAAGTCTACTACTCATGAAAGAATATGAATCATGTTTATGGAATATTCTTAAGCCATAATACTTCAGGAAAAAGAACCAAACAGCACAACACTTAAACAGCAGATACATATAAAACATCCACGTGGATAATTTGAGTAAGTCAATACCAATTAAATAAAAGGAATGAAAACATTGCAATTATTATTGTGACTGGATAGCTTTAACTATCTTAGTAGCATGCAATGTAACAAGGTAGATTTGTGTTCTGCTGCCAAAACAAAAGACAGAGCATATATCTTTTCATCAAAGTATCTGAAGTAATATGATAAACAGTGAAATAGAACAGTGAAAAAGCCTCTCACCATTTATTCCTCATACAAATAAATGTTAGTTGGATATGTAGGCTGTCAGACAAACACATACCCTTGTAAAGGCCTGGTTTTCCAAGTAGATTTTATTTTCCCCTCCTCCCTTTAAGAAGAAAATATCATTGAAAGAAAAAAAAACAACAAAACACTCCAACAAAATAAGAAAAAGAATAACTGATTCCCTCAAAAATCTAGGGCAGATACAAATTATTGTTGACTCATATTGTAAATTGCCTGTCCACTACAAGCTTTCAGGGTAATGTAACAAGGAAAAAAGTGTTTTTCAATCACTGCCATCCATCATCTTGGTAAACAAGTAAAATGTATACTCTGCCATCTGCTCGCTATTAGTCTGTGTAATCATAAAATATAATTTAATGTAATCATAAAAACACTATTATTACCTACTCTTTCAATTTATAAGCAAATATTTCTATCTGTCAAATGATTTCATGCTAGCATGGGGCTTGAACCTTCTGCACTGCTTACCATCAATCTAGTCGTCTATGATAAGTCTGTCTCCTGTTCAGTCCTCCTACGTTTGGAAAATTCTCAGCATGGCAGTAGTCTATTTGATCCCAGAAGAAATCACATGAAGAGAAGGGCCAGTAAATGATTCAGCTGTCAAAGACCTGAACAGTTCAACGAGGGCTATGAGACAGTCACTGCTCTTGTTCAGACAGACTTAGATGTCACAAAGAAAGGAGAGAATTCTCATTTCCAAGATTTATTTTTTTCTTGCCCCTTATTGTGTATGTATTCTTTCCTGCACCTGTTTTGATCCTTACCATTGAACATCATTGAATGAAAAGGAGTCCTAGAAAAGTTAAATTTCTCAAATCACATCTTCAAAAGTACAGTAGAGACAGTTTTATTCTAAAACGTTGAAGTCCTTTAAATATTTAGGTTCTTTTAAGTGTCTTTTAGGTTCTTTTTACAACCAAAACTATCCATTAGATAGGAAATACGTCAACAAGCAAGGAAATAGGTTATGTTTTTCTAGTGATATGTATTACATAAGTATTTTTCAACAGTGGCACTGATCTTGTACCCAGTTAGTTCTCAATAACTGAAAAGTGAGGGTGACACAAAATGACATTTTCTTTTTTCACAAACTTACAGAATTTTCCAGTTATTACACCACCAGACCAAGCACAACCAAGGGTCCAGTCGTCTCTAGTGTAGACATCTATGCCTTATTACATATTTTTAATCTATGTCAGAAAAACCAGGAAAGACTCTTAGGTAGAGTCTTTTCTTCAAGATGAATACTTAAGACAAAGGTAACAGTGTAAATGACACAAAAGTTACTACCTGAGCTGCATGCAGCTCCCACTTGTTGATACACAGTGTACCAACACTCTGCCTGACTTCAGGGCTAGAATTGGCTCCTCTCAGAACCCTCAATTTTCTTTCGTGTCTTGCTCAGTAACATTCTGACATATTCTCATATCATAGCTGGTATACCTTAAAGGCATGGTCCAGAAGCCAGAAGCAATTAATAGTGTAAAAAGCACAGCCAAAGGGACAAGAGACAGATTCTGCTCTAAGAACAAGAGCAGGGGATCCATACTGAAAACAGCCATTTTTGGTGACGATGCCACCGCATTACTGCTTCAGGTGAACACCTGAACCCCTACAGCAATCAGGATTTTATTCAAGGCAACAGCCATTCAGTCTGGCATATGGTGGTGTGAATCCAGCTTGGGAACCCTTTAACAAACAGAAGTAGTTCAAACTCAAAATTAGAAGCAAACTCAACCAGCTCTCAAAAACATCCATCTACTACACTTAATGTAAGGATCTTCTCTGGCTACTTGCTGAACAGTTCTGTGGTTCATAATACAGACAACGCTGCAATGGTGAAGAACAGAATTAAAAAACTGCACTTTAAAACTACACTATCCACACTCCAAAACGGATCATTAAGAAATCATGGAACTTCCTAAATTTTGTGTGTCTGTTGTATTTGATTTTGAAATCTAAATTAATTTTTATTTATTTATATTGCACTTAAAAATGTAGCAATTACTGCTGTCGTAAAAACATGAACATAAATCACAGAAATGAGATAGTGATATTAAAGTGGTTTTCAGTCTGGAAGAGGTTTCGTTTCCTAGAATGCATCCTATAAACCTAGCCAACTTGAACATTAATGCCACTATCTCAACATAATTGATAGAACAAAATTAAAGGATGTCTCCAAAAACAAAAGGCAAATCCTTTTTTCTTGATAAATTTTGTAATTATGCCATATAGTGTTTCATACAAACAAAGGAATAAAGTGGTCCCCAGAAACTTAGAAGAACTGTCAATTTATAACTGTACAATACTTTTCAGTCAGGCACAAGTAACAAAAAGAGAAATTAGTCAGAAAAAAAAAAAAATCTTCTGGACACTTTCTCAGTTTCTCTCTGTGAAAGCAGCGACCCTTCTAATCATTACAGCAACATGCAAACTGCACCCTTGTAAGTACATGAGAAGGAGGAAATGCCCCACAAAAGAAACACAACAGATATGTTTATCAGCCTACAATAATATTATAATACTGGGACAAGATTCAAAGAATATTGTGATTAGTTTTCAGGTTCCCTTACAATAAGAAATAGCATTGAAAATTATGTTCAACCAGGTAAGTTTTACTTTCTTATATTAATCATATGGTTCACTTGCAGCAAAATTACAGAACAGTGTGCTATGACCTAATTCTACAGTACCACAGGAAGATGTCCAAGCTATTTCTTCACATCTCCCTTGTAGCCTTTCTAGGTATGTTTTCAGAATTTGTAACACCTGATCACTTCAGAATTTCTAACACCAGCTTCACAAGTATCTAATAAAAATGTTTACACAGTTCATAAATTTTCCTCATAATTCTAAAGAAAAAGCAAAAGAAAAATATATTTGACAAATTTTCCTCTATACTAATAGCCAAACTGTTGATGGTTAAAAATGTTTCATATATAAACATGGCAGTGACTCCTGAACAATGGCAGCAGAAATGAGCAATGCTCCATCACCTAATGGTATGAATTTGACCCGGAGGACTGGGCCTACTGCTATATCTGCCAAACTAACTAAAGAGCTTTAATTATGCAGGTTTAAGCAAGATGACACCCAGTTTTGCACTTGGTGAGAACAGTACAGATAGGTGACATGATTCAACAATAAATCTGCTTTTAGAAAGTGAATTGAGCAAAAAAAATTAGGAACAAAACAAACCAGACAAGCATAATAATACTGAGTCAGAACTTGCACTGATTTGGCATTTTGATCTGGTACTAGATACTCTAAATCCAGAGCATATTTTGAAGACAAGAGAATGGAGGTACCCAACTGTTTAGGAGAAAAGCAGGACACAGCATGCAGAGCCCAGGCACTACACAGGACTGGAGCTGGGGAGAAGCTACAGCAGCAAACAGGAGGGCAAGCCATGAGCACCATGGCAGAAGACAGCAAGGAGGTGGGGTTGAGATGGGCTAAAGGTAACTAGAACTCCACTTTCTCCCTCCTGCACTGCCCAGTGAATCTCCAATAAATTTATGACTTTTTATACACAAGAAGGAAAGCAACATTATTGCCACTTGGCAACCTGTATCTGCAATAAATAAGGTACTATTTTCTAACAAAGAAAAGGCAGCATAACCAGAAAGTAAATTATAGCTATTAATTCCCTAAATTTCTGATGTTATCCATTATATATCTTTGTAATTCTATTATGGCTACGAGTTCATGACAGTTAGACACTGTTAGAGCAGCACACTACTTTTAAATGACAGCTCTCTCACTTGAGATATCAATTAGGAGAGGAAAAGTTAATAATCAAGTAGAGTTCTATTTATTTCTACTGCAGTCAACATTTTAACTCTCCAAAACAAATAGCCATACAAAATTTTAACTTTATAACAAATGACTATGGAGCATTTTAACAAACCATAACAAATGACTTTGCAACACAACAATAATGTGTCTTTCCTAGATTTAGATGAGTAAATAAGAAAGATGAATATGAAAAAGAAGAGCCCTGAATGCAAAATCAGCACACCTATTCATAATTTCGGGAAATATCTGATTGTGACATCAACATTGTGCATAAATTGAGGATTTGTTTGCAGTTCTAATGCTGCAATAGTTAAATAGTTAAAATGCTAATAATCCTATACTATCAGGAAAAACATTCTGCAATTCAACATTTGAAATTAAATTATGTATTTAGTAAAAGATTAGGTAACAGTGTAATTATTATGACTACCTAAAGTTAAACTTTTCATAATTATATTTTTAAATCACCAACTTTTTTTTTGGTAACGCACACTCCCCTTTCTTACCCTGGACTCACATAGCTGGTTGGAGGCCTCCACATACTAGACTTATCTTAACACTATGTATTCCTAAGGCAAGAACTACCATCTTTGTCTCTGTGCAATATACAGCACAATAGAGCTCCTTCCCACAAGGGCCTATTGGCAAATAAACATGCTAAGTAGAAATGCTGAAGCATTAAGGTCAAGTATGTAATCGAATGTCACTGGGGAACATAATGGTGGAATTAAGATAACAGATACACTATGACACTAAGTCAGTGCAACAAGTTCTCTAGAAACCTTTAAAATATACTTCATCAACATTTTTATTATTCCTTGTACAATACTCAGTCTCAAAGAACAAATGCATACTTAACCGATACAAAAATAAAATAATAATTAAAAAAAAAAAATCAATAGGAGACTAGCAGCTGTATTATTAAAATTACTTATAGCCCTTCAGGTATTAGGAAGGTGTCTTCAGAGATTCTCCAAAGTCCAAATGATTAGTTTCTATCTAATTCAATACGAACTAATAGGGTCTCAACCCTTGTCTCTTGACAAGGGTTTCTTACTGAACTCAGAATAGGGGCTGTGCTCTCCTTTTCCAGGTCTGGGTCCATGCTTGGCAATTCATTTCAAGTGCTTTGATGTCAAATGGCTTTTAACAGGATCAGAGACTGACATCAAAATATAAATGTACTAGGTAAATAGCTGTTATTTGCTTTATCTCCTTGCAATGATGATCCAGTGACATACAAAGTTCAGGCGAACAGAAGTGCTGTAATATTCCTTTAAATCAGAATGCATTCCAACTTCTAGGTTTATATTCTAAAGAAATATCATCCTTCCAAGCAGATCTGAATTTCTGATTGTAGTATAAGCAAGTATTAAAGTATGTTAAAAAGAAAAGAAAGTCTTAGATTGATGCACTACAAGCTCCTTCCTGTGGCTTCATAAAAAGAGTGATTCATCACTGGACCAGAGGAGGCTGTGAAATCACAGAAAGTTGGGGTTGGAAGGGACCTCAAGAGATTATCAAGTCCAACCCTTCTGCCAGAGCAGGATCAAAGAGGAGTTTGTCCAGGAGGATTTTGAACATCTCCAGAGAAGCAGACTACACAACCTCAGTTGTGTAGGTAGCCTTTTCCAGGGCTCTGTCACCCTCACTGTGAAGAAGCTCTTCCTTACATTTATGCAGAAGCTTGTATGCCCCAGCTTGCACACATTGCCCCTTGTCTTATCATTAGACATCACTGAGAAGAGCCTGGCTCCATCCTCATGACACTCATCCTTTAAACCTTTCTAAACATTAATGAGGCCACCCCTCACTCTCCTCTTCTCCAAGCTGAAGAGCCCCAGCTCCCTCAGCTTTTCCTCACCAGGGAGATGTTCCTTCATCATCTTGGAGGCTCTGCACTGGACTCTCTCAAGCAGTTCCTAGTCCTTCTGGAACTGAGGGGCCCAGAACTGGCCACAATATTCCAGATGCAGTTTCACCAGGGCATCTAGAGTAGAGGGGCAGGAAAACCTCTCATCGACCTACAAGCCATCCTTCTTCTAATGCACCCCAGAATGCCATTGGCCTTCTTGGCCACCAGGGCACATTTCTGGCTCATGGTCATCTTTCTGTTCACCAAGACCCCCAGGTCTCTTTCCTCTAAGCTGCTCTCTAGCAGGACAGTCCCTAACCTTTACTGGTACATGGGGTGACAAGACTCTACAATTGCCCTTACTGTATTTTGTTACATTTCCCCCAAAATTTGGATCCCAGTTCTCCAGCCTGTCTACGTCTTGCTGAATGGCAGCACATCCCTCAGGCTTTTCAACCACTCCTTACAGTTTGGTGTCATCAGCAGTTTCCATCCTTGCGGATTTTCTGAGCATGATTTAACATCGCCCTGAGACACCTGATTCCGCTTTGAAGGCAACCCTGCTTTGAGCAAGAGACTGGACTAGATGATCTTAAGAATACCCTTACAACAAAAATTATTCCCTGGTCTACCTTAAAATACACATTAGAGAACCCCTTAGTGAGACATTAATAAGAGCTGTTAGACACTTGTTCAGGATCTGAATAATGAGCTTCCCCCCACTCAAAAAAAAACCAAAAAACAAAACAAAACAGAGTTGGTATAATACCATGAAAAAGTGATTTATGGTCAAAAATCAGTTGGAATGGAGATGCACTACTTTGGCAGAGATAGTAAAAAACAGGACTGCAGCTCCCAGAAGCTTAAGGATCTGTTTGAAGAAGCTTTAGCACAGTCCCTCTCCTTAGCCTCACTGACAAGCATTCTCATCCCTCCCATAAATCAGGCTTTGCAGTGGAGATGATTAAGCCTCCCAGTAAGAGTCTGACCTCATGAAACCCTGTCCACTGTGTGTGCAATGCTTTTCTGGGCTGCAAAATTTGAAGGAATTCTAAATTAATAGGTAATACCTCCAGGAAAATTATTGAAAATTAAGGTACCAAAACACACAGTGATTCCAAAATTTGGTTTTTAACTTCAGCTAAATTTGAAGCAAACACATGCACATGAAAACAAAGCAGTGTAAAAGCACACTCATTTCCCCGTCTCACTTTCCTCACCAGTGAGGGCAAACTGCTCAAGCCAGAATTACGTATCCAAATTGTTCACATAGTTTGTTCTCTCTGTGAGGGAATTTCTTAGCTCCCTTAAACTAGATTGCACAGATTACTCCTTTCCCCAGGGTGTTCCCAAAGCGCTTGGGGAAATACTGCTCCCAGTATAACTTTCAGTTCTCTTTGCACATTGATCCATAGATCACACTCACAAATGTCTTCAAAAACACCTAACATATGACTCACTGCTTCTGAGATCAGATGTGAAACATCTTTTGCTCCCTTTAAAAATAAAGTCAAACATTAACATTGTTATTAGGCCTATGCCAGTTGACAGTTCTGCACATCACCACCTGTGGGTTGTTTCCCCATGGTGTTTTCAGCCCAACATTTGCATATCTTCCACAGGCTGGTATCAAAGAGAATCAATACATGGAAAACACCAGATTACCTGACACACAGCAGCATCCTTTCAGACACACACTGATGAGAATCCCAAACACACCAGAGACTAATGAAGCTAGTAAAATTTTGTAGCAATTTAAATCAATCCCAGTCACTACTTGTTATCCTCCCTTGTTGCCCTGTCCATTCTTTCCTTTGCTCTGACATTTTAATGATTGCAAGGTGCACTGTTTCAGAAAACAGTCACAATACCAGAGAAAATAAGAAAAGCTTAAGGTTAATATTTCCTCCGAGCAGCTTTCTGAACCGCTCTTGCATGGTTTTATATAAGCACCAGCAACAATACAAAAGAACAGTGCACCCCTGCCTTACTTTTGCTTAAACAGCAACAGAATACCAATCTCACAAAAGTGAGATTGAAAAAAGAGCCAAGTATTTCTTGCTATTTTTAATAGTCTTAGAAGTACTCAACACACCTATATAGGCATCCCCTTCCTGAAACACTAAATCATTGGATACACTCCAGGGTGTACTATGCCTTCCTGATTTTCTTTTTTTCTGGCTGCATTTCAAGGCAGCTGCTCTTCACAAGCTGAAATCAAAGCTTTTTAACCCCTTTGGTTTACCCTGGCATTTGGAGGTTAGGAAAAAAAAACAACATAAATTTATTTTATCTAGTAGACAGAGTGCTGGTCACGCTTTAAACATCACCCCCTAAGGGCACAGGAGCAGGCAATCCCAAAATGTTGGAAGTCAAGCAGATGAGGAAGAGACCAGCTTGGCTGAACACGAATCTGCTCCTACAAATCAGGCAAAAGGAAGGTGTATGCCCAGTGGTAGCTAGGTCAGGTGACATGGGAAGAATAGAGAGATGCTTCTGCTAACTACTGTAGGGAGAAAATTCAAGTGGCCAAAGCTCAGCTGGAGCTGAAGTTGCCCACAACTGTGGGGGAAAAGAGTTTTTTCAAACACATTAACAGCAAAAGGCACTGTAGAAACAACATTGGTCTTCAAAGAATAAGGACAGTCACCTAACCAACAGGGATATAGACAAAGCAGAGGTATTTAATGCACTTTTTGCTTCTGTCTTCAACACTGATGATGGATCAAGGGGGGCTCAATACCCAGAACTGGAGTACTATGACTGCAACAAGGATCAACCCTTAGCTGACCCTGAACTTGCACAGGATCTGCTGCTACAGTTAGATCCCTACAAGTCCATGG
Source organism: Florisuga fusca (assembly GCA_038090715.1). NCBI lineage: Eukaryota > Metazoa > Chordata > Aves > Apodiformes > Trochilidae > Florisuga > Florisuga fusca. Next base: position 18,983,946 of record JAAWXA010000001.1, read on the forward strand.
GGCCTGATGGGATTTAAAGAATCCTCAAAGAGCTGGCTCATTGCTAGGCCTCTCTGATTATTTTTGGGAGGTCCTGGCAATCTGGAGAGATCCCAGTCAACCAGAAGCTGGCTAATGCTATTCCGGTATTCAAGAACAAGATGGAGGACCCTGGAAACTACAGGCCAGCCAGTAGTCAGAAACTTCAGTGCCTGGTAAAATTATGGAAAAGATTATTCCGAGAGGTACTGAAAAACACCTGGAGTACAACACAATAATTGGTGACAGCCAGCAGGGCTTCATGAGGGGAAAGTCCTACCTGTCAAAGTTAATTTCCTTTTATGACAAGGTAACCCACCCATCTGATCAGCAACAGGAAGCATTCTGTATTGCTGTTACCTGGCACATCTCTGCATGTTGCTGCATGCCACTTCCAAAATGCTACACACCATTTCTTCCTTAAATACAAACTGATACTGCTTGAACAACAGAAAAAAAAAATGGGATGTCCTGCACCCAGCTTTTTTAGATTTCAGTGGTCATTTGCTGGGGTTTTCTTTTTGTTTGTTGCTTTGGGTTTTGTTTGGGTTTTTGCTTTTATTTTTGTTTTCCCTCTGTACTATCAAGATTTACTTTCAAGTGATTTGCAAGCCATAAAGACACTGTGGTTTGTATAGCAGACAAAGCAGGTCAGGTTCAGCAATTGCAGTTTAAAGCAGTACTGCTGCTTGACTTCTGACTGTTGTACTTGAGGATAATCAGGCACAGCAGTCACGGAAGCAAATGTACCACAGCAAAGCTACCACAGCTCAAGATACAAATTCAGAATTTCATAAACTCTCCAAAACACCACTGCATGAAAATCATTCCTTGATGACAATGCAGACAGTGAGACAATACACTACATCTGTAATATTTCCCAAAAAGGCCTATGAATTTTTTTCCCCAAATGGAAATATTACCCTCCATCACCTTGTTAAGTCAATTTAAAACCGATAGTTTCACAGTCTCAGAAGAGCAATACGAACTAGATTTAATTTCTTTGAGGTAATAGTGATATCAGCTTCTACATGAATAAATCATAGACAAAAATAATTTTGGATACTTTCATTAATATTAAAAGCAAGATTCAGAGATCAAAATGAGAAGATAGGTAAATACACCTGGTTAAAACATAATTTACAGAGAAAGCATCTAAGCACTAGCTATGCAAGTTGCAGATACAGAGCCTAAACAAATAAACCAGTAAGGATGATGGAAAAATGCTATTTGTAAACATAAGGTCCTAGAATTTTAGATGGAAATACATATAATAAATAAAAAAAACCCCTAAGTTTCTAAACCTTACCAAAGGAACCCAAAGTAAAACAGGAAAGGTAGAATGTTTTTTCAAGTATTTTTTAGATTTTGTTCTAACACTCCAGCAATCCATAAATTAAAATAATAGACACAATCCCTCTTTATAGGTCTGCTATACTTGCATTGTCATGGGCTTATTCTAAAATGAACATAACCATGCACATGACAATGTATGTAAGTGTGGTTACATTTTCCAGTTGTACGAGTCCTTCATGGTCACCAAGAAAGCAATGAATTTTTCTTGTGATAAAGCCCATGTATGAGTCTTACAAAAGATGGATGACCCTTTTTTTTTTCCTCAATGGGGAGGTTTCACTGTTATGATGACTGGCAAAATAATCATGCCATCAAAAGCCTTTACTGATTGAGCTGGAGCTCAAGATATGTCAGTAAAGCTGCACACAAAGATTACAGCAAATATTTATGTTCCTGGCAAAAATGGCTTTAGGAGATGATGACAATTCTTCAGATAACCTTCTCTGAAATTATACTAAGAAAAAAAAACACTAAGAAAAATTATTCACCTGTTCATGACATACTGAAACTTGAACTTTATGTAAAAGTACACATTGTACACTGGAATTAAAAATTGACAAAATGTTACAGACATACATCTGGGGAAGTATCTAGCAAGCAGTATAAACAACAGCAGTACTTGTTTTAAATGAACTGCACATTTAAGTCCTGAAACATAACAGTTAAAACCAGCCAAAAATACCATGCATTATTTCTTCTATGATATAGTAAATTCTAATGGTAAATTTTACCACACATAGTGTTTTTATGTACTAGGAACAGTATTTCCAAGGAACGCTCACCTACAGATTAGAGTTCCACCTACTGCATCTGAACACTCACAGATTAAGAAAATGTATGCAATGGTGTTAACAAACAAATAAGAAAACAGCTCAGCTGTTACTTACAATGAAATATAAAATATACTCCCCAATTTACAAGTATAAAAAGACTCAGTTACAAGTGAAAATACCACATATGACTAAGCAGAGTGCTAAAAAGCTCCTTTGTATCTATTATCAACAGTAATATTCACTATTTAGCATTAAAGAATAATAACACTAAACTCTCCCTTGGCAGTGATTATTTCCACTGTTGATAGGTCAGTAACTGAGACTTCAAAAGTTAACCTCTGACTAAAAGACATCAAGTCCTTTTAGGTCACGAGATTCTACATGAGGTCTCTCAGAAGTCAAGCATAAAAGTCCTAAAATAACAAGCATACACATAGGTTTCTCTTAATTTGCCCTGTTGGATTCCTATAATAAGTGCTTAACAGCTCCATCCCCAAAGCAACTTTGCAGTCATCAACAAGATCATTTACCATATGATTCAGCAAACATATTTCCAAGACTTTCATTTACATGTGCTACATGGAATTGGAACAGGAAATAATATAAGGCAATTTATGGGCAAGACTGTTCTCGCCTTCAGAGTTCTTTTCATATCAGATCTAAGGGGAGAAAGAAGTTGGATTTCCAGGAGGCATACAGATGTGGAAATGCTACAGGACCAGCCTCCCTCTCTGCCATTAACTATGTTCTCAGTCACTCAAGGCTTGTTCCTTTCTCTTTTCCAGCTCAGAATTTGGGTTTGGAAGAAGATGATTTAAAAAATTATTCCAAATGTAACACCATTCACATAAACCAGTGCTGAAATTCACACTGTTCATTGACAATGAAGTATTCAGCCATCTTTCACAAAATATGACATTAGGTTTCCTTTACCCAGAACTAAACTCCATAACTGGGAATCTGAGGGCCACGCAGACTCTGGAGTAACAGCTCAGCTTCCCACCACCAGTCAGGCACTCCAAACAGCACGAAGCACAAAGAGAAGGCACTATGCTGGCTGAAAACAAGGATACCCAGAAGATAAAAAGAGACTGTATCAGTGGATGGAAACTATTTGCCTGCTCTCTCACACTCACACAACCTTTTCCACAAAATTGTATGAGGGAAGAACCCGCCTGTGGAACAAAAGGTGAGAACAGAAGCACAAGGGAGAAAGATTTCCTCAAGAGCATGGTAATTTGGGCCCAGGAAGCTGGGAGAGGTGGGGTAAGGCATTTAAGCTCTGTTTTTTGTTTTCTCTCTGTCCTGTTTTGCTTTCATTAATGATAAATGAAATTGATATTTTTCCCAAAGTTCTGATGATTCAGTTCTGATACTTACATATTATCAAGGGTAAACTTAAACGTGAAAAGAAATACTTTCTGCCACCACATTTACACTTCGTACCATGTGCACAATTAGAATCCATTCACCTCCTTATTATGTCACTGGACAGGTTATTTATATATGTGCACATATATAAATTTAAAAAAAAAAGAGAACAGGAGGTACGAAGTTACAGCTTAACATCAATCAACTTCATAGTTTCCAGAGAAATATAGATGTATATAGTTCAGGGCAAATAAATGCTTCAATTCTCCACAGCTATGTGGAAACAAAACTACCTCAGTGAAGTGTTTGACAAATACTGGAGTAAAGAGGACAGTATATAACCCAAGGAGAGTGAGGCAACAAAGTAAAGCTTTGATATCCACTCTTCTGTACGAGATACCTACATCCATCAACCTTCTAATCCCAAACCAGAGAATCTCTTTAGATAACATAAGCACCGTGTGCATTCTGTATCATCCCGTTTGATGCTCCTACACCTGCTGGTATGCAAAGCCATTCAAAGAGAATATTTATTTGTCCAGAAACTTTCCTGCTACCTCAATAAAATAACATCAACCTGCACAGAGAAATTTTTACACCTTTGATCTGTTTCGATCTCCTTAAAATGCAACCAAATTACAAAGAAATTTTATAACAGATTAATTACTGAACAGAAAAGTGTAAACTAACTTTTTTTTTTTTTTTGCAAAAGTGTTTTCCGATCTACTTCTGTGTTATGCATTACTAATGTATTACACACAAAGATGTCACTGCAAATTTTTTTTTATTCCAGGTACAAATTTCACTGGCTTTGATGACTGATAGATAAGAAAACGAAGAACATTTTATTCACCCATCAGTTCCTTGCAAATTGCATTTGCCCATTTAAGCACTTCAGTGTTATGCATATTGACTAGTGTGTTTCTTAGCAGTTGCTGCTTTGCCCCCGCCCTCCTCCCCCTCAAGCTCCAAGATATGACACCAAGAAACTCCAACATTCCTAAAGTTAGGAAATAGTGCTCACAGCAGCAGCATCAAAGTGCAACATGCACATGCACACACAAAGCAATAAATCAAACTTTAATTTTTTTCAAAGGCTCTATTAAACAAAAAAAACAAAGAAACACACTAAAAATTCATCCAGAGGCACATAAAGTGTTTTTTTAAATGGAGTAAATAAATATTACTCCATTTAAATGGAGTAAATAATATAAAGTATAGCCAGCAGAAATATGGCAGGACAAGCTGGATTCCATTTGCCTGCTTTTAAGTGGTCATATACATCAGAGCCTCTGCACCTCTCATTCAGAGCTACTTGTCAAACATGAAGATCACTTTTGTAATTTACATCAGTTTAATGACCCAGTTTATCTCAAATTTTGATGACCGTAGGAATTACAGTTTCTAATTACTGCTTATTCATGATTTGTGAGGTAATAGTATGGACACTCACTCTAATTTTTCCAACTATACAAAAGAATACTATTAAAAAGTCTAGTTTATAAATAATGGCAGAATTTCTAGGTAGGAAAAACATGTTGCATTTTATTTTTTGATTAGAAACTTCTAGTACAAGATTTATTTTTCAATTCCAATTATTGTCTCCTGAGAAGAATTAAAATTTTAAAAAGTGTCTCCGTTAGAAAATTTAGTCATTGATGATTTAATAACACATTTTCAATGTATACAATGCCCTAAAGCAAAATATGTAGAGAAAATAAATCCACCCAAAAATGCCAATGACCTGATATTAACTTGGTGTTGGAGACATCCACAAAAGGAGTTGCTATCTCAAAGTCTTTCATTTTAGTTCCAGGAATGTAGTTGTCTTGGACCATGCCCACCAAAGCTTCTAAAAATACCTTTGGAAATACTCTTTTAGCCAAAATTTTCAAGATAGAAAAAGAAGCAAGTGCCAGAAGTTTTTCTTCAGCTATTCCTAATTTTTAGAATAGAGGCAGAGATATTGTGCAGTAATGGAATATGAACATGAAATGAGTAACTATGTTGAAATACACAGAGGGGAATGAGACAAGTGGGCAGAATGACTGTCAAATCATCATGTGAATTAACTGGCCAGGAGCAGAGACAAATCCCAGGAAAACCCTGCCACAGTCATGAGAAAGCCTCAGCTAATAAGCACCCATAATTCTTTTCCTACCTTAGATTATTCCAACTTAGTCTAAACCATCAAGATTTTGGGCTTGTTTTACAAAACTTGAAGATTATGATATCGTTGATGGTACCCAAGAAGCAACGCTCTTTGTAATCTCAAGTGTCTTCCCCCATACAATTTCAAATACACTAAATTGTTTATTTCAGTATTGAAGTTGGCCCCAAATAAAAGCTTGATGACCTCAGGAGGTAGATGTTCTTCTTTCCAAAGGAAAACACAGAACACAAAGTGCAATGTTTCATACATGACACAGCTACATGGGACAGCCTCTATAAAATAGCTAAGCTTTAGTGAGGACAGTTACCCACCTATTTGCATATCTCATCTTTTACCTTCTACAGAAAATAAGAGATTAAGGAATTTGGGATCCCAGATTTGGAACAAGAAGGCATTTGTCCTTAAGAAAGACAAGTATTTCTGAAAGCAGGTCAGCCCTGGAAAAGATAAATACTGAAGTGTCACCTTCAGGTCAAGATACACACACCTCCTTCCCTACATTGCAGCACAGCAGAAACAAAGCTCCTGGGACCATCTTCAGTAGGAGACAGCTTGGGCTATCAAAGAGACATCTGCAGAGCTCTTAACAAAGAAGCTGATCTAAATCAAACACTCCTGGATGCAAATGGAGCATTAAGTCAGATGACTTATGGAAAAGTTCTAAATTTATCATGGGAAGGTAACAGCAGCTTAATTAAGGTTGTTACAAGCTTCCACTATGATTATTTCCTCTCAGCCCTCCAGTTCTCACCTCAGACATCTGGTTTGACTTAGCAACTAATGCACATTAGAGACAGAGTTCAATACTTGTGGGGAAGCTATGTACAAATAAAAGTTTTTGGGGTTTTTTTTGTTTGTTTGTTTTTCTTTTTAATCTCAATGCCTTGCTTCTTCAAGTAGACTTGCACTCAAAAAAATGTTAATTAAAGCACATTGGGCTTGACAGTTTGAGAAATTGGTGCTTCCAGTGACCTAAGAACATTTCATTGCAGAAGACATTCTCTGACAGATGCACAAGTTTGTTTTACTAGTTTAACTTCAAAGATCTCAATACCAAGAAGCAAGCATTGTATTCAATATCTTGCCTATTACAAAGATACAAGTGGTCACAAAGATTACTGTTATGATCCTCCTGAACTGACAGCTATTGAAGATCTGACTTTTGTCTTCCGATAACTGAAGTGTGTGTGTGAACACTGACAATGTACAAATAATTATTAACCTGCTTCCTTTAGTTGAGGTTAATTTTATCCTTCTTGAAGTTGGCCTTTTTTTCCCTACCTTTTCTGCTCCATCCTCCTTGCCAAGAAATCAGATGTTGTCAAAAATGTATTAGAGATTACTACAAACTTAGACAATCCTTAGAAGTGTTCAAAGTACCTGACTACAAAAAAGGCAACTTAAAAATTATTGATATTTCTTTCTTCTTCTTCTATATTTTCTTCCCCTTGTGAAACACACAAACTTGGCACCTCTGAAGTAGTGCAGCAGGCTGCACAAGACAGCAGGGAAGTACTAGAAACCTTTAAGAAATTTTCACTACTTGAAAACTAGACTAACGGTGACACTGAAAACAAGAAGTCAATGGGGGATATGACCCATGCTATCATAGTCCTGCTGTCAGCAGATTCTCTCTATGACCAAAGGATACCAAGATGATATATTATTGCAAATAGCAAGCAGTAGCTGACAAATACTTTCCACGTTCCTTACAAAAAGCAAGCCCCAATCCCTCAAGTTGGTCTATGAAAGGCAACAATGCTTGAGACAAGTATACAGGTTCTTGTGCACTGAAAAATTAACATGCACTAAGTCACATCGTAGCCTTTTATTTCTTCCAGATAATGTTTTTGCTGGTATTCTTTTAACAGTTTAAAGTTTCCAAAAGAACATGGGTGTTTGTCTGGGGCATCATTAGCTCTATCAATTGCCACTGTTCTACAATGTAATAGGTAAAAATAGACACAGGAAAAAGAAAGGCAAAAGTATTAAGTAGGAAAGGAAAAAATCAGCTTTTAGAACAAAACCAAACCGAGGTACTTTTTAAAAAGAGGCTACAGCCACAAAGTGATGATTGCATATTTGCTCATCACATCATTTAGCCATCCCTAAAGGAAGAAATTTGCCATTGTCCAGCAACACTGAGCAGTCAGTGATAACATCTACATATAGACAAACAGTTTCATCTACAAAAGACTTTTATAAAGTCTTTCATAAATAGCTTTTTTTAAAATACAGAAATGTTCTAACGGATTCATTTTTTCCAGAGGGTTATTTATTACTACTCAATAAGGAGAAAGTAGTAACATGTCTTTGCAAAGTGAAATTATCCCCATATTTGTCAAAGACACAAACTTCCCAAAACATTCCTCTTCTATCATCTGCCAAACCAGAAAGAACAGTGAGCCAATAAAGACTTTAGGTTAATGTGGTCTTGCTAACAGATGGCAGGAAAGGGAAACAGCAGTGGTATACAGGAAATTGTGAGAGACAAGAATACCCTGAAAGGCCAGAACAAGACAGCTGTCCTTGCTGTTCTTGGTACTTTCAGAACATCTAGCTCATGACACCTGTATGTCACATCTTTATGTAGAAAGCCTCACAAAACAACCTACACCTCAAAATCAGAAGACCCTGTAACATAGAATTTCTTCCGCCTCCCTTTAATATCTAACACATACAGCTCTGCATTGAAGATAGAATTTAAAAGCTTCCGTGCGGTGCCTCAGTGTACTCACAGCTGTATGAAAAAGTGTCTATGTTGCCTGCTCCCTGTCCCACCCTGGTAGAAACAAAGCAAAAACCCAGGGCCTCACATATGCAGAACTACATAGTAAGACAAGTACTTCAGGTTGCAGCCACACACAGAGAAGCCGAAGTCCAAAGATTCCTACACAGACTTGTCATCTAGAGCCTATGTATGCATAAATCTGCAGTTATATATACACACAACGTGTACTGGTGTTCTGTTTTGTTTTGTTTTTTCCTTTTAAAAAATTAGTAACAAGCTACGTTCTTGGGAACATAAAACTTTTATCACAGCTTTCCCAGGCTGGGTGGGGAACTAAATATGATGGTTTATGTTGTACTACTTTTTGCAGCCAAAATGGGGATGGATTTAAACAACTTGCTCTTTCCTGATTTGTCTGTTTTGAGGACTGGAGATGTTAAGAATGGGTTTCTGGAAGTTACAAAATATACAGAATTTCTACAACTCTGACTGAAGTAACTTTTTTTTTTTCTGTATTTTGAGATATAGATGAAAACTGACAATGTATTTGGAGTATTTAAGAACTTTTATAGGACCATATGAACATAAATAATCCTGAAAAGGAAGGTCTCAGAAAGATATTTAGCCAGGCTGAGACATCCTGATTGAAATTCTGAGAAGAAAAGCAGGATGAAAATATGTTCTGTCTTACACAGTTCAAAACTAATTTTAAACGTCAAAATTTTTTTCAATATACAAAATTTTCCTTATGTATTTCATAGTTTTTTAAAAATAAAAAATCTGATAAAGAATGTATAAATAATTGATGGGCTTAATTTAACAGCCAAAATTAAATCATTCAGTTTGGCTCTCATTCAGTTCTGCTTGAGAACAAGGTCAAAAAGCAAGCAGGATCACAAGTATGGTTTGATTTCCTTACACTAACAACTATCATAAATTATTTACTAAACTTCAAAAGCTTTGAAACTGACGATGGGAAAAATGAGATATTTGTTTACCATCAATTATTGATTACAGATGGTTTACAGTATAAGAGATGCACAAAATAATAAAAATGTATTATATGCATTTCATTAAAATTTACCTTTCTTTCTATCCATTCAGAGATTATGAATGAACTATTTGGTAACTTTTCAATAATAAGAGATGCCAAAATCCTGACATCTTGAGGGGAAAAAACACCACCCATATTTTGCAGTAAGAAACTTTTATCTGTTTATGCAAAACTTTACTCAAAACTACACAAAATGAATCCTTTAATCAAAATAATCAAAAAAACTTACATAAGCCATCTCAGGTAATAAAACATTTAGAACCCACAATACGAGTGATAGCTGAACTAAATTCATATCCAAACTAGTCAGATAGAAGAATTTATGTCAGTCCTCCTAACTAAAGCAGGATATCAAACCAGCCAAGCAGTTACAGATCCCAAATTCCTTCTTATTAAAAGTAAGTCTGTGATGCACAAATATATGCCAAATATCTATTGTTTTTAATGTGCCCCAGGTCAAATATGGTAAACTTCACACTTCTAACCAGTTCTTCTTGTAATAGATTGGATGAAACACGTTTACAAAAGAATCAATAAATGTAAAGACTGGAAAGAATTAGAAAGGCTTGCAGGCTTGTACCTATTGTCTGGGGGAATTAGATGTCACTTTGAGTATTAGAACTCCAACAAAAGGTTCCTAACTTTAATTTACGAGAACACATTATGGTGATGTAGAAGCTGGGAAACACTAGGTAGTATGAACAACATTACTTAACAAACAGCTTAATGAATGTTACAAACATTATTATAGCCCTGGCATACTTTACCCGTTCATTCATTTTTACTTTGCGATCTTATAATCAAAGTACATTTCTTTGTGAGGCTGATCTACTTAAATTTTAAGTTTCAGAATCAAGAAACACTACATGTTCAAAATACAGATCTAAAAAATTGAAATGAACTGCCATGCTAAAAGCTACAGAAATAACTCGTGGAACACAGCTTTCTGGCTTGTCTCACACAGCATATATATTTGGACAGATTATGCACTTTCACAGGTTAGCTCTAATACATGCTAAAAATACATCTTAAGAAAATCTTCTGGTTTAAAACTAACGTATAAAACCAAATGTATAAAAGAAGACAAGTAAATAATTGTTGGCCATAGTGGAAAGAAAAACAAAAGCCACAAGGCCATTCTTTAAAACTGGTAAGACTGGCTGATACTGAAAAATATAGCCTAACACATAACACATTAAAAGGAGTAACTTCCTTTCTGAGGATTTTTAATTCTTCAAGTAGTTCTTGTGAAAGAAAACATCTATACCCTTTCCTAATTAAGTAAGTATTTCAGTCATCTTATTTTTAGTCCTCTGTTCAATCTGACTTTAATTCAACCGTACAACTATATAAGGAAGGCACAACTTCTGACTTCCAATAAAATAACCAAGGCATAAGGTGTAGTTTTACACCATGCCGAGCTTTAGGTTTACTTTGATTGTCACCATACATTTCCTCACATTATCTCATTTATAAAGTAGAAAAAGAAGAAACAGTCACAAAGACACTACCCATAAGCTTTTCCAGATAAACCATATGGTTTAGTGTTCCAACAGACAAAATAAAATTTAAAACACACAATAGGATTGTTTAATGCCATATTCCACTGGGTAAAACTGGATGCAGACGGTTTGATTTCTCCATCCCAGGTTCCCTCTTCAAACCACAAGCTGTTCATGTGCAGCTGATAAGTACAGTATCTCTGAAACTCCCTTTACAACCCAGAGAGTATATTGAAAAAATCACTGGAGTGCATTTTTTTTCCAAGGAAATGTGTAAAGAACCCAATTTCTGAAGTCAGAAATTTATTCTATCATAAGGTTTTGAATAACAAATAACTGAGTTCTTGTTCTACCGTGATGGGAAAGCCTCACTTGGGACTTTTTGGTTCATGTGACAAGAAATTGCTCTGACCGTAGAGAAAAATATATGCATATATCTGCATGGCAATATCCTTGTTACTGAGACGAAGACTTTGTCAGTACTACTATGCCCCAACAGAAGTAACCCAACTCTGTTCATATTTATGTATTAAATGATTGCATGTTCAGATACAAGACTGTTGGTATAAGATTGTTCCACTGTACTGCCACAGGAAATCAGTTGTTTTCTATCTAGCAACAACCTGTGTGGTTTAAACATTTGCATGGGCAAATGAGTAAAACTAGAAATGAGAAAAACTAGCATGAGTATTGCTACTCACTACACTACATTTACAGCAATAAATAAGCATATTTGACATTCCACTTTCTTCTCATTTAAATCTACTTTAACAACTTGATAGCTTTGTCACTTGGACAAGCAAGGTCATGATTTTTGAAGAAGTTTCATTGCAGGCAGATCCTGAAGGGCTATACAAGTCTCTTTTGTCACATCAAAAGAAAGTTTTAAAAAGGGTTAATAATTGCTTAAAAGTAAAAAGGAAGTGCACTCCAGAACAGAAGCTGTTGTTTATGCTCCTTTGGGCTGTTCATTGTGGAAATCTGGTTGGCAGAAATTGGGATGAAAAGCTTAGAAACAGCTATTCCTAGAAACAGCTGCCTCAGAAGAGGACACCCAATTAATTTATTGGTTTATCATTAGCCTAGGAAATTGTAGCATTTCACAGTACAGAAACCTGTTACGCAGTTCTTTCTCTGAGAAGAAATCTTACTCATACTTATATTCCATCATATTCCTATATTTGGTATTGTATGAATTAAATATTTTAATGTTTAAAATATTTAGTAGTTCATTCTGCTGGTAGACCCCATACACAAAGCAAGAGTTACTACAACCCTCACACAGCTTCAGAGTTTTCAGCTTTTAAGCCTAGGCTGTAAATGCTGGGTGTTGCAGTATTATGGAAGCAGGTAACACACACCTTCAGCCAATTAAATTTTTCCATTGTAAGAAACTTAGGGGAAATACTTTCCTGGCGCAAGGTATGATTCACCTTGCCTCAACCAAAAACTATAATCCCCAGCCATATACTCCTTCAAAATCAATTCTCATTGTGGTTAAATAACACCACAAATAGCTAAAGTTGCTATTTTGTTTTGGGTTTTTTTACTAGCAGTAAGAGACATCAATTTAAAACATCTGCTTGCCAACGAGAAGTAGGGGAAGCAGGAACCTCTGATTTTCAATAGGTTAAGGGTAAGATATATATATAACATCAGTAAAGAAGGAACACAAATATTTATTTATAGGCACAGAAAATGACAAACATTTACACATAGTAATATCTTCTTTAAACACCATTCTTAGTTTTCCCATTCCTTCTTACTTCCCTTCCAACACCAAACAAGACACTTAGTGATAGCTTACCTCTAAAGTTAAAGAAACAGTTGCCTGACTGTTCCCAGTGTCTCAGAGACTCTTTTCACCTTGCAAGATACTCCTATGGAAAATGGAAAGCCAATTATTGAAGCAGAATCAACTAGAAGAAAAAGTGTGCTCTTCCTCACAAACAGACAAAGAACTACAGCTAGACTACAAATCTTGTTGAAATCTGCATGCATAAGGAGTGTTCTCCTCCATGAGGAGGAGCAGCTGGTTCAGCAAGCGCTGCAGTACCAAAGCAAGTGTTTGGTTTATGCCCAGGTTCAGAGAAAAGAGGGAGAAGGGCCAGGGTGCAGAGGCAACCAGGTAAAGACAACCAGGTGTTGCCAGTTAAGAGGAGGAAGGCGTGAGCTCCTGTTCAGCCCACCTGTGCCCGGTTAGGGCTGGGCCCAACTGCCCATGAGCAGAACTGGGGGACCAATAAAAGGTGGGCCTTGAGAAGTGAGCTGGGGTCATTCCTGATCAGTCTGAGGAAGAGGATAGTTGACTCTGAAGCATTATCACTGAGATAGACTGACTGATTCTAAGGGCAACTTTTGGAGTGCTGTCCTTGCACCTTGGTAAGAACACCCACTGGGCCTCAAAACACTGTGGTCCAGGAAAGGATTGTCTGCAACATCAGGGGATAACAACAGAACAATGAAGAAGTCAGTTCCTACATGCTAGTTTATCTGAAATCAGGTTTTTACTGTAAGAATGGGCAAACAACAGCACAGGCTTCATCCTGCAGACCTTCAAGATTCAACTGGATACAGCACTAAGCAGCTCCACCTAACCAGACCAGCTCTGAGCTGAGCAAGGACTTAAACCCCCTCCAGGGGTTGCCTTCTTTAAATATCTGTTTAAATATCTGTGCACATACAGTCACAGAATAATTTATAACAGCAATTATTTTTACAGTAAAACCACCTCTGCATTCAGGATCACCATACTCCTGCCATAGCAAGTAGCCAGAAGAGTGTGGCATCCTTCAAGGACAATGGAAAATTAGTAAATCACTAGTAAGTGATCAGCATGGGGCAGAAATCCTAAATTTTAGAATTTCTGAAACTAACACCCAGAGAGGTAAAAGCCTCCAGGACACCTGAAATAAGCTTTCATCTTATTGATAAAATAAGTTTGATTTAATTTCAAAAACCCCTCCCTAACCCACACCAAACAAAAAAACAAGACAAAAACCAAAGGGATTGGTTGACAAACTACTTCTTAAAAGGAGGGAAGGCTGGGAAGGTGTGTGTGGTTTGTTTTTTGGGTTTTTTGGTTTTGTTTTGTGTTTTTTGTTTGTTTGTTTGTTTTGTTTTGTTTTTTCCCCGAGCTTTTAAATGCTCCTCATAAGAAAAGTGAACACTTTCTTAATTCACCTATGTAAGACAACTGCAGCTACCTGGTAATTTCATTTTTTTCCCCTTCTTTTTTTTGATTCCATATTACAAGAGCAACAACCTAACTTCAATGTTGTCCTGTCACATTTCACAGGGAAGTTCCATGATGATATAAAAACTGCTTGATTGCTTTATCTAATTATATTTTAGGCTACAATTTAAAAATAATAATAATTAAAAAATAAATAGTTTAGTAATAATTAATAATAATTCAATAATAAGAATTTAAAAACACCCCAGAGAATATTTCAATCTGTAGGTACCCCCATCTAAACTCTCTTTTTTTCCCCCCTTTATCAACCAGCATATAGTACTTAGTTCTGCAGCAAAATTTTATTCTAAAGTAGACTTCCTATGGATATATCTAGACTACAAAAGCAGAGCCGAAGGATCATGCAGCTAACAGACAATACCTTAAATTTAGAACTAACATGCCAATTTTTGCTTTCCATTAAATTAAACCTGTCAGTCCAGAGCTGTTCATGAAGGAAGAACCAGTCAGTATTTCAGCAACTTCAATTTACCTTTGAAAATAAAGACTATGCTTACTACACTCACCTCCAGTACATCAACCATTAACATAAACTATCTCTTGATCAATAAACATCACAGCAGGCAAAGACAGTACTTTCTCCTACTCCAAATTTGTTGCTGATTTTTCCATGTTTATGTTGTTCAGGTAGACAAGAAGTACTGCATGTTCACCTGCAGATGCCTTTGGAAGTTCTTTTAAACACTTTGTGTAGCAGACCAAGTAGCCCACACAGATACTTGCACTAAGATCTATAAGGACATACTGCTATTAGGACGTTAACATAGTTTGGCCCATTTTAGATCCCTTTGAATCCTGGTGTCTAAGCCTCTTATGATACTACACATGGCAGGAGTACAGGTAATCGATAGCATTTGCAACCTAGAAAGACCAAAAAAGCAAGAATACAATTCTAGAAAACAAACAGTGGCTGGCATGGTGTCACGGGTGAGAGCAGGTCCTAAGGTTGCTTAAAGATTCACCCACAAAGATACAAGGAAAAGGTGATTTTTAATGTAGATTTATGGAAAAGCTACTTTACAGAATTCGATGGCAATGTTCCCTCTGTTATTTACTATGTGAAAAGGGCTGAAATAGGGGCTGGGAACAAACGGAAACAATTTATATGGGAATCAAGGGAAATTATTAATACAGGGATAGGAGAGACTGAGTCA
The DNA here is from genome assembly GCA_038090715.1 of Florisuga fusca. Classification (NCBI taxonomy): domain Eukaryota; kingdom Metazoa; phylum Chordata; class Aves; order Apodiformes; family Trochilidae; genus Florisuga; species Florisuga fusca. Next base: position 18,999,334 of record JAAWXA010000001.1, read on the forward strand.
GGGGCAGACAGGAAAGATTTGGACAGGGATTAGGGAAAAGAATGAGGAAGGCCTTCCTGTTGAGTCACAAGGTTCAGAGTGATCTCCTGGCTTTCTGAACAAAAAAACTTCAGGGAGGAGTCCAGGTGGGGCTGAACACACTCCTAAGCACAGACTCGGCCCGCGGTTTATAGCTAATCCATTTGAGTGTAGGAATTTTGATGTAGTGTTTAATATATAACTATGGGTCTGGTATGATTTAGAATAGCAGTAAATTAAGATTGCCTAACACTATTATAACAAATCAATTAAAATCAATACAGAAGTTTAAATAAGAATCTAACAAAGTTTCAAAATTACATTGTACAAAAACTCACACACATGGATATAGCATACTGTTAAGATGTTAAATTTAGGTATCCAACATCAAGAAATAGGTTGTATTCTTCTCCAACTGATTTATCAACAGTCAAATTATACCCACCCAATATCATTTGATTTTCTCCCATATTTAAAAGAAGTGGCCAGAAACTTGCTCTCTATGTTTGCTCTCATTATGTTTGCATTAGGATGAAAAAGTACCAAATTATTCAGGCTCACTGCTCTAGTACAAGTTCAGAAAGTGCTGGATGGTACCAGCCTGCACTTACTATTGAAACAAGAAGAGTGCTAGGCCCACTGCTCTTGTTTCCTTACTGAAGCAAGACCAGTGCTGGTGAATACTGATACTGCAATGTGGCTCAGTGAACCAGAGGATCTGCACCACCACACTTGGGCACTCTCAGCTATGAGGACTGAAAAGAAAGAAACTTTTTGTTAATGATGCGCTAACAAATCTATTCTGCTTGCCAAATGCCATGCAGCCCACATATCATAATTAGTGTAATCCTCATCCAAACTGTTGATGTGTTTTACGTAAGAGAAGTGCCATGCTTCACAAAGGCTGAACTAAAATTTTAGTGCATTTTCCTGAGCAAAATGGCACAGGGTTTTTTTGTCTATTATACATATTAAAAAGAAGAAAGCAAATTAAGCCAAGCAAGCAGGAAAAAAAGAAATATCATCCTATTGCCATTAGAATATTCATGTACTTTCTGTCCCACAGACACCACAAATACAAATGCTAGTATTTCTTCTATTATTTTTCCTCTATAGGTATAAAACAGCCAACAGACAATACACAGGTAGCTACAGATACCTAAGGAATCCATTTCAACCTCTTGACACAAAATATTATGCTCTAGAAATTTAGCAAAAATGTGTTTCTATTAAAAGACACTTAGCTAACAAAGGTATGTTCCTGTTTTACAGCTTTGGCAGCATTTTCAGGAATCAACAGGAGTATCCTTATTTTACTGTTTTTAAACTAAATTTAAAAATTCTAAATGAGCCAAAAAAACTTACTTCTAACAGTTTCCTGGGTGATTCCCACCTCACAAGAATCTTTCATCTACAGCAGTTCTGTCAAAAGCCTGAAAATAACCTTCTGTGTGATTATCATCTTTTCTGATTTACGGTTTATCACTGCTTATTCTTCATCTACCAACAAGCATCCAAACCCTGGGTCTTATCTGTGAGTCCTACTGTATAAATAACTGTGACAAAGACTGATAGAACTATGTAGCTCATCTACTCACACCTTTAGCTGTCTTACAGCCGCAGTTCCTTATCACACAGCTCTATACAGCTGAAGGACTCAAAGCAGCAGCCCACATCAGTTATTAACTAGAATATCAAGTTGCAACCTCACACAAGTACTGGATTTTTTTATCTAACAATCCCAAAACCCACTCCTGAAGCTAGATACTGCTTGTTCTATGGTAGATTAAAAAAAAAAACAGAAACAAAGTTATTCCTTAGCTCCTTTTAAGTTTTTCCGCTATTATTTGTAATTGCCTTGGTCAAATGCCTTGTGTTTTAGACATGTCAGTGAGCATTTCTTTTCCTACCAATATACCCGCTCTCACAATGCATGAGAAGAAAACTTACCTAACATACACACACTTGTTGGAAGCTCTTTAAAGCTCAGTGTATTGTTTTAGAAGGCTAACACTAATTAGGATCAAATTGTAAAGTAATTTTTATTTCCACTTGCTAAAATAAAACATCGAAAGATAACAATAAAGCAACTGAAAGATAACAGAACGCAAGGACTGAAGTGTTAAAAATTCAATTATGTTCTACATTGCAAGCTACTAATTGCCTTTCTGATTTACAGAATAGTGCTGTTTATTTTTCATTACTCTTCAGCTAAGGACATTCTGCTGATCAGACTTTATGCTGAAACACAAGCCCCATTTTGTCCCTAAATTTGTATATCTAGCAGCTAAATAAAGAGCATGATTCGAAAATAAAAAAACCTGTCCTTGCAAATATTCTCCTGAACAAATTATCAGTAATGTAGTGTTAGTGTTACTTATAACACCAAACACACATACAGCAGATTTATCTTCTACAAGCATCAGAGCACTTGACCAAGTCTGTTGCTATTCCTATTTCATAAATGGGAAAACTGCGGTTCAGGTTTGTTTTTATAAATTCAGCTGCAGGCATGAAAAAAAAAACAACTTGAAGTCCATAATTACCACATATTTATTGTGTTCTATAGATCAAATGTAATAGGTTCAAATAGGAATTAGCTGTCTGATTTGTAACATTAATACTGATTTCAGGGGAAACATGCTTAACTTTACCCAAACAATTAGTAAACATTGCTTGCAAGCTGAAATTTAATATTCCTTTCTGTGTACCTCACACTCAAAAATGAGGGTACAAGAAACAGAGTATCTTGAAATTGCACACTCCACTTTCAAAATATAGGAGACTGAAATACATTGAATATAGAAGACTTAAATGTATCGAAATGATGTAAATACAGTATAACCCATGCCCACCTAAAAGGGCTAACATCTGTACTTTCAAGCTAGTAACAATAAACAAGCTGGCCACTACAACTTTGGGTATAACATCATGAAAACAACTTAAAATTTGAAATAATTTTTACATCATCATTATTCTATTCTACATACTTTTTCTTTGCTAATTTTTCTCTTAAAGCTTCTTAGAATACTTTTTAACAATTGTTCACACCTTTCACCCCTTTTGATACCTGAACATGTGGAATTTTATCCCCAGAATTTTTCTAGTATCTAGTATCCATATTTAATTTAAAAAACATTTCTTTTTTTTGTCATCTACTTAGCAAAGAAACATGAAGTTTGTTTCCTACCTCACATTAACTAACTACCTCATGGTAACATTTTAGTCTAGAGACTGATTACTCTAATAATCCTAGGGCTTACAGCTCAGAGAGATTCTTAACTCAAGATGAAACCTCCCATTTTCTTGCAGAAGCACATATTGAAAAGATTGCTATTTAAAAAAAAAACAAGCCAGACAGAGAATTCTGTGTGTTTGACATAGGCAAATAGTATTTCCTTCTTAAAAATTTGATCTTAGTCTGCAAATTCTATACAGGTAATAAAGGTGCGTGTTTCACTTGCAGATCAATCCAGTGAACAGAAGAAAGATTTCCTGAATAGTAAGTATCTTGCTTTAACACCTTCCACACCACTGTTGAGTGTTTGGTTTTTGGTTTTTTTTTTTCACCTACTTGGTCAGGAACACTGACTGGATATATAGAGCACGTGGTGTAATTCAGCGCTCTCCTTTTGACGGGTACACGGCTGCCAGACCACGTGGAAGAAAGAAAATGGAATTGAAACCAATGAGCACTTTGTCTTTGGGAGACCAAAGATAAAATATTAACTACCCAGCAATGGCGAAGAACCCTTTGCTCTCTCAGTAAAAACGAAAGTATTTTTGCTATCTGAGGACTTCACTGAACTCTGACCTTATGTTCTGAAAGTCAGAAGAACCTGTGTAACTCGGTTCCTTTGATCAGGTTCATGATAAGGTCTCCACAATGCATCATTTTAAGGATGTAAAACACTTTCTGGTCAAATACTCAAATGTTTGTCAAGTCTGTGTTGTCTGTTCTGCTGCACCAGCAATTTCAACCTTATTAACTCCCAATTAACAGCTGAAAATGCAAAATACAACCAAAACCAAAAAAAAACACCAAAACATAAACATACTAGATGGCTCATGCAATCACCTTTCACGAATCATAGAATTGGCTGAGTTGGAAGGGACCTCAGAGATCATCAAGTCCAACCCTTGATCCACTACCCCTGCGGTTACCAGCCCATGGCACTGAGTGCCACATCCAGTCTCTTTTTAAATATCTCCAGGGACGGAGAATCCACTACTTCCCTGGGCAGCCCATTCCAATGCCTGATCACCCTCTTGGTAAAGAAATTATTTCTAATATCCAACCTAAACCTCCCCTGGAACAACTTAAGACCATGTCCTCTTGTCTTGCTGAGAGGTGCCTGGGAAAAGGGACCAACCCCCCCCTGGCTACACCCTCCTTTCAGGGAGTTGTAGAGAGTGATGAGGTCTCCCCTGAGCCTCCTCTTCTCCAGGCTGAAGAGCCCCAGCTCCCTCAGCCTCTCCTCATAGGATCTGTGTTCAAGTCCCTTCACCAGTCTAGTTGCCCTCCTTTGGACCTGCTCCTGCACCAAGAAGTTAGTGAATAAAACAAATCATTGTAGCATGCACTTGTTACTTTTTAAAACATTTTAACATTAGTTTTCATGGAAAGAATGAAAAAAGGTTTTTTACAGAAAACATACCAAGGACTATATGTCTCAGCACCAAAAGCAGGCCAAACAGCAGTCTACTTTATTCCACACAACTGACTCATCTTAGGTAGAAGTGTGCAATCAAGGTGCCAGACAACTAACATATACAAGGCTGGGGTTTTTTGTTTTGTTTTGGGTATTTTGGGGGTTGTGATTTTTGTTTTGTTTGTTTGATTGTTTTTGTTTGGGGTTTTTTGTTGTTATATTGAAGAGAGAGAGAAAAAGAAAAGCTAGTGAACCGAAGGGTTTAAGAACAGGAAAATAATAAAAAGCTCCTAAAGCCAGGTATTCCATACCCTAAGGCACAAGCCCAGCTTTGTTACATGTAACCATGAGCACTGCAAAATTTTGTGTATGTAGAAAATGATAGCAACAATGTTCAATGCATAGCACTGCTACACCCAGAAAAATCAACAGTATTTGACAGAAAATCCTGAGATTATCTCAGGGGTTTTTGTATTACTAATACTATTTTCCTTCCAAGACATCGCGAATAAAGTAAGGAATATATAGATAATGAAAATGAGGCAGCTTTTCCCAAAACAACATTCAAAGAATATCACACGAGGTGATTCCTTGGTCCAGAAAACACACCAGGGCAAGCAAATGGAAAACACCAGCACCACATCACCAACTAAAAAAGGCTACAAAAAATAGGTGACAAAACAAAACCCCAAACACTAACTTACCATAAAGGATTCAACTTTCTTAAAGAGCTCTTTAAAATAAAAATTGCCAAGCAAATTTAAACAGCTAATCATTATACCTGTGTAGTTTAATACTCCCTACTCCAAAACCAAGGAACACACATGATATTTCATTCATTTAATACTTTTTATCTGGGTCACTCCTTGCTTCCTTCCACCTGCTCATGCACAGCCCTTAATATTCCACTTCTGTTGTCACTGACCAAAAAGTTAAAGTACAGGATATTCAACTACACTCCCAATACAAGTCTTCAAAATATTTTCAGCTCTAATTGGTTTGTATATAACACGCAATTTGCAGCTTTTAGAAATAGCAACTGGTTTTGGTAAACAATTTATTTGATCTCAGCACGTTTGATACAGCTTGCTGCAATATGAAGCTGCAAATTCAAAGAAAAGATAGACAAAGTATATTGAAGAAAGTGCAATAGACAGCAGATTACTTTTTTCTCCAGCCCTTAGATGCTACTTATTTATCCTACAGACTAAATTAATCCTGTCTAAGGTGTCCTGAATATAACACACAGCAATGGCAGAATATAAACCACCATCCATGCAATAGAATCAGACCAAAATGAGTGTGTAAATCTGCAAAACTATTCAAACCATTGCTTAGTTTAACTACTATGCAATAGCTTTTTGTCTTCTTTTATTATGCATGCTCTCACTTACATACCTAGAAAACCAGTAATCCAATCAATTGTAGGATAAATGAACTAAATCCACACTCCTTTGTAGTTCTGCTACAATTGTAGACTTACTGCAAAATAAGACCCAGACTTCTGCAATAGAATGAAAAACCCACCTATTTTTTGGGTGAGTCATGCATTAGATTCAGTTTTAAATTCTAAGAGAGATCATATTCACTCCCAAACTAAGCCCATGTCACAAAAAATAACCCAATTCTTTCCTCATAAAGTTGCACAAACGTGCATTAGCTCAACAGCAAGTTTGATCAATTTGATTTTTTTAAAGTTACCTCTTCAAGACACTTTTCCACTCTATTGCAATACCATATAAATGTTTCATTACTTGTATGGATTAAAATTTGCAGGTCTTCTTCAGTGATTTTTTTACCAAGGTCAGCTTCACACATTATGCCTTCAAGTATCAGATATCCTATCTTCTGGTAGCCTTTTTATAGTTCTTGAAAAACTCAAGTTTCTACTTCGAAGCCGTGATTTTCAGCTTTGCCCCTCCCTCAGCAATTGCTACACAGCATCAATACCAGCCAAGAAAATCAGTAACAGCCCAAAGCCTTCTTGAGCTTGGCCACTTCTAGGATTTCTGTTAGCCAGTTCCATGTGGATTTTTGGCCCAAACAACCTATTGTCAGGATAATACAAGCTCAATTTTCTTCCACTGTCACATTTTTGAGTCTGCTTTTGATATTTTGGAACTGAAAAGGTGTCAGTCTGTACCTCTATGACAGACCATTAAACCTTCCTGTCTTATCCAAAACACATCACAAATCTATTCCATATGCAAGCTTAAGAAAATGTCAAAACTGATAGTATGACTCCAAGATGAAAAAAAGAAGGGCTGTGGGGAGGAAGTTTACATGCCTTATTAAAACATATTAAAAAACCTCACTTGTTATTGCTGGGTTTTTGTGTGGCACAAAGAATCAAGTATTGTTACAGTCTGCTAAGCAATTTTTATATAACCAAAACTTCACTATGCTATAATAAACCTGAAAAAAAACCCACATTTTTTGACAGATAAAAAGTCAATGCATATATAATTATTCTAAACCAAATACTCTCATCACAAAGCCTATCTTTTAACAAGAAAATCTACTATGGAAATGCCATTTGTTTTGCAGGCTGAAACACAACTTCTTGAAATGTTTAACGTTGCCTATTTCATTTCAGCCTTTTAAAACAGATCATTTTATACTGTGAACAAGTGGCTGTTGTCCGCTTTGTAGATAAGCTTTCTGCCTATAACATATTTATGTCTTTTAAAATGGTTAAATTAAGGATTGTTCCTTAACATATTCACACTTGAAATTGCTTCACAATTCACAATAACCTCTAAAAAACACCCCAACTCCCAGAAAATACTTTTATTTCCCATTCTTCCTTTATTTAATTTGCATTATTTATAAAAAGCTAAAAATCAAACTGTGTAGTAATCTTTCAGACTTTAAATGCCAGATAATCAAGAAATGATAAACAAAAGTAGTGTCTGAACTATAAGATTTGTCTATCAAAATTCCAAATATTTAGAAAGCAAATCTGATTTCTGTTAAGCATGATCCTTCCAGCTAACAGCAAAGCACAAAACACTTACTGAAACACTGCGTTTTTTCAAGTCACAACTGTCTTCCCCTTGAGGTTCTGGCTGAAGAGTTTTTAGCAGCACTTCTCTCCCCCAGATCAGAGTAGGGGTACCCAGGAATCTGTGCAGATTAACAGCAAAATCCTTCCCCTCTCTCCAAACACTTAAGATTTACTGCTTAACAGCTATTTCCCTCCTTTTCATGCTTTCCCTCCACCCCCACCCTGCTTCACAATGGTTTATCTTTGTTTCTCTGGTCAATACAGTTATAATGATGAAACTTTTGTCTGAGCCCATGCCCTCAGGATATCTTCACAAACTCAACCTTTCCTTGCTCACTCTATTGCAATTATTTCCAACTAGTTAATCTCAGAATTTCTTATGGTTAATTAAAATACGTGTTAGTGAAATACATGGTTAAAAAAAAAAAAAACATAACTCCCTAAATTTTATTTTGAAATCTGAATTGTAATGTGTAATCATCAACAATAAAATACAGTCACACAACAAAATACAGCCACATAACTAAACTTCCAGGAGTACTAGAACTTTTGACTTGGGTGGGGGTTTTTTGGTAGAGTTTTTTTGGTTTTGATTTTTTCCTGTCATTTTGAGTTCTTTTGTTTGTTGGTTTGTTAATTTGTTTTTCTGAATGAGTTATTCTCTAAGCTTTCTGAAATGGCACTGAGGATGTTCTCAGTACTCACTTATTGACACAGAGTTAGATACTTATATTTGGGTTTTTTGCAGAGAAGGGTTTCTACATACTAAGATGTAAATCCCTCACCCACTGTAAAGAAGGAAGAAAAAAGTAAAGGGCCTCCACATTAGGCAAAGCACTGCAGGTCATACACTAAATGTCATGACAGATGGTGACCTCATGATTGGCAGGTGGTAGTGAAAAGGAGACATTAGTATTTACAGAAGCTAATGAGAAGCTCCATGGACTATTTGTGCTGGAGATGCTGTCCAGAGCTGGTGTAAAGCCATCACTGCCATGCACTGGAAATCTTCCACCACAGTCCATGGAGCCACTGGAACAGGGGAATAATTTGGACACACTGGGCTCCCGGATACTCAGAAGTATTGTGACAACTAACAGACTTTCAAGTGTTGGCCAAGAGGTATGCTCTGAAAGGCAGTGTCCCTCCTCCCTTAGACAGAAGAGGTGCATGACCATCCAATCTTGACCTTCCTGGTACGTTCAGTATTCACTCCTAAATGTATCACTGCTTGCTCCCCATTTGCTTATCACAATTAAAAGATTTAATATGCCAAAAGTTTATACATTGCCATGCAGACAGTTTCAATGTTGACAGGACATTTTAGACAGGAGTTTGTTCCTTCTTGAGAGACTCACCCTTTCAGAAACATTAAAATCAAGCAAAGAGCACGGTCATTTGCTTAGTATTTATCTTTCAGATAAGCCATAGTGCAGTAAAGCATGGGAGAAAATCTTATAGAATACCATGAGGGATTGCAGCATCCTCCATTCTCCTCTCTGCACAGTAGTGAACCAGGTAAATCAGAGAGCAATGTGATGTTCTCTCATAGCACCAATTCTACCGATATATTAGGAAAATTCCACCTAATATTTCTATTTCACAATATACACTGAATATTTATTCCAATCCACAATTTCTTATTTTTATTCCTGTTACTTGCTTGTAACGGTTACTCAATCTTATAGGGATGGCTTTTAATATTTACAGCCTTCATATTTCTGTACTTACAAGCACTTAGGCCCTCTCTCTTTTAACATTTGTAGGGTGTTGTGGTTTGGGCTTTTTTCTTAGCCTAACCATTTACTGTAAATGAATATCAAGACCCACCTGGCACCAACTTCCTACAACTATCTTCCCCGCATTAGACCTGATCATCTGCTAAATCCTATCATTTATATGCTCTCTTCTTTTTAAGAACTTTTAGTATAACTTGACCATTTATGTATTCCAGTTTTACAATAAGGAGTAGATAAGTAATTTGTAAGGTAAATAGTGTATTTTATGCTATTCCTAATCAATCTTTGCTTTATTCATATGTGCAGGGCAAAAAAAAAAAAAAAAAAAAAAAAAAAAAAAAAAAAAAAAAAAAGGGAAAAAGAAAACGAAAAAAGAGAAAAAACAGAAAAAAAAAGAAAAGAAAAAAAGACAAAAAGGTGACAAAGATAATTCAGGGTCAAAAAAAAGAAAAAGCAACAGAAAATTGACATTTTTGCATGCACATTTATAAAATTAAAAATTTCAAGTTTAATAACATTCATCAACAAGATCATTTAGAAACGGTAGTAAAATGCAATTGCTATCATTTTGAAGTCATTGAAGGACTATAAACAATAGCGTGGTGCACTAAGAGCAAGAATAATCTCATCCCAACAGTTTACTAATACAGTACTCCAGTCTAAAGAAATATTTTCATAAAGATGTGAATTACATACAAACAAAGTACAGGAAACAACTATTTGCTCATTAGGGAAATCAAGCTGTGCCATATTGTGCAAGTACCAACAGTATTGAATCAACTGTGCTTTCATTTAAAAAAAAAAAGTATCAAAGGCAAATATTGGAAAAATAATGCCTTTCTAGCACATTCATATGAAGTTGGATCATTCAAAGCAAATTATGATAAGCTATTACTAAGTAACAGGTATTCTAAAATTTGCCTCTTTTACCTGATTGTTTTTCTTTTCATAGAAATCCATACTTTGTTTACTGATTGTTCAAGCTCTAGTCAGGCAGGAGAACTTGGATATCACCTCTGCTCAAAATGAGCACTAATAATACCATCTGTCTAAAAATTCATCAGTATTAACAGTTTAAACATACCCTCCAAGCAGGGTTTGCTATTTTCTGCAGTTGGTCCTCGCACTCCTAACTGAACTGGGTCCCTCTGACCCACTTTCAATAATACTGAGAACTCTTAATAAAAACAAATGCCAAGGTATAAAAGATGATAATCAGGATTATCAGAAAAGGTCAAAACAAACAAAACTACCAAAAAATCCTACCTGTAGTTTAATATGCTTGCAACTAAGGATAAAAGAACTTGGATATTTTTATTTTTTTTTAAATATCAATAATTTAGAACTGCATTTAGAACATTAAACCATTTTTTAATTAAAGTGTTTCACTTTGTGGAAGCAATGCTTTCAGAATGAGAAGATGAATAAAAGAAGGACATGCACGAAGACTAGGTGTATCTGTCCTCTGTGTTATGAAAATTATTTTTGACACTAGCAATGCGCTGTCATGCCACAAACACAATGAAGTATCCACCCTGATATTAGATCTATACTCACACCCTTAGAGCAGGACCATGTTTTTGTCTAACTGCTCTTTCTTCGGTTCTGTTACACAAAGATCAGGAAAGATCTCTAAAAAAAAAAATCCCTTCAGGAATCAGAAATTCAGAACGCCTTCGCAATACTCTTGAGTTTACATTGCGAAAAGGTGGGAGATTTCAAGTTCAATTCAGTAAAAAACAAGTTCAGGCACTAGTGACCTGTGAGGGTTTTGCTTCAGCTTGGCTGTACATTGCAAGTGGGTTTGACTGAGCAGGCATTATGTAAATGGATGGACTTAAATAAAAGGCAGCTCTCCGTATTAATCCAAGGCCTGGGGTGCTTTCAGAGCAGCCTGGAGACAATCCCAGACACCTGGCTTTTGAAAGACCACCGAGGGAATATGCAAGGGAAGAGGGGGAGGGAAGGTTGGTAAGAGCAGCCTGAACTGAAATTTAACTAAATTCAAGCCTGCCTTAAAGCGTCTGGGTCAGTGGCCTTGAAAAAGCTTCTTTTTGGTTGTCAGATGCTGAAATGTACTTCTCTATCTAAAGACAAAAACTACTTTCCAAGGCAAGGAATATTACATACTTCAGGGTTCAGCAAGAAGTACCACTTGGCAACAAGATCCTTTTAACTATAGTTTCAAAATGCATTTTACTCTGGCAGCTTCAATATTTACAATCTCTACCTTGACGTGGTTAAGCCTCTCTGGAAAAGCCAAAAGGAACTGTGCCATTCAAATTGTGGAGATGCAATTTTGAAGAGCACAATTTTTGCTACCAATTGGAAAAGCTACTGTTATACAATCACAAACAACCAGGGGTTTAAGACAGACCAGACTTATGATAAAATATCAATATGACCAGGCACACGATACCCAATTTCAGCTGTCCCTTCTGTCTTCCTGCACCATAGCCTAAAGTAGGTTCTTCATAAACTGCCTTTAAGATATGAGATTAAATTTATTTTAATGGATTCTTTCTTATCCTACAGATATTTGTTCTCTTTGTAATGTTTTGGGGGTTTTTTGGTTTAGGTTTTGTTTTGATTTGAGGTTTTTTTAGGTATTTTTCTTGAAACCCCACGAAGTTAGAAGGAACAGGAAAAATATTTGCTTTGTCCTCCTGTGATTTTGTTTTCCTCAAACTTATACGGTCTCCTTACTTACATGCTTCTCTATGTTACTTCCCTTCCATAGAACTGGTTTTCAGCTACTTATCTCTTTTTAATAAATTCCTGAATGCTCCTTCCTTCTAATAATTTTGCTGTTGTGTTCTCACTTTAGCCCCCTACACCTCCTAAATTCATCACCTGAGGCAGGCATTTGGTTGTCTGTTTGGTTCTTCCCTTTATCAGCTCTGAGGAAGCAGCCAGCGGATATTTGGGATACTCCCAACCAACAAGCCAACCAGTACCCTAGCACCTCTCCAACAAATTACATCATCTGCTGCCTCCCAAAAAGCTGACCCAAAGCTAACAACTTCAAAACCAAGAGAAGGACAATTGAGAAGCTGCTGTGTGGAGAGCACATTGATGTCCATAAAATGAAACTTCTGGAAACCTATAGAACTGCCTCCACCCATCAACTATTAGCTAGTTATGGGAAAAGGGTGCCACCTGGTGCCCACTCCATCCTCCTTTAGCTAGGCACCTAACCTGCTCTTCTGGCCTTTGTTCTCCAGTAGTTCAGTTAATTGTGTCCCGTGAGCTCTCCAAAATTTAACATAATTTATATAATCTGTTAACTTCCTGCAAGTTTTCAGACCTTGAAATTTTTTCCAATCTATACCCTGAAAGGAAAAAATGCAAGTATTGTCACAAACCAAACCCACATACCTAAAAAAGTTACCAAGCAGGAAATTTCTAGATTTCTTATCCAACAGGGACCCTGAATGAATCAGCCTGAAGACTTCTTTTTCAGTAAGGAATTTGGCAGTAGGGTCAGGATCGTGTGTTGCCTCAAAGGATGAGGCAACAGAAAACAGACTCGCTAGATCTTTGCTCTAGAAAACCTTATTAGAAAATGGAACGTTTTTCCTCTATTTTTTTGCTCTTGAGCTCTACTAGACTATATCCCACAAAACACTGATTTTATTTCCTACAGTGCTGCTAACTGTGACCTCAACACAAATAAAAATGAAGGCATTTATGGTCTGCTCCTTGAGATGGATATTTAATAATTTCTTGTCTGTACAAGATGCTTTACCTTTATAAGTACATAAAACATAAGGATTATACTGAGTACAAGGTGGAGGGGTTTTGTCTGTTATCAAATAAGAAAAATCCTAGAGGATATTTTTTTTCTGGATATCTGCAACAAATAGTCATCCATTGGAATTGCCATCATTGGCTGCAATGACCGCCTGAAACTGTTTTCAAGTTTTGGTGGAGATACTTCCCCACATATTTTCCCTCTTTCAAATTCCAAGTATCCAGTTAATATTCATGGTTATGAGATGTAAATGCTTTCTATTGTTCTAGATTTTTACATCTCTCATTTTCACTCAGACAGCTCAATGTCTGTGGCCTGGAAACTGCATGTAGGCTCCAATGACTGGCACCTTTTATCTTCTGAAGATGTTTAGTACTAAATACAATATTCATGCATTTGGGTAAAACACAGTTAAAGGAATAAAAATAAAATCCTTCCTTTTATTTATTTCAAAATGGAATTCATACTTTATTTGTCACACTGAATTGAATAACTTCTTTTTTTTTAAGACTTCCTTCAATTTAAAGACAAAACATTTCCACATATTCATTTTGCTTAGACTAGTCTTTGCTGTCAAGCAGCTAGACATTTCATGCCATTTCTACATCCATTTTCTAAATACAACACCTTGAGCAGTAACAGGAATAAATTTGACTTCTTTTTTCTTATTACATTTGAGGTGCAAATGAACTTCAACCCAATGATGCCGGAAGAGTGCCTTTTAACCAAGGGTGAAAGTAGCAAATATCAAACAAAATAAAACAGAAAAAAACATACTACTTTATTATAAGGAAGTTTATTTACCCTTTTGTTTGACCTGAGGGGGCGGAAAACACCACAAGAAGTTCTACTTTCCCTATTGCTATTCCTGAGATTAACACAAAGTTAAGAGTAGTTCTGTTAGAGCTCAGTCTTTGACTAAGGCCTTTGTATCATTATATCTAAGAAGTGGGCATGTGAACATAAAACATTTTAGAGTTTCTACATCACTGTTTTATATCTTAAGCCCTTAATTCTATATTATGCATATATTTACCTACATGTAATTATAGAATTCCGTGCTATAAATATAATACCTGCAAATATATGTATACACACACAATTAAACATTACACATCAATATACTGTTCTTATAAGATACCTAAAAAAATAAGCCAGATAACATCAATACAAGTGCTCTGAAAAGAGGTGAAACAGAATTAAGAACTGTAACTTACTCATTCCTTTAAAATAGAAAAATATAGAAAGGTGACTGACAAATTAACTCACATGATGTGCCTAAATTTAATAGAATAAGCTAAATTTTTGAGTGTTGTAGGGCAAGTAATTGCAAAAGTTTAGGAGCTGAAAACCCCATTCCCTAAAAACAACAAAACTCCTGCCTAGCCTGAAGTACATAATCCTTTTAAATACCAGATCTAAATAGCTCTTTCCTAGTTATGAAGTCATTTACCACTCCCGATCACAGAGATTCCAAAAGACATATTTATCAAGCACAAGGGTGTTTACTGTTCATTTATTCAACACCTTAAAATTGTCATTCTCTGTGTTCTGATTAATCATAATTATCTGACCTATAGACTGACAAAATGAAGAGAACAAGTTGAGCCCTTTTTATGGTATGAGCATTAAAAACTTAACTTTAATAACATAGATGAAATTTAATTTATAACATTACCAGCAAGTAATATTTTAAATCACCACTAGCTGCAATATCTGGAAAAAATAAGCTGGGTTGGACTGCAAGAGAGAACAGAAGCTCTGCTCCCCATTAGTCCACTGCAGCTAATAACGTGCCAGACATTCTGCATTTATCTCTTGCTATAATGCTGTTCCCATAAGGAGATCCATAGGCAGAACTGACTGAATATTCCTCGGCAGAGCACCTTCTTTAGAAATGCCAGACAGCCACAAGAAAAAGATAGAAGATGCAAGACATTTGTGTGGATGTTTGAAAAATACCCGTGATGCTTTAATACCTTTTTACACGCAATAATATTTGTGTGTAAATTATGAGATTTACTGTATATCCATTCATTAAAATTAAACTATTACTATTTCCACACACATAGTTCCCAGGTATATTTTATGAAAGCTAGAGCTTTAAAATTAATTTTGAAATAAAAATGAAAAGGCAAAGAACTGAACAGCAAATATTAAATTTTGCCAAGAAAACAACTAAAGCAACTGATTTTTTCCTAATAATCTAAGGAAGAGTCCTATATAAAACATTTATACCATCTTAATGCAACACATAACAAGCACCAGTGAAAACACTGCTTCAGTCACTTAAAGATTTAAACAGTCTATAATACGGTTGACTAATAAGATTTTATTGTAGCTACTGATTGAATACATCTAAAAGGGTTGGGGTTTTTTAACATTGGATCAAAATGCTTGCAGATTTCAGATTGCTATTAGGCACAATAATTATATGCTAAACTAATTACAACTAAAGCAAAACCTGACTTACAACTAATTAAATTTTATTGCATGAAAATAAAGCATAGTCCTTATTTAACACAGGGCACAGCTATAAATGTTTACGAACTCACCAGTCTGTGTATTTTTTTCAAGCAAAATGTCTAGGTCACCATGACAAAGTTGGAACGAGGCACAACTTGGACACCAGCTAGCTTTATAAGGGCATTCATGTACAAGACTATAAAAATAAGATCAATGTTTCTAAAATTGTTGCTTATACTGCTAAGAAGCAAACCTAAATGAGAAATTCACCATCAACTTTAGATCATCATTTTCATGTAGATCTTCACTGCACTTTTACTAGGATCAGCTTTAAGTTTCAGAAGTAGACAAGCAATTTAGGAGCTTAAGTTCAATTATCAGGATTAGAGCTAGATCTTATTCAGACCTATAAAGATGCTGACAGGCAAGTTCCACTAAATATGAAGTTAGATGTTTTAGTTTAAAATCCCACTACTTGATCAGCTCCTATACTGCAATGGTATTTTTAATTTTAGCAGAACTGGCATGCTTGAAAACGTAAAGAAATCGATGCATCTGGCAAAAGAGAGCAAAGCAGTAGGATTTAGGCATCAAGAAGGAAGACTGAATATGATCTCCATAAACAAAGTAAATAGAGATTGAAACAAACAGATGAATCACCAGACACCAAAGCTAAGCAGGAACAGCCTACAGCTTTCTCCTGTTTTTACAGACCTTTTATAGAATACTGAAAGGCAGTGTTCTCATTTTACTATTACCAACCTATTTCTTCTGGGTTCTGCTATTTTTTTCCCTGCCCTGCTCCCTCTACAAAACAAGGGTACCACTACCATACCCTTTGCTTGTATGTTTGTTGTTCAAAAATCCTATTTCTTAACAAATTCTGCATTTATTTAAAGATTTTCCTGGATCATCAACTTATGTGAGAACTTAAGATTTCAGTAAAGAACTAAAGAAAATCCAATAAACATCCTTCACAAAGTTAAAGATGCTCTTAAAGGCTCAAAACCTACAGGCAAACTAAACTTCCATGTGCTCCACTTCAACTGTCCCCCCGACTCCTATCAATCATACTATCTCTGTATGTAAAAGGGCTGACAGTGTCCATCCTTTCAAATCCTACACCTCTATAAACATCTTCCTACCAAAAATGTCTTGTATGTATACAAATATCGTGACAAATGTGAAAAGTATCTTGCCTCCCATCCCATCCCATAAGGCAAAATTTCTCATCAGATGGCACAAATAAAATTGATGGAACGGGACAGTGAGGGCAAGGGTCTAGCTTTCAAGCAATTCTATCAGCAGCCTAGTTAATCCTGGTTTGCTACAGATAACTGCATTTTTGTCTCTCTCCATTACACCTCAGGCTCTAGTGAAACATTAGGTGTCTCCCCCTCAACCAAGCCACCTGCACTCATAAGTGTTACAGGAACTAAACGCCATTTTCCCAACTCTCAAATTTGAAATTAGCCAACAGGTTCAAAATTCTTACAGCACAACTGATGCACACATGGTAGGATCACGTAAAGTCTTTTTCTTTAGAAAACCAAGCATAAAAAAATAACAGAGAAACGTAGAAAGAACATAGAACATAGAAACACGGAAAGAAATAATGAAACAGAAAGAAATTATGAGCTGTGGGAATAATACAGCAGATGAAACAAGGAAAGAAGACTGGATATTTGAGAAGCAAAACATCACACAGAGCGAAAGAAAAAGCAACCAAACAAGGAGTAATAATAATAATAATAATAAACAAACAACAACAACAAAAAAGAAAAACATGAGAAGCATTCATCATGTAACTGCTTGTTAAACCTATGCATTCTGCATGCATGTGCTTCCTATGTTTTCTCACATTTCACTGAAAAATACGCTGGTTTTGTCTGTGAAGAAGAAAGGTGTCTAACTACTGAATAAGCAGGAGGGTTAATAAAGCAGATAGTCTGAAACAATTTTATGCATCAATGAACTTGTATAACAATCTTTTAAATATAACCATGATCCCCTCCCTCCTGAAGATTTTCATCAACTTGGTTCAACTTATTTGCAGCAGCCACAAACCACAAGAGGCTTGATACCTTAACTTTAATTTCCAAAAAAATGTTTACTTTTTCCAGATGGCAAGATTAAATTACATAAACACTGTCAGCAAGTTGAATCCTCAAATGTATTCATTTCCACCACAGAAACTTCAAAACCATCTATAATTTTGTTACTGATGTTTGGAAGCAGCTGTAGCTGACATGGCTATCTATTGTACATTTCAGCGTTAAAGGATTAAATATTTTAACCCCCCAATGGAACAAACCTGCTCTGTTAGCAATACACAGGGTAAGGTACATCAGAGACTGTTACTACAATAGAGACATCTTATTAATTCATTGATAAATAAAAAGGTCAATGATGCTGCATTTGGCTTTCTCATGGAGCAAGGCCCTGGGGGAGGGCTCAAATTTAAGACCTACTAGTATTTTTTAAAATTGGTTGGTTTGAGGGATATATTATGCTTAGTTTGTGGATATATATATTTAGACAATTTGACGCCGTCATAAAATAATGACATCATGAAGATCCACAATAGAAACTTGAGAAAAAATAAAGATCTTTTTGTCCCATTTTCTGTGTGTGCTTACAGAAAAACGTAATTTATACAAAGAATGTATCACATGAGAAAATCAAAGTGCATACTTGTGAATAGTGTTCTATTCTTTGGGAAAGGTTCTTGAGATGACTGAACACCCCCGCTACATTACTAAAACCAAGAACTGTGCTGGTGGTTGTAGTTCCCAATAATCTGCACCTAAGTCAGAAAGGTCAAAGGCCAGAAATCAGATGCAAAGCTGTCCTCTTCAGTCATCCAGTTGGAGGACTGATGGATGGAGTGACAACTTATCATCACTGGAAGAAAAACAAGGGGTCTGATACGACCAGGAGGGAAGGTAGCCATTCCACTTTGCTGTGACAGACACGTACCACTTGTGATCTCAGTGGGGCTGAAGGAGCAAAAACAGCCCCAGCTTTGATTGTGAATGGAATGAAATACAGCATCTTTACAAAATTACCTTACATGGGTTAAAGAAATTAACAAAGCTGGGGCTTTTCATTCACACACACTCTGCACATATGCACTGTAGGTACACTGAGCACATATAAAAGTCTCAAAGCCCTGCTTTATGCACATTCCTGACCTTACTATTTTATGACATTTTCACATTAACGTGAGCAGAAGAAGGTATTTATAACTAATGTTGCAATTTCCTCACCTACATTTGTTGAAAAGAATTGCCTCTGTAAAAAGTGCTTGATCCTAAATTCTCCACATCAATGGCAGCCTTCTCTCCAGCCTGAATGGGAACAAAGATATATCCCATTGCTGTGGAAAAATGGGAAGTAAAAGAAAAAACTGCACACCATCAATATGATTCCTGCTACCTTCTTGGGAATTCTGTGAACTCTTGCAAAAATTAAATGGTGAATTAGGGCTGCCCTAGAGAATCCAGCACTTCAGCAGATCACACGAAGAGTTCGTTGGTCTTAGTAATACCAGAGATATTTTCTCCTTGCAGATGGTATAACATTTTTTCCTCTCCAATATTTCCTGAGGTACATTTTAAATTCAACATGTTTTTTCATTAAACTTTCATGTCTTCCCCTTTTCCCTTACTTTTCAATTCAGTTTTTGCTATTGCAAGAAAAGCTCTCCTGTCTGTGTCTACCCACCACTACAAATTTCCAACCCCTTCCACAGAGGGTTGCATGATAGGGCACAATAAGGGGGCTCATCTTTTCCCCCTTTTGAACTCCACAGGCATTGCTGACCTACTTAAATCCCATTTAGATACGGAATTAAGAATTCATTTCCTCACTTTAACACGTGAAGATCAAGGCTGTTCTTTTTCTCCCATCAATTTAGGGTACGCTCTGTATTCTGGGGCATCAAAATGAACACTGGCAGCAACAGACACTTCCATCATTTTCACCACCACTTTCCCATGGATGGAAGCATCCTGCCATTGGGAGAAAGTAATACTGTGGCAAAATGCTACTTAAAGTCTAAACATTATGATTTAAAAAAAACCAAAACAATTTAATCTGCTTTAAATGGCAAAACTTACTTGAAAATTGCTGTGCTTTTTTTGCACATCTGACATATCACACCCCAACTCTAATGAACAGTAACAATCTGGAGGAAGAAACAGTATACTACAGTAGTGGAATGCATATCTGTAAAATCATTAGTTTTCTTTGTAAATGTTTATATGCTCATATAATTGCTTGCATGTTACAGGAATAAGTAGAAATACTTTCTTAGTGACACAAATCTCTAAAAAAACTAAGCTAGTGATTTATGAAGATTAGCTTTGTTTCTTTTCAAATCAAATATAACCCTTTTTCTTCTATATTTCTGCAGTCTAAGGTAAAAAATGATGTTTACACAAAGTATTTTGAAATCAGAAACTGTAGACTCTGCAGAAGGCACAGGCAGCCTGATTTACAAAGAAAAAAGGGTGTAAAATGACCTCTGTATCAAAGTTAGAGCAGATGCACACTTGCAAGGTCACTTTACCATTCCTGTTCAGAGTAGGGCAGCTCTGAAGATGTATTACTTCAAGCACACTTGTTACCCTGACACATACCTCACAGGCACATGTCTACCTTCAGACTTGACAGCTTAGCTAAAACGTCCCTATTGCTTCACAAGGACACAGTATCCTGCACCGACACTCCAATACTCACGTGAATGAGAGCTATTAGTTTCACTTGGCAGATACTCTCATATTCAGATTTTTGAGTTACTAAAACCATCAACTAGCCAAACACCTACAATTTCTCACGTTGGGAGGAAAGCCTTCCATTTCACTAAAGCCATGCAGACTGACCTGCATTGTGATTCACATGAGTTACAGCAGATCCAATGGTCCTCAACTCTGGCAAAGTCTGAAAAACTATCTAATAGAATTGCTTGGCATCAGTAGCAGAAGTGCACTTCTCCCATAGCCCACTGCATTTGTTAACTCCATGCCAAGTGAGCAAGCTTTTATGTCTGTCCTGAACCTACAACAGCTAAATGGGATCACTAGATACCACATGCTTTCCAAAAACAAGTATTAAACATTTCAGCAATACTAAGTGCTAAAAACTCCACTGTCGGAGAGATGCTCTTAAAAATAAGTGCACACAGCAGTGAGAAAAAAAAAAAAAAAAAAAATTACAGTAAAAATGGAAAAAAGAATAGGAATGTAAACTGACACTGGGACAGAATAACCTACAAAAGCTAAGCTGAAAGAGACACAAAATAATCTAGCCATCCTTGCAGACAAATCAAGAAATCTCAAATATACTGCAAATCATTAATGATCAGCTAACAGTAAAAGAAAGAGAGAGCATATTTCCTAGAACAGAAACTCAATTTTCTAACCCTTCTGGAAGACAATGCATTCCTCCCAGTGCCTTCTGAACAGTGACCCATGGACCAGAGCAATACACAAAGCTGCAGTTCATGATTCACAGCTCACCACAGGCATATGATTCTCTTACTAAAGACAGCTTAAAAATCTTACTTCTCTAATCTTACTCTTCCATGTTGCTCCAAGGACATTGCATAACTCAAATCAGAGGAAAGGAGATGGATGAAACATTCTTGCTGTTAAAGTAAGCTGTCCTTAATCTCACAAAGCACAGTAGACTGTGGAAACTAAATGCTTTAAGCACTAAATGAGTATGGTTTTTTTCATCTCAGTTGTTGTCTGAGAACTTTTGTAAACATACAATGCTGGCATCACCCAATCAGGAATTCTCAGATGTTTTTTTCCCCCCTGCAGAACAACAATACCTTGTGGCACACTGCATCCTCCACCCCTCCACCCCTACCCTTTTCACACAGAGAGGTGGAAGAAGTGGGGGTTGGAAGTTGTGACAGATGCCAATTACAGACCTGAAGATGCTGAACACTGCATGCAATCATCCCCTGGCTCCCGGGAAATACCACTCAACAGGGAGCTCAGCTGCCTCCAGCAGCTACTTTCACCCCAGCACAGCTCAGCCACTTTTCAAAACTGGGTTGACATGAACCACCCCAGTCAGTAAACTGGTAAATGAGGATAAAATCCCGTTACAATTCAACAGTGCACACACTGACTAAAAAACCACTTTGCTCTGCCCAGGTTCATATTACACAAAGGGAAAAATGCCAGAATTATCATCGTTTTATTAGACAACACAGTTTTAGTCTTCTTTTAAATAGGTAACTCAGACTGGATCATGGCTTGAACATGCTGTTCTACATCATTATCTTTCTTTCTCCCTTTCAGAGAGGCACACTCAGGCTTCAAATACTATCAGTTTCTTCACCTTCCTAGAGTTTCCTTTTCTTGATAACCACTTCATCTATGAGACACCATAAAAATTCTCTTAAGGTGCACCCCTCTAAATATAAAAGTAAACTTGTGACCCAGAAAGGGAACCTAAGAAATTCTTTAAAAATGTAATATTTACATTAGAATCTAATAGGAATAAGAAATCGTTAACTTTTAAGTTATTTAGAAATACATTAATATAGTTTTTAATGCACAGTTCTATACTTATGATGGAACAGGTGGAGATACAGTGTAGCATTTTAACTGTGGTTTATACAAATCTCTGACCTAACTACCTAGCAACAGTTCTGTAACACCAAAACAACAACTTCTATTACCCAAATTATGTTCACCATCAGTGACTAGAAACAAAACATTTAACCTTAATGGCTTCTTTGTCTTTGGTTCATACCTTTGTAGGGTAAGATGCAGCTAATAAAAAAGCAACAGATCTACATTCAAAAGGTGCACCATGTATCTATAAGAGAACGTTTCTTTAACTACTTCATTTAAGGCTATGTCTAGGCTACCACATGAAGTTAAAAACATTTACTGATCTCACTCATGGCAGCAGAAAGAACCTCACAGTATTAAAATATGTGAGCTGCTGAGATTGTCACCTAAAAACATTAACAACATGGCTAGTCAGCACCTTGTTTCTTCAAAAACAGCCAGAAAAGCTTTGCAAGGAAATTTAATCATACTGGAATCACAAAGCGGGAGTGGTGGGTGATTTTTCAAACAAAAGGAATTGGATGAAAATGTCTTCCACTTTGAAGAATGGCCATATCTGAGGATGAGCAACTCAAAACCACAACTTGACACAGTATCTTCATTCTATATAGAAGTATGTGTGACTGCTTCCAGAAAACTGTAGGACAAATCAATGCACCAAGTCAACATTACAGGCAAGCCAAAAATAAGCCTATATAGATATGAACCATCTTCCATAAAGCCTCATCAGGAGTCAGGTTATATGAGGGCCATACTCTAAATTTTCATGGTCCTACAAGCAAATCACCTTTCATTGCCTCAGTGTTTAGGTTTGTAAAATAAGAGCAAAGCTCACAGGTTTTATCACACCTAATAAACTTCACTGGTAACTTTTATTCATGAGCTTCTGAAAAGGGTTTGTAGTGACAGCTGTGTCTCAGCCTGTAAGGACAGCAGTCATTCAGCTCTTACTGGGGGGGAGACAAGCACAGAAGTGTTTAGGGGGAGAGTTTAGGATACCCCTACATACAAGAATCTGCTGATATAATATTGCAACTGCCAACATAAGAAATAAAGATTTTACTTTTTAATCTACAATACCTATTTTTGCAACTGTTTGCTTCACCACATTGTTTTCATTTTCCATTTCTTTCCTTTGCAGGTTTGAAACCAGCCCTGTGTCATCTAGGGCCACAGTCTGACCCAAACCTCAAACTGGAAACTGTTCCTCCAGAGAGAAAGACAAACATGAGATCCAAAAAGGGACATGCACATGTCAGATTCAGGCTAGGATGTGGGTAATATCCCTGACAAGTAGGAAGTATCCATGCATACCTGTTCTAGCTTTTTAATATCTATGCGTTCAGGTTATAATTACAGGCTCATTTAATCCACACAATCCCTTTAAAAAGTGCAGTCCCAGTGCTCTTAGTGACTTCTTATTCTGAGATTCAGTTACATATTCCTTCCTTTTACATACCAGCACTAGCAACTGTACTGTGGCACCAAGACACAGTTTGCAAATTTAGCTAGAAAAGACTAACCCCAAAAGAGGAAAGGGAAAATTAACTTCAGGGGGGAAAAAAAAATCCAGAGAGATAAATTCTGGCTCAGCCCAAAGGCATACCAGTATCTGTGTCACGCTGGTGCAATGGCAGGAATGAAGGGAAAGGACACTTCTGGCAGATTAAAGGAAGCTGTAAGTTTTTCCCTTTGCAGATGCATGCCCTAAGCACCAGGCTGCAATGACACAACCCCTTTTCTCTGCTCAGAATCTTCTGAGTCAATGAATCTTTAAGTTCTTCATGGGAAGCAGAACAATAACAGGAAAAATAAAAGCATCAGCATCACAACCTATAGCTAACTGACGATGACCTTCTTCAGAAAAAAACAAACAGGAACTGAACTGTGCCACCTCAAAACAGCAAGGCTGCACAAGGCATAACCATAAATCCATCACTGGATGCAGAATTACCTGCTGTCACATCAGCTGGTATTAAGGGGTAGGGTGAAAGTGTGAAAACCCCTATGATCTCTTTATATATACGTCTGGAAGGAGAAATGGGTGGGCAGAGGGAAAAGCTACATAAATAGCTGTATCTCCTCCTTTCAACCCTGAAGCTCATCTCTTTCAAGTTTATTTCTCAGACAATACCAGGTTACTCTTTCCTTGAAAACTTTCAAGATCCACAAACCATCAACACAAACATTGATAGCACTGACACTATACTGACAATATCCCTTTTTAAAAATAAACCATGAATATAATGGCCTAGAAAAATCAGCTCTTATGAACTCTATAAACAAGTGTTGATTGCTGCAGCATCTCTTCTGCTGCCGGTGGAACTCCTGGAGAATGACTGACCACAATTAGATTACAAAGCAAGGGAATCTCAGTAATGTTTTTCCATTTATAAAACAGTATAATGAAAAAAAAAACCCCAAACCATGTGGCCCTACTGTATGCATACACATATACAGTTACTGGAGAGGGGCGGGGGGGAAAGGCAGTCTTGTATTTCAAGTTCCTCTCTTTTATTTATGGTTTCTCTTAGGTTAGCCTAGGCCCAAAAGCTTGCTGCTGTGACAGTGTGTACAAAACAAAGTTCACAAAAAGGAAAAACGTTGAGTTGCAAACCCATTCCTAGGAACTCCATTACTCCTGTAGGTGTTTCTAGTGCAATAAGCCAGGAAAAAGTAGGTGATGTGCTACTCCCTTTTTAAAAATAACAAGCTGGAAGGGCAGTCGTATCCTCCTGACGGGTTGTAAATCCTTCCGGGTTGCCCTGCACCTGCCACCGCACTGGGGCTGCTTGCTCAAACGGGTCAGTGGCCAGGCTACCAACCTGGCAAAAAAGAAATAAAACTAAAAAAAATTTTAAAAATATTCTGAATGGTTATTTTAAAACTGTAGCACTGCTCTGATTTTAAGCAAACAGCTGAATTTTTACAAGGAAGAAGGCAACCGAGCAAAGGACGGGCAGTAAAGGGTGCAGGATGGCAATTTTTTCTTTTAAAAGGAAGTTTATGAAAGCTTAAAATGTTAATCAAACCAAAGCCTTGCTATTTTTTAAGACAGTTATGAACCACCATGGAGTAAACAAAGGAAAACTAGCAGTTCCTGTGCCTGCCACATAAAAATCATATAAGCCATCCTCTGGAAGTAGAATTTGGTATCTAACAGTCCTTTTCAGCCATCAGGGAGAAACAGAACAGGGCTCAATGAAACAGTCATGGGAATGGCACAGTAAAGGAAGAATAAATATTGAGACCAAGCTTTCCAAATCCCCAGTACTTCTGATCTGGAACTAGACTACGTTGGTAATGTTATGAGTATAAAACAGGCTACAGCCATTGCCGACTTGCATTTTTGAAAATATTGATGAGCTAGAAGAGTTTTAATATTTAAATACACTTAGCCCAATATTTGCACATTTTCTAATTTAAAATTTAGTTGCATCTAGCAAAAAGCCAAAGCAGCAATAGATACAGTGCTTATCAGTTAATCTGTTTATAATGAAATAATGTATAAACTTTTTTTTCCCCTGAAACAATATCAACAAAAGCCAGAGCTTAAAAAATACATATGAAGACTTCTACAAATTTGCAGCACCATTCATTTCTAGTGATCAGTTCATGTATGTTAATGTAGACATCAAGGTCTTATTCACCTTCCCAATTGATGATGGGAAATACTTCTAATGCCATTTTAATTATAGTGTTAAGAAAAAAAAGCAAAACTGAAAATTAAAAAATAAGATAATATAAAATAAGAAGTAAAGTAAGTATTTCAGTTGCAGTTAAAGAAACCCTTAACGTCTACACTATTTTTGCAATGCTCCCATAGCTGTTGATGCAGTAAGTAAGAAATCCAGTCTGTTTAGCTTAGATCACTAAGCTGAGCCTACGCTGTAGGCACCTCACACAGCAGCACTACTGCAGGAGGTGTCCAACTTTCAAAGCAGTGGAGAGAAGGTCATGACATGCCTGAAAGACCTTCACAAAGACAGCCCATTTGGGTGCCTAACCTCAGGCAGACAAGATCCCTTGTAGGCTGTTTCATTTATTTTCCTCCATTGAGTGGGTATGAAACTGAAGCACTGGAGAAAAAAAGTGCTTCATAAGGCATCTGCCTTTAGGTCTCAGTTAACTGCTTGTGCTCAGTGGACTACAGCCCTCACCATTTCCACTTCAGGTACTTGACTTCAACTCCATGTTAGGTAAATGCTTTAAAGTCTAATCTATAGATTTCCTAAGTGTTTTTTACTTCAATGTGATATCTAGTGATGTAGCTTCAGTTTAGGCATTATGTGCTGCATGTCTCTTCACATTCAAAAAGGCCGTTATTATTATTTATTTCATTAATGCAAAAAAATAAACAAAACAAACAAAAAACCCCAGCATTGTAGCTTGTTACTTGTGTCCATTCTGTAACAAACCACATGAAAGTATTGACTACAGAAAAAAAATCAAACCCCACAGATTTGGGATTCTCCTATTAAGTCAGCTCGTACAATCTTTACTCCAGTCTCATTATAATAGAAACCTCAACAAAAAGCTGTTAATCTGGGTTCCACACATGATGTTGCCCGTACACAGTAATGGTATCTATTCTGCACTTAATCTAAACCAGTAAGCTTAAATTCTGCCAGGTTAGCATTGTGTAATAGTTTGCAGGTGTGTAGACTAAAATTAAGCTAGCTTTTTCTTTCTTAACATTTGAATTGATTTTATCAAGTTTCTAGTGCAGGACAACTTACTGCACTAACAATGAATCTAGAGTTTGACATAAGTGCTGAAAAAACCCTTTGTAATACAAGGGGGAGGAGGGGCTGTGATTAACGTACTAGAAGAGCTAACTTCCAAACAATAAAATAGCTCTGTTCAAGAAATGCCTTGAAGTTTCTACCACAGAGGGTCCTCATTGTGCTTTTCTACTCCCACAATTCCTCTTAGTGAGTTACAGGAACTATGTTATGCAAGCAGGGTGGATAAAAACTTACCCCTAGAATAGGTTAAAGCAGTCACATCAGTTAATTAAAACTGATTAAAACGGGAATGCTGTGATTTTAATTCTGAGCCCATTAAACGAAATTGTTCTTGCAAATGTGGTCAATGGCATTAGCACTGGCAACACTGAACCCAGATGTGATGGCCAACTACTAGATTCAGCATCCTCGAGCAGGATTGCAGCCAGCAGGTGGGGAACTGCAGACTAATTTAGGTTGGAAAGAATTTCTAGAGATCATCTTGTCCAAAACCCCACTCATCCAGCATCACCTCTAAATCTGGAAGCTGGAAGCAAAGCCTTTATACAGGGAACAGTTCCAAGAACATGTCCCCAGTCTTAACTGCAGAACCATGCCCAAGAAATGTTTGGGGGAACATGAATTGAACGAGATCAAAACGTTGTAAGGAAACTCTAAGAGGTAAGCTGGGAAAGTTATAGTGCCACGTTTAATTCAACACTATAGGCATAGCCTCATCAAGCACCCTTTGGGACAAGTGTGCCCTTTTGTGCAGTCCAACAAAGAAACAGTCACTGGACTTGCTTTTTTGTAATGGTGAAAGTGAAGCAGTGGAAATTACCTTAAATATATTTAACAAGGTCTGACTGAGGAGCAAAATGCAATCAGAATGCTCAGTGCTTTATGGTCTCTACATAAAAAATTGAATCTTTCATCATGTCATTTCTAGTCAAGTATTTACTGAAAAAACATAACACAAGGGTGGATAGATGTGTATCAAGGGTTATGAGTGGGGTGTGTAACTCTGTATCAAGGACAAAAAAACCCAAATAACCCCATGCTTATTACTCTCAAACTCTCCTCATCTTAAACAGACCAACCCCTGAAAGCAATGAGCCTGAGCCTATATTCCACTGATGACAGGCACAATGCCTGTTCACTACACAATCTCATCAAAGTCCCTGGAACTACAAATTGAATAGATTAGAGATTTGCAGGACTAGACTCCACAACAAACACATCAAAACCACCCAACTTCCTATTTCTGTCCTAAACTCACACTTAAGAATTCAGAAGCTGAGTTCAGGAAAATCTGTATGCCCTGTAGCTCACGTGGTAAAAAACATAACACTGGCAATTTAAGAAGAAAGGCTGAGGTACTCACAGGTAAAAGAATTTAAATACAATTGTCTCAATAGTCTTTTATTTTCTGCTTTCTTTGAAAAATAAGACTTTCAAATGAAAAATCAAGATGATTCTACTGGCATTTTAACTTCCCCTGGATAAATACAATCTCATACAATAATGATCACAGTGAAGCAACCAACAAAAGTTTGCATCAAATAAGCAAATGCAAAATATTTCTGCCCTAGATTGTTGTACGAATTTGAATGAGCATCTCCATTTTTACCATATGAATTTTTTATTTTGAACCTCAGGAATCCTAGCTCTTGGTAACGACATATTATGGGGAGAGCAGGGGAACATTACCACTCACATCGCTTCTAAAATAACAATGTTTAAAATCTCTAACAGAGTAAAACATCCTATTCGGGGGAAAAAAAAAAACAAAAAACAAAAAAGCTTATGTAAAACAATGAAAGACACAAGACACTAAATTTCTATTACTACTTATGCACTGAGTAAGTGAGACTTGACTTATGCAGCTAATATTAAATCTGGAAATTAAATACATGTCCATATTGTATTCAGCCTAGCTGGAATTCAGTAGATTAAACATACTAATTAATTTGGTCATGGTGTGTTTTGTAATATAACCCAGCATTTATTTATGAGGTCCGCATATTCAGTTTACTGAATTTAATGGCTGCACTATTCTTAAACATTTCATTAGAAGTGTTAACATTTTGTATCATTAAGCCTCTATCATTCCACAATTAACATAAAATTATCAAAAGAATAATATAAGCTGCTATGCACTTTTAGGCCACTTAAAACATTCCTAAATGTAATTAAAACTATTTCATGCTAAGGAAGAGATATTCTATTTTCACTCTAAGATATTACTCACTCAAGGGAGGAAATAAAACCCTTGCTTTTCTGATCACTTAAGTAGAGCAGAGCCATTCATAGAGCTATTTCTGTGTTATCATACATTTAGATAGATTGCTACCTCCTATTGACTACAAGAAATATGTGAAAGATGGAAACAGGCCACCAACATGAATATTTCATTACAAGGTGGGTCTTGTTTCATTGCCTAATAATACACAAATAACTGGAAAAATTTCTGAAAGGTGACAAGCACTCCTACTCGCAGCATTCACCGAGATGTCACCATGAGCCTCACACCCTAAGTGTTTTGGGGGTTTATCAACACCTCTCAACCTATTGGCCTCTGCTGAAATCACACACTTCTGCAATTGTCAGGACAAACCAGGGGAAAAAAAAAAAATCCTCCTGTAATTTTTTTACTGTAGTGCTTACTAAGTCAAACTGTATTGAGTGGTCCATGCACAGGCACAGGCACACACACACATATTTTTAAAAGCTGACAGGAAAAAGCTGACATTTTAAAAGCTGACATTCGTCTGCCAATTATTTATATACAAACTCAAATTATTACTTTAAGATTAGACAATTAAAAATGATGTATGTGTGTAACACCACTTCAAGAAGCAAAGCAAGGTACAATAAAGGGAGTGCTTTCTACTATCTATATGATAGCACTCACAAAGTCACCTCTCAAAACAGTTCCAAAACAAAAATGAGAAGCTATAATGCTAAAGGGCTCTCTGTTGCCCAAAGTCATAATTTTTTAACTAGTTATGGATAAAGAGAAATCAAATTTGAAGACTTCACACCTACCAGTCTGACTTCAAACACAATCTAGAACTGCCCAGCACTTCCACCTATGTTTTTATTTGGTCTCCACAACCACTTGTGGAGAGCCAGTATTTCTAAAGTTCCACTATTACCCTAAAAATTTAACCTTTCTACCTTCTGAAATTCGACCTAAGGTGAACACGTCAGTCTAGTAACTGCTGCCTGAATGCTAAAACTTGCAATGACTTTGCCTTTGTGTTAAAACTATACACACATGCCCACAACTTGTAACCAAAATTTCAACCAGCTGATTCATTGAATTATCAAATCTTTCCTCAGTTCCAGTTGTGTAGGTTTGGACAATGCTACTCAACCTTTCGACACTGAAATCAAGACTATTTCTTAGGCATAGTAGGGAGACATCAAGTATTTTACATTTTTTATAAGAAAAACGCATTTCATAACAGGAATTCTTTTCTGCTTTGCCAAATTCATGAACAGAATGAGGGTTTATTTTAATAGAAAGTAGTGTCTGAGCCATTGTGCTTTTCAGGGGCACCAAAGACTACTCAAATTAGCAATGTATTTTATAACAAGGAAGATGTAAACTGTTACCAAAAAAATGAGAGCTAAAGTGAAATCTGATTTGAACACGTTTCATGAGTATAAGCCCTGCCCTACGTCATCTGCAAGGTAAATGACAATTTCTGCTCTGAGGTGAGGAGAGCTACACTGGTTTGCTTTCGGCTGGGCGTGTCCAAGCTTCACAAACCTTCAGGCTCTCATTCAGAAAAACAAAACTACTCCACCTACCCAGGCTCTCTGAATGTATAGGCAATAACATAGCTGAGAGGGAAAATATTAGCAATCCAATCTGGCTTTATATTTTTGTTAGACAACTGTGATACTATTTACTTTTTTAAAGCTGCTTAGCACTTATCAGTCTCATAAGCATTACATCATTAGGAAAAGAAATTTTAAAATAAATTAACAATATGCCATGCCAAGTAGCAGTTGATATTTTTGTGTTAAAAGATGTATTATTGCTGCTGTCATTAGACTACAAACTTCTTGAGAGAAGTGCTGGTCAGTTTATTTATGCAGCACTCTAAGCAAAAAGTTTCAGTATGATTTCTTTAAAAGGTCAGACAAACGTTCAAAGAATTATAATGAGAATGGATGAGGCCTTTGAAGGACGATGCAGTCTTTCATTTGCTAATCTCAAGTAACACTTATTAGCAATGATGATTTCTTCAACCACTACACAGTCACCCACTCCATGACCCAGACAAAGCGTATCAAGGGCTTCTATGATTTAGGAAATATTATTGTATTATGGTAAATCATGTGCTGATTACTTTTTTCTCCTGTACAAATTCTAACCTACAGTTTTCTATTACAATTCCTGCCAAGAAAAATATTTTAAATCTGTTATTTCACCAATTTTACCACTGACAGGAGCTTTCTTAAGACACTAAAAATT
Organism: Florisuga fusca; assembly: GCA_038090715.1. NCBI lineage: Eukaryota > Metazoa > Chordata > Aves > Apodiformes > Trochilidae > Florisuga > Florisuga fusca. The sequence goes on from JAAWXA010000001.1 coordinate 19,030,782, forward strand.
GTCAAGACTCAAAGAAGGAAATAAGACACATTAATTCCTTTGTATGTTGGTTTAACTACTGTCAAAAGATACTATTAGAAATTCAACACAATGCTGGGAAATAAAATCAACAGCACTGCTGATTTCAATACTACATGTTCCAAGTTCCATACCAACAGAGCTTTTACTGTAATGTTTTTCTAAACATTTTTCTATGCTGTCACGGGAAAAATGCAAATTGTAATATCTCAGGATTTTTGTAGACTACTGTTTTACACTTCTGCAATTCAGTTGCAAAAATACAGGTGTAAAGATATATTCTATAAAGATTTATAGAATATGGATTTTCGACTGTCATTAGAAAATATATTCTCCATCCTTTTAAAAATAAATTGCCAGTTGAAGCTGGCAAAGCTGGTTTGCACTAAAAATTTCTTCAAGCATTCCTGTGTTCTGCTGGGGGGGAGGAGCAGGAGGAGGGAGAGAAACAGAGACTCTATTACTATATTATTATAACCCATAGTTAATACATGTTAAGATCTTTTCAAATTTTAAAAAATTATTAGTGGTGTGTTAAAAAAAATTAAAAGCAGAGAGTCAACAAAAATAATGTAATCTGTCTTTTGTCATGTTGAAAACTGGTGTTTTTTAATAATGATGACTGCATTTGCATCCCTGAAAGCTTACTGTAAAATTAAACCAAGTTACTACTATAACCTAGAATACATATTTAATACGTGAAAAGATTTTAACACCGATAGTACAGACTCCAAATTCAGTAGCACATTGCAATCCAGGCAATTTTCTGATCTCATTGGATTTGCAGGGTACATTAATCAGTGCTGAATTTGGTACAGCCCTTTCCAATTTCTAGTTTACTGCTTTGCTTTCTGTATTTCTAAGCACTTATGTTTTACAATTAACCTTTCTGCAAACACAAACCTACACGTCAAGAATCAACAACATCAATCTGTTATACAGACACAAGTTGCAAAATTTAAAATAATTAGGTCAGCTAAGCTGGAACTTATATGTTGGATTTCAGTCAAAATTAGAAAAGCACAACCACCCCTTTGCAAGACACACGGCGTGCATCAGCACAAAACAGTTCCAGGCTTGAACTACTTCTCTCTCTTGTGTTGTTCAAGCATCACCCTTGTGTAAGAAGTATCTTACAATAAAAGTAAGTATAATGGAGGATGAAAGCATGTATCATGCAGACAAACCTCCACTTAAAAAAAGTGATCAGACACCATTTGTGTTGTATTCTGTTTTATAATATATTTAAAAGAGTATTCCCTTCATATTATTTAAGTAGTAGCTATTTCAGATATAGTATTAAAATTAACTTGTACTGACCGATGTTTCACAGCAAAAGACCAAACTAAGCTCCATGGAGCACTTAAAGTCTGATATTTGTCAACAGTTTGTAATTTTATAAGCTTCTGATCTGCAAAATACCAGAAATATTTTATGCAATGGTTCAGCTGCAACCAACTATATTCTATAGAATATTTACATGCACACTTAAAGACTCCTGTAATTAGTTCAATATGAAAACTTAAAACCCCACTGAATGCAACCAACATGTCTTGCTAGAAAAATAAAAATTACTACAATTTTGATTGAAATCATTCTGATAATAGATGCATACATATAATGCTTTTTAGAATTGTGTTTGCTGTTTTTAGGTTTCTTTTTTAATAATCATAAATTTTGGCCTTTTCCACTTACTTTTCGCTATTTAAAAAAATCATTTTTTCCTGGACTTTAAATATTTATGCATCATACTCAAAAGTGGTGTGACAATATACTATTGGTTAAGAGTGAAATGGTGGTAAAATTGAGACCAGAAGGTGCAGAGGGAATATGCAAATATTCCAGTCAACACCGAAACAAGCACTGTCCTCACTGCTTTTAAAAGAAACAGAGTTAGCACGTCTTTCATTACCTATGCAGACAATATGCAGTAGATTTAAACCTTGCCATCTGAAACTAGAACTGAGTTTTGATTTTAAACACTAAAGCTAATCTTCAAAAGAATCTCGTAGACACGCATTGTTATAGTATGTAATGGTGCACAAAGACACTATCAGTGCATTATACCTGTCACTCCAGACTGTATGCAAAGATCATTACTGTAGATCAAGGAACACCATTCAATACGGGTGTAAGGTTTTGGTTTGGGGTTGGGGGTTTTTTTGCTGTATGGTTTGATTTGCTTTGGTTATTTGGTGGTTTGTTTTTGTTTCTGGTGATTTTTATTTTTTTTTTTTTGGGGGGGGGGGTGTTTTTTTGGTTGGTTGGTTTGTTGTTGTTGGTTTGTTTTTTTGGTGGTTTTTGTTTGGTTTTTTTTGTTGGTTGTTTTTCTTCCATGAAAGCACACTATTTTTTTTCTCAATACTCAGTCAAGCTTCAGTCATGCCACAGAAAGGGCAGCCCGAGTCGCCTGACCCTGTACTCAAACTCTTGGAAGCCTTAACACTTGTTATGAAACAAATCACCTCTGGAGATGGAGCAGGCTTGCTATCAATCACTAACAAGTTAATTCCACATAATAAGGCAGGTTTGGATGCAGACTGATACATTGTGAAATGCTGTATCTAAAATTGATTAGAACAGCACTCAAAATGAATGCAGCCCTCCAAACCATTTCTTTGCTCAGAAACATTAATCTCAATTATAAGGAGAGCTTCATAATGGTAATGCTTGGTATGAAAAAAGTATGAAATAAATCAGGTTTTATTAGACACAACAATTAATCAGTTTTAGAACTAAGAAAAGGGAAGGTTGTTAAAGCAGCACATTTTTTACAATGGTACTCTTTAAAGCTCCAAAAATTAAATGTTTTGCGTTTGGTTTCATTTTAATGACTCAACTGTCACTGTGAACACCTACTGCAAATTTGGGTTTCTGATATATTTTCACATAGGTCAAAATTCTTTGCAAAAAATACTACACTATTATAAGGGTAAAGCAGCTCTTCAGCATATGAAAAAAAAATTGCATGCAAGCATTCTGAAAGACCTTATTTTAGCCAATTAGCCTGGGAATAAAACTTTAATCAAAGCAAAGTCTTTATTATGACACACTAAAATTATTTTTGATAATTTTTTGTGCAGTTGATACTGCACAAATTTGCAGGAGGTAAAGTCATGTTACTGCTACACTTGCTCAAACAGTAAACCTAAGCAGTTTAAATGGATTAATTTAATAGAACAGATTATACTGTAAAGTTATTCTTAAAAGGTAATAATAATCATGATATATACATTTGTAAATATTATTAACAATCTCTAATGTGTGGTACCATAGTCCAAATCTGCCCCTATATTTAAAAGAAGTCCAATATAGATGAGTAAAGCTTTGAAAAATATTAAGATTCCTGGTTTAGAATTTTCGGTTTTCTTTTGTACAGAGGCAGAGAGGGGAGTTTTCTGTAACAGAAACTGCATTCTGTAAATGCAGTATCATTATAAACTACTTCTGACCTGAAGCCTTAACATAAGTCTCTGGCATTTATTTTTTTTTTACAACTCCATCTAACACATTGCTCCTTCACAAACAGCACTTGATCCTCCAAGTTGATGAACTCTCTCGGTTTTCACTGGGTTTAACCAAAACTGATGCAAAACAGTGGGAGTTTTTGCATCAATCTACATGGCATCAGTGTGCATAAAGCTCACTGATTTCAACTGGAGGTAAAGGTACTTGGTATCTTACTGAGTCGAGCCTATAAATCTGTTAATTGCTGAGACTGGGAGAGAACAAAAACACACTTTTACACTGATGATTATTTCACTCCCTGGTATTTTACGGTGGTTGTATCAAACAGCAGCTACTGTAGAGTGATTTGTAGCTTTAAAGTCCAGTTCCTATTACTAAATTTTTTTTTCCTTCCTTTTTCATTTAACAGACAGTAATTACTCCTGGATCAAAAAGATCTGACTGAAGCACCAGTCTTAACTTGCTAACTCAATTACGAATGTTTCTCTGATTTTTTTTTTTCCTCCAACAAACATTAAGCAAAAGAATCTTCTTAGCATGGTCAAGTATTTTTTCTACCAAACAATTTCTTTCATCTAAGTGTTCACTCATGTAAACTCATGTCACTTTTTAATCTGATGTATGCATCTAATACTTCAGTACTGTTGGGGTTTTTTTTATCCCCTACTATACCAGACCATAGAAATTAAACAAAGTTCATAGCAGGAACTGTAAAATACTACTGTTTTTCTCTAACTATTGTGTTTTCCCCAAAATTAAATGATAGATATTTTCACACATATTCACACCCATATTGGGCCCATTCTTCCTAACTATTCTTACACTACATTAAAGTACACTTTGTGAAAATCTTTCCTCCTATGCAGTAGTAAATCAGTCTCCTAGATGTGAATATATTAATAATTTTTGAGTAGTACTTGGATTAGTTTAGAGGAGAAGCTGTATTTTTCAGAGAGTGTGTTTTACAATTAACTCTTCTGTAAAATAACTGACCATGGACAATCAACATTTACACTTCAATATAGTGTAAACACATACACTTTACTCGATTGAATTTTAGAATGTACGCATCCCCAGAATATTATTGCAACTTTTCTAGTGAAATGCAAAATACTTTCCATTAAGAAGTATATATAAAACGTAGCTAAATAAACCCAAACAAGCACCCAACTAAGAAGGCTTAACACAAAGGACACTTGATATTTAGAAATTACCAAAAATAAAACTGCTGAAGTTTTGGTATAAAAAGGAATTTTAAATCCAAAAATTTAGATTAACCTAGAACTACCCAGTATCTTACAGAAATAGCTCCTATTAAAACTTTTACAGTGTGTGAGCAAATAAAGATTACTTTTAGTCTACATAAAACTTGTTACATTGCTTTGCTTCAAACACGCTTCACAACATAAAAACTTTTATGTCCAGGGAACAATGGAATTGCTTCCTACCTCGACGTATAGAAACAAAACCCATCAGATACCAGAAATGTTTCTAATTTCAGGAGGCAGACCACCCCTTTCTCTCCCCAAACCACACTGACACAGTTTCTGTTGGACGCCATGTGTTTTCGCTGCACAGTAACACCATTTTCACTACAATTTACTGAACAAACCATTAAAGATGCTCTCCTTCATGGTTTTCCTCACAGACCCCCTTCCTTTATCGGGAGGGCAGGCAGAGCCCTGGCAGTATTTCCAGAGTAGCAGACCACCCGGGAGAGTCTGTCACCGCCCGCACCCGTTTGACAAACACTTTGCGGGCGGACGAGGCGGAGGGAGGGAAAGCCCCGCGCTCACAGACCCGAGACAACACCAACCAAGTTCGAAACCCACCACAAACTTGGGAGGATCAGCTCTCGCACCTCCGCCCTTGCCGCTGCGCTCACCCGACGAGAAGTAGGGACACTTCCACTATCTTCCCGCAGGGATGGGAGCCGACTTGGGAAAGAACCGAAACGGCGGCAGTGACAAGTCCTACGGCCGCCCTCTGCGCCCGGGAGCGCGCACAGGCTCGGGAGCGAGTACAGACCGCGGGCGAGGGGGATGCCGGCGCTAAGCCCCAGAGCGAGCGATACCGCTTCTCCCCCCGCCCCATCCCGCGCTGGGGAAAGAAACGGGGAGGGGGGNGCCCCGCGCCCCGGTAGCCCCCCTGGGTGCTAGTGGGGCTCCCCGGCCCGGCAGCCCGCCCCTCGCATGGGTACCCACAGCTTACGCCCGCCCGGCCTCTCTTGGGCACCCCGGCGATTTTCGGAGCGAGGCGGGAGCTGGTGCTGGGTGACCTGATTACAGTTTAAACATCTGCTTTTCAAGCCGTTTCTCCCTCGCGTACAAAGGCGCTTCTGCTTATTTTTCTCCCTGGCTCCTCAGCCTCCTCTCGACTCAAAGTAGGAGATGTAACTTTTCACACGCTGAGATGTTACCTGTCTCTCTGTCTAGGACCGCTCTCTTCTTCAGTCCTTTATCTTTTCCTTTTAAACTCAAAGGCGTTTCACACACGAGATGCGAAACACTGGGGGAAGTTAGATAAATGAGCCGCTTTGAACGCTTAGCTGGTTACCCGCTGCAGTACTTTGATTTCCCAAACTTAAATTTATCTGCCATATCCCCGACTGTGTAATGAAAGATGCTCCTATGTCATCTTAAACGCTCCAAGGACAATCCCTATATTCCTCTGACCCGAAATGACGGGGAATACCGTCACAGATCACAGAAACGTTACTGCAGAGGTTACGGACGAGCATTGCTGGGCTGTATCCATGGTCCGTCCAGCAGTTTTATCTCCCCTGCGAGTGTTTTACCCCTGTGTTTTCCATAGCATTTCTGCTGTGCTGGGCTCGACCTGAGAGGACGAGGTACCTGGGTATTCAAACTGATTCGACAGTGCTGAGATCAGCATTTGGGAAGCACAGCGGACACTGGGCTCACACGTACACACACACACGCATCGCCAGTATCACAAAGCACCGTTGAGCAGCAAGTGTAACAGAAAACCACAAATGCTTCAAGAATTTTGGACTGGACAGCCAATGTAAAATTAATAATATCGAGCCCAAACAAAACAAAACCGCTATTTTATAAGGGGTATGCTTTGTTTTCATCCCAAGGAAAGATCAATAAGTAACTACTGCTAAATAGAGGCTTGGAAAAGTTCTTTTGTAGATTCCAAAAGTAAACCAATGGAACAGATATAAATAATCTGCACTGATTTGGGGGGATGACTCTGAAGTGGTGGGATTTAATTTTAAAAGGTACGAGTCCCAGAGACCTCTTCAAAACGAGTTCTGTGCAAGCAAGTGCTCAGACAATATAGGTAGAACTGGAGTCATCATGACCTTGTCTTTCAATAAAATAACCCTGCAAAGGTTTTGGTCCTTATAAGAAAGGACTCGAAGTGTGAAATGTGAATTGTATAAAATTATTTGTTACAAAACATATATAGCTAGGCAAACATGAATAATCTAACCTTGAACTTACACTAAATGCTGTAATTGTTGTTGTGCAGTATTCAAAATAGCATTTCTGCTAAACTAAAAGCAAATCTTGTAGAGTCATGGCTTTATATATGGTTTACTTCTTTTTGGCTTACAGTCTTCTAACACAAAATTAAAAATTATATTTTGCAAATGCAAACATACAAAGTATGGGTTGTTTTTTTTTTCACTACTACTTCAGCCATTTGCATTACCTTAGCTAATTCCATTCATCTAGTACTAACTTGACCTATTAACACCTCCTAATACAGTGAGTTAAGATGCTGCTCTATTATAAATAGGAAGTTCATGTCATTTCTTCCTTGCATGAAGCCAACCAGATAAACAACAAACGTCAACTACTTATTAATACACATTTGTAGTTCAGAGTAAGCTATCTTGGTGCTCTTAACTTGACATAACTGAAGCAGCATTACCAAGCTTACTGAAGTTTAATTAAATTTCAGAATTTAAACTAATTTGAAAACTGTGCAGTCACACTTGCGTTGGAGCTTTGTAGGAAAGTATCTTTCTTATGTCAACTATTATATGTGACTAATCTCTCTAAAATCACAGTCCAGCCCTTCCTTACTCTTTCGGATTGCCAGTGATCTTCCTATTTTAGTAGAGAAAGAACAAAAGGAGATGCATCCCTTATCGACTTACAAAGAGACTGTTGCTTTGGTTTGTGTTTTTTTGTGTTGTTGTTTCGTTTTGCGTTGTGTTTTGTTTGTTTGGGTTATGTTTTTGGTTTTGTTTTGGTGGTTTTCTTTAATTTTACTATCAGTGAATTTTTTTTGGACAGTAGCTATTAGTGAAAGCACAGAGCACGATGTCCTCTGATGCAAGACATGCCGGCTCCTGCATTAATCTACCAGTAACACCAAAAGATCAGAAAAATTCAAGACACTATCACGGTCTTTCCAGACTTCTTAAACTGCTCTTAATGTGTCCTTCCGTACTTGAAAGGTAACTCGGGCTTCGACAGGATTAGCAGCACTTTCTGCTCCCAGGACTCCACAATCTTTAGGATACTCGCGTGTCTGAAAATAACAGATCTCAAAACCCCTGAGTTGTCAAAAGTCCTTGATCTACAGGTCATGGAGAAGAAATAATTTCTCATCACCCATTTTCCTCCGGGATAAGCGGTTTCCTTGCCGGGGTAAGCGGCAAGATGCGGTTTTAGTGCACCTAGGCAGGGATTGCCTCTACGTGACGGAAACAACTAGCAGCATTACCCTGCATCAGGATACTTCACAATACCAATAAATTAAAAAACAAAACCAAAGCAAAACATAAACCAAACAAAACCAACAAAAAAACCCCCAACCAACAAAAACAAAATCAAAAACAAAACACCACAAAGAAACAACCTCTTTTCGACTCTTCCATCAATCTTCCTGGGTGATACTGACATGGTAGCAACTATTCCCATTTGTTTTCCGCACGATGAGCTCCACGGCTCCCCTTCCTCTGCAAGAGAACCCCGGGAAGGGACCGAGTTAGGAGCTCGGGTGCTCGCTTGCGAGACGCGGCGTAGCTGCCTCACTGCCCTCCCCGGCTGCCCGGGCGGCGGCTGAGCCGGCGCAGCCCCCGCGCAGCCCCCGAGCAGCGCGGTGCCGAGAGCAAATCCCGGCGGGAGGGAAGGAAAGTGCCTTCAGCGGGTCAGAAGGTGACGAGTGGCCCACGTCCACGCTTTGCGGCGAAAACCGCACCATTCCCCACCCACCCCTCCCATCCTTCGCTTTGGGGACGGGAAACTCTGGGGAGAAGGATCCGGGCTGCGTTGCTCCGCCGTCAGGGGGGAACCCCAGGGGATGCGGCCAAGAAGAAACTTCTGAGGACTGCGGGAAGAGGCTAAAATGTAAATATTTCCGCGGTCTCTCGCCAGCTTTACGCCAGGGTGCTCTGCTGCCAGAAACAGACCGAGAAACCCACTTTCCCGGAGTATAGAATTGTGGTGAAATTATATAAAAAAATATTCTAATCTGATCATTGACAAAGCCATAAAATTAAATAGCTGTCTGCAGAGGGAAATATGTCTTAATTACCTTAATTAAAGCAAGATAGGGCCTTACACACATTCAGTTTGAAGCCACTAAATGTACTGATTATCATACAAATCAACCTTTAAATGGGGGTCATGCTTTTCCACTACATTAGTTTGTGTTCCACTGCATAAAACAAAGCTATATGGGAACCTGACCTCTGGTGAAAATGCTGCACTTCAGCGGCACACAACTGCTGACCCTCTTCATTGGCTTCTTAGGAAAGAACCTGAAGGAGTTTGCATATGGCTTGGAATACAAAAATGACTTTCATATGGTGTTAATGCTGCATTAGGAACTACTGCCTGGGATAAACTTACAGCTTTAAAATCAAGCACATAATCATTTTAATCACCTAGTGTTCCTAAGTAGGAGCCATCACAAGACACTGTTATTGCCATCATTGTGAATTAGAACATGAGGCCATGAAAATTTAAGATTTGTGTTTGCTGGTATAACGCTTTCCCAGCAAACTGGGAAACAGATAGATCGGGGTAACTATCCATATTTTCCACTAACAAGAGGAGTGCAGTATATTTACAGCAATGCAGAAGTCAATATACAGACCCCATATGCACATGTAGAGGTCTTCATAATAAAGTCACATTTACACATTTATTCAGAATTTATGATTTTTACAAGAGGAGAGAGGTCTTGTTTTAAATAAGCTTCATATTCTCAATTAACTTTTTTTTTTTTTTTCTTTGTCTCTGCTATAGTCTTCTGGCTCGAAGATGTATGAAAAAAATAATTATGACAAATTCTACCAATTAACCGTTCAAATCAAGGAAATCTACAGCAAAGACTATCTGAAGAAAAGATAAGCACACAGAAAAAGAAAAGAAGAAACCAAATGTGCTTTTCTGTTGTCTGTTATTTTCCTTTCTCCTTCTACCCTGTCACATCCTTGTGCTAGTAGAAGACACCACTAATAAATACAATCTGGGAAACATACGTCCCAAACTAAAAGCTCTACTGAGTGACAATTAATTTCTATTTTATTTTGATAACACGGATGTTAATTGCTCTGTCTGATGTGGCTAAACAGAGATCTTATTAAAATACAACTGGTTTAAAGATTTCTTAGGCTGTTGGTAGAAAAGTATGTTGTATTCAAGATGACTGCTTTCATTCCTGGAAGACAAGAGTTCAGGCAGTAGAGTGGTAACAATCTGTGTTTGTTCCTGTCTGCTCAGGAGAACTGTTTCTAATTGATCTGGCATGGAATTTAGTTGGAAATGTGTATGTTGCAACCTAAGCACAGACCCTGTATGCTTTGTAAAGTGATCACCATATGGGCCTTATTTGAAACATTTGAAGGTTTTAGCTATTAACCTCGTTTAAATTGAGCTGTAAGTTCAACACTCTGAGCTGAAAAATACATATGTGTGTGTATGTATATCTATATATATTATTATATATGTGTGTATATACATGAAAATATATTATACAACCACATACACACATATGCATCAACATGCATCAACAAACATGCATACACACTGACCATTGTTAGGTATCATGACCATGTGTCAAAAAGTTGCATATTGTTACGAATAAATGAACTAGTTACATTTTTAGAAAATCTGTTGACTCAAAATAAGTGTGAATCCAAAGACGAAATTGCTGGTATTACAGTGACTTTTTTTTTTTTTTTTTTTTTTTTTTTTTTTTTTCTTTGAGAAAATATGCTCAGGTCTGTTTTCTTACATTGGAATAATTTTTTAATTTTTAGTCACTCTCCTGATGTCATGGAGAAAGCCCAGATAAACTAACAGCAAAGCCGTCTGAAATTCCTCCACAGAAAACTTTTAGACGATAACAATTAAATGTGATTCTTTCAATTGTAGGGCCAATTATCAATTTTTAACCCTCAAAACTCTTAATAGTGATTGCTTGTTTTGAATGCAAAATGAATGGCCAGGCTTTGTTACAGGTAATAGTGCTAAGTTATGAATGCTGATGGCTTCTTGTACAGCCTTAAATTATATTGAAAAAGATACAGTTTCTTTAATTAAAAAAGCTGCACTGAACTAATCCCTCTAGCTGAAGAAAGAAAAGTTTTAAGCAATCTCTTTCTGCTCTGGGAGAGAAAAGCAGACAATACCATAACAGATCAGAAACATAAGCTATAGTGTGCAGCCAGGAGCACAGCAGGGAACTGAATACTGCTCCGACTGTGTCATTTTTTAATCCCCCATCCCAGTTTTCCCCGTCTGACCTCATGCTGAGATGAAGTTATCACAGAAGACAGCTTTACTCTCACCAATGAATCCAACCCTGGATCTGTATTATCCTCAGCAGATCAAAACACCGCTTTCATCAAATAGCATTATCTGCATAAAAGGCATGCAATTGCCCGATAATTTCACCCAAACTATGCTATTCATTTAAAGGACAAGAAGAGAAATGTAATTCATTCCTTTTTGCCCCCCTGGAAAAGCTAACTTATACTTCACTCATGGGAACTTTTCTTTTTTTAACACAAGATCTCAAGAAGAGGTCCATTAAAAGTTTCCCCCTGGTTTACAATTAATTGTTAGAGTACCCCTGTGCTGCTTGAGTGACATAAGTGTAGTTATGCAGAAAACTGGCAGGGAGAATTCACAAAGCTCGCTGTAGCCATGATACTGATTCCATTAGCCATGGTTCTGCTAACCCTAATAATGAAATCATATATGCCATAATTGTAGCAGCCTAAAAATAAACAGTAGCTGAAGAGATTTACAGGAGAATTGGGTGACATCGTCTTTCCTACAAATAGAAATTTTTACTCTAATTGCTTTGTCCTAGCCCGGAAAAGCTGCACCACAAGATCCCGAAATATCTCCACTAATGTATGTGTTGTTTATAACAAACATGCACATACATTAAAAACTCATGCTGGTGCCTTGTGTTCCAGAAAGGAAAGTGGCTCATTTGCTTTATTGATATACACTACAAACAGTAAAGTCACGATGGAGGTGGGCAGATTGCTATTGTATTTGGACTATTCCACATACTCTGCAGAAAACTGTTAAACTATCCCTGGTATTCTGCTTCTCTCATGTTTCTTCCACAGAAAAATTTAAACAAATAGTTTTAAAACTAATAGCTTTAATTTTTTATTTTTTTTTTTAATACTCATATGAGAGAATAAAGATTATTTTGTGCTCTAGCCTTTTGCTTTCTAGGTCATTGATAAGAGGTGTTCTTGCTTTCTGAATGTCAGTGTGGATGTTCACCACCAGAAGCAAGTGCTGATTTATATCTGGCAGAGGGAAATCTCCTTTTCTTTTTCTAATAGTACAAAGGCCTTGGTATGTCACAGGGTTGCAAATGCTAAACTAAGTACTTGTTCTGGCCTAAATATTGCCTGCGCTATACAATAGTTTGCCACTTACTTTTCTTTAGGACCACTGGACAGGTACACTTTTCTATTCAGAGGATAAAACTTTTTTATTTCCCCCAGCATGTCTTTGATACTTTTTGAAACAGGAGTCCTTTGAAGTAGCTCAGAGGTTTGGAATCACAGGAGTTGCCTCAGAAGAGTTGGATTAGTGAGCCTAACAGAGGCACATCACACATATACCATGGGGTTACAACCTCTCTGTGTACATGCAGTCATTGTGGAACTTCATATTATGAACAAAAATCAGTTTAGCCCACAAATTTCTTGGGTCTTTCCAGCCTCAAGATGCAGCTCTTCTTTCCCTTGATTTCACAAAAGCTTTGGGTGTTCCAGTCTTCCTTTATAAAATCAAAATATAAATATATATTTTTTATGTATTCACTTTTCCTGTCAAGTGATTTTTAAATTTTTTTTTTTTTTTTTTTTTTTTTTTAGTGGGAACGCCTTCCTACAACATTTGAACCTGATGAAGGAACCTCATATCTGAAAACTTGTGTCCTTTTTCTGCCTACATCAGCTGATCAGAGAAAATAACAGATTTTTACAATCCCTGCCTCTCATAAATTCTCAGAACATGTCACTTACAGCAATATAAACAATGTATTATTACTGAAGAACAATGTATATAAGTCCACCTGGTTTTAGACCTGTGTTCCTTAATATTGTTTCCTACTTGAACCCTATTTGTAGGGTTTATCATGTGTTTCCATGGCAGTACAATGTAGCTTCTTAGTGAATAATTTTTTTTAAAAGTTGTTGAAATGGGTTATACTGCTAGGCATCCAAACTAAGATTAATATGTGAAAGAAACAGCGTGAGCTAAAAATGCTGATATCCCATGTTGGTATGGTACTATGCCATGTATGTTGGTGCAATCGCAAGCGGAGGCCTAAATGCTGTTGATGACTTAGGGGTCCTCCTTCTGCTTGTGAAAATCAGGGCAAACTGGTGATGGAACAACCCAGGAAGAAGAGTGCTAGCTGGGAAACAAGCTGTGTGCCCCCCTTTCTCCAGACTTCAAGGGTACTTCTTACCAACTATTCTGTTGAGCAGGTCAGACCTACAACTGTTCAGGTATCAGCTATGAAGATGAAAGTGGAGGGTAACTTTGGTAGTTGATTAGGTAGAAATATTTTTTAAAACCTTCCATCTGGTGCCAGATCAGTTATACTATAGTACCTATAATCCAGAGTCCTGTTAATATGCTGGCATGTAACTGCATCATAACCTACCCACGTTACCTTTTAAAAAGTTACAAGAGATTGCAATGCAGAAATCCAACTCTCTCCAGAGAGATTGCAATTTAGGAAAGCCAGGGAAGTGACACAGAAGAACAAGCATTCATATATACTGACAGAACAATTGGAAACTTTACCACAGATGCAAATATTGATGCCCTTGTATCAAGTTTGCTTGAGCAGAATTCCATTTTTTCAGGATAAACAAGTTATCCCCATTCCGGATTTCCATTTTTTTCTGTTCAGGTGTGTTTATTTTTCTGGCTTAAAAAAGTTCACAACACATCAAAACAACACTCCCACCCCCCCCTCCCTGTAACTGTTATTAATTGAATTGAATATATCCTAAATACTGGAAACTAAATATGGAAAAGGCCAAATGTCTTAAGAGAAAATTATACACAAAAAGAACTATCAGATAATTTTGCCCTCAGATAGTTCTGAACAGAACTGATTCCAGTCAGCATGACCTAAATTTGGATTCTGTGATGTTCATCTGTTATTCAGAACAATGTGATTTCTGTATGTGCATGCAGAAATGTAGCAGCTTAAGTGGAACTCTTTTACACATCTCACCTCAACACTGGAGAACCACCAAGAGCGGAGATAGTTCTTGCACTGCCATAAATTTGGACTGCCATAGCTCCTTCCTTCACATGCTTTCAACCTTCTGTTTGTGTTTTCTTTCAGTTGTCTATTAAATATTGTGCATAGTATTTAGGGTGATGTTGAAAAACCCACAGATTCTCCATGCCCGATTTCTTTCTCTCTCTCTCTCTTTTTTTTTTTTTTTTTTTTATAAAAATCAAAATAAAATCACTTTTGTTTTCATTATCTTAATTTATTTCAATTCTCAGCTACTATCATAGCAGTGCAACATTTGTGTTGCTGGTTTCATGGCAGTGTAATTGCACACAACATGTCTGATTCCACATTACTTCTCCTGAATTGCACTAGATGAAGACTAGATCCAGAATAATGTATTCATCAAAGCTTTCAGTGAAAGATGAATAATGACAATTTTTAAAAAGCTAAAATTGCCATAAGACCACTGAATAGTTAGGATGTGTAGATGATATCATAGCAAGCCCCTGAATTCCGACCGAAGGGTGGAATCTTAGAAGACTTAAATCCCATTTGAGCACTAATGCCAGCACTAATGTTTGCTGACTCAGAAAAAACCTGTGCCATTATTTTGGAAACAGCAGTTGCAACAAGGCACGATGGAAAGGCAAATAGTTCTCACTGGCTTCTTTTTACAACATAAATCTTTTTGGAAGCCTTCTGAAGCATGCATCTATAGTTTCTCTTTCTGGAACATTCAGTATTTGAAGAAAACTAGTGAAACCCTTTGTATGTATTGTAAAAATAGAGCTTTTCTGGTTTTTTACACTAGTCATAAAGAAGTGGAAAATCATAAAGAAGCAGTAGCAGAAATCTATAGCTAATGTGATGGCAAAACTAGAGCTCTGCATTCATATTTTTCCATTATAAAACAAATAGTTCTCAAAATAATCTCAAACCAACAAAATTGTAATGTCTGACAGACAGGAATTCTATCAGAGAAAGTAAACGAATAGATAAAGAAACCTATTGATTCAGTTTTATGTGGCTTATAAGCTTCTCAAGTGTTCCCGCACACCCTGTATTTGTGCAGCCTGCCACTTTGGCCATTTCAGGGATGGTGGCAATAGCACTTTCTTCCTCTGGCAGCCTCTTCTCTCCCACTGAACTCAAGCTACTTGTCTTTATTTTAAGGATTCTCCCATTGCCCTTTCCCAAGCTGCCAGTCATCACTTTCTTGCTGTCAAGAGCTCAACACCCATGTCAGCCTGGCATATGATGCCAGTCACTGTTGCCAACACTTGAACTTTGAAATGTATCTCTCTGCCGTTTTTTTCTATGATTCCTCTCACACTTGGAAGAAATTCTCTGTAAGAAACCACAAAGCTAGCTATCTCACTTGTTTTCTAACTGCTTCTTAGAGATTTTCTTTCCCATGATACCTTCAGAAAGCTTGGACAGTATTTGTAATTTTGCTGATCAGTACTCCCGTGCTGCACTGCCTTGTTGCTTTCGTTTTATGCTTAGATAGTGAAGTTCTCTGGAAGCAGGAAAAGTCTTTTTCCATTTATGCTACATCTAATGCAGCATGTCTGAGAGCTCTCACAGTCTGAGTGCTTGTCAAAGCCAGGCAATACAAATAAGTAACAACACTGGCAATAATCAAATTCACACACCACTTCCTTTGGTAATTTGATAATAGGTTCCATGTCTATGCTGATAATACTCCTCATTTTTCTATGAATTCTATACATGCAAGTACTGCTTCAGCTTAAAGAGGTACATCTGCATGTGTAAATATCAGATTATTTCAACACATATACACATTAAAATGAGAAGTGATATGGAGCAATCAGGTTGGTTTATCATCCAATCAAACACCAGACAATAGCATCAATAATCAAGGCTGCCTGTGTAACTGTAATTCAGTATCTTGCTTTTAGATATAAGGATATTATCTATAATTATCAAATGCTTGCGTTTTGCAGAGGTAAGTCCTACTTCAAAGAAAGGTAGTTAATTATTATGCATTTTTACCTCCTACAATTAACAGATTTTGCCTAATCTTTCCTACTGTGTGCCTCTAGAATGATGAATAAAACCATTATCAGTGCTGTTGCAGGCAGTTCTATGGTACTGAGCTCAAGACGTTTTAGTATTCTACACAGGAAATAAATCTATTGATGAAGTACAGAATAGAAGTCCTAGAATCATCTGACTAGTCTAGAAAATTTGACTGCCTAGTATGGAATACACAAGGAAGCTGAAGAGAGAGAACATTGCATCACATTGCATTGGAGAAGGTGCTCCCGCCCTCTTATCATCTTCATGGCCCTCCTCTGGACTCTAAGAGTTCCACGTCCTTCTTATGTTGAGGGCTCTGGAACTGGAGACAGCACTCCAGGTGTGATATTACAGGGGCAGAGGATAAGGGGAGAATCACCCCCCTCAGCCTGCTGGCCACACTTCTTTTGATGCAGCCCAGGACATGGTTGGCTTTCGGGGCAGCAAGTGCACATTGCTGGCTCCTGTTGAGCTTGTCAACCAAAAGCCCCAAGTCTTAGGCCTGTTCTCAATCTGTTCTCCACCCAACCTGTCTTTGTGATTGGAATTGCCCTTGACCCATGTGCAGGATCTTGTACTTGGCTTTGTTGAACTTAATGAGGTTGGCACGGGCACATCATTCAAGCCTGCCAAGGTTCCTCTGGGTGGCATCCCTTCCCTCAAGCACCTCAAGCTCGGTGTCATTGATACACCCCCTCTAGTTCACACACATCAGACCCAAATCTACATTCCTTAAGCATGGAAGTTTTTTTCAACAGCTTTGTTCTCCTTATATTCTTTGCAATGGTTTTGCAATACTTCCTCTTCAGTTTTGCACTTTAATAGATCACAGGAGATGTGTGGGCATTGACTCAGTAAAATACAAGTGTGCTGAGACTAGCAGATAGACTGCAGTGCGAAAAGAAATATCTTTTTATTTTAAATTCCATTACTCATCATCTCATCATCAAGTGCCTTTTCAGAAACCAGACAAAAGGACTGGGGTGAAATTCCTGCAATTTTTAAGTAGGAAATATTTAGTTCAGACGGTGTCTTCAGAAACCTCACTTTCCAAAGAGGACATTTCCTTCCCAGCAGGAGACATTATCCTGAACTGAGCTTGGCTGTATCTCTGCACTGCTACTAGGTGTCAGCTGATAAGCTCTGCATTAAAAGATGGTTCTGCACTGTACCAGTATCACTGAAGTGCTTTAGCTTAATCTTGGCCTGTCAAGTAGCCCTTGTGGCATCACTCTAGCTCTCTAAACAAAACACTTCCCCCCCCTCAAACTTTTAGAATAAATTTTTTAAAAAATCATCTTAAGAGAAAAATAATACCAATTAGTTGACAATTTCAGACACGATAGACTAAAATAGCATGGCTTTAATGATTTCACTTCATACTAGTTACTAATATGGATCCAATTTTCTAGCAGCAGCTTTGTAAAAATGCTTAATAAAGATCTATCAAAAATTAAGCAGTGTTTTTTTAAATTTACCTTGCAAAAGCTCCTTTAAAAGTTTTGTTGGTTTTTTTTTTACTTCAAAAACTTCATGCTTAGCTGATGGGGAAGGAATTAGTCACCTTTATTTGTTGCTCTTGTATAGAAAAGTCATTTACAGTTAGATGCCTTTCCATCAACACATTAATAACTCGTGTTTATGTATTCTTATAGTATATATTACCATTTTAAAATGAAATGCTAAATATTTTACTTGTATTTGTATTTTACTTTGATTTGTACTGAGCATTTGCAGTATTTCTATTTACTAGAATATTTTATTAAAATGAATATTTAAAATTACCCATTGCTTAAAAAGAGTATTGCTATTTTTTAAAATAATTGTCTTCCTTTCAGTACCGTGACCAACTTTTGGTTGTTTATAGCAGAACATCATGGTTCATCTAGGACTTTTTTTCTCGTATTCCTTATACTACCTCTCATTTTGAAAATTAAGGGTTATTATTTATTTATTTTTTAAAATATATATTTTATATACTTATATTTATTATTTATAAGGGTTATTAATTAAAATTAAGGGCTGTGATTTCATCAGTTTCTGACCAGAGTTATTTATAATTTGTTGGTTCCAGAGCACCCTTCAGTGGAAGGCATCTCCATTCTGACTGTATCACAAGTTAGTTAACTTTACCCCTACAGAATACACACTCTGATAGTATCTTTTTAACAACTGTTTTATTCAGCATATTCTTCCATAGCTAGTCTTATTGTCATCCTTCATATTCTACCTACTAACAGTGACACTAAAAGAAGCAGAAAAAAAAAAAATATATGGACAAGGAAGTCTCACTGCATCACTTCTCCTCACATGTGAACTTAACTGTCCTCTGAAGCTCTGCTGCCTTACACCAGGCTATGCCCAGCACAGGATGCTTGCTTCTATGTGCTCTCACAGCTGAAACACAGAGATTGTGCCTCCTTGGCTCCTCTTACTGCCAAAACATAGCTATGATCACCTCTCAGGCACTCAGAAGCTGAAAAGGCTGCAAAGCATATAAACATATATCTCACAGAGGCCTCCCTTTGCTACTAATAGTGGTCAAGATTTACTTAGAATTTTTCATCTTTAATTATTCAAAGGATTTGTCATTATACATAGTATTTGTTTATTCGTTGGATTTCTCACAACTCAGGTAATCAAAGTTAATAAAGTGTTGCCTTGCATATTCTTTCTAGCACAACATTAACATTTCACCAATCAAACGTGATCGAGGTGTTTTTTCACTGGTCCAAAAAAAGAGATGGGAATATTTTTGTTGATTTTGCTTTATGTTTGCATTTTTTGTGAAATACACTCCTAGTAATAGTATCAACATACGTTTGGCCTAGCATAGATTCATTTTTTAACCCCTGCATAAAACCAATATCCACATTAAAACCAGTAAAAGTTATTTTAAGATTTTGATTAGACAACAGGTGCTTATATGTTGTGTAATTTTGCCATTTCTTCTCACCATCAGCATTTGTGGCCCAAGCTGGCATTTTCCACAGAGAAGACAAATTAATTTCCACTGTTGTTTTCCTTACTGTACTGTGCGTCTACTTATTCATGTTCCAGCCCAGAGATTCTACATAATTTCTCCTCACTCTCCCCTTCCACAGCAGTTAACTCTGACTAAATTCTCAGTTGGCACTGAAAATGGAAAAGAGGACTTGGGAAATCCATGTATACTTTCCTCTCCAATGGTCTTACTTATAGCACATGCTATTATACAGCACTCATCACTACATTACCTAATCCAATTCTGGGTCAAATTGCTGCCAGGTTTTTGTCTTCGTTTTAGGAGATTCTAAATATATTTGACTAAGTACAGTCACAAATTCACCAAAGTATTATTCCTGAAGGCAGAAGTCAATGCAATACTAAATATGTTTCTGAAGCTGTGCTTGTAGCTCATAGAACAAGCAGAAGGGATCTTTTAAAACGAGATGGAAAACGAGATGGAAAGAAATGAACCAAACTTCCAGACACTTATGAAAGAAGGAGTTGCTTTCTATGATTTTTGCCTCAGTAATGGCTATTGAAGGAGTTCACATGATGAGATTAAAGCATATGTGTAACTAGGAGATATGTGCAACATAGGAAATGAAGGTAGAGACACCCTCCCTAAATAACAGCAAATCTGTGAGAGCACCAGAACCTGGACTTGCTACTCCATGCTAACCACATTGTAAGTACATGTTCTAATATTCAAAAAGGCAAAATCAAAACATCTGAATTTTAAGACGAGTGGTGATTACACATTTTGTGGTACGTATAAAATCGAAGGTGATCATAGTCCATTATCACCCAAAATCTCTGTGATTAGAACTGGTTAATGAGTATACTGGTCCATGTGTATTCCAGGAGTTATTAGTTATATTAGTTGTATAGTTATATTATATATATATATAATTATATATATATAGTTATAACTATATATAGTTATATTTATATATATTATATATAGTTATATTATATTAGTTCCATTCTTAGTTATTTTTATTATCTACAATCTTAAAAAACCTTACTAAGTTTAAAAAAAATTGAGGATAATGAATTAATGTTTTGCACTTAAACCTGCATGAATATATAACTAACTTGAGGTTAGTAATCTCATTTTTACCAAATTCTACTGTCAATTTTAATGGAGGATCAGCTGAGCAATTTTTGGAGGTCTGCTCAGCAGAGGGTGGAATATAAAACTCAATTCTGCTGGGTCAGCCAGGAAGATGCTTTATTGTTGCTTGTTTTAGGGATGTTTAGGATGCTGCTAGACAGACCTATAGGATGATGTTCTACAGTCATTTGCGAAATTTCAGAAGTCTGGGACTTGGACTCATTCAAAGTACAGTTTATCAAAGTCTGCCTTTGAAACAAACTCTGTCAATGGAACAGCCCTATATTTACAGCACCTATTATAGATGCAAGTGACTTTAAATACCTCGTTAAATAAACAAACAAACAAGAAACCTATTGGTTTGTTTAGACATGATGGGCTGGTTGTTTGGTTTTTTTTTGCTTTTCTACTAGTCTGCTTATTCTTTAAGTTCTGCTTCACATTCCAAGTAAAAAAAAAAAAAAAGTGAATGGTTTAATAATGCTGTTCTCTAGACATGAATGTCTGTATGAATAAACATGTTATGTCACACTGTTGCACTAAAATCAACTTCTACTTACAAGTCTGTGGGAATACATGAAGAGTGATCTTGCCCGGTTCCTAAAGATTTAGCAGGCAATGTGCTGCAGTGAGTCCTGTTTAATAAAATTTGATTGGTTTGATAAATATTCTTTAGGATTTCATTTTTGAAAGTTTGAAGTTTTTGAAAATACATTTGTCAAATAAACCCCCCTACTTTTTTGTGATATGCTATCTTTACATTGTGTTTCCTTGCATATCCACTAATCCAGAAACTCAATGATTTGTGACTGCCACTCCAGTAATTAGTGAGAAATAGTGAAGTTGAGTAGCATATCTCTGATACTTGTCATGTTGCACTGGTTTAGACAGAACTCAGTTTTATGATTCTTTATGGTTGGATTTATAGTATGCTATCTACCTCCCTCATCAACGGGTACATACATATAAATATATAATTACTATTTCCTCAGTAACTACTTGGAAAATTGATGCAGTAATTCCCCCAAATTTCCATAAATAGGTCATGAAAGCAATTATTAATTTCTCCCAATGTAACAAAAATGTACTGGAATGTAGGTCAAACCAAGGAGTTTAACATTAATTTTTTTTTTCATTATTTAGGGCTGAAAAACATATTAATATTACTATTGTAGGTTTTAGAGTGGTTGTTTCTTTATGTTTTATTTAAAATGTTAATGGAGTGTATCTGCAATTCAGATAATTTATTTTTAAATCACTGTTCTCCACAATAATGCACTGTGAGCACTGTAATACATGGGCAAGTCCTCTTAAAGAACATGCATCAATTCTCTTCCCTTCTGAAGCACACTGCAAATGCCCTCTAACAGGGCACAACAGCATTACATAAATCATCTTATATGAAAAATTAACATGACATCAAATATTTATAAATATTAATGTGTATGTTAATATAACCAAAGCTGTAACAAACAATCATAACCTTGCCAAGTTTCTTAGGACAGGCGCCGTTGATAATGATATCCATTATCTCTGGAGGAACACGCAATTATGAAAGTATACATGGGATGCTAGATTGTTAGCTGCTTTTAAGTTCATCCATTAAACACTCCACCTCACACTGGATGTTAACCCTCCTCTTAGCTATTTGTCAGGTACTATTATTCTGTGTATTTACACATCCATGGGAATGAAAAACAGACAGTTGTTAAATGCATACAATTTCCATTCTTCATTAACATGTATTTAATTTGATACCCTACATTATTTTGCTCTACAGCAATCATACCTTAAAATGCTTGACATTTACTTACCTATATGTCTGTATAGTCATCCATCCCTCTATGCTCTACACAGCATTGCTCACATAAGAATCTGTGAACTCCTTTGGTTTATCTTTTGCATGAGCTGCATTTATGATATTATGATTAAAATACCTAGTATTTACAACAGAGACTTCAATTTCTGTGGCTTAGTAATTGCTCTGTAAAACTAATTTTACACAGATGTAAAATTCAGTATAGAATGCATTTCATCGTGGTCAAATTTGATCAGTTGCTATGAATTTCAAGCACTTTTTGTTATCATTTATCTAACATTATAGTCAGAGGGAAGAAAATGCTGAGCCAACACCACATAAGTAGCCATGCTCCTTAGACAGACATTGCTATAGGTTTTGAAACTGTGTTTACAACATGTGCAAAGTAGATTATGTCCCAGCAGACTTCCTTTAAGTTTTTAAGATGCACACCAGAGAGACTAAGAGGTGCTGATTACCACTAAGTTTTCACCTGAGCCAAACAATGACTTACGCCTCTTTTGTAATACATAGATTCAAATATATATGAAAACTTCTTCCCATTACTTATTTTAAATCATAAGTACAGATTCAGTAGAAACAGTCACTGAAATACTGTACACTGTCAACATAAGTTATCATTAAAGACAAATAAAATTAAAACTGTGTCTAGTTCCAGAGCTCCCACCATCAGAAGGACACAGAGCTCTCGGAGTGAGTCCAGAGGAAGGCCATGAAGATCATCAGAGGGCTGGAGCCAATATAAAAGCTCACTTACTTCACGTTTATAGAGACATGCCATAATTGATCCCATTTCAAGTCTTCAGTATCCACTGAAGTTGTATAATTATGTAAAAATAAGCCAACTAATTTTTTAAAAGATAATTATTCATACATTATGATTCTAAGATGGTAAATAAGAGCATTAATTCTCTGAGATATAGCATATTCTACTGGTCAACATATCATTAGGGATAAATGTATTTTTTAAATAAAAAAGAAGTTGAAAGAATCAGTCATTACTGTCTGTATGCTCCAAACATAAATCGTGGAACAAATCAAAGCATGCAAAGGTGTAGGCAAACCCAATAAATGTACTTGTTTTCATTTTATTCTCCTGTTCAATTTTGAAAATGTCAGAAGTATCTGTCTTTCTTTCTGATTTTACTACTTTTTTGTTTTAATAATTTAACAGTCATTTGCTTCTATTTGCCTTTTTTTTTTTTTCACTACTGTATTTGCAGGTTTCATGCAAGAGATCCAAATTTCAGTACCCATGTTATCTCTAAGGATCAGAAAACAACATGCACAGAGTGTGAAAGAGCACTTTTTCTCATAGAAAGATGTTAATCTGAAGAGAATTTCTTTTGCATACGCAGTTTTAATCTGTACATATCAAAACCAGTTGCCAAGTAAAAATGACACTCTGGGCTGAGGTTAGAAACAAGAAGTATATTTTCCCTATTATTTAAAATTTTCAGTACAGTCTTTCTTAGCAAGTACTTTTTTATTTCCTTCAGAATACTGAAGGAAATATCAGAGTCAAATCTCTTTGGCAACAGGTTTAGAGTAACATCTAATCCTCACGGTTAAACAAGAGAGCATGGACATGGTAGGTCACAATATTTCTGTAGCTTCACAAAAGGCTTATAGTCTAATGGAAGTGATTTGGTATTTGCTCCATATCCTTATAGAATAAGAAAAAATATGTGATATTCTTTCTTTTAATCAAGTCCCAGTCCTTCATAATAATTTCCAAGTCAAGTAAAACCATATTCCTGCATGCTAGATACACATTCATTGATGCAGACATTAACTTTATACATACATAAACCCTACTCATCCCTTAAATTGTGTTTTGGTCTTTAATATTTTTGTATTAGTATTAATCACATGGAAATGTAAGTGCTTTCACTACTTTTACAAATGAACTTAAAAGTTCATACATAAAAAGACTGATGTCTTTTAAAGTTAAATTAAAAATTGCAAATTTACTTTTTAAAAAGCTTTGATCTTTTTCAAAATGATGCAAAGATGGCTTTTAAATTTCTGATTACTGTGTAATTCCCTGGACAAACCTGTGATACTTTATAAGCATATCCTGTATATCACTCGTATATTTTTTTTAAAATAAAAGCTACCAAGTGACAGTTAAAGATACACATATTTTCTGGTTCCTCTGCAATGTCTTTTCTTTGTAGTTTTGAAAAGACAGGCAATTTTTAGACAAGTATGCACCGGGACAAAAATACTCTAAGTTCCAACTGAACTAAAAAGGCTCCTATTAGACTTCACAGATACTTCAGAAAATGCTATTGAAAGTATGGTCTTAGAAAAGAGAATAATTCTGTAAGTACATACCCTTTTCAAATGTGGCTGCTGTGGTATCTGCACAATTTAATTTAGGTATGAAAAGAAAATAAATTATTTGAGTCGTGAGAAGAAATATGGATTTTACTTAAATGACTGGAGAAACAGCTGGTCTTGTGCCATGGTGGACTGTATTCAAAAAACAGCTGAAACTGGGTTCAGGAATGAATAAAGGATCTAAGGCTGATGGAAACTAAGCATGTTACCAAGGTGACATAATTCATCGTGGTGGGGCAGTTGTATTATTATTGAAACATCCTAATTCAAATAACCTATGGTGCGCTATTGCTCAAAAGACAACTTGCTTTCTCTGCCTGAAAGACACTAAATTGCTGTAATCGCTAACAGGAATAATGCAAGGAGCAGAAAAGGATGCCTGTTTTGCAGAATAAGGCATTAAGAAAAAGAAGTTATAAAACAGTAACATTTTGATGCTATCCTCTTAATGAAGATTACAAACCAGTCTGCTAACATTGTACTTCTATGTAATTACACTGCTCATTGTAAAATAATGCTTGTGAAGTCCTTAGTGCCAAGGAATCAGATACAAGAGTGTTGTCAGAGAGGGATGAAGGTTTTAGTAATATGGATTGCTCAAAGTGAGAGAGAGACCAGCAGTCATTATCTGAAAGGCAGAGGCTTTCTCTAAGCAGAGTTGGGAGGCCGGACATAGACTGGGGGAAGTTTCTTTTCCAAACGGGAGAGGTGATCAAGATGTATGGCAGCAATCTTTACTCTCTTGTTTATAGTTGTATTTTTAAATTTTAGCTGTTGCATTCCATTAATACAAGAATTTTGTTAGGCATAAACATATGGCTAAAGAGGAGTTCTAGCTTTTGTATACCCAACAAAATGACAATCAGACAAGTGATATGAGATCAGATTTCAGTTATGTTCCTTCTTTGATTATTTCCAGTTTCCCTCCTTTTCTCTCTTTGTCAGTATTAAAATTTGTCAGGCCTCAAAATTACAGTAATTGCAGTAATATCTATGATTGTCACTAAAAACATGACAATGTTTGGGGTAACATATATCAAAAAGCATTTTGTGATGATGACCATACTCAAGGCATCCAAAATGGATCTTTGCACTCACATTCCTGCCACGTGATTCACAAAATACTATCTTGATGTGATTGACTGATTTGCTGAGTTGCTTGGTTGTTTTTTTTTTCTGTCACAAAAGTGAGCATACTGCAGAGAGAAGAAACAGTACAGAGAGATACACTATGTTCTCCTGATGAAGTGTTTCTGAAGTTAACATGATTTTCAGGGGTACAGAATACAAAAATTATATGGGTCTCACTTTATCGATTTTAATAACATTTCACTTACCTCCTTTAGATTTGAATTTGCATTTTGTAGTGCAGATCCATATTAGCCCTTAAAGTTATACTATAAAATATATTTTCAGTTGAAAAATATTTATCAAGCTCTTGCTGACTCAGCCCTGAGAAAGTCATGCCCTTCCTCCTATGGCAGAGATTGTGCTTCAGGAACAGTCATGCATCCTGGTGAGACAGTGAAATTCCAAACTGACTAAGTAGCTAGCCAGAGTCCAGATACATGAGGAAAAAGAAGTATTGGGGGTGGAGGGAGGGTGAGGGGGAAAAAAAAAAAAAAGAGGAGGGGAAGTCGGAGTGGATCTAAAAAGCAGCATTAATAATGCATAAGAGGGAATATACACACAGGGAAATTTCTTCAGACCCCAGCTATATTGCCTAGTGACAGATTCATAGTTGCAAATACAGCAGGATTTCCCTCTTGCCCTGGAGGGTCATAGTTTAACTTTTCACTGCAATCTGGAATAGGACTACATACTATTTCCCCACATCAAGCAAGAATATTAATGCTGGGGACAAGGAGGGAGTGTGGCAGTAGAAAAAACCAAAGTTCAGCTGTTAAGAAAAAGAATCTATGTCTCAGGCTAAATCTGGATGAAACTAGAAATGAAATTTCCAGAAAGCTTGTGAATCTTCTGGAGTGCAGGGTTTTCAAAGACTGTTTAGCCATAAACCAATAGTGTTTGGAATAGATGCAAGACTAGCACTAAATTCTGGTTCAGGCGATCACATTTAGACCTGCTCTTATGCTCACTATACTCTGCCTGCAGCTTTGCACAAAGACTACTTAAGTATCACTTAAAAACCACTACTTGGCTCTTTTAAAGCCTTCATTTACAACACTTAAATCTTGTGAGTTACTAGTACCAATTTGGATTTGACGTATTAATATGCTAGCAATTTTCACTGCTATACATCCAGTAAAAACACACATGCTTTTGTCAATTTTCTGGGACACTTATAATTATTCACAACTCTTCTGTCTGGCCATGCAATGTGTAGAGAGAAGCTTTATAGAATGATAGATCTGGAAGCTACTTTTAAGCTTCAATTGTGTAATCTTAGAACATAATCGAACACTTAATGCTATGGTATTAATACATATGCTTTTTTTTTTTTTTTTTTTTTAACTTTTTTTTTTTTTTCTTTTTTTTTTTTTCTTTACCAACCACATACTGAAAAAAAGCATTCTGAAAGTTTTGCAGCTCTCAAAATTCATAAGAAGTGTTCTTGGAAGGCCTGTAATGCATCAAGAGTTTAGTGGTTTTAGTGGTTTTAATCTCCAAGCAATTTCTCAGTGTCTAGATGTATAAACTTTATCAGGAAATCAGTAATTCTTCAGACACTGAAATCTGTTGGGACTACGTTGAGTCTTAACAATTAAAAATAATTCTTCTGGTGGATGTCCAGAAACAAGTTGGATCTTAAGTCAGTATTGCCTTTATGTACAGCATAGTCTATTAAAAGTTTTCATTTTTAACACAGAACAATAAAATGTATCTTTTCCATAATGACCCTTACAACTAATTTTCTATAGATTTACACTTGAGACAAAACCCTTTTGCAATCAGTATAATGTTATACAAACAGAAAATCTCAACACTCCCCTAAAGCTCAGCAACTCAAAACAACAAAGTTGCACATGAAGCACCAATAATATTTCTGTATTTACATCAGATTTAACATTGTTGCATAAGTCAACTCAGAGCATCACGATGACCAAGTATAAGCCATTGTACCAAAGGTCATGCAAAACTGTCCCTGCACTGAGAGCTATTTTGTCCCCCTTGTTTATTAGTGCTGATCTGTCTATACTAATGGATTTAGCTTGTAGGAGGCTGCAGAAAAGAAGAAGAGTCACTATATCTTAGCTTCAATTCTTCATTAATATTAATATCATCCTCAACCATAGCATATTGGTACAGTACACACTAAGAACTTACAGGACAAAGAGCTCCAGTGCTTAACAGGATTACATATTCATTTTGAGAATCAAATACACTCTGTGATATGTTACTATTCTGAATTATTAACTGTGGCCTTATATGATAACAAGGAACTTTGTTTCAGCAATGTCTTTTCAGACTTCATGGTTTGAAAGTGACAACGTAAGGTTGGATGTTTACTACACGAAAACTAATTTTATTTTAAGAAACAGTGGTACATTTAAAGCAAAAAAAGAAAATGAGAATATGTTCAGTATCAGCAAAGCAGTTGGTATGCTTTAAAAGCTTTCAGTGTGTTTACTATGAGTTTAGTTACATTAATGCTGCAGAATGAATTCCAAGGCCCACAAAAGAAGTCTCTTTAAAGCACAGAAGTATACAGATCTGTCAAGAATATATGTGCAGATCTGACTGAATTCCTACTTTTATAAATCATGGTTAGATTTGACTATGCAATGCATATAATGCATATAATTCCTGTCACTACAGCTAGGCAATTGAGTTACCTGGAATTTTTTTACAGACATTCCCAAAGGAATTGTGGAATGTTTTTCCCAAAGGAAAAAAGGAATGTTATTTCATCATATAATTCCCAGTGTAAATTCATACAAAGTATGTGTTTAAATATTAGATGTATTTTTGTGAAAAAAATACACCCCAATAACCTCCCCAAAAGGTAAATCCAAAATACGTCTCCATAAATGTTAATAAATATTTAGAAAATAGTGATACTCAGGGATCTCATACATGTAAATAGATCTAAAAAAGAATAAATTCCAAAAACTACCTCTCAATCCCAGTAACAACGTCCAGGGAATTTTGGGAGGAGAAGAGGTCTCGAGGGATGAGAAAAATGATGGAAAAAATTTTTCAAAAAGGAGAAAAATATGAAACTACATTAATAATTAAAAAAAAAAAAAAAGATAAGCCATTTGCTGAAATGCCCTGAATTATGATTGTGCAAATAACATGCTATCTGGCTGGAAATCCACAAAAAGCAACTTCACATTGCATGCAAAATATGTTATACTACAAAAGAAAAGTAATAAAATACATAAAAGGAAAACAGTGAGATCAAACTCATCGCACTCCTGAGTATTATAGCAGTGTTCATAGATAGTCTTTTTCTAAAAACAAAAAAATAAGACAAGATTGAATGTTTAATTTTGGATAACAAAAAGGTATCTAAAAGGCAGTTAGAAAATAAAGAAACAATTAATTCTTGGCTATAACTTCATTTTCATAAGTAATGGTGAAATGATTTTCCTCTTTTACAGTAATGTAAAAGATTTTTCACCTCTGATTGCTTTGTTCTAGTTATGCTGAAATTTTCCACTTACTACTTATAATTTGGGCCTACCTCTACTTTGTTGTGTGATTTTCTTTTTTTTTTTTTTCTATCTGAACTCACACTGTTAGACAATTACATTGCTACTTCACTGTTGGTTGTTGAGAACAAATACTCTTATTTAACTCATTACAATATTGAATTTATTCAATATATCAGAAAGCCTAAGTTGATGATAATATCTAGAATGTTTGATAAAATTTTAACATGTCCATGCATTTTAGAAATTCCCACTGTAAAAGAGAGAAAAATGAAAAAAACCCAAAAAGTAAAAAGAGGAACAGCTTTTACCACCACATACAATAATGCAATATATGTGTGCAGAAAAGAAACCCTCCATATGAATTGGCATTTCAATGTTTCATAAGCTAAAGTAATATATGCTTTTCATTATTTCAGTAAAATTAAATAATGGTTTAGAGCAGTATATTTAAAATTTGGTATTGTTTAGGCATGGCAAATCATTTCAGCATGATGGATGCCTATGCAGCAATAAGAGATACTTATAGATACTGCAATACTTCATCAATTGAAAGCTAAGAGAAACAGGTACTCTTGTTTTCATGGAAACAATTATTTAAATTTACACATAAGAAATATGACATACTATACGCTAATGCTTCAATATAAACTAAATATTAGGAAATATTTTTCTATACCATGTGGTATTCATAGGACCAAAAGCAATTGCATAATATGGTGAAAGCACAAGGATCTGTAGCAAATATGCCAGTGAGCATGAAGTGAAAGGTATGGAGACCTACACTTGGACAATCTAAAGGAAAAAGCAGTAAGCTAGAAGACCTTGGGAAATCCCATTAAAATATCTACAAACATCTTCTCCAAAATGCTTTTACATGCAGTAACTATTCTCACTTGAAGGCCACATAAGTGTTTTGAGTTTTTGAACTTATTCCTTCATTGCATTAGTTCAGCTTTACCTCAGGATGACTTCATTGATTTCACTGGAGTTTTCACCAGCACTGAACTTAGAGAGGTGGATAAGGAGTGTAAGATATGAGGTGTTCATCACCAAGGGTGAGCAGTTTACAGCTGAAGTGAAAGGAGTTTGATTACCTGTTACAGATGCTGGAATTTCAGAAAGCACTTCAGAGCCAGAACATCTGTCCTTCTAATTCATCAAAGATAACACCATGCATTCAGACCGAAAGAAAAACCCTCCAAGATGATCATTCTCTGGAATAATTCTTCATGCTCTTATAGTACACTAGCAGTTTGAAAGGTACTCTAGGTTTGCTCCTCTACTTATACTGTAATGGGCTGTCTAAGCTGGTTTGTGATCCCAAAGAGTTTTGATATTCCATTCAAGAAATTAATGGGATTTATCTGTCTAAAGAGGAGATATATGTACAAATGTCTCAATTTTAAATTAAGGTGTTTCTGCATTTACAAGAAGTAAACCTATATTTATTTGCATAGGCTTCTTTGAAGCTGGTCTCAAGCTACCCCAAAATGCCAAAGTGTTTGTGAGTGTGGTGGCAGTGGGGTGAATTTCGGTGTGCGTGTGTATTACTGCTTCTTTCCCATGCAGAAAAATTATTATTGATTTCAAATGCATATACTACCTTTGATAAAATTTAAACATAAGAAAATTAAATGGAAAAATTCATCACTTCAAGTGCTGAATGTTTTTGGGAAAAAAGGATAGTGATTGTTTCTTTTTCAGTAAGTCTTAATGTTAAACTAATCATCAGAGAGGAAAGTTAAGAGTGATTGCCATGAATATAGGCAGAATATTGCCATGAATATAGGCTTCTTTTACAGAAGCCAAACCAACATAATTTCTTGACTCTAATCTCGATGTAAGCAATAAGCAATGATGTCCTTTTTTTTGGTAGACACTCACTTAGATATGTTAAATAGGAGTGGACAGATCCTCTGGTTTAATAAAATAATGATTTCTCTGAGGGCAGAGAAAAAATAATTTATATGTTTGCTTTTCTCTTTTAGAAAGGTATAAGAAACAAATATGTGACACTGGATTTCTCTCTGGAAAACAACTGGATTTTTAAAGCAATGGATGGGGAGAAGAGTGCATTCTCAAGGTGAAGTATGATGAAACTTCCTATGGGATACATGCAATTTTGAATGTTGCTGAAATGCCCTCTTGATACTTTATTACACTCACATCATCATTTATTTTTTTCCCCCTAGAGCTGAAAATTCTTTTTCTTCTGCCATCAGCAATAACTTCTCCTATGCATTTTTGTGTAAGGTGATAGGGAAGACTCCTATAGTGTCTTCCAGAGAACAGGTATTCAGATGGTGGCCTGTCCCCTACTGTTAGCCAGAGGATTGAGGGGTCTCCTATGTTATTTTTTTCATTTCAGGGAAGAAAAGTCAGCAAATGCATAAACTCAGAAACTCTCCAAATTGCAAAATTTTCCGCTGTTCACTGTCCAGTTGCTCTCTTCAGGCAGAAGAGAACTGAAGCATCCATGTGCTGCTAGAAGTGAGGATGCTGCTGTATGTACCTAATGTTTTCTGACTACTGAACCACATTTCTCATAGATACTCACCGATCTGTCTGTTGTTTTCAAACACTAATTACTACACCGTAAGATGAAAGCACACAAGGATTCTTTAGCCATTATATTTTCAATAATCCTTGAATCTGTAGGAGGGATTGTCGGAAATTTGTCAGCTATACTAGTGAAATATTTTTATCCCTTGATTTTAAATTCATAGAAAAATAATTGAACAATTCTTCCAGAAAAGTAACATAGAGACTCAGATAACATGATCTTAAATGCTAAACCTTACTATAAAATCTAGGCATGTAAAAGGATCTTTGTGATGTAGCATAATGGTACATAAACCAGTAATACACATTTTGGAAATTTAAAGGGCATCAGCATGAAATACATGCCTATGGACATATAAACATTGCCTGATACTTCATCTTGTCTAGCTTTTCCTCCAAACAACATTGAACAAAGGAGGAGAAATGGAAATATTTTGTCCATGTATTCTGGTTGGGACAATTTTTTAAGTTACAAATACAAAGAATTTAAACAAGCACCAATGCAAAACTCTTCTCAGTCATTGAGTTTATTCAGAATATTTCACATTAGTAAATAATTCATCCTCTGATCTTGTTCACTGGCTTTTTATCTTACTCGAGATACCTGTTGACTGCTATGTGTCTAAGAAAATACCACCACATGCATTCACTAGTATAATGGGACAGACTGAAATGACTAGTTTTAGATAATTTAATTAGGCTGTCGGTTTTATAATATAATTCAGTAAGTATGTGAACTTTCAACTTGTGTTAACTCAATTTCCTCATGCTTTCATTTACCATTTGTTTTGGACATTACAGTGATTAGCCAAAGCTCTTTCAGCTTGTAACATTCTCAATAAATTCTCGTTTAAATTGACTGTCACTTTCTCACTATAATTAAGTAGGTATTTGACATCTCATAAGAAAGCAGGAACTACTGTCTATAATCTTGACAAAAACTTTTCTAGTTCCACAAAATCAACATAAGTACAGTTATACTACAGACTGTAATTAGTAGCCAGAGCAGGTAGATGGGCTGGACAACGTGTTCAGGCAATTTCACAGTTTCTGTTGAAATGATGCTGTGTTCCTTTGTTTGACATGATAAATAATTTTTTAAAGTTTCATTTGATTTATTTAAATGTTTGTTATGAAGCTATTAGCAGCGTCTGAACTCCCTGAGAAAAAACCAAAATACTCAGCCTGTCAGCAAAATATACCCACGGTGCTGGGATCCAAATGGAACGGCAGTGTTCTTTTTCTGTTAGGTTCAAAGATTAGTGTAGGCCACGTGCCCTGAAAGCCAATCTGCTAAGCTGCAAAATGGCACAGTAAAAATTCTGAAAATTTATGTATAAAATTCTCCGAAGGCTTTTCTATTTTTTTTTCCAGATCCAAGAAATTCTAAGATATATTCATAACTTACTTGATCAAGTAAAGATCAGGAGTGACATATGGGCTAGAAAAAGAGGAGATTCATGGCCCTAAGTCTCTCAGTTCCTCGTAATACTATATATTCACATCACAGACACATATCTTGCAAATATCTGTATTTTGCAGTCATGGCCTATATGCCACTCAAAATTTGTAGGCAAATAACAGTGTGCTAAACTAGGAATTTTTTTGGTAAAAAATTCTGCCTGAATGAACTGCAAATTGGATTATTTTTTTCCCACTATGGCATTTTTTTTTCTGTTCTGGCTCCCTCCCTCTGGACTTCCTTGACTTCCAGCAAGTCATGATAAGGCTTTCCCTCACATTTTGTCACCTGTGGCCCTCTTAATTAATCTCACATTTGTTTTCCAAGACAACATGTTTTGGGAAGTGACAGGCTTCTGTCCATGCTTAACTGCTTGGTAATGCCAGCTTAAAATTTCCGGAGTCTCTTGTTCTGAGTTCTCCACAAATTCAGATTTAAAACATAGTGCTCTCCTGCACCAAAACTTTCCTCTGCGTTTTTTATTAATTTTTTAATATTGCCTCATTTATTTAAATATTAATCAAGAGTAACAAAAATAGGAGCCTCCAGTTAAATGTCTACATTCTCACCCACGTTCTCAGTACCCTAAGATACTGGTCACAGTGGGAAATTTTGAGTGTTAAGCACTTTTCAAGTAACACTTCTACTATAAAGGGTTTGCATATGGCTTTAGATCCTAAACTCAGGTTGCCATTAGATTTCTAATTTTGCCCTGCCCGAGTTTTGCTTCTTAATATCTTTTCTTGAAACAGTAGTTTGACTTTGACAATTTCCAAATCTTTCTTATACCATTATCCATTCCCCATAAAAAAAATTAATTCCTGTCTTCCCACAAAAATGTTTTTATATTCAGTATTTTTATAGTTCCGGGTTTGTTTTGGTTTATGTGAGCCATTTTTCTTTCACACCAGTACAAAAAGAGCTGCCTTCTGATATCTATAATCTTCTTTTATTCTTAGCTTCATCAATAATAAAACTCATAATCTGTATGAATAAAATGCAAGACAAAGAAATGGTCTTGTGTTGTCCTTTTTCCCCATTTTTTTTATAGTTCATTGGATCTCACAGTTCTAAACCAAAACCAGTATTTACCACAGATTTTGATATTAAGTTGCTGAAATTTCACGGAATAATTAAACAAAGAATGAAAACACTGTTTTACATTAAACTTCTAAAATACATTCAAGACATTTACTTAATTTATACAAAGCTTTTTATTATAGTAGACTTTTCTTTGGGAACATACAAGTTTTGTAAATCTCTGCCTGCTGAATTATTGTAATAGAGCAAAGGAGAGTTAGACTGTAAATGCTTCAGAATACTGTATTTGTGTAAAGAAGTATTTAGCACAAAAAGGAAGTAGATAAAGGTGATTTACCTGCAAATGTAGAGAAGGAATTGTGTTAATATGAGCTGGATGCCTAGCTGGGTTTTGTTATTTGCACTGGAACTTCCGTTTTGGCAGGATTTTCAGGCAAAAAGCATACACAACTATTTTTTAAATTTTAAAATTTTTTTACATTAGATCAAATTTAGGATGTGTTAAAGTTAGTGTCCCTTAAGACTCCTTATTGACTTTATTTATTTGTTTTAATCTATTTAAATCTTCCAGGATTTGGCAGAGAAAAGAATTTTTAGGTACTATGTATTTTAAGGGAACACTGGAAAAATCACTTTTAAAACTGCTTAGAAACAGGGAAGAATGCATAATATTTTAAATTGTCAATTTTATTAATGCAATTCAGCTATTGCTTATTCTGCTTTTTCATTTTCCATCATGGTCAGTCCTGTAGTTTCTATCGTAGGCAAAAATAAACTGGCCTACCAATAAACCCTATACTTTCACTCTCAGAATATGTACTGCAATAAATGAGGACTTACGAGTTGCTTTCTGGCCCTTAGCATGTCCTTTGCCTACCCAGGTGGTCCATTTTATCTCCCACCCTGAATGTCATTTTCCATAACCTGATGCACTTTTAAAGGATTGCAATTATCTTTCCTATAAGCCAAGAAAGCAATAAACTATGTAACATCTGTAAAATGTTCAAAAGAAGTTAGTCCCCTAGAGTTGTATCTCCCATAATTTCCCAACTAGCAATTCCAAGACGATAATACAAAAGAGATGGGCAGCTTTCTGCTCCTTTTGAGTCCAAAGTCTGGGGTATGCCCATTTACCAACCTTTAGTAACCGTAGGGATTCAGATTAATTTCTGAGGACAGACTTCTGATGCTAAGACACCAGCACTGATCAGTGTGAAGGACACAGGACTTACTTTGCAATGAGAACTAGATATGAGGCTTTGAGAAAAAAATGACAACCAGCAAATTAAAAGCCCTATGTAACCTGCAAGTGAAAATGTCACACTTGAGCTTGGATGACATGAAATCCACAAGTACAATGTTTATTAAAGACTAAAGTGCTATTCCTGAACAAACGAAAATTTAAATTGTTTCATTCTATCAAGTTTTGCCCCAGTAACAACTCAGCAGCTTTCCTGGTTATATGCAAGCAGAAAAAAAAACCAACAACCCAAACATTACAAATTATTAGAAACAGTACAGAAGATTAGAGCCATGAACAAGACGAAGGATGTGCTTGAAACACTGCTGCATGCAAATCTGACCCATCTTTCACTGTGCTGATAGTTGTAACGGGGTGTACCTGGCAAGGCTACAGTCATTCCTGCATCAACCAAAACAATCACAGCACTAACCAGAGCTGGTGATGAGCCTGTGAAGAATGCTGCCGAAGAACTGCCCCTCCCTTTGTAACTGCCAGTGGGGTTTGAGTGTGTATATACTTTGTGTGTCTTTTCCTATAAATATTCAATATCTATTTTTATATATATAGAAGATATTTTGAGGCAAATCAAAACACTAAATCTACGAGCAGGAAACTACCTACGTGTAACACACCTTTCTTAAAAATATGAGTGCAAAAGTAAGAGTGCAATATACTGTTATATAATACCAGTCTGTCTGTGAACGAGAAAGGGGGGGAATGAACTCTTTCTTTAGACTATAAGGAAACCCAGATTCCTGCAAAAAATGCAAGGAATTTTGTCAGGTCTGCACAATACCTATGACATGGGAAAGGAACTGTGAACTATCAGGTCAGTTTCAAGACAGCTACATCTTATCTTTCAAAAAAAATGATGGACTTACTACTGCAATCCTCCAGCATATTTATATTTGTATCTGACTTGTGCTTTGCTTCCTTTTACCCTCCTGACATTTCAAGAGTTCTCTGCTAGATCTTACAAATGCTCTCCACTAAAAATAACTGCTGACATTTGCAAGTGGTGTGCACTAATCACATTCAAACCAGGAATCTTTACATACACTTATTTGTGATTTCTATTTTGTTGTAAACCTTGGCTGTGGTTGTTAAAAAAAAATCCAGCAGTGTCAAACACATTCCATACCTGCATTAAAACAAACAAATTAAGCTATTATAAGCAAAATATTTTGACATTAATATATTACATGGGGTTTGGGTTGCTGTTTTTGTTTTCTGTAAAATAATCGCTTGCATATCCATTTTTCAGCAAGGGAAAGGAAGAGCAGTCTGCCTGATTACGTGAACAACTCAGTTTCTAAGGGGAGAAACATGCACATCAAGTAACACACAGCTGGCTCCT
Organism: Florisuga fusca; assembly: GCA_038090715.1. NCBI lineage: Eukaryota > Metazoa > Chordata > Aves > Apodiformes > Trochilidae > Florisuga > Florisuga fusca. Next base: position 19,067,596 of record JAAWXA010000001.1, read on the forward strand.
CCTGAAAAATGGCCTCACCTATTCCATCAAAGGGAGATAGTGGCTTATAAGTTTGCTTAATACATTAACCACTTAATCTTCAGCTTATGGCTTCAGAAGGCCTTCATGTCTAGCTGCTTCACCCACTCTGACTACAATCCTTTTCCTGTTAAAACCAAATTGGCATAGTTTTGCTTAATTTGGACCTTTTTGTCTTGAAATGTCATGGAGGAAACTTTTTTTTTTAAATTGCTTTTAAAGTGCATTGCTGCTAATAAGTCACTAGGAGGCTGAGGCCCATAGGCTCACTATGAACAAAATTCCAGTTCATTTTGTCCTAGAATATTCACACATTCTCCTGGTGCAGCATAGCCCGGCAAACCAGAAACATGAAGCACCTGGTAGACATAATGTTAAGTTTGTGCATTATTTACCTGCCATGGAGGACAAAAAAAGGAGAGTTTAAATAACTGACAGGTTGGCTGAAGACTATGCATTTGCTGTGGGATTTTATGGTGGGAATCTGTACAGATCCCACTTAATGTCTGGAACACTCAGTTAATCTTCTGACCTGCTGTTCAAAGCCATCTCTATTTTCATCTCAGTCTTCTGTAAATGTTAATCAATGTTGCAGTCTCAAATATTATAAAAAATGTTCAGGAATATTATATGCCAAAACTTGAACATTGAAATTAAAAAATCATGAAGATGTTCCGATAAAATGTTCGAACAAATCTGTGTATCATTTGTAAAAGAAAAGCTACACTTCTTTCCTTGAAAAGACCTTCTAATTCTCCTTTAATCACGTGATTCAACTTAGAAACCAGAGGTCACATAACCTCACCAATACTAAAATGAATCATTTGACAGGAAAACTCCTCCAGGTAGCAGAAGAAGGCCACAAGCTGTCACGACACTGGTGGGGTAAATTTGGTCAATGATACAATGACTGTTTGGTTTAAGTAATAACTGATTGTCTCTCTGAGGCCAGAAGGAGTGACATAGTACATGAACTAGGTTACATGTGAGAAAGATAGAAATAACCCATTACAGTGGTTCTTGGAAGACTCCACCACTGCTTGGCACCTGACTGTCTAATATTCTACTGAAACCATGTAATTTTCAGTACAGACTTGAAGAGCTGAGAACTGCTTTGATAATAATTATAAAGGTGCTTTCTTCCTTTTTTTTTATCTTATATTTTTTAATATCTTCCTTTTCCCTGAGTTTAGGATGAAGACCTCCCTTCCAAGCTATGCTGGCTTTTAGAGAAAAGATACAGCCTGCTCAGTCATGTAAATAAGTAGTCTCATTGCTGTCTATTATTTGAAATTGTTAAGAATTGCCCTAAAAAACCATAAACCTGTCTCAAAGAATTACGATGAAGGTGAAGATTTTTGTGTAGTCTGGAACATGAGACATCATTTCATTTTTAAATGAGATACTGTCTGTTCTGTACCAACAGAACTTTTTTTAAGTTTTCTATAAACACGGGTACAATGCAAAGCACTTTACGTTGAGTTCAGAGTGGAAGAATCTTCTTGATGGAGCTTATCTCAAAATCACTTGAAGTCCAAACTGTCTATGCAAAACCATTAATCTCAGAATGTGTCTAAACACTATCCCGGCGACAGGCTACAATTTACAGTTCTCTGTGACAGGCAAATCACTGGTAGAGCCCTGTCATTTAACCCCAATGATTTCTTTGGTAGGCATGGCAAGAGGGGTTTTCATACTGCTCTGTCATAGAGGGGCTACAGAATATGTCAATGCTATATAACTTTACATGAAAATTAAAGCAATGTGCAGGTATTTCAGTAATGAAAAAAATATCAGTAAGATGGGCTTTCAGATCAGTGTCATTGATAAAAATGTGATACATGAAATATAAAGGCAACTTTTGCATTTTTAGGGGAAAATATATGGGAGAAATACTGTTTTCTTGTGTATCAGGTAATACTCTACATACTTTAAATGTAAGATGGAGCCCTCTAGTTTTAAGAAAGCCCACAGTACGGTTTCAGCTTCCAGGTACCTAATGGTACATGTTTGCTAACAGTAGAGGACACCAGAGCAATGGTCATGCTTATCTGTCCTATACCCACAAATCTTGTTGAGATTCTGAAGAACCCATCTGCCTAAATTTGGATTATGCTTACATAAAGAGCACACTGTATTTACAGTTTAAGTGCCTCTGTTTAAGATGTGTTTCCTCATCACATATCAGATTCTCTGTAGCCTCGGGACGATCTTTACAGGTTTACTCCAAATTTACTACAAGTTTACAGGTATTTGCATCATATTTTCTATGATTTTTTTCAATTGCCTCCATGCACATCTATTTAGAAATATTTTGGTAAAATACAAAAAAACAAACTGACATTTGTTTAACATTTTTGCACCCGGTACAACACATTTTCATGTGAAAAATTTGACAAGTCACATTCCCCACCTGCCATCATTGGAACCATTTTTGCGCAGTGTGCAAAGTAATTATTTTCACATTACATACAGCTGTTTGTGCAAAACTGTACTCCTGGAACATTACCTAACAGATACCGCTGCTGCATGGTGGAAAACAGGAATGCCAGAGAGACGCATATGCAGCTGCCCAAGTCACCAGATGCTTCCAAAATTCACATGCCCTGGTCTTCCTGCAGAAAAAAAAATTTTGTGGTTTCGAGGGACATATGGGAAAGTTAGAGGGTTTTTATTTTCTTTGCAGGTCAGAACTGGCAGTGACTTACCAATAAGAAAAACTCCGGGGAAAAAAATATAGCATTCCTCTGCTCAGCAATCTGGGCAGCCTGGCCTGAAAAGTGGCTGTAGTTACAGCCAATCCAAAGAGACAAACTGAATGTGCCCTCCTAAAAGCCACGCACTCCTCATGAAAGCAATGACTACTGAAAGGATCAAGAAATAAATCAAGGGAAGAAGAAGAGACCTTTAGCTATATTCCTCAATGTCTGTGACTTTCAGATATATGCTCTGATTTTTCTTCTTCACTACCTACAGACATTCACAATCACAGACCTAGCCATCAACTCATCAGCATCTGTATTTGCTGTATCAACACCCTGAAAAATTCTACTAGATTAAAAGATTCAGCAGTTGTGTAGAAATTCCTGTCTGCTCAGATTTTTAGAATAGGAATTAAATAATTCTAAGACTTCTTTAGATTTAAACAAATGAAGTGCTGCCTACGTGCTCACAATTCCATTTTTTCTCTTGTACGGCAGGGAGACAAATAGAAACAGAGCCATTAGGAACGATCATCAGAAACTCCAAAATTTGTGAACTCTGCCCCAATTATGAGTGTAAAAATAGACAAAGGGCTTTATCCAAAACCCCATCAAAGCGCCAGTGCACCAGTGGGGGGAATGAAGACAACGTGTTTGAATGGCGTAACTGGGTTTTCTAGACAGAGCAAACTATTTGAAGGCAGATAGGTAGTAGTATACATTTTGTAAGTACATTTTTAAACTGCAGTGGCAGCAATAAGCACATGAAACCCCTCCAATTATGAATTCATTTGCATCTGCTCATTCAAAATTAATTATCTTTGATGAGTGATAATGTTTTATGCTGTTTTTGAGCTGTGTTAAGCTATCAATTACTAACTTAGTCATAAAGATAGCTAACAACTAACTTAAAAAACAACCACCAGCACTGTGCAGCAGGCAGGGCGTAAATACCCTTAAATCAGAAAAACATTATTATCTTTACATCCATAAACAAGCAGTTTTCATAATACACTGCATCGTACTGTGCCCTGTTCAGTGAGCTTTGTACAATACACGAGTCATGTAAACACAACTTGTCACCCTGTGCCAAAAGAGAGGATTTTCTTCAACACTTGGGAGCTGAGGCTTGCTTACTAGCAGGACTGACAGCATTTGTTAAATGCTACTGCTTACAGAAAGCACCCATTAGCATTTCTGTGCCATTGTTTAATCCGGATTCCCCAACTTTGATAATCGGCACCTCAACGTATTCCAATTTTGAGCCTTCTCCATGAAAAACACCACTTAGTTTTGCTGAACTCATGACAAAGTGTGCACTGATTCACTAAGCTGGACAAATGCTCTTGAGGGTCAGGATCTCTAAATTGTTTTTGGTTTTGTAGGTTGTTACTCCTGAGCATTATCCTTCCGTTTTCCACAGCTTCAGGTTTTCTGTGCGTATGAAATTCCCCACCTTAACCTTACATTATTCTGTCCTTCTGCTGTTCACTGACAGTCTCTGAGGCTTGGGCTTTATTCTCCTTCAGGGTTCATTCTTCTTCTAAATACTCATCATCCATTGCATTCTATAAAGAGAGTTCCCAGCAGTAGTTTTTAAAATAAAAGATAAAATGTTCAGTATCTGAACATTTAAGGCTCTAGTGTCAGTACCTGGGATGCCTCCTGTTGACAATGATGGTTATCACTGGGGGCAACTGAAATCTGTTCATTCTGAACTGTCTTCAGAAATCAGCCTTATCTGATTGTTCTTTCAGATCAAAAGAAATAGGAAGACAAAGTAAGCTGTGCATATTCTTTCACTCTGCACTTTGTTGTTAAAAAAGGAGGAATCCCACTAGGACCCATAAACCACTTTTAGATATCACTAATCTTTGCGACGGATTTCTATTTTTTTCCATTTATTGCCAGCTGACTTATTAGATTTTTGGTATTTGAATGTCATAGAGCAGCACTGTTAGGAATTCTTGTGGAAAGCATATAACAAAATCTAGATAGACAAAAGAGCATTTATTGCTCGAAGGGAAATGACATGTAATTCTCAGCATTTACAGCTGAGATTAGACCTTTTTTTTTCCGATGTGAGAGACATGTACTGAGTAATAGAAATACTTGCAAGGTCTCCAAAATCACCCTGGAGCTCCTGGACTCAGGCATAGTTATTGTAGCTTTTAGATATTTGTGGACGGCAGCTTTCATTGCCTCTTGTATCAGGTAAAATCTCTGTAACTATATGCATAACTACCTTTGTCAACTGTGTAGCGAACAGATTAGAGGAATACAATTTTTCACTTTTTAATTTATTTTTTTTTTTTTAACAGCACAGCAAACATTGCAGCTGAAAAAAGGGATGTGAAATACTACTTATCAATTTTTCCCTGAAAATACCGAATTGGATTTGGACTGCGTAGGGTACACCTCAGGCCTCACATTCAACTTTACATGAGGTAGAGTTGCAAGTGTTGGAGACTTCTCTTATATTCAGTAGGACCCTACTGAATAAAAATGGAGGATCACTCCATTTTTATAAGAACAGCATTGCCAATGTGATTAATAGCAAGTGAACAATGAAGTGTATATTTTACACTGTTTTATAGCCTCTGACATAGCTGTTGTCAAGTGAATTAAAATTTTAACATGGAGCCTGTATCTTACATGTTTTCTACACCTGGATTTTTGTATTCACTATTAATTTATATACTGCTGAGCAATTGTTGGGACATCTATGTATAAGCAACCAGTTTGTTATTTTCTAACAAGTAACATATGGGTTCTTGACTTTTGGCATTAACATGATCTGTCTTTGTTTTGTTTTGTTTTTTTCTATTAAAAGACAATCAGGCCAATGATTGTCTTACTGACACTGGTAAAGCTTCCATTCACCTTCCTGCTTGTCTAACTATAACGTTGTAATGAGTTTTGTGAACAACATAATTTGTACAGTATCCTCTAGCATAGTAAAACAGTGCACAGCCTCTTTTTGATACCGTCAGATGCTGGAGAAAAAGATAGGGATGACAAGTGAACCTGAGACCAGTTTGGCAACAAGTCAGAAGAGTAGCATGCATGAAAATATCCTTTTCTACCACTAGTAACTGAAGGAAATTTCTTGAGTCTCTTCAAAACTCCATCAAAGTACTGTTGGAAGTCAAACTTCAATTTCATAAAACTCCACCCCTTTCTAGAGAGATAACTAAACTCTACCTGAAACCAGCAAAACCTCCAATGCTGTTTCTTATATTACAGAACACATGCAGAAATCCCAATTTTTAAACAGTATGGTGAAAAAAACCCAATCTAGTTCCTTGTTCTTCCAGCAAAAATTCCCACTGGTAAATTGAGTTATACCATCTTCAGGTCTTGGTTTCTGTGTTTCCTGACTTATCTCACTTGGGTTATTTAGCAGACAAAATATAAAAATCACAGTACAGAAATCTATCACAAATTAGCCTTAAAAAGTAGTTAAAACCCCCCATAAAATAACCACTGAAAAAGGGCTTTAGCCTCTTGAAGGAATGTAACAAAATATTTTATTAAACAATAGTGCAGTGGCTCAAGAAATAACTGAGCATCTTGAAACAACAGGGATGCAACCCTTGTGGCAACTCAAGGCATCAGCTGGACTGCTTTCAGATACATTATTATCATGTTGCAAAAGGGCAACTGATTAGCTGATTGGCTGATTGGCAACATTATTTACATTTTGCTTAAGCAACCAACAAAACCTTCAATTTTTTTTTTTTTTTTTCTTTTGTCATGGAAGTGATAAAGAGTATAAGCAAAAAGAAAACATAGAAAGAAAAATGGAGACTCATTAAAGAAAAAGCCCCTGCTCTTTTTATGAACTTCTCAAAACACCCATACCCTAATCAGTTCATCTGTATTCATAATATCTGACAAAACCCAACTTCTATTTAAGTGTAAACATTCACTTATATTTTTTATTCTCATTATATTTTTTTTTAAAAAAAGCTTATATATAAACTCTGCTAATATAAAACTGTATACCTACAAGCAATTTTTGCCAAACAGTAAAGGGTCCCCAAAGACAGTACTGAAAATCCTGGGTTCTACCACGTAGCATCTCCCTTGGCACAGCGATTTTCCCACTGCTTTGTACTCTGAAAGGCAGTCTATGATTTTGCCTGTTATCTCTGCAAATGCTCCAAGGGGTAATCCTAGCACTAAACCAAAAAATTATTCTTAATGCCAAATGTAAGTTTCCATGTTTTCACTTAAAATAAAATAATTTTAAAAAATAGAATCACAGAATCACTTAGGTGAGAGAAGACCCCTAAGTCAGACACTACCAAGTTCACCACTAAACCATGTCCCTGTGTGCTGCATTTACAAAATATATACTTCCCAGAACACTTCATACTGAGTCACTCATTGACCTGCATGTGTTATGTCAGCCCTGCCTAGTGAAACAGAGCACAAACTCTATAGCTGCCACCTCTGGCTAGTGGCTATGTCAGGAGGTTGTGCTGAGTATCCAGAGTAAGGGCTAACTACCACTTTCTGCTGCAATCCCAAGAGGTTCAGGATCTTGTTCAGGTAGCAAAATAGGATGTGTTCTAGCAGTCACTTTCCACCTGAGGCCATGTGAGCTTTACAAAGGAGGCATCTCTTCACTGTGTTCTGCTAATAAAGATGTTAAGTTAGATATGCTCAGGAACTGCTTAATAGCCTGTGAAAATTGAGCTCATTACTGACCTAATGGCTCTGGCCACTTCTGATTAAAAGTATGATGTTGATTGTGATGATAACAGACTAAAATTTAACAGCTTTAATGTCTTCATTTGCTTGAGAGGTTGAATTCATAATTAATACATCTCAAGGAGAGAGTTTAAACAGGAGTTTTACATTGGGTGTACACTGAATACCAGATGACCAAGAATGTTAAAGACAGAGAAACTTCTCTTCTTAAGCACAGCAGAAAACTGTGGAATTCTTCCAGAACTATTTACACAAGCATTGGACAAACAGTGATCTTTCCTCCTTATGTCATGTTATGGATTTCATGGCTGTTCTTCAGGGCTACTGCTCAGAAGCAAGACGTGGTTTTGAGAAGGACCTAGAAACAGAATTTTTTCAAGGAAACCATTTTCTAACACTCACTAACACTGTTCTTGGATTTTGAGTGGAAAGAGGGAGAAACACTGTACAGAGGGGCAATTAAATCCAGGAATTCAGGCCTACGACTCCCAGACTAACTTGATTTGCAGCTTCAGATGGGGACCTCAGCCCCGACAGATTTCAAAGACATCTTTGGCACTGCCTACTGCTGTCTAACATTTTCAGGTTCTTTGAGAACTACGTCTCAGATTTACAGATAACAAGATAAATAGTGTAATTTTTTGTAAAGATGCTAGAATATATCTGCAAATATAAAAATATCCACCCAATAACACAGGTCTCCATAACTGACAGAGAATAGTTCAATGACTGAATCTGATGCCTTTTTTATTCTACTGATAACGTGAAAAAATATTTCCACTGGCATGACTCTGTACAGGTCATAGATACAGACAGCCTGACAAAGATTTTAAAGTAATGTGGAGAAATCACACTAGTATTTAAAGACAATTACAGAGATGCATAACTGCAGAAGGAAAAAAGAAAGAAATCTAAGCATTAAAATATATGTAGTATCACGGAGGTGGGCCTACTATCAGATTGGAATTAATCTGATTTCTATACAAGTATGCAAGGAATTGAGGTGCTGGGACAGTTAGTGCATAGACAGAGTCATGTTACAACAGGAGAAAGGAAATCATTATAATCCCTATATGCTAAATGAAAAATTCCAGGGACATCCACAAAATATATAAAATGCAGTGGAAGCCATAAGCTCTTGCACTGGGGTGAGAACATTGCAGTTTTACTGACACTCAACATTCATATACACTGTCATGAAAGGAAAAGAAGAAAGAAAAAAAAAAAAGGTGGTGACAATAGTAACTTCTGTCACAAACCTGTATTATCAGGAACATGTATCAAAAATAGAAACCTCTACTAAAATACCAGCCTTTAACACAGTGTACAGTACCATTTGACTGATACAAATTCAAACTGAAACAAAATACTTGCATTTAAGTCACAGAAGAGAAGTTAAAAATAAATTATCATGAAAAATGTAATGGTAAAAGTTGTGAGGAAAGATTTTAATCCAGTATAAAAATTAATAAGTTTTGTAAACGTTTATGGATTTTAGCTTATTGTTTACAGTAGTAACTAGTCTGCATAGTCTAGACAGTGGTCTGGAAGAAGAGGGATTCAAAAGTATTAACAAGTTGCTTTCAACAGAGACCCTTTTGACACCATGATCAGTTGGGTTTTCTATAGATATAGCTGAAATCTGCTGAGGACACACACTGTTGCAAGCTGTTGACAGCTGCAGGAACACAGCCCTAAAATGCTACAGGGTTTAACTGGTAAATGAAGCAGACCTGGAAGTCTGTCTGTATGAACATTAACAAGAACTGGAAAGATCTGTTACTGTATTCATTGATCTTGATTATTGCTGTCCCTGCGTGCTCTGATTTGTTCCCTGTAGTGAGAAGGATTTGATTGCAGTAAGGTAGACATGAATTAGTGAAAGCTGCAGTAGTGAAAATTTAAATTCTAAAAATCAAACTGATACAATGACTGGCTTTCCTTAGCCTGTAGTGGCCAAATGGGCAACAAAATACCTTATGTTGGTTATTTTTTACAAGAACATTCTAGTTTCACCTCATAAGTCTTATCCAGGGATACATCTGTATTTCTACATAAAAGCATATTCAAATAGCAGTTGGTACAAATACCACAAAAACAGTCCTTTCAGGTTCTGTCTCACAGAGACACTACAAAACACACATCTGTGTTGAATATTTCAGTGTAAATGTGTAGTCCAGGGTAAAGGAGGAACACCTTTCAAATAACTCAAAAGAATTTGAGGAACTGCCCTGCTATCCCAGATTTGGTATGTTTTATCAGAGCAGCAGTTACAGATCTCCTCTGAAGCACAAAACATACTAAATTAAATGTTAAAAATACAAAAAGTATATGAAGTGTTTTCCAGTAGCACAGACATTGCTTTTGTACTTGCATTCCAACAATAAGCCAACCTAAGCATTGTTGGGTATTCAGATGAATACTAAAATCATATATGCAACCTAGAATACATTATATATACCTACAGTTCCCTACAGGTACATTTTTTATTCTAAAATAAGCATGATACAACCTAATAACTCACAGTTGCAAACCACGATTGATTAAACTAACATAAATATAAAAACATATCTGTTAATGTATTTAAAATTAAAACAGAATTCTGGACATTTTCACTGCTTGTTTATCCTACGGCAATAATGAGTATAAACTAAAATTAACTTTTTTTTATTCTATGAAAACCACATCCAGAATCTAAAAATCCATTTAAAACTACTCTGCCTGTAAATGGAAATCCTAAGCTATGTTCTGAAAATTAAATAATAAAGAAGACAAATACTATATAGAGGAAATACATGGAAATTTTCCATTCCTTCTAGACTTTTGCTTCAGTATTAATTAATCTTTAAAAAAAAATTAAGTATAGAGCTTTATTAACTCCTGCAGGAAATAATTTAAAGTGCTGGAGGGGGCTACTGAAGGCCATTGTGGCCAGTTGTGTTGTGTAGAACATTAAGCCTGCAAATATCTTCTTTTAGATAATTTCCCAGTTCCATGAGTGAGATATCCTACCCCTCCTTGCTTAGACTGTCCCGTTGTCATATTCAAGAAAACCCTGTATCACCAGCAACCACATAACAAATTTAAGTTAAATACGGTAACATGGCTAGGAGATGAGAAAAGGATGAAAGCTGGTAAAAAAGTCTGATAATGAAGACTCTAATTCTGGTGACTAAGTGATACAATATGTAAAGCCTTTTCCAAGTTACTGAGATTTTTATTCTTTTGCACGCAGAGGGATCAAGCAAGAAGGGGAGTGAGGGGGGGGGAAGAAAAGAAGAATCTGTGGTCTGTAAATGATCAGCACAAAAAATAAATTATGGTCAAGTAACTGAACTTTTTCTGATGTGTAAATTGAATCATTCCCACACGCTGGTGTTTTATAATTAAAAGACCCTTTTCACTGTGGGAAATTTTACTGAATTTTGTATTAAAAGAAGAAACAAACCATCAATCAGGAGGAGGTAGGTGAACTCAAAGAGCTCAACCCATTAAACTTGAAGAGTGTATTCTAATTCTGAATTACTTGCTCTAGGAAACTGTAGCTCTTCTAAGGCAGGATACTGTACAAACATTAATGAGCAGAACACGTATCTGACTGCTGTTCTAAAATCTTTTGTAGTAATACAGAAGAACACACTTTCCATTTGGTGTCAGAAGATGCACAATATGGTTTTAAATGAACCCTTTTTGCGAGGTTCACAAGCTTTAAATTACTTGACTTTGGTTACCATTGAGAAAAATCGCTGAGCTAAAACCAAAGGAAAAAAAATAACCCAGGAGCTTGTTCAGTTCAGTACAGTCACTATGCCAGCACTGATCAGATGGACTAAGGTTTGCTCACAGCCAGACTGCTGCCAAATACTTAAGAATGGGCACAAACATTTGCCATTTCAGAGCTCTGGTACATCAGGTGCTTTCAGCTGAGTTGAGGTCATGGCTGCAAATGAATTTTGCAAATTATTAACCTAAAGAGGGGCATCACTAAAAAACATCACACTATTTAAGTGGTAGTAGTTTCTTGTAGAAACTTAAGAACTCTCACAAGAGACTGAATAGTTCATTTTGAGAAATTAATTATTTATTCAATTATGTTCTATTCACGGTAAGTCTGGTAATGGTAGAGAATTTATCACCCATGATCTTCCTTCTTGGACAAAATACATACACCTTGTAAAGCTAGTGCTACATGAGTTTATCCCATTTTATATTTTGACCTGCACTGTTACTGCCAGAAAAGTAAATTAGATACAATAGCATAAATTATTGATAGTGGGTAAGTCAGTAGAACATCGTACCCTGAGCACATACTGGCTTATTTTAACTTAGTAATTTGCTCTACTGCGTCAGTTATACAGCTGTGTGTCATCTAAAAAGTACCCATGCAATATACAGGTCCAACAAGAGCTTGAGGCTGTGTTATATTTCATCTTACCTTCAGCCTCCTATGTGGTGTAGCACTGGTGGGTCTCCAATGATCCAGGAATCTGCACTGAGAATAGATTACAAAGAATTTGGTCAAACATTTTTTATTTTTTAAATGTTTAATATTGTTGCAAAATACCAGAGTAATTTCAAAACTTAAACCACATACTTAGTTTTTTTCCTGTATCATTATTTTCCTCTTTGCATAGTGATATACAGCATGTTGATAAGCTGTGTATCTTTCCTAAAGTCTAAATGAGATGCAGATGACCTGTAATAAAATATTTCTTATACCTGCTGCTGGACTGACACGTTACTATACTGTAAAATGCAATTTTGTTTGGACCATATGGAAGTGTTGATTGCATGCTGAATAGTAAAGGTAAGAATGGCATTTTGGAAATCCATGCTCATTGTACCACATCTGCTTTTACGTTTGGTTCCTCCAGGTCACACATGTAAAGGTTTCTTTCTGCTGCTGTGGAAAACTGATCATGTGTTCCAATAACTTCACAGAAAATTTAACAGAAAGGTTTTCCTAGCTTTAGCACAGATGATATGAATTTTCAATGGCAACTTAGCAATTTCGTTGATGTATGCACCAGCAAAAAAATATTATAAACCCCACTGAGACAGCTTTGCAAAGCCAACATATTCAACAATAATAAACATAAAACATATGGAAAAGATAATGATTATTTTTTAAAGAAAAATAAACCTAGTGGCACTTACAATATATACAAAGAGCTATTTTCAGACAGTATTTGTCATAAGAATTACAAGCTTACAGTGTAATGAAGTAACCATAAAATAATTTTGCTTTAATAATCAGGAATTTGGGAGTATTTCACATACAAAGCTTAAGCATAATAAGTTAAATGGATACATGGAATAATGCCCTTGTCAATAAAAACAGTATCTGAAAATCAAGTTTCATTCTTGTCTTTCTTGCATTCCAATTATGATCACATGGTACTGTCTGCCAAAAAATAAAAGGAGGAAAAAAATACAATATATCTTGAACTGCACAACAGGTTTTTTTGTTTCTGGAACTCCTCTCCAAAGAAGAATCCAGACAGTCTACACAATTTTTCTCTGAGCCTTTAACAATGCTATGATTTTGCAAGAGATAATAGTAACTTATGATGATGGATCAAATATGAAAAAAAAAATATACCTCCTATGTTTGTGTAAATACTTTTTCCCATGTCAAAATGTTTTCATTTCTCTGTGCTTTTGGCATTTTAAAAAAGTAGTGTGAAAGAGCACAGAGTAATTTTAAAATTACTGGTGGTCACCTTCATGTACAATAGCACATCTTTTAGGCTGATTTCAGCCCAGCCTGTGGTTAGCTGTTTGGCATGTTGTAACAAGGTTGTTATGGTTGATATACTGTATCTGTAGGATTTGTCTACTCTAGCTATTGATGTTTGAGCTGCTAGCCCTAACCTTTGACTGACTTCCACAACAGTTCAGAGTAATGGTGGTTTTTTTCCAACATCTTCCTGCTACATGTGATGGAACCCTGGTTTCCTACAAATGGCTAATCATAGAATTATAGAATCATAGAACAGCTTGAGTCGGAAGGGACCTTAAAGATCATCTAGTTCCATCCCCCCTGCATGGGCAGGGACACCTCCCACTAGACCAGATTGCTCAAGGTCCCATCCAACCTGGCCTTGGACACTGACAGGGAGGGGGCAGCCAAAATTTCCTTGGGCAGCCTGTTCCAGTCTGAACATCCTACTGATGGGATGTGGTGAATCAGCTCCTTGTATTGTTTTGCTTGTGCTACCGTTTCTGCTTTACCCATTAAACTGTTTTTATCTCAGCCCACCAGTCTTTTCACTTTTACTCTCCTGATTCTCTCCCCTAACTAACTTGAAGGCAGTGAGTAAGCAGCTGGGTGGGGCCTGGCTGCCTATAAGGTTAATCCACAACAACCAGATGAGTATTTCTTAATACTGTCTCCAAATTTCTGGCAATAGAGTGTAATAAACAGTTTAAGCATCCTATTTTTAGCTTCTGAGGAAACTAGAGTACATATTACATTAGATCATAAAACTGACTGGCTCTACAGTCTGAAAAAGTGTGTGGATACCAGATCTGTGCATCTAAGTTCAACCTGAACCATGAAAGGCATTTCCTAAGGGTATCTCTAAATACAAAACTGGACAATAAATGTCAGTGCAAACTCTCCCAAGTATTACTGAGACACATGTCTCCCTAAGTTTATGCCCAGAATTGTAAATGAAAAACAAAAAAAAATTACATATATGCAGACATATATGAAATTAATAAACAGTTTAACTGTACAGTCAATATAAAAATGAAAGCTTAAATACTAAAACGTAATTGTAGCAATATAGAGGCAAGGTGCTGCAAAACCAAAGGCTCAGTATTAAATATGCTGTAATGCATGATGACTAATTACCATATCATTGATTCACACCACTTGAGAACTTGGCCTCATATATTTAATACTTTTAATCAGGATGTTATGCCATTAAATGTTCCATTAAGAGGTGTTGCACATTTATAATTTTAATCTCTTTTTAGGTATAAAATTTATTTAAAAAGTGGATGATGTGAAAATTCTTTGACACGTAACAGACTGCATAGACCCATTTTATTGGGGGGTCACAAGTAACATTAACTTCTCTGGTTCATATACAAATACTACAGCGTTTGCATTTTTCTCTTTTAGTTAAAAGCAACCAGAAGCCCAAACACACAATAATCAGACTTGTGTCTAAATTCCTGACTCCGAGTGTCTGCTACATTCCTTTTTGTGTAATCAGAATATCTGCACCATAGACCTCAGCATAGCTTTCTTCAGCAATTTTGAACACTATACAGTAAGGAGCTGGAAGGCAAACCTGAAACATTACTGTGTGGAAATCTATGGCAACACTATTAAATTTTGTCCCTATGTTTTCTGCATGCATTGTAAGTTGCAGGTACTTAATCTCCCACCTCTGGAGGGTGGGCTAATGAGTTCTAAGCAATGACTTCGCAACTCTCAAGGATATATACCTAAATTCAAGAAAAAGCAGGAATTCTTATTATTCTTCTTACTTCAATATTTCCTATTTCTAGATTTAGGTGACCCTGTGCTCAAAATTCTTCCCTTTGTGATTCCATTTGTAGGTGACTAAGTGTCCTGATTCACTTAACTCATATTTCTGAATATATTCCTAGCTTGGCACACTTGAAAGTCAAGCTCAGTGACACTCACTGCCAACATATTTAACTCCCTTTGATGCTCTGATCTTCATTTACTGGAGCATGATCAAAGAGTGCTGCCCTCAGAAACCTGAAAATAGCAAAGTCCAACAAACAGCAATCGAGGCTCATCCCAGCTCTTCCTGAAGTGCTCAGGTGTGGATTTTTTCAGTTTCACTGCAACCATTCTGATTAATCAAACTGCTGGTTTTAACAGGAAACATAACCTAGAAGAGAGGCTGTGATCCGTATATCTTATTATTAAAAATAGCAGATCAGCTCACACACCAACTCTCACAATAGATGTGGGACAAGAACCCCAGCACCTTGAAAAGCACTGCTGTGTAAGAAGGGGAAGTTCTTATTAGAACGTGTAGCTGCCAATCTTCAACAAGAAAATTAAAACTTCATCAGTTTCTAACGAACTTCTTGAACAAGACAATGTTGGTCATATACAATGGATGGTCATATACAATGGATGGTCATATACTATGAACCTAGTCCAGACAAGAGGGAAGCAATACAGCTGCCTGGCCTCAGCTGCCTTTCCAGGAGATGGCAGGTCTCCCATAGGTCCTAATCCCTATTCAAGAGGACACAGGTGGTTAGAAAATGGCATCAGTTTCTAGCAATTCACCAGAGACACCAACTCTTTCTTACCACCCACATGAAGTCAGTGGAAAATTTATTATCCATACTGAGACAAAATATTTAATCCCACGGAGCAAATGCAGAATAAAAGAGATGGTAAAACATCAGTGCTATTTTATGTAAAGCTGACTCAAAAAAGCTTATAAAACTTTATTTCTGCCAGCCAGATAAAACACTGAAATGATCTCATTTCTTTGCCTAACAACTTAAAGGTCTATTAACCTGGAAATTGAGCTATTTATTGCTATGTTAACATCTGTGATAAAACATAAGTTGATTTAAACTGGGGAAGAATACCTTGCACACCAGACACATAGGTTTCCATTTCAGGACACTGAACTGGAACTTCATCTCCTGCTTAGTTGTATGTTGAGATGGTAAAAATGGGTAACAAGTTTCTCCATACAAACATTCTCCCTCCACCTTCGTCAGTAAGAACTCTTGAAAACCCTTGAAAAGTTACAGTGACTCAAGTGTTTGTAAATCAAGAATGAGCCAGTGCAAGGTAGTAGTTTGTTAACTAACAAACAACAATTTGTGGCACAGAAACAAAACAGCTAAGCGGCTTCTTGCAGAATGGGACGCTCCAGGTGGGATTTTTGTAAAAGGTATATGGAACACAATGGATAGGGCTAGACATTTATCATTATCTCAAAGAAGCATCCTGGCTTCTTATGCGATTGTGCTCTTTTGAAAGATGTATTTGAGTCATGTCCCTAGACACAGAGGAAAGAGTTCTGAGCAAAAGTTTATGCAGGGTATTTTTATTTACCAGTTTACTGAGCTGGATCACTGGCACGTTTGATCCAAAGTTCTTGGTAAGAAATGAATTAGAAACAGCTAAAGGGTGCAGTTCTATGAAGAATAAATAATGCTAGGCTCTTAGCATCAGCCTCATTCAGTATGAATGAATGGACCTCAGAGCTTGCTGGGGTAAGCAGCAGTCTGTTACCATAACCCCAGCCATGCAAGCAACCAGACACCACAGTGTTTGTACCGAGGAGAGAAGCTCTGATGTAAACAACTAAAATGGAAAGGCACAGTGAGAACAAATTTCTTGGGTCCAGTTAAATCCACTTGGGTACAGTTAGTGTAAAAAAATATATTTTAAAGAATATAGCTCTCTACATAAATATCTATATAATTATAGTTTTCTAGATATGTATACAACTATAATCATACACATAGTTCATATATAACAAGTATACATAGAACAAATATATACACAAAATGATCTTTTAATGTATAAATAGTTATGTATGTGTTTGTATATAGTTTTCTACACTTTGGTTATATATAACTATATATATATTATTGTTCCGTACAAACTTATTATACTGAGGCTTGTGTGACAAAACCAGCACATAATACACACGTGCTATTCTCTAACTCAGTCATGGTAAAACCCAATAACCTGATTTACAAACATGTATTTGTAATTTAATTGCTAGAGGAACAGAGCCTCAATGCAATGTTGATTCATTTGGTTATTAGCAGTTATGTACATTCACTAGAGTTCCTGTCAGTAAAGCTGAACAGCAGTTTTGGAAGGCAGCCTTGGAATATGCAACATTTTAATCTTAAGAATTATTACTTAGAAATTACTTAAAATAGAAATTATGTAAAATTACTAAAAAATTAATTAGAAATTATGTACTTCAGCTCATGAGTAGCTTCTTTGTCAAAGGTTTTTTAGTAAATCTATATTCTTTTCCATGGAGCAAATTATTTTCAAGTTCACAGTATTGTTGTCAAAACCTGCTGAGATGCAACCTTACAGCTATAAAGATGCCAGTTACCTGTCATATATGCCTAAAATAATTGGTATCATACGAAAAGTAACGCAGCAAAAAGTAATATTAAAGAACAGGTCTCTCTGTGATATAACACTGAACATATGTTAAAAATTAGAGCACTATGCATGCTTTTTCATATCAAATCTTGTAATGCTGAAATTATTTGTAAGTATGAACTTCATGCTATAACTATTGGTTCTTGTGAACAAAAGACCTTTTTATTCAGTTATGTGTTCCCCCATACCATCCATGTTTTGCAGCTTCAAAATATTTATCACGCACAAGGTCCATGTTAAAAAAGGAACAAAAACCAACAGAAAAATAAAACACACATTCACTATGAAGTATCTACTGAATTATTCTTAATAAAGAGTAAAATATGCAAGAAAAAAGGGGGTAAAGGTAAAAGAGCTCAAAAGTGCCTAGCATATTTATTTGCTTAAATCATTGTGGACCAGACTACCTTGATTACCTTTTCAAAAAAGCTTTGAATGGGCAGAAAACAACAACATGACTTATCTTTGAAGCTGGAATTTATTGCTTAAACAGAACAATGTTTTTTTCTGTTTATTTGTATACAAATAAATTTGCTGCTGATAGCTCTATGAGAAATGCATTCTATCTATCAAGATTATACATATAAAACAATCAATATATATTTGTGAAAAGTCAAATGATGAGCCTGTGTATATAAAGACAATTTTAGGAATATAAAGACTTCATCTCTATATTTACTTTAGATTAACTCATATAACCATTATTATTGTATGCATAGACCACTTTTCTGCCTTGCTCCCCCCTCCTTCATTCTGTATGTTTAGAACATGAAGAACATTCACATGAAGCTGAGAATGGCTGATGTTCACAGAATGATCTTACAAGCAGATTTTTACCATAGATTGCCACTGAATGTTTAGCAGGATACATTTTGGCACTTCTGAAGGAAACCTAATGTCTCTGAAAGCCAGTTTTCAGAGAAAGTTAGTATTCAGATCTGGATGGTCTAAAATCTCAAATTATTGTTAATTAAATGGAATCTGTCTTTTAAAAGAACTATTTCCTCACTGATTAATCAAATAATTACCATTTTAATCAGTTTTGAGATTTAATTCTGGCCCATCAAAAGCAGTACTTCTAACAAGAGCCAAAAAGATGCTGAAAATGGATGTTTTGCAAGAACTTCACAATTCTGAACCCAGCTCAAGCAATATTTTAAAGTGGGTTTTGCTGCCAACATCACTGAAGATGGTACACAGATTTCACCAGTCCCCATGTTTAAACCATACATATGAACACTGAGTAGTTAACACAGACTCTTAAATGCTATTCTAAAATGTCAAACTCTCCTTCTCCAAAATCTCAAGTTGTCTCATTTCTCTATTATATCTTGTATTATCTGTGTGATATCTACTTATCTATTTCTACCATACTGATTAATTGTAATGAACAGTAAATTTTCTTCGAATAATTTGATTTTATTCTGTCATGTATATCCACCAACTCTGCAAGTCATGCAGAAATATAATCACTGTCTGGTAGGTGACCAGGTTAGTACCAGGTAACTCGTAATTAGAGCAGAAAATTCTGTGAAAATTGCTGTGCCTTACATATTTTAGAGGTAACATAAAAGACTCAAATAAATAAAAATTAATTGAACAGAGTGTAATTTGTAATTTTAAAAGATTTTTTGCAGGGGGTGTCACAAAAGTAATAGCGAAGTCTAACTCAATCTTGCAAAATGCAAAGTCAAATAAGACCTTGTTCACTAAAACTAGAGATAATCACGTGAGGCTAAAACTGTGTGTGGTTTTTGGATGCAATATTCTTTGCACCTCTTTTTAATTTTGAATATTTTCAGAGGAGTATAAAACAGTAGGGATGAGAAAAGAGGGACAAAGGGTTTAAGGGCTTTGATAGTTTGCTCTTCAACACCTGTAACTGGATTTATCAAAAGAAATCAAGTGAAACATTAAAAAAGCTTAAGTTGGTCCACAAACATTTGCCTCAAGCATATATTTTTTTGATTAAGCTCTTTAATAGTACTTTAAGAGGATGTAAATTTTGTCTTCAGTTTACTCTGGAAGTACTGAAAAAGGGTAGACCTTAAAGTCCAAGAAGTGTTTAGGGACAGCCAGTGCTCTAGACAAACAGAGTTACTGATAAACATCAGTGGAATTTAATTGCCCTTGTCAACCTTGAACACTCAATGACTAAATATCAGGGAAAAGAAAAGTCAATATTACACCAACTGTGCACTTAACTACAGTGTTTCTGTGTTCATATGGAGAACACAAAAATCAATTTATTGTGTGAGAGCTACAATCCTTTCAGAATTCAGTCAATCCACTGATTTATTAATGCTATTGATTACACAGAACTAGACACGTAATATGAAGACTTGCCACAGGAAAATGTAGCTCCCAGTTTCCAGTTTAAAAATTTCATTTTCCTCTTTGGGATGTGAATTATCCACGAGACAACTCTACTAATATAAACAGGAACTCTGTGTAAAGATCTCTGCTAGTTATATTTCTCTCAAGTCTGCAGAAAAGTGCTTGGTGTTGCCTTTTACTTTCATACTTAAATATTTATACACAGAAACCCCTTTTCTAAGATCTAAGACAAGATGGACACAAAATATAATTGCAATTAGAGATATGCTGAGCTTCCAGAAAAAAATATGTCTGGAGACTAAGTCATGAAGAATACCTGCTGATTCCTGGATAATGCAGGTACTTAACTCACCTGCATGCTGTGCATCTAGTTACTGTTTGTATTTCACAGGAGAGATCCATTACCCATATCAATAGTGGGCAACCAATTATAACCAGAACATATTACTTCAACTATCATAATGTATTAGGTTGCAAGTGGCAAATCATGATGATGATCTACGATAATTAGAGCAAACTGACAAGGTATGCATGTATGTGATTCATCAGAAGAGAAGGATATTATACACAAAAATCAACAGCTACTGCCACATTAGGTAGACTGACTTTTCACCTTCCACTGCAGTTTGCAGTGACAGGAACCCCAAAGACCAGCTTTCATTATTAATCCCAAGGTACTAATGCTGCTGCTTTTGAATTACATTTTTTACTGGAAGAATTTCTATTCCCCTAATGGCAAATAGGTATTTTTCTTTTTACTCTAGAGCTGTACGTATTTTTATGAGTAAAATACCAATAGAAAATATGACCAAAATACAGTGTTTGTTTCAGTGAAAAATTTATGTCTATTCTGAAAACGTTGGCTTGCAGACCATATCTAATTTATGCCTTTTTATTGGTCTAAAGTGGCATAAGAAATTTGTATGTTTCATGTAAAAGAAAGCAAAATCTGATTAAATTTTTTCATTATAGACTGAACTAATACAGGCAAGAATCAATGAGTTCAGCTGGAATGTGAGAAAACAATGTTTCAAAGGATTTTTAGATAAGATCTCCTATTGCTATCTGCACATTACAGAATTAGAAACTTAATACATGTGTCTGTGCACTAAGGCATACAGAACATCTATTGCTAACAAAACAATTACAGTCAATGAGGCAGTCTCTATTAAATCAAAGTTAACTCTTCACCATCACTGAACTAATTATAGTGGATACAGTGAAGTATCCACTTCTACACCTTAGATTTCGCTTCCTACAGATAAAATAGGCATTCTTGCAACTAAATCTAGATAGCTTAATCTTGTCAATTTTCTGGTCTCTTTTAGTCTATTTAAAATAAATGAGAACATTAGAAGAAACAGAGCTTGATTTCTGTAAGAGTCTTTTATATGCATTTGGATTTGTGAACTCTTCAAAAGAGAACTACTGTGCCATGGCATAAATGGCTTGGCATTTAATTTCACTTTTCTTGCTGAAAGAGTGCATAGCTTTATATACATTGTAGGTTTGATTCTTCATTGACATTAATGACAGGTTTTCTACTAATCATAATTAGCTGGTGAGATACTCTATAGATAACAATATCTAGGACTAACTGCGAAGTCCTGAAAATGTCACAGCACGTGTGCTCCATAGCAGTCACAGTCTGAAAACTGATATTTAGGAAGCAGGTGACACTAGGATGTAAAGTGAATAGAAACAAGACAATTTAATTTTAATACACTTTGGGGTTTATTTTGTATGCAGGTTTTCATTCAGCTGCACAGTAACCTGAAAAAATCATATGTAACTATCCAGGCTCCAAGTCTCTTTTTCCTTTCTTATCATAACGATTTATTCTATCTCTCTTCCTCCTATAAAGAGCAAGCAAATAAAGACAACTTATTTCACGGCAATTGCATAGCATTTCAGCATTAGGGTTGCAATTTTACATCACTGCTTTTTAACTCAATGTTGGTAATTAACAGTACTTTAAAAGGTGTGTCAATACTGTGCTGTGACTTCCTTCAGAGAATTGTGGATTCTAAATTCTTTTCAGAAAGAGAACTTGGCAGTCATGGTGACCAGTTCTCTAAGAGAATCAGAGTCCAATCTCAGTCAAAAAGCAGCATTAAAACATCAGAAATTATTGAGAAAGAAAACACAGCAGGAGACTTTTCTTAATGCTATAAATCCATCTGCTGTATAGTCAGGTTGAACACTGAATTTCTGATCACTTTGTCTCAAAAAATGCATCAGGCTCATGAATGAGGCTGAAAAGGCAAGAAAAATATGAAGGGATTTTGAAATCATTCCATACTGGAAGACAGTGGAATGGACCAGAGTTCTTCAGCTGCAAAAAGATAACTGAAGAAGGATACAACAGAGGCTTTTATCATCATCTACAGGGAATTCTCATTACTCTGCTATTAGAATAGGATTCTTGCAGTTCAACTATCATGAGAGAAGTTCCAACAAATGCAAAAGTTTCTTTAAACAAAAAACATAATAAAATTGGGCAAGTCACTCTCACAAGTTGATGTAGCCTAGAAGTATGAATGATTCAAAAGGCCTAGTGGATTCATTGACACCTGTTAAACATAATGACCCAGATCTGACTATGACATAACAAGACTTCAAATCATTGATTACCAAGTGGTGGGAGGGTACACAAAGGGAAGAACTTCCCAGAAATGCTTCTTGTACTCTTTTCTTTAGCTGTCTCCTACTCATTCAACTCACTGTTTTTAAATCTTATTCTTCAAGAGTAAACCATGCTAGATGAACTTCAGTCATCTTTTTAATAAAAAAACCCCTGCTTTATATCTGGAAATAGGAAATACAGTTGCTCTCATCCATCACCATTAGAAAATTGATAGAATGCCATATTAAATGAGCTCAGCAGAGGTTAGATAGGTAGGAATGAAATTGTCTTAATGTGAGGTTGGAGGCGATGGAAGTCAGACAGAGTAGTTTCTCAGAACCCAATTTTTCAGTTGTGTGATTTAGTATTTTCATTAGTGGTCTTGGTAGAAAAAAAAAGTATACTGATGAAATTTACTGATGAGGTAAGTGGAGGTGTTCTAATACAGAAGAGGACTGTCATATCATACAGGCAACAACGGATGACCTTGAGAATTGGTTTAATAGAAATAGGATTAAATTTAAAATAGGTAGTGCCATTCTGCTCCCCGAGTTGGAAAGATAAGGATTAGATGAATGGACAACTCCGTGGATAAATAATTGGATGGCTGGTTAATCAAAGAGTGGTCGTCAATGGCTGGATGTCCAAATGGAGAGCAGCGATGAGTGGTGTTCCTCAAGGGTCGGTATTTGTGCTGTTCTGCAACATCTTTGTCAATGACATGAAGGGAAGAACTGAGTGAACTCTCAGCAAGTTTGCTGGTGACACCAACCTGGGTGATGTGGCTGACAGGCTGGAGGGAAGGGATGCCATCCAGAGGGACCTTGATAGGCTTGAGAGGTGGGCCCATGCCAGCCTCATGAAGTTCAACAAAGCCAAGTGCAAGGCCCTGCACATGGATCGGGGCAATCCCAAGCACAAATTGGGTGGGATTGGACTGAGAACAAGCCTAAGGAGAAGGACTTCGGGATGTTGGTTGATGAGAAGCTTAGCAGGAGACAGTAATGTGCACCTGCAGCAAATCATATCCTGGTCTGCATCAAAAGAAGCGTGGCCAGCGGGTCAAAGGAGGTGAGACCCCACGTGGAGTGTCCAGGTCGAGAGCCCCCAGCATAAGAAGAACATGGGACTCTTGGAGAGACGCCAGGGGAGGGCCACAAAGATAACTAGAGGGCTGGAGCACCTTCCCTATGAAGACAGGCTGAGAAAGCTGGAGTTGCTCAGCCTGGAGAAGGCTGCAGGGAGACCTTATAGTGGCCTTCCAGTTCCTGAAGGGGCCCGACAAGAAGTCTGGGGAGGGACTTTTTACATGTAGTGATATGAGAATTAAGGGTTTCATACTGAAAGAGGGTAGATTTAGGTTAGACATTAGGAACAAGTTCTAGACTGTGAGGGTGATGAGACAGTGGAAAAGGTTGCCCAGGCAAGCTGTGGATGCACCCTCTCTGGAAGTGTTCAAGGCGAGGCTGGCTGGGACTTTGAGCATCCAGGTCTAGTGGGAGATGTTCCTGCCCATGGTAGGAAGCTTGGAAGTAGAAGATCTTTAAGGTCCCTTGTAATCCACATGGTTCTATTAGTCTATGAATATTATATTAAAAAGTATTTCTGTTAGTAGCTGGAAGCTAAATGAGAAACAACTGAGAAGAATCTGTCATATAAGTTGATGTCAAGATGACCATACAACCTGATACAATACTATAAAACTTAATGGAACTGTATAGGCTAATAAATTCTTAAGCTTTTAGACTTACACTTTTAGTTCCCTATTTCATGCTGAAAATTTTTACATAGTATCAATTACCTAAATTTCTAGTATTAAGTGCAAAATAACCAACTGGAGATGTCATTAATGTTCTAGTATCTCTTCACTCATATAATAAGCATATTTCTTTGAGAAATATTTGTTAGGTCATACCAGACTTCACTCACTACTAAAGGAAAAATGTGCATGAGGGGTCAAACATAGAGAAATACTTGGCTCATTTTCAAGTATACAGTGATTGTATGTTCACTGTTAGTTTTGTCTTATTTTCAGAGTTATACTGATCTTTCTGATACCTTTTTTGGCTAATATCAGTACAACAAACCACAGAAAATAAATTACTGGTATCTATCTGTCACTGAAAAAATATTTTACAACATAAAATACAGGACATATCTTTTAAATGTATTAAAAAGTGGATCTTTCAGAGATAAATTTGGATGTTATATAGAAGATAATTTACCATCTGGAATACTTATGGCTCCTTATGCCAATTTCCCTTGGAATGCTTTTGATTTCATAAGGAAATCCACAAATTTACCTTCTAATGCTAATTTATTTTTCAATATCATCACTTTCAATTGTCAATTCTGTTGTGACAAGTGATTTTATTAGATAAATAGTAGATGTAGAAGTCTAAATGAATTACAAATCACATCACTGAGGCAGAGAACATAATATTGGCATGTAATTTGCATAAGTTACATAAAAGTTACAGATAAAATTTTTTCGGTCAGAACTACAGGTGGCTCAGGTGCTATTGTCAGGGAGTCCAATTTGATTTATCTCATGGTATTGGCTGTACACACTTGCTCTGTTCTTGTATCCTTGCCTATGCAAATTCTACTCATGATAGATTTGGAGAGCTGATCTTGCAAAATCAGTTGCCAAATTTAGCATATCACTAGTCTGAACTGAAGAACATCAAAATTTACAAATGGAAAGTGGAGGTGGAAGTCTGGAGTTTAGTTTTTCTTCCGGAAAGTGATTCAGCTTTAGATATTGGCACAAAACAAGAACAAAATACAAGTTGCTACATCTCAGGGTTCTAATGCATTAAAATTGCAAGGAAATTTGTATCAAACAATGTTGGGTATTCCTACAAGACAGCTCTCCTTTAGAACTTACCTTAAAAGCAAAGATTTAATAAAGTTCTAAGCATTTGCCCCCAAAATTCAAGTATCTACTTTGCTTCTTTGTCTTGTAAGATGAAGTTCAGTTCTCTATTTTACCAGCTACAGGAAAGAATTGCACATTTCCTCCCAATACCCTGGCACTATCCCAGACTTTAATGGAATTTTTCAAGTAGAATTGTGTTACTTTTTTTTATTTATTTTTCTTCTCACCACTTCATACCAAGGAATAATTATATTGATCAATATTCAATCACTTTATTTTAAAAAGTTTAATTATTGTAGAGGCTAATCTCAGAATTTATTATTGCAGAGAAATGATATTTACACACACATGCACAATACATAGGGTCTTTGTATCCTGACTTACCCTCATTTTTTTTATAAGCTTACTCTTGTTTTTTTTTTCTTTTTTTGTATCATCTTCTATTTAATCATGTTTCACCTTCAATTTCTGTCGTAAGAAATTACTTTAGCCATACAAACTAAAGTTTAAAGTTGTTGATTTTTATTATTTATATAACAATATGAAATGTGCCTCTGATTCAACATTTATATTTTCTTATGTCAGTCAACGGATTCTTGGATCTTCTTAATCTAAATAAATCTTTGGTACAAGAAAAGGACAAATTCTCCAAGTAAAATTCAAGTTTGGCTAGGAAGAGGAAAAATACCTCCTGTACAATGACACTGATGTTTCTTATTTTTAAATCAATCAGTGTTATTTATTTTCACCAATTAAGTTCTGAGCATTTCCGAGAGATTCCATCAAAAAAGTTTTCGCTGCTAAAGACTTCAAAAACTTTCTATATCCATGTGGCTTTAAATATAAATGCATGGCTACTTCAAAAAAGTATTCATTCATGAATTTCTGTGTAATACTATTTCGAGCATTCTGCATCTTTAGGGGTCATTGATTTTTAGACTGTGCAGTGATGCTAGTTTAAAATTGAACTATTCATCTAGTAACATAAATTAGATATCAATTTTTCTTCTGTGTATTGCAAAACATTCATATTGAACCTCTAATATATTTGGAAAGGTAAGGAGTAAATCACAAAAGAATCTGATAAAACCATACTACTGCTTTGGCATCTCATATCTTGTGTAAGGAAAATTTACAGAATGTAAACATTCAGGCAATTTAAAAACAGACCTGTATAAATTCTGTAAAAACATTGGACATACCTTTGCAAACTTTACTTAGTCAATAGAGGAAATTTAAGAAGTCAACATCTAGAGGAAGATCATCTGTTCAACTTCACACATTCAGCTTCAGGTAGCTCAGTGATGAAAGACCAGAAACTCAATTACAGGGTCAATAGAGTGATCTCTATGCCTCCAAAGGCAGTTCCAAAGATCTGGCTTACCTTTCACTATCAATTATATAAGGCCCCCTATTACAGGAGAAGGGGCACTTTAGGTATTTAACAGGTATTTATGTATTTAAGTTAGAAAGCTGAGCCTAGATTTTAAAGACAGACACCAACCCGTGGATTACATCTGCAGATTACTTCTGCTTGAAAACTAAATGTTTTTCACTGATATCCTATTGCATGGATGTTAAGAATGTAAGTTACTAGTCTAGGAATTAATTTATTATGTCCAGAGCAAATATATATATACTTCCTTTATATAGCACAGCCAAACATGATGTTATTTCTTATTTAATTACCAGTTAATTAACCAAAGCACAGCTGTTTTACATTTCTAAAAAATGCTGAAGATCCTATCATTCAGTAAGTTTGTAATTGACTGCAGAAATGACAATATATGAGCAGGTAAAATCCAAGCGTAGAATTCCAGGCAGTAGTCTCTTAAAAGATACAGAGTAAAGTTTAACATCTGTAGTCAAGAAAAGCAAAACAAAACAAAACAAAAAATAACCCCTCCCCAATAAAACCTTATGAACATGCCTATTAAAACAATGAGGAAAAAACCTAATTAAAGTAAATTAGCTTAATGTGCACAGGCTGGATAAAGACAGATCACTTTTTAAAAACCAAGAAGATAATGGTACCCATTTGGGATATGTTTTTGGCATTTTTCATATAAATTGGACAGTTTTAGAGGATAAATATGGTTGAGAATTCCTTACAGGCAATTATGTCTTTACAGAGCTGGTGGCTGACATCATAAAAGTATAATTTTAATTGCTATTAATTGTGTTAAGCCTACTTTTATTGAATACTTAATGCCATCTCTGACAGTTGTAGCAATTTATGTACTTTAATGAAGCTTCTTGGTAGAAGTTTGGACTTGCAGGGTCATTTACACCATGTTCAAAATAAGGCATTTTTTCAGTTAAGAAGTACATGTTTTAAAGACACTGATTTTTGCCTTTTAAAATTTGCTCATTTTCATGAGGCTTATATAGATAACTAGTAACCCAATTTCTGTCTCATGGTTTGAACGTATTAGAATTTACCTAATATTTTTTAAAAGAAACAGTTACTGCACAATTTGCCAACAGGAAGCACCCTCTCTGTTTAGTAAGAAAACTGAATTCAGAGAAGCTGATGAGTGACTAAATGACATAAATTCACATTAATATTATGCCATTTGGGAATAAAGAATGGGTAAAAAAACCCTGAAATTGCTTTGGCATTCAACTGCAAAACCACTCATGACTTTAACGGAATAGGGCTGTCTGCTGGAAGAACTTGTCCCAGAGATTTAAGAACAGATGAAATAGTGGAAGAAATACAAAATAAAGATAAATCAATTAAGTATTTAACTACATAATTTTAACTAATGCAGCGAAAATAATGCTATTGACTTTACATTGCTGTACTAAAATTCACATTGCTCTGCTGCTGTTAGTTGTAGGTCTTCAGTGCTAGGATGGTTTGCATTATTAAATTATGAAATTCATTTAGCTCAATCAGTGCTAGTTTCAATATTTGTGAATTAGAAATTGGCCCAGTTGCACTAATGGGGCAATACATCCACTATTGTTTTTCTGTCTGTTTTCATGGCTATTTAAGTCAGTAACAGCATTATTTACAAGAGAAGTTACTGAATGGGGTAGGAACGTGCCTCAGAAAGTTCCCTGTCTCTTTGAAAATTCAAGCCTATTGTCAGAACTCTTCAAGGTATCCTTAACAGAATGGGGTACCATAAAAAAAGAAAAAAAAAATTAAAAAGTGTGCAAAACACAGCCCATATATAGCACATTTTTGGCTCTGCTATCAGAGAACATTGCAATTCAGGTGATGCCCCCTAATGGATCTCATAGCAGAGGGATTTAAGTCAATATGGGCTGAGATTTCTGGGCATTAGTTCCAAAGACAAAGCAGAGTCAAATGCAGCTGCTGGCTATCCATCATCACTTTTGTTTTGCTATCTATTAATCATGCAAATCAACTTAGAAGGCTTTCAACTAGGATTTGGGGATTTTATAGTCCTGAAAGTGAAGTTATCATCTTTGCAATTCGGTCCTTGTTGCAAAATTACATGGAATTCTTATGGTTAATTTTTACATAACAAAGGAATGGACACCTGTTGCTTTGGTTAAAAATAGCCCCCAAAAAACAGTAAAGCAGAAAATAGTAAAACATTTGAAAGTAAAAAAACCCTAAAGGTTGTGATGTTTAATGTGAAAACCAGATAAAATTATTTTTTTAAATTTTTTAAAAAATATAAACACATTTTAAAAATTAAAAATATTTTAAAGCTTATTACAATATTAGTAACAGATAATTTAGAAATAATACTTTTAGATATGCCAAATATTCTACATTTTTCCATCACTGGTGGTTGATTGCTTTATAGATCTATCTCAATATACAATATGGGCACCTGATACCTGTAGAATCTCTAAGAGTGGGCTCTAGGATTTTTATTTTACCAGAATGCTTAAAGTGGAAAAACCTGGTTCTAGGAATAACCCATTTTAAGATGACTTTAAAGGAAAAGGGGTACTTCTGGTTTTCAGTAAGAATTTTTATTTATGAGATATTTAATTATTCAATAATCCTATTTACACGTAAAGCGTTTGTTTCCCATTTTACCCAGGCCACTGGTTTTGCTTTGTTGTCTGTACTCAAACACATTTTTACCTGAAGACATCCCATAAGAAGAAAGATGCCCACAGTTTGCTACAGATTTCCTATTCCTGAACTGCTTTATTAGTATTAGT
Organism: Florisuga fusca; assembly: GCA_038090715.1. Lineage (NCBI taxonomy): Eukaryota > Metazoa > Chordata > Aves > Apodiformes > Trochilidae > Florisuga > Florisuga fusca. The sequence goes on from JAAWXA010000001.1 coordinate 19,097,187, forward strand.
TGTGTTAGTTGTCCTGGTACTAGCAAAGTTAACATTCATGTAGGATAAGACTACATATTTGCAATATGGAAGGAATAGACATTTCATAACAGCTTTCCATTTGTTTCAAATGTTTTTACACTGTCTGAACAAAAGTTCTATTTGAACAACGTCTGATTTCTCTAAACAACATTAATCAGATTTGTCAGAAATGGAGAAGGCTGCCTATTTATAAGCCTCCACTATGTTCACTCCTTTTTGTAATAACTAGGGAAAAGAAGCCTTTTTTTTAAGAAAGTGCAATTTTTAGCTATCTAAGGAATAAAGCATGTCAACAAGTGAAATGACTTAATGAGTAAAAAATATGAGGACTTTTTAAATTGAAAACCCATCTTCCACTATAGCAAAAATTAGATTGAAAGAATACCAAAAGAATACCAAGTATTAAAGTGCATAAGAAGAGACTCTTGATTTTCCTGTTTTTTTTTTCCACAATATTTGTGGTTTGTTAAATCTCAAGTATATGAAGTAGCGTATATGTACTTTGCTTTACATTTACCAAAGTGAACATTTTGCAGTGAGGAAAACTGACTGAGATAGTATATATAAGAAATATCTTCAAATGTGTAAAGTTTTAAGTATTCTGAATACCTTGTCTCAGTGCATGTAGAGTTACCTGTACATAACTCGAAGTCAGAAAAAAAAATTTGAAAGTTTTTAAAGCTGGCTTGAATTCAAGGTCTTTAGAAAATAAGAAAGTATGCATTAAAATTAAAGATAAAAAGATTAAAATTGAAGATAAAGATAAAATTAAAGATAACCAAGATAGTGGTTTATAGTGTTTGGTATCACAGTTCTCTTCAGGACTAAAATGAAAACTTAAATGCATGTTGAATTTTCCTTAAAACACTGATTTTCAAAATATGGAGATAACATGCAGTACAGGTGAAGCAAGTGACTGTAACATATAGATTTCTCTTTTTTTCCAAAGTGCATCTGGAAGATGACAAACTTTTCTGTATTTGAGATGACACCAAAGAACATAGTAAAAACCATGATAAGGCCAAATAAGCGAAAACATAGTACTGGATAAGACCAGGAATGATGCAAAAACTGGAAAAATATTGTGTTGTTCAAATGTGTATAAAGTTAGATAATGAGAAAGCTAGATTAAAAGTACCAAAAGGGCACTTAAGCACATTTTGAGCCATTTTTATGAGCTGATCACCTGCTCCAGCACTACAAGGTGCTGCAAAGGAAAAGAAGAAGAGTCTCAAGAATCAGAACTGAAAAATTCAGATCCTTATTTCATTATTACTTGTGTTTATTATGAATATCTAGTGATGGCTTTTCAATCTTGCACGACATTGCATTCATAAGGAGTGCCTGCTTTATCTTTTTTCCTATCTTCAGGAAAATTTCCTTTGCTTTGTCTCTTCTCTATTCTTCATGCAGTCTCTACTCCCTTTCCCTTTTGTTTCTCAAATGCTCTCTGCTTGCAACCCAGGAGCATATCTACTAAAATATTTTTCATTTAATAGCTGTACAGTTATTTACGATTTATAAAGTATTCTTTATGAATCATTTCTTTTTTTATCAAGAAGCCTTTCAGATAAGAGTTGAGGAGGTCTATTAGGTAATTTTGAAGTAAATGTTGACCTGAATAAATATTTTTATATTATAAATCACATAAACTACAGTATTTTCCTGTAGATTACTAGAGCTGAAGTGTCCATTGGTTTTAGTAAGTTATACAGTTTTTGTTGTCTGCACTATGTTATGATTGGCACTGATGATAGGATTTAAAACCTAATATATTTCTAAAACAAATATATTTCACTACTTCTAAGAAAAAAATTACATGTAAAATAAAAATCTATGTTAATCAGGATCAAGTTTTTGTCTTGTCAAATTTAGGTCCAAACACCTACGGTAGAAAGCTGCTCGCAGTTCACTTTTTTTCCTCCTATCTACCCACAGAAAATGTTATCAACAAAATAAATGTATGCCATCCCCAGCATCCATAACATGTCATAAAATATCCAGGACTTAAGTGAACAGAAAGGACAAAACTAGTAGGTGAAAGAAATGTATACATATCCAGCAACCTTGCAAATAATTTTTAGAAGGTATTTAGAAAAAGCTATTCTCAGGCTGAAACACTTGTTCTATTTAATTTCTCCCTGGGAATATTCCAGCTTTTATTGCAGAAGATAGGAAGGAGATAGATTCCTTTTTTTAGATTCCAAATTTTTGACCTCCTACGTCAAAGCATCTTGAGATTATATTGCTGTAATTAAGAATTACTTCACTGAATCAAATGGAATTATATTAAAATAGGTGTAACTAAAAGGAGCATAAAACCGTGAATTTGTGACCTCCACAGTAAAATCCAATAATTCAGCTCATGACTGCAAATCATAAAAGCCAAATTATCATAGTCAGTTATAGGGTTTTGTGTATTTGATGGTGTTTGTTGGAAAAAATATGTAGGTAATCAGTTATGCTTTACATGCAAGAGAAGGAAGAGGTCAAGGCAAAGGTAGAGCATGAGAGCAGGAGAGAAATGTTCTCTAAGGGAGCTGACAGAATGGGAATGGCACAAGGGAACCAGTGGAAGATTAAAATAGAGTTCAGAAAAGTGAGAAAGGATTAAAGGGATCCCAAGACACTTTGTGAGGATCACAGAAACATGGAGGGGGTGAGAGGGAGGAGATGTAGAGTGGCTGCAAGGAGTATTTTATTGGCAGTTGAAATGTCCCGGTAATAAAACCATGGAACATGACAGAAAAGGAACTAAATAAAAAAATATGGGTCAGTTGACCTTAAAGGTCTGTCTGAAACACTTTAACAGGAAAGAAAGAAAGAGTTCAGGAATGACTAAGTCTTAAGTGAGGTGCCTTAAAGCACTGGGGGACTGCTCCATTCTTAACATACTTCACTGATGTTTTGATTTCTAGGCTATACAGGGAGAGACAGCGGAATGAGAGAAAAGTTTCTTATAAAAAAAAAAAAAAAAGGAAAAGAAAAAGAAGAAGAAAAAAGAGCATTTTTCAGATAGAGAAGAAACTAGAGCAGTTTTTCATGAAGGTATCTTAATCCCATTGGATGGTGACCGACAGACAAAAAGAGGTATGTTGATAACAAACCACCTAAATACATGCAAAAGTCTAACTTGAAGTATAATTTCTGCTTTATACCTTTCTTTTCCCCCTTATGTATTCAACCATCAAGAAAGGTTTGACTCTTAGTTGAACCAGATATTACTACACTAAAGAAACACTTCTCCTATTTTGCAAACTGACTAGTTACAACTGCACGGTGCAAAATTCGGCCCCACTTCCTTCCCTCTGCTTTCAAGTAACCTCACAGGTCCCAGACCCACGCAGGCCTCCCAAATTTACCTGTATTTGAAGACAAGGTGTAGAGAACAGCACATAGGAGATGCTGCAGCTTCTGCTTATTGTGCAGGGAGAGAGACTGAGATGGGCAGCACTGCTGCCTCCTCTTCCTTGAGAGCTGTGGGATACTGTTATATTCTCCTGCTGATGCGGAGGGGATATGAACCACTGAGAAAAACCCTGAAGGTGTTCTGATCTGCAGTGTTCCGGTAAGTAAGCCCAAATCTTGGTAACTCTCAAAGCAGTTGATTTTCTTTACCGTTCCTATTCTTTGCTAAATAATTATTAGGTTAATCAGTCTCCACATGAAAAAATAAGCAATGAAAACATTAGTTAAATTTAGGCAATAAAAATGAAACTATAAGAAACATTCCAAACCAATGTTGCCTTTACCTCGGTGCCCATTCCTGAAAAGCCTGTCAAAGAATAGAGAGGAATCTTCAGAAATATTGATATATACACCCATACTAATAGTAAAAAAGAACAAGATCTCATATATCTTCTGTAAAGGATATGTTCAGTAAATTATTTAAATGCCTGTTGCTTTACAGATGCCATTTCTTCATTTTCCAATATACAAAGAATTTCAGTATTTACAATTTTTTATTTGCAAGGTTTTCTCCAATATTTTTTTTTTACTTTCAAGACTCCCAAGGGTAACCACCAGTTGCCACATTTACATGGCAAATTGTAGCTAACAGGGGAATGACTAAGAGGAGAAAAAAAAGTGTGTTCATACTTCTGGGGCTGACATTTGGAACAGAGGTGGCCCACACAGTCAAGATGTGCCTTCCAAAATGCCTACAACTCCAGGACAGCTTTGGAGCAGAATGAGGAGGGTCAAATGTCAAAGGATGAAAAACCCAGCTGGTGCCTGGTTACTTGGAAGCCCTGATCCCAGTGCAGTAGATCCATTCCCCTGCTTTTGGCAGCTGCCTGGGGACTGCAGCACCCTGCTCTGCCCTCCTCACACATTCAGAAACCTGATAGATACACAGCTGTTGCCATCAAAAGAGAAATTCACCCTGGGCTGTGTGCCAGAATAAGGACTGTGGCACTACTTAAGCCCCACTAAAACCTTCAAAGACTTAATCAGCACTTAAAACCTTGTGGTATTTGGCAGAGACTTTTCGCAGTGTCAGGGAAGGAGCACTAGGCTAAAAGCACAGCACTAGAACCAAACTGTTTCTTCTAAAAGTACTGAATGTCACCAGTGAAGAATTTCCCAAAGTACTTGGTTTTTTCCCCCTAAGATCTGGGGAACTTGAAGAACTCATGTTTGTGTACTCGGGATATGAGAAGTATAGCCTAGAACTTCATTTTCTTCCAAACTTTCTTAAAAATTTGTATTTAAAAGGAAAGGTTTTAAAATGGTTTTATTTAAGCAAAACCGCATGTCTCAGGATTTCTAACCAATTAGTTTCCAATTTTTGACAAAAGATCTTGAAATCTTTTTATTTCAGTGTCATGAATACACAACACAGTGTCAGGGTATTCCTGCTATTTCTGAACTGCTAAAAGACAGTGGAAGACTTCTTGGAAGTTCCCTTATTTTCCATTCAAAAGCAGAAAAGTCCACAAGTAAGATCTTAGTTGTCTGTGTGTATGAACAGCTGGAAAACAATGGGACAGAAGAATCTATATTTCACCTTGAAGTGATAAGTTATCTACTGTATGTTCTAGGTCAATCTTTTATACTATACTATAATTATCACCAAAAAATTGGGTTGAAGTCATGTAGCATGCTCTGCTAACAAGTAGCCATACAAAACAGCCAGCAAATCTTGTTCCATGTTTAAGTTTTCTGATTTTGTAAAGTGGAAGAAATAGTGCCAGTGCATCTTTATTAAAGGGTTTGCTAGATACAGATAAAAAGCAATCTGCAGGCTAAGTATTTGTTGGCATCTGGTCAGTAATGGATATACGGTCTTTGTAACTTCCAGGGTCCATAAAATCAAAAATCTGTTCAGAATACTGTTCAAAGAATAAGGTTAATACTGACAAAAGTCAATCAGGAGGTAGTGTGCTGTGTGGCTAAGATAAAATTCTATGTCAACACTACACCAAGGTATAAGACTGGAACACACTTGAACTGTTCAGGCAATTTGTCTGGAAATCTGTGGAAGACAAAAGATATTTAGCCTGTTTTTAAATGCAATCTGACTGCAAAGAACTTAAATCCTGTTGTTTCAAAGGAATTTTTACACAAAGGTATTGTCTTACTGCTACACCTATCATCTCACTTTTATGACATACATTTTCTTTCATTAATTGAAACCATTGCCTGTTCTAAAACACACAATGTGAAAGAGTTTTTTATTTTGTTTTTCCTCATCCTTCTTTCTTCATTGTTATAAATGTGCCTATTCTTTGGATTTATTTTGTGCTCGTAAATCAATACTTTCATGCAGTAATAAAAATAACTTATTGTAATGGTAACAGCTCCAAAGGACTCCTGACTATTAGTGGCATTTTATTTAATTCAGATCTATGTTCCATTTCCCAACTAATGGCACACTGTGGGCTATAAAGTGATTAAAATTGTTGTCAAACTGGCCTCCTGGAAAGAGGGAGTTAAACTTCTTTTCCTGTATCTGGTAGATCTGCAAATCTATATAAGATTTCTACACTTGGAAAGCAAAGAAAAGCCAGTGTAGGAACAACCAGCCAGAAAATTATGGAAAAATGGGCATTTTTTTCTCCAGTGACTCTAGTAAGCATGTTTAAGTAGCAAAAACAAAGCAATTGAAGTATTGCATTTTTGAAGGTTAATGGAAATATGAAGAGATAGGTAGACAATACCTAGAACTGCTATTTTTTTGACCTTCATCACTTGGACTTCACATCACAAACATGGTATTTTCTCAGCAATGAAGAGAAATTAACGGGACCACTGTAATTTATTAAATGAAGATTTTTTAAAAAAATTATTACTGTCTTAGCTTTTTCTAAGGCCAAAATATGCCTAAATAAATGACAGTTTGGAGTCACAATTGCAGCTGGTTTTCAGTTTGCTGTACTGGTACATAAAAGACCTGAAATGTAGAAACGTTTGTTAAATATAGATACTATTACTGTATACCAGAGGTTTCTAAAGCTCCAGTGATATTTTTCAGAGAACGAGTAACCTATGGAAGTTCTTGTAAATGGGAAATGAAATTAGCCTGCTGTCAGTTATGGCTTTTTGGCTTATGCTGTTCTGAAAGAAAGACGTCTACTATCTGTGGTCAATCAGTAGAAAAAATGCTTCTTAGAGAAGCAATACACGAAGGTCCTACTATAGAGCCAACTGTACAGCCTTCTGTACAAGTGTAATAAACATTATACAGATAAGAACTGCAGTGACTCAGTGTATGTTTATGCTTCAGCCCCACAGTTCCTCTCTTAACTTCATAAGAGGCTGGGGCAAGATATAATTTTAATCTTTTACCCATCACATTTAATTTTACCCACCTGTAACCTCCACATTTTCTTTGCAGGAAAAGGTTGTACAGTCTCAGAATTCATGATGAAAGGAAAAAAACTTCTGGAGGCTGACTCAAAACCCAAGGTTTAACCTATAGCACAACATATCTGTTTAACATCAAAAAGTTTTAAAGTCTCTCCTTGAGATTTCCCCTTTCCCTCACAGTGTTTTCCGTAACTCATGGTATGTCCTGTATCTGCTCAACATTATGAATCTTTTGAAGTTCAGTTTGTAAATTACTTTTCTAATAGGTCAAACCCCACAGTAATAATAGAAATTTTTAAAAAGTAAATTCTGTAAGCAAATAGCTGCTTAAAGACTATATATTTACAGCCTTGATTTATGAATAAACAAACTCTACAGAGAGGACTTTTTAGATCACCTTCTAATGAGGAATAAACCATGCATAATCTACGAAAAATGAACATTTTAGAAATAAAAAAATAGAACTCAATTTTTGCAACAGTTCTTTTAAATACAGTAGAATTTGACACTGAATTTTTGTACTAAATAGTTCTCTTCTCTGCTGCTCCCTTGCTCTTGGGTGACACTTCAAGAAAACCTGTAAGCTGGATGAGCTAAATTTCTGTCCTAACATGTTATGTGACCTCCTATTTGCCACATTCAAACAAGGCAGCACTACCTGAAGAGCAGTAATAATCACTGGAGGGGAGAAAGCACCCAAGAATCTAACTGTTACAGAATAGCCTGGATTCAGTTTCAGCTTCTGATACAGGTTTCCTTGTGACCACTGGTAAATCATACCACCTTTGCATCTCGGGATATCAACTATGAATGACCCAAGAGCAGGTCTGTTGAGTATATAATAAATCTTAAAGTTCTTTGCAGGGAAGTACGTGCTGAAGAGAAGATGTGCCATACATGCGTATTCTGTAATGGTTAATGAGTTCCAGCTTCATATTTCCATTTCTTGCTGTAACATCTCTATATCTAATACTAGATTTAGCTCAATGCCCATCACTGCAGAACCACAGCATGCAGAACAGTTGTGTTAAAATTTTATTCTAAGATCACTCAGGACTTGAAACTGCCCCAGGCCCTGGTGTCATGAGTACATACTATGAGATGGCACCGAAAGAGTTAATGTGTACTTTATAAAAATTTGTTGTACTTGCATGTGTTAATTTTCATGCTTTCCTTCTGAATGCTTTTCCTATATCTATGTTTATTCTGTGACCTGTGGCTAATGCATGTTTTCTAGATGAAAGCCAGCTAAGCCTCTGCTGGTACTTGTCGTATGTTGACAATATGCAAGAGTGCATACAGTATTCTAACAACTTCATACAGATAAGCAGGGGGGGAGGGGGAGATAGGCATCAGCATTCATGGTTTCATCTCAGATTCTTTGCCCAGATTTCAGAGGTAAAAAAACCTGGAGAAAAGAGAAGAAATGAAACTGTGCTTCATGGACACATTAGTGACTAAAAAGAAGGCTTCAGTGAGCAATTTCCTCAGACTGAATAGATGTCAAACAAGAATTCTATACAAAGCCATCGGGTCCAAAAGAAGAAAATAAAGGGATGAGGCTCAGAACTAAATGAAAGCTATGGCTGACTAGCTGATGAAATAGGGATAGCAGAAGCATCCTTCATCCTTCAATGGATCTTCTCAAAGTTCCTGACAGAGCTATCTAAAAGAGAACCTTGTGACCTGAAATCTCAGTACCCAGCTCCCTGCAACCCTTGCTACTAAGAAACTTCATTATCATAAACAAGATGACAGAGAATTTATGTGTTCCTGAAGAATGCACTAGTTATGTTCTTTTAAGGCCTCTGCTTCCTAATGGCATGATTTATCAATTCTAAGTTGCAATAACTTTTCATTATTTTTTTTCTGTTGAATCCTTTGCACTTACAACAATTTGCTAAAGGCTATTCACAGCAAATCAGAACTTTGCTTCCTAGTATTTCCTCACAGAGTTTCCATTGTCCTTGCATCACTTAATAATAGTTACTGCAGCATAAACGAATTTTATTGTTAAGGTTACTGGACTTAATTCTCCCCTGTTCTGCATATTGTTTAATTACATCTGTGTAAATAAACACAAAAGCCTAGCAAGCCTAATAGTAATTTGTACCGTTATCAGCATTTTATGCATCCTCTGCTCTGATTCAAACAGCAGAATGTGAGACAGCTCGGAAGCAGTTCTACTGACTCCATTCCTCAGTAAAAGATTTCTACTGGAATCTTGGTGCAATGCTTTGTTTATTCACCTTCACTTCCACCAAGCTCACAAACGAACAAACCCGCACACAAGCTATTATTTAGTCATCCAAAAATATTGAACCTGCCACTGACAAAAAGCTAAAATCTACTCACACTGATACTGAAGTTCTTAAAAGTAATTTTAAAATTTCTAAAAGTAATGAATGCACATTATGGAAAAATCAGTTGTTTTCAGTTGATTTTTAAAGCCCAAGTAAGAGTCATAATTCACACACAACTCTTGAAACAGTACAGAAAAGAAAAATGAATTAGTCACAGAACGAGACAGCCAAAAAATTGGAGATCCTCTGTTGTATTTTTACCTTATTATGGCAACACCATGCTGTAACTAGAAAAAGTTATTTTCCAAAAGTTTTTAGTAAAAAAAATAATAAATCAAGGACCGTGTTATAAGCCTGTAGTAGATAGGCAGATTCTGTTGGCTGCAGAGTTAATCAGAAACAGATTTAGTAAAATATGCAGACAGTTGGCTGAATAAAAGCACAAGAAGAATATTCAGATGATTTTGTACAGGTCACACCTGAAGTGTTTGGATTTTCAGTGAGCCACTTTGCACACTATGTTCTTTCTCTGGTCTATGCAATGAGAAGGTGCCTGGAATTAGAGGACTGACATGTGAATGAGAGGGAAGACATGCTTGGCAAAAAGTCAGCACCACACAGCTCAAGATCACAAGTGGTATTCTGTGTGGGCTCAGCTCTGTGTTTTGAATTTATTTTGGAACAGATAATTCTTCTTTTAAGATAAAAGAGAAGGCAATATGAAGTAATGTGCACTCAACATTACAGCTACACTCTGGCATAAATTTTCATGCTATATAGTGAAAGCAAATTCTTAACTCTTAATCCCTCCGAAGCCTGGAGTCAGTCTTTGGCATAATATCAGCTTGTGGCAAAACAGCACTGAGACCAACCAGTAACACCACCACTCCCAGTTACTGAAATGTATAATGTAGATCAGAGTAATCAAACCATGCATTGAACTTCCCATCAAAAGCATTAGCCTTGATTCTTACTGCTGATTATAAAAAACAGAGATAGGAATATGAATTTTATAATTTCAAATATTTTTAAAAAATTATTTATTCTAACATATCACTAGATATAAAGTAATTCCAAGACACAGGGAAGCTTGGAAGAAAAAAGTGGGTTTTTAAAACATCAGCTCTATAGTTTTCACCATACACAGGTAGAACAGGTGGCATTATATCCTGCTATAGAATATTAACATGAAAGCAAAAGAAAAAGGGAATCAAATAAGTAATTCTAAAATTAGTAATATTGTATGAACACAACAGAAAAAAAATTCAGTGTTTTTAGATCCCAGCTCCTAAGCTTCTCCTGAAGTGGCAAAGGGAACAGTATATCATAAAGGTGTTACACTGGCTTGCAAACTCTTCCCTAAACCCATGAAAGTTCTTTTAAACTATTTTTAATGCTTATTAATGATGTAATAAAAATGAGTGACAACAATCCAATAAACATACACATAGTTCTTCTTATCCAAAGGTATTAAATTATTCCTTCTTTAAACATATACAGTCTCTAAAGCACTTACAATAAGATGTCCAATTCATATTAAAAACACATCTTAAATACAACTCAGTGTTCCTCCTACCTCAGGTAATTTAAAGCATTCAGCATGTAATTAGAAATTTCTTGAAGCTATTAAATTTTTAATTTAATTCCATTTGCAAGTCAGCTTTAAATATGCAGAGAGGGTTCAGAACCTTTAGACATTAATATGGAAGCACATAGGTTTTTGCCCAGAAATCAGTATCTCCAAGCAGTATAATCCTATTTCAGTGCTGTAGAAGATACTTTGTATGTACTAACATCCATCATAAACAAAAAAAAGAGGATAAAGCATACATTTGAAGTAATATATAGTAAGATATCATACTAGATTAACAAATACCTCCCATTCTTGCTTGCTCTGAACCTTCATTATACAGGAGAATTGTGCCTTGCTTACAACAGGAACCAATGTGTGGCCAAAAAATAGCATTAAGAGTTATTCTATTCGGAAAGAAAACACACTGTTGATCCAATTATTTTGAAATAGTGAGTAGCTATGGATAATTGCTTATATATGCATTGCTAGAACTCAGTGCTCTGTCATGTCTTACTCCTGGTGAGACCTTTGTATCCCTTTGGCTGGATTACTCTGTTGGAATGATATTCACAGGAAAGGTGTTATAACTAACAAGAAGCTTGAAAACCTTCCACAGAACTGGGAACAACAGGTGGTATTCTGCACAACCATCCTCACTAGAAAAAGAAATTAGAGTATAACACACCAATAAAAAAAAAAAGTTTAATAAATAAACGTATTTTTTAAAAGTTACCATAAGATATGCTCACAGGTTCTCATTCAAGCTGGTCTTGAACAATAATCACAAAAGAGGAATCCTAGTAGTTTGGAAGCTGTTAAAGTAGAACGTTGCAGACACTGGGAAGCCCCCTCACTCCTTGAGCAAACATCAGTCTTCTTAACTATTACCACATAACTATTTCCCAAAACTATGCCAAGATGTGCAGTACTTCTGCAATACACATGCTGTTTTGTAACACTGCGTTGAGATCACCAAAGTCAATTTATCTACAACTTCACTTGGATTTAAAGTGCACACACAGAAAACAGTTGGCAGTCATAAAATGTACTAAATGGCTTTGGAATCTGCTCTGCCCTCTCTTACTCTTATCCTCATGGTCATACGTTGTTAAAAATATTCCAAGTAATTTTGGAAATGTCTTCTTTTGTTAGACAATTCATTAAGTTAGTATAATGGCACAACAGACTGCTCAGAAGCGGAGGCATAATTTTTGGTGATTTGTTCTACTTGTAAAACATTCTCCCACAATATTAATATTAAATATACAAAAAGAACAATATATTTCCATTCCTACAGTGCTATCAAGTATACATCAAACTATAGATACAGGCTTTGATGCACATATATAGAAATGGATTTTCCCCAATACTAGAGCAAAGAATTACCCTTTAGCACAAGAGCTAAAACAACTGATGCTCTTCTGATGTAGCCACTGTCTACACACCACATCGATAATTTATGCTATACAAATTTTTATGCCATCAGAAGAGTTACAGCTAAGAAATAGTCTAAAGCTGCTAAAATTGACAATGACTGAGGCAACAGGTGTGATAGGATGTGCCAAGTCTTTCTACATGTTGATTATCTAAACCTATCAGATTTCAAATGCTCATTTTTCCATTTAAAAAAAATCAGCTTATTTGGTGAAAGCTTAACTAGCTATTGTGATCAAGTCAATCCACTTACTATACAGCAATCCGTGTCACAACTTCAATGACCTCTCTGACAACACCTCCTTTGCTCTGTGCATGAGCACTTGAAGCATGAGACGGGTTTGCAGTGAACTTCTTGGTAATCTGAAATCTGTTGATGAGATTTTTTTGTCAGGGGATTCTGCGGTGGAACTGGAGATGGCTACTGGAGTTCAACTATATTTGTATGGCTGGCACATTGAAGACATCTGAAGGTGGAAATCAATTTTGAACTAAATTAACAGGTTTTGATCTATTTTTATTCCTTTGATGATCAGTGGGTCAGCCAAGTGTCTCCAGCATGACAGAAAGACAGATGGGCACAATTTTATGTTGGTAACGAATAGCACAACTAGGATGCTCTGCCTTATTGACTAGAAGTTGCTCTGAAAAACCTAAGGAGGAGATTCTGAAAGATGAATTTTCAAGAAATCAAAGGCCCAGGATAAGCATTAAATTCCTAGTTTGGATTAAAAACTAAGGTATTCTGATGTCCCTTTTTGAATCAAAGAACTTCCTGCCTTAAGTTGTACAAGGTGTCATATTTCTTATTCCATCTGGATCTCTTTTGATGGTTCTTTGTGAAGGGACAAAATAGGAGTTTAGAAATGTTCAAGTTGCTTCTGCTCTCCAGTGTCCATCCCTGACACTTTCGGTCTAATTATCCTTAAATAAAAAAGCAGTTGCCAAAAGGAAGAGCAAAACTAGTGATTAACTCCAGTATTACAAAGAAAGAGACAGTAGACTATTTTCGGTGTTCTCACACCATATTCCTCAATGACTCAATTTTCTTGGAATTTCAAGCAGTCAAAGAACTGGTCTCTAAGTTACCCTACCAACACAAGTACTTCTGCAATTAACCTATGTGCAATTCCAAAGAGACAAAAGTCTTACTACCTTTCCATAATGAGGTGTGATTGTTTCAGAGTATGTGACATGTTTTGTTTTCTCCCACTGGAATCTCATTACACCAGCTTGCTGCATGTTCCCTGCCATGTGAGTGACCTGTGGTTTTCTGGGGAATCCTAAACCTGACTGGGGTGCCAAAGCTATTAATTTCTGCCAGAGTACTAAAAGTAGCATCTACTCCATAATCAGAATATAGACTAATAAAATTAATTGCTCTCTAAAAGAAGCTACAGGTAGTACTAGTCAGTCAAGGGTTAGCTTTAAAGGAATGATTATTTATAATAATAAAATAATAACAATAATCTTCATTTTCTCACAGCAAAAATCAAGTAGATTCACCATTCTAAAAACTGTTGCAGAAAAGAAACATATCAGGAAAGCAACTCGACCTCATCCACCAGGACCTGACTTCAGTGGTTTGGTGTCTCAGCAAGGTTGTGAAACTGGACAATTAGTTTTTTAATTACTTAAAGGTCTATACATTTAGGACCCTGTATTTCCTAATCATCACAATAAAAATGACTGCCAGACATTTTAATCAGTCTTCTAGGGAAGTAAGGAGGCTGAGCAAGAAATAATGGCAGTAGCCAATGTGTTGCTTCTTTCCTGTGCTACAGTGGCTCTTGCTTATGCAACCAGTCAAAAGGCTTTCCCTCTCATGCCTAATAATTGTGTATGGTACATTATTCAACAATAAAGTGCATTATCATGCTCACATCTATAAGCTATTGGTTTAAATTTTTGTGCAGAAGTTTATGAACCTTAACAATACGAGTATTTAAAAAAACATATGCAATAATTGAAAATTCTTTGCTTGTTTTGTGTCACTTTCAGTGGCATAGCTGCTCACTTCCTCATATCCCAAACACTTAAGAATTCATCTTTGCAGGTAGCTTGAAAGGGTTCCCCACCTCAACTGGGGAGGATGGCAGGAAAATTTTTTCTTTCTTTAGCAGCTGACATTTTTCCTCATTATTTTCTTTCTGCCTTCCAAGCATTTCTAGTTATACCGACACTGCTGCCTAAGTCTTTTTTTTTACACCTTTGAGCTCCTTCAAACCCTTCAGGTTTTCTGGAAAAGCCCTGTACACCTCCGAATATCCTATAGGGCTTGGGAGGACCACAGAAGTACAGCATATATATGAGGATGTGCCAGAAACATAAAAGACATGAACCATCCTCTACTTGCATTCATGGATTTCTTCATAAATTCTAAAAGCAGAAGGCTATAACTCCCTTGTGGAAGATTGTGAGCAAGTGAAAAGCAAGAGTATCGCTGTCCAGTAAGAGACAGAAGGCACAAACTTCCAAGTTGTGGTGGGATAACACATTGGCCTGGCACCTAGAACTTAAAAGAGAGGTGACTGTAGCACCAGACTCTATAAATGACTTGATGATACTAAGCTCAGTTCAGAGGTTTGAATTATTTTATTGCTGACACAACTCTCCTTTCTGTTCAATCATGACACCAATGTTCTGTCCCCAAGCTTTCTCCCACATTATTCACCCCTCCAGGCCATGATTCCTACCTGGTACTGTGACCACTGGGCTATTCTGGGCAAAGCCCCAGTCCTGTACTTTTTGGTTTTTATAGCTTTTAAAATTAATTTAAACCAAAAAACCAGATAAGTGTATAATACAAATTCTGGCAAATAAATGCATTTTAAAAATGGTCTTTTTGGCCATTGTATAACCGCAGTATTCAAATTTTTCACAGTAATAATAAAATTGCTCCTCCCACACCACTTCCCTAATCAAACTGATTGAGAAATACTTATACTTGACTCAAAGTTCCCCACAAGGGGAGAAAAATGTAGAAACTCTGGAAACGCAAAGTAAAACCAAGATTCTAAAATATACTTTGATCAAACTTTAGCCACTAACTCATATAAATAAAAAGTTATGGTAAACAGCTGAAGCAGACTCACAACGAGCCACTTCTATTTTACCTTTAATTACTAGATATTCACTTTTTATTTCATTTGGAATAAACAAAAAACAATATTGCTGCTCATGCCAGCTAGGTAGAGATGGAGCAATCATGAGACCAGTAAGTCAAGAAAAAAAATGTGACAGGTTTTCACTGAGGAATGACCTGGCTTTAATTTTATGTTTCTGCCACAGTAATTAACCCTGGTTTCCTTTTTAATGAATTGTGCAACCTACACTGGTACAAAATCATCCAGGAAAATGCCTGGATCAAAGTTCAATGATATTTTTTAATGTTTCCCAAAGAATACTAACCTTTTACTTTCCTTGATAAATGTCAAGTGCAAGTGAAAAAACTCATAATTAAATATACTGTTCATTTAATCCCTCCCCAAACCAATAAACTTAATAAATGTATATATATATTTTAAAGCAACATAATCTTATCACAAGTTGGAATTCCTATTGGGATCCAAATCCATGAAGGACATAATAAAAATGAAAGATTAATGCATAGATTTATAATAAGCTTCATCAAAATTCATTTAATCAAAATCCACCAAAAGCCCACTGGACTCAATGGCTTTAGAGAACTCACTTTTTACAGGGTAATCTTTTATGGTAAAACAGTATTTACAGTATTTCACACTAACAATAAGTGTTGCAAGCCTTGTGATATATTTGGACATTTAATACATGCATTGAACTGCCTATCTGAACAAAAAAGGAAAGAATTTTACAAAGCATTCAGATGCTCACGGAGTTATAAAAAAATAAAGCTTTTGTTTGCTTATTTGGTTCTTACACATTACATATACCACAAAATGAAAGATATACATCACTTGTGTCTATAACACAACTAATTCAGCAGTTCTTGATTCAGTATCTTGCAGCAGGAGCCTTTCAAAAAGGAATGCATGCTTAGGGCAAAAATAAGAACTAAGTATTAACTTGGGTGTGGTACTGTTTGTAGCCCAGACCCTTCGGATTCTAAAATGCTTGTACAAAATAGTATTCAGATTTTGTGCAATATGGCAAAAAGACAAAAAAACCCAAACAAGAAGCTCCATCCTCTTTATGAAGGCTACAGTACAAATATTTTAAAACATGTATATGCCTGGCTTTTGCACAGTAGTGCATGCATCAACCAGACAGGATGTACATGCTTTTACAGTGCAAAAAGAGGAAAGAATGGAGGTGTATTCTGAACCTTATTGGCTAGCGAGCAAACTCTTTTGTATTTTCTCATGTCTTTAACAAGTTGTATCAGCTCTATTTTCAAGTTGCACTAGCATAAACACATGATGTACACATTTGTACAGGCTTCTCCAATTTGGGAAAGCCTTGGAGACTTGAATGGCCTTGCAACAGCCTTGTTTATGAGCACAGATGAAGTGGCAGCCCAGGCTTGTATATGCTGACTGTCAAACTGCCCTCCTGCATAGAATAAAGTAACTTGCCAGAAGCACCCGACTACTGGTTTTTTTCCCCAACAAAATGGATGCTCCTACTCAGCCATCCTAAGCTTGGATGAAGAAAAAACATTCACACTGGTAACCCAACCAGCTAACTAGGCCTTCTTGGTGTAATTACTATTTGTACCCATCACCTAACTGGGAAAATTTTGAATTGCATATTTGAAAACAGGCAAGTTCTACATCTCTTGTTTCACTGTCCAACCTATGGAGTTATTATACTGCACTAGGACACCCTGCAAGGATCAGCAGGAGAATATATTAGTGTGAGGATGTAGGAGTGATAGAATCACAGCTGGCCTGATGGCTGCCATAGTTAAAAACGTTCTATGAACAGCTGCCCCAACAGGAAATCATCCACAAGGACAAGTTTTTTGCAAAACAAAATAACCATTAAAAAACATTGCTGCCTTTTTTTTTTTTTTTTTTTTTTTTGCTTCCCCATCGCAAACCATAAGCTGGTTAAAATTTCCTCTTTGTGTCATTCATAAAACAAAAGATTGATTGTGTGGGTACACAGGCAGACCCTTGGCTTGAGGGAAAAGTATGGCACACAATCTTTAAGCACCATTTGTCTCAAGAACTGAAATTATGAAAGATATGTGAAAACATCATTAAACAGTGACTGCCAGAAACTTTGTTTTCTGAAAAATGCAGCAGTAATACAAGTAGAGAATATTGCTATCAGGAAGCAGAAATAAATAATGTTTAATATTCTTGATCTAGCATGCTAGTAAATGAGGTGAAGATTAATGAAAACAAAAGGTCTTACTTGTGAGAGATGAAGATTTGGATTTGGCAACAAAATACTTAAATCTTAAAATTACTTAAGTGTGTTAACAAAAAAATAGTCACATTTCTCATTACTGTCTTATCACAAATCTGTTCTGCTCTTGCAAAACCTGTGACCATAATGGAATAAACTGTTCCAGGGTTTTAACAGTGCTCCCTTTATAAATGTACTAAAATTCTGTATTGGGTGTAATGAGCAAAGCTTTGCCAATGGGAGTCTGCAGAGTACCACATGTGGAAGGAGGGTCAGGGATGCTCTGCTCCAGGCACTGCTAGTTCCTGCCAGCTCTGCCATGGACAAAAGTGACCTACTGCATGCCAAAGCTGGATCCCTTCACGGGAGCACACAGCACCTCTGTGAAAACATGTTTAAGAAAGAGTGCTAAATTCTAGGGGCAGGACACACGTAGGCATAGAAAGACACATGGAAGATGACCCAGGATGAGGTGTGCCTCTGGGAGAAGCTGTGCCCTATGGACAGAGAGCCTGCAGGCAGTGGGTAAATTCACACCAGAGCAGGTGAAAGGAGTAAGAAACAAGGAGCTGCTGCACACTGACCCTGACCTCCAGGACAACTCATCTCACTAAAGAGCAATGTGGCATAAGGCACTGGAAGTGAGGAAGGAAAAAGCAGAGGCATCTGGAGTGAAGGCAAAGTGTTTTCTCTAACCTTTCATTTCTCTTCTTTCTTTAACAATGGTGGAATCAGTACTTAAAAGCTTCCAAGAAACACTGGAACAGGTTGTCCAGAGAGGTGGTGGAAACCCCGTCCCTGGAGACATTCAAGGTCAGGCTGGAGGGGACTCAGAGCAACCTCAGAACAACTAGTTAAAGATGTCCCTGCTCACTGCAGGAGGGGTGGTCTAGATGACCTTTAAAGGTCCCTTCCAGCCCAACACATTCTATATAAATTGGCAATAAATTAAGTGAATTTCCCTGATTTCAGACTGCTGTACCCGGTGGTAAATGGCCACCACAAGAAAAAATTAATTCTGACTAGGCAGAGGAAAATTCAGAATCATACATTTTTGTCAAACATTATTTGAGATTAAAGAAAATTGTAATCTTTTCCATACCTCCCATAGTGATATTTGTCAAATGAGTGACTCAATTAAAAAAAAATTAAAATTTTTTCATTTTATGATTTTTACCTTGTATTTTTAAAAAATCCAAGGTGAAAAGGATTAGTCTACCTGTTAATTTGCTCTGAGTAACCTATAGTGCCTTTAGTAAAATGGAAGTAAATGTCACAATGTAGAAATATTATTTGGCCTGCTCTTTAAACCTGACTTGTCTGTGAGATATATTCAGCATCTGAACACTTAAATGTGTTTTGGATTATTAAGGTAGACCATGCTACATGGCAAACAAAGTGTCTAAGGTAGATCATAATCTATGGCCAAATGTACATCAGTGTTCAGGACTGGAGAGTTTTAGTGACTACTCTGAGACAGAGATATGGCTAATATCCTGAAGGAAAAGTCCTGAAGAGTAGGGGTTAAGAAAGCAAAATATTAAATTGAGATGGGGGATTGCAGACAGGAGATACAAGAAGATGTTCACACTCACCAAGGCATCAAATCCTCAGTCTTGGTGAAGAATTTATCATTACAGGATAGAGAAAGATACTGGTCTGGGCATCTCTGATTTAATCTTCAGCCTTTCAGTAGGCCTGCATCCATTGCTTACCTTCAGATAACACAAGGATCAATACAGGGCTATATGAAGAGATGGAACAAGATAACACCTTAGCAATTATAAGGGGCAACCGTTGGGCAGAATTACCCAGCTTACTTTAATTATAGTAAAAGCAAAAAAGATGACCAAGACACATTAGAGATGAAAAGACTGTCAGAAATGAGCTTGCATTTTAAAGGAGAGGAGGCAAAAAGCCAGTTGTTGCAGACTAGCCAAGACTAATTCAATTTTTTACTTGGACAACTTTATATTGTCTTAGGGATATATTAATTACCTTAAAATTTAATAATGGGATAGGATAATTTCATATTAGTGGTAAGTCTTTATGAACTGAGACTGTTTATCTAGCATTTCACCTGTTTTCATGAGAAAATTTCTGATCTGTGGAAATAACCTTCTTTGAAATTCTGTAAGCCGGAATTATACATTTGGCTTTCCAGTTAAATTCCCAAATGCCAAAAAACCTATAGTAGTATTCTTCTGTCTCCTACTCATAGCAGCCCAGTAATTAGGCAGGAAGAAGTGGAAGCAGAGAAGTTTCCTGATCCAACTTAGAATACTGAGCATAACACAATGCATTGCCAAACAATTTTTATTCCCAAATGCTAACTTAAGAAATAGAGTGATCAGTAAAAGAAAGCTGCACGTGGTGATGCATTGTAGCATTTCAAAAAGAAAAGAAAACCATGTTTTAAAATACTTTCTAGCTAGTTGTGGCTTCACTGCAAATAATGTAGCTTATTAAAGCGTTGCACAGTACAAAACAGTAAATTGCAAGCAATTTTCTTGATTTCTTAAGGAAAAAACATTTTTAGATAGTGCTTTTTGTAACTAATGCTCACATTTCTTTTTCTTCCCTTACCTTTTTCCACTTTGTTTACAAGGACAGACTCCCTTTTGTGCAGCTTGTTTAGTAATTGGTGATCTTTACAGCAACATTTTTTGCATGGATCTTTTTAAGCAATACTGATTTTCAAAAGAGTAGAAATTTTAGTAGCAATTGAGACCTTTATCGTATTTGCCTCAGATGTTAATCTGTGCCAGTTAATATGGCAAATATGAGACTGCATAGATTACAATCATGAGACTTAGCAAGCACTGCTTTAACTTCTGTCTGGATAATGTTGGGAATTTAAAAACAAAATCAGAAGATTTTCCAGATATTATCTTTTTTTGTCTAAATGAAAATAACCAAAAAATTTAGAGATAATAATTAACCATCACACCTGCAACCAAGCTATCCATTTCTCAGTATATGTTTCAAATTAATATGAAATGATGCAAATGTAAACAAGGACTATTATTAACTCTACTTGACACTGAATTCTTACTTCCCATTATAGACTGACAACCATTCATAGCAACTAAAAAAAAATAATTCTAATAAGACATCTCTGGGAATTTTCTTGTTTTAGCTTCCCTCCAAAACCTTAAATGTTTATGCTTCCATCTTTTTTTCATAATTTCCTGACATCATTACATTATAAAATGTTAGTCTTTAAATTCAGCTTAGGGTTTCTGGAACAATTAAACAAAAACAGTTTTTTATTCATTTGCAATACATAGTTTGTTTTTTTAATGTTAAATAATTACCTAATGCTACAAATTCTTCAACTATCCTGTAAAAAGATATCAAACTCTTTTTCTTCTTTCTTTTTCTAATCCTTACACAGAGTAACAACCAGAATTACAATTTGTTTAGAAGCCTGACAGACTACAAGAATCTCCTGGGAAAAGAGTGTGACTATCAGGACTAGATAAGCTAAAGCACAATATTAATTTTTAATCTACTTAAAAACAAACAAACAAACAACATTTTTTAAAATTGATAGCAGCAGAATCTATCAGTTAAAATAGGGTGCATCATTCTATCAGGTAGTCACCCAGGTCTTAATCCCAACAGAGGCATTTCACAATACAGCTTTTGGCTGAGTTAGTAATTTAAGTTCACATCCAGACTGGCAGAAGACTGAAAATCAGTTGGAAAGGTGAATTTCAGAGTTTAGAAAGTGAGGAATGATGTAAACTCTCTAGCACACACTGACTTGAAAGAATACTTTCTTCAGGTAGCCCATTTCTAATACAGAATCCACAAAATTCTCTGGGGGGAGCATCTGTTTTTCTGCATATGTATATTACGTGAGCAAATATGCATATGGCAGATTATTTATTTAAGGCAGAGATACATGTTGATATGTACCATCGAAAAAGTAATGGTAAATAAAATAAAAATGCAACTCACCTAATTTTTGAAAGCA
Organism: Florisuga fusca; assembly: GCA_038090715.1. NCBI lineage: Eukaryota > Metazoa > Chordata > Aves > Apodiformes > Trochilidae > Florisuga > Florisuga fusca. The sequence continues at coordinate 19,118,647 of JAAWXA010000001.1, forward strand.
AAATAACCATAAGTATCTAGAAATAATCATGACCCAGGGATTAGAAACCAGATAATTCAATATAAAACACACAAATCCTGATTAGCTAGCCAGGAAAAAAAAAACACCAAAACCAAAACCCTGTCCAGAAAATGGACTCTATTTTATCTGAATTTGAACTGAAGAGTAAACCGGCATGGAGTACTGCATGTAAAAGCCATCTAGCTACAATCAAAAGTCATTTTCATCAGCACAAATGTCCCAAATTGAACACCATAATGTGCTGGATTAAATGGGTTCTGAAATTAATCACATATGAAAGAAGTTCTTTTGAATGGTGGAATCATATGGGACCTCCCACCTGCTGAGATGTTATCGATGCACAATCTGAACAGCTTTCTAAAATGTTGAAAATAAGTCTTTGTCTTGGGACATTTTGCACTCAGACTTAGAAGAATGCAGGCAAATATGGCACGGAATACTAACTGTATGCTGTTACTATCTTAAAAGGCAAATTATTCTGGCACAGCAAAGCCTGTTCAGCTGAAATGAAGAGTTTTTAGTAATTTCTTATCTCAGTGATGAAAGACTTGATTGTGTAATGCAGGGTAAATGAAAAAAACAACAACAAAAAAGAACAATTAGAGAGAAGCAGCAAGGGGTATTGTCTTGTTTTTCTCTCTGGTCTTCTCAAACTGCAAAATCTATTCAAGCTAGGGGACTGGAAAGCAAATGTCATGTTTGCAAAACAAAAGAGGAAAACATCACTAGATTCATAGGGCATATGAATAAATTTAAATGTATTTGATCTTCTGTGCAAAATCTATAGTGAGGTAATGTACCTTCCAAGGTGGGTCGAAGCAGCATATCAGCACGGTGAAGTGTCATCATGTGAGTCAATACAGAATCCATAAGCAGCAGTCATTAGGGGCAACAACATGGTGGACAGACTTTAATATATGTCCTTGGGTACAAGAATTTGTTTTAAAAACGTAAATATAAAGGGGAACAACGCAATCATAATTGAAAAAAATGTTCATGTCCAGATGAGATTCAACATGTACTAGATACAAGTGCACAGACAGACAGAACATTGTGAATGTTAGTTTTGCCCTGTTTACATACATTTAGGCTTTTTACAGAAATAAACCTAAATGATGTACATGACTCAGCTTCAAATTCTTTCCCACCTCCTTTTTTCACGAGGCCACTAGCATGGCCTCCCTAGAAACAGATGTGTGTCACCTCTCTACATTTTCAGAGGATTCAGGAAGGTTTTGTCCCCCATTGCATGTTTCCCTAGAGTTAAGACCTTTGATCTTGATCAACCCTTTATAATTTTTCCTAAATAAGAATAGAGCCCAAGTCATTTTTTATGTTAAGGCTTTGAAAACTGTATGTTGGCTGTGTTGGGAAAACAACTACAATCTCTACCAGGGAACCTGACTCAATGTCAACTAGAAAATTTCTAAGAATGGAGTTGATTGACAAAATTATAAAAGGGGCCAATGATTGGGGCAACCATCTGGCCAGGATTTAAGAGTCCCCTCTCTCCCTGAATTACATCAGATGCCTCAGTTGCAGTCTACACCCATAAAGGCAAGCAGTTTTTCATCTTTAAAATGGTACTACTTATACAAAATAGAACAATTTCAACATAAAATGATTGGAAAAAAAACCACCCCTCAAGTAGTAAAGAAATGTTGTTTAAGGTATTTCCACTAGGTTTAGATTCTTGATTTTATCTTCTTTAAGGAGGTCTGGAATATGCCTCATTAGAGTTATTCAGAAAGCAAAATGAAAAGAGACAGGCATTGAGATAGCGACCATGAAACGTAATATAAAAGCAGATGCAATGTGTTAGACTAATGCTCAACCTAATCCAATGTTCTGCTTCCACCAGTGGCCAACAACATTCTCTTCTGGAGGAGTGTGAGTACAGTACTCAAATACTCTTCCAGAAGCTTGGGTTAGCCTCCAGCATTTTATTGGACCGCGTGTCCCTGAGCAGGAGGTGATGCTTTCTATGAGCCAAACCTTTCACATTCCATGTCTTTCTTTAAAGTTGGAAAGGTTTTCGTTTCACTGTAAGAGGAAAAAAATTCTGAGATCTAAAGGAGGAAGACATTTCTACAGTCAGGTTTGAGCAAGGTTGAGGCTTTAACATTTGGGAGGTGTTGGCATCTATTTTACATATCTGGCAACCAGATTCAAAGCTAAATTTAAGAAGCATATACAATGTTCTGGTCTTCCATGAATATTTATTTACAGGAGCAAAGCTGAGCTCTTCCAGCTGTACAACTGTTGCCATCTTTGTAAAGGAATCCTGTCTGATTTTCCTCTTCACTGTAAGTAAAATTCTCTCTCCCTACAGGGCAACAGGACACAATCTAATGATTTCAGTAACACTGCCTTTTTAAAATTCTTTTCTGTGAGAGAGAATAAGCAAGCCATAAGTATCTAAAACTACATTATTTAATCTTCGGACAGCATTTCTTTTAACAGCAGACATTTCCCTGCCACAGTCAACTTCTTGTAAGAAAATCAAGATTATTCATATACAAAAAGGCAACCCCTTACTTTACAACCAGAACTTTCCCATTTTATTAGGAAGAATTAAAGCAAAATGGATTTGAGTAAATTAATTTTTTATTCTACTAGTAACTTGAAAATCTCCATAAGGCCTTCAACAACTCTGGATCAGATAAGAAGATTATCTGAACCACAGAGGCAAATCACATATTTTAAGAGGCTCAGCTTTAATCGACTAATTCAAAGTTAGATTTTATTAAACCTTGTTAATTTTTTCAGATCTAATAAGCTTAACAAAAAGAAAAGAGCCATTCCATTTAATGTCTGAGTACACAGTGTAACTGCAATAGAAGAACAACTCTACAGATTGTAAAAATTGTGTATTTCAAATAATGCTTTCAATATCAGTAGTGAATAGCTTAGAATTAATCGTTACTTTAAAAAAAAACAATTCAGAAGTATTCTTTTCCTCTAAATACTACTAACATAGTAAGTTTAAAGAGCCAGAAAAAAATCAAAGTGTTTTCCAATGTGACTGCAACTTGTGCTGGACTTAGCTGTTTCAGAAGGTAGTGCCTGTACATTTGCCTGAAGTCAGGAGGTTCCCAATGCATTTTTCCCCCCCCCTTGGATTACTCTGTGTCTAACTGGTATTAACGTCCTGATGACTGTTTGCTCTCTAATGGGACACTTAGAAGTGATGTGTCTTCTCTCTTCCTGAAGACTGTAACAATATAATTATTTCTGAGACCTCTAGCCCCTGCTAAATTTAGTTGAAGCACTCCTGTTTCAAAGTTATCGAGGAGGTGGGAGAGAAGCAGATGGAAATACTCAAGTGCATGATGTCACTGTAAGACTTCACGTCCACAGAAAATTGGTTGAAAACATTAAACAGATATATAGTACCACTGCCTATTTTTAGGTTGTATTAAGTTATATCAAAATAGGTAAAAAATAAAAAAGGCAAATACTGCTTCGTTAACGGCTGATGACTCCTCTTATGGAAGAACAATTCTGCTGATCTGGAGCTGGCACACCCTGCCCGCTCACCCCCATCTTCCTGGGATCACACACAGCACGTCAGGCACCTCTTGGCAGGATATTCTGATAATCTTGAACAGCCCAACCTTCTGGAGCAATGCCAGGCAAACATGTACTGAAATAGCCTCTTTCTAACCCGCTTCCAGAAATCACAAGAACATTGCAAAGCCAGCCATAGAATCTAGGTTGATGTGTCTAAGTAATTTAGTTTTGCCTCCAGTATTACTCTGAACAGAAGAACTCTACCCTGAACACCTAGAGATACCTAACACCAATATAATCCCAGTTAATTTTAATTTTGGATTCATTACTTTTTAGTTAAAACACCTGAGGCTTTCTACCTTTCCATCTTACATTTTGTATATTTTATTAATGCACTTCAAAATACTGGATTTAAAATACTTAAGTAGCTTATTTTTAAAAGCAATCTCATTAAATATTGTATAATACTCAGGGTAAGACAATTAGTTTTCAGCCAGCCCTTATATGTTATCTAGACAGGCCTAGACTACTTTATCCTCTGTGTGATGTCTTTGTATTGTTATGAACAGTTGTTTGCAAAAAAATTTCCTGGTTATCAAAGAACTCATCTCTTTACTTGCATGGTGTTTATGCAAGATAATAAAATAAAGCTTTGGTAATAATTTTGTACCTGATCTCTTCAATATTTTATAATTGCTAACATTAATTTCAGTTGCTATGAGCTAGCAACTAACCAAGTTACAACATTACAGTACAGTTAATGGGGTTTAAGAAAGTGCCAGTGTCTACTAACAAATTTTTATGACTGATGCAGAATAAAGTCAAAAAACAAGGAAACACATAAAATTGCAAAGAATCCGTAAAAGTGAAATGAGAAATGGAAGTTTTTTCCTTAATAGTTTCAAGTTCTCTTCCATTCTCTGTGTATCTCATATAAAAATCAAATGATGTAATACATAATTTCTCTTTTTTGTATTGGCCCATCTTTTATTTGCCATGCATTATATCAGACATATCATAATTTATTTTCTCATCGAACTACCATCCGTAACAATAATTTAAAACCAGCTAATAAACATTATGGCTTGTTAGAATTGCTAACGATTAAATCTTAAGTGTCTAAAACATACAAATATAAACAGAATGTAATTAGAGCTATTTAAAGAATCCATTTTTAACTTAGATTAACCATACTTTCCATTTGCTAGAGATAAACACTCATAAATGAAACCCATTGCTGAACACGAAGCAATTACTTCAGTTTAAAATATTAATACATACTGCCTTTTTAAAAGCTGAGGAAAATCATTTATGTACTGTACAATACAATCTCAGTTCATACTGAGAATGAAAATGGGATGGTATTCTGAATCCTAAGCAAGCTGCAATCATCTTTCAGGTACAGTTTGTTCTTACTCATTTATAAGACCATTGAATTATTTTCTCCAATTAGTACTACTCTCAAAATAATTATTATAAAATACATACATGTTAGTATTTTTAAGCTAATGAACCAGTTACTGATACACAGGGTGCTGTATCTAAACTGGGTGAACTATCAAGCTTATCCCAGACTGCAGGTCTAGAAATGTACACATACATACAGCCTTACATATATGCATATTTGCATGAATAACAGGTATATGCTGGATTATAATAACTACCTGCTTATGAAACACTTCTGAATTCTAGAGACAGTTGATTTCAGGAACATGATTTATAGTTTGACCTATAATTTTTACCTGCTTAGACTATTACCTGGTTCTTCCTAAGCACGGTGTTATAAATTGCCTTTAAAGATGTAATTTTGGGCTAAATCAGGAAAACTATTATTTCTTCACGCTGATGCACTAACCAACTATTAAGTGTTTTGCTTTGTCTACAGCTGCACAAGACATCTTTACCAGAAAGGGCAAAAACATGGATCCAACAGTGCTGTAAACCAGTCTTTTATTAGCAAGCCTTATGTCAGGGTTGGGGCCTTCCCTCCTTCAGCCTCAGGCCAATAAAGAGGCTGTATTTTCCCTTGTATTTCCTAAGGGATAAGAATAGGACTATTGATACTTTAAACCAGATTTTTTGTTTATTCCTTTTTATAAATTGCCACCAAACATACCCTACAAAACACACCAAGTATATAGAAATAGAGCATGGGTGTTCCTCCCTTGTAATTTACAAAGTCATGATCTACTGTTTTAATACTGTTATCAATCCATCACTCCAAGAAACCAGAATTATAACTGATGAAATAAGTTTAACAAATTATTTTTCTATTCTCTTTGAAGTGGTATTTTTATGTTTACATTTAAGTGCATGTTAAGGGCAATTGAGCAAAGTGAATAATTAATTATGTGCAATTAGAGTGGAACTGTAGACAAACAGTACCATATTACTAGCAGATTTTAACAATGTGATAAATCATGGCAATTATAGGCAAAGTAGTAACGACTTTCATTCAAACAATATAAATGCAAACTTGTTCTGCATTCACAACAACCACTGTCCAATCTGTTTGTGTTTAAAATGGCTGCAATTTATATACACACAAATCATTATTACAAGTCCTCTGATAATGCATGCTTACTTTCAGCTCTACTTCATAGTATATATTTTTGCATACCTATTAAGTGTTTCTTTCCCAAAATGCCTGAAGGGCTTTAAGGATTGTCTGTTGCTAATAATCCTTTGCCGGATCACAGTGTTTTGGGGTCCAGTTGGTGTTCTTGCCAAGATGCAAGGACAGCACTCCAAAAGTTGCCCTTAGAAACAGCTAGTCTATCTTACTGCTAGTGCTCTGGAGTCAACTATCCTCTTCCTCAGGCTGCTCTAGAGTGAACCCTAGTGGCTTCTCAAGGCCCACCTTTTATTGGTCCCCCAGTTCTGCTCATGTGCAGTTGGGCCCAGCCCTAACTGGGCACAGGTGGGCTGAACAGGAGCTCACGCCTTCCTCCTCCTGACTGGCAACACCTGATTGTGTTCACCTGGTTGCCTCTACAATTGTGCCCTGTTCAGTCTTCCTGGAAAAGTTCAGTCCCTTAACTCACTGCATCCCATCTCTGCAGGTAGTGTCTCATGCCACCGAGAGGAACCTACAGCTGAAAGGAGGATTTCAGACTCTCCACTTTATAGAATCATAGACTGTCTTGGGTTGAAAGGGGACTTTGAAGGTCATCCAGCCCAGCCACCCTGCAGTAAGCAGGGAGCTGGTCTCTTCTCCCAAGTCAAAGTGATAGAACAAGAAAAAATGGTCGCAAGTCATGCGAGAGGAGGCTTAGAAAGATTCCCCATTCTCTCAGCCTGTCTTCATCGGGGGGGTGTTCCATCCTTCCCATGATTTTTGGGGCCCTACTCTATACTCTAACACATCCATGTCCTTCCTGTGTTGAGGGCTCCATAACTGAACACAGTACTCCAGGTGGAGCCTCATGAGACCAAAGCCAAATGAGAGAATCACCTCCCTTGACCTGTTGGTCAGGCCTCTTTCAATGCAGCCCAGGTCACCACTGGTTTTTTGGGCTGTAAACACACATTGCTGGCTCATGTCCAGCTTTTCATCTACTAGTCTCCCCCAGTGTTCCACCACGGCTGCCCTCAATTACTTTATCCCCCAGCCTGTATTGATACCAGTGGTTGCTCCAACCAGGTGCAGGTCCTTGCACTTGGCCTTGATGAACTTCATCAAGTCCACATGGGCCCCCTTCTCCAGCTTGCCCAGGTCCCTCTGGATGGCACGCTGCCCCCTGGCACGTCAACCACACCACTCAGCTTACTACCATCTGCAAACTTGGAGAGGGTGTACCCAATTACACCTTCCTGTAATAGAACACACCTTCTCCGATTAGTTATTTAGCTTAAAATGCTATGGTCAATACTGCAAAACCGACCAGAAAGTCCCTGCTCCTGCCATTTCTTCACTGGCAGTAACCTTGGGTAGAAATGCGGAGCAGTCACATAGTCACCAAAGTACAAAGTTTTACTGGGACTTTGAGCACTCCGATATATAAAAGCCCACTTTATAGTTATGTGAATTTTGAAGAGAAAAAGATAATCTAATATTTGAAAGTGCAAGCGAGTATCTAGGGTTTCAGAAGAGCAAAGTATGGAGGCAAATACACTGCAGCTCTTATGTCTAAAAAGCTTCGAAGCTCGCACGGCTGCGGGGAACAAAGGAGGGATCCCAGGTGCCGGCACACGCTGTTCCGCCCCTGCTACTCTGGCAAAGTCTCTGGATACTAATCGCCAGGGCGATGTCCACATCCCTAACACCGGGAGCAACGCGAGCCGCAGTCCGCCCCAAAGCCTGCCCTCCCTCGCCGAGCGCGGCCCGGGAGCAGCCGTGAAGCCAGGGAGGAGCTGAGAGCCGCCGGTCTGGGCCCGCCTCCGAGCCCGTCCCACCCT
>JAAWXA010000001.1:19126598-19214024 GCA_038090715.1 Florisuga fusca
GGGTGGCGTTGGCCGGGACCCTCCTGGGGCTGCCCCAGCGCCCCCCGCCATCCCGGGCACGGCCGGGGGGGTGGCGGGGCAGAGCGGTCGCGATTGCGCTGCGCCGGGGCCAGCCGGGGGGAAAATCAGAGGAGCCCGGAATTGTCGAGGTTGGAAAAGGCCTCTAAGAGCACTGTGTCCAACTGTCAACCCAGGGTAAAAAAAAAGAAAAAAAGAAGAAGAAGAGAAAAAAGAAAAAGAAAAAGTCACCATCTTACTAGAGCATGTCCTAAAGTGCCATCCACCATTTTTTTTTAATCTCCGTGGATGGTGACTCCACTGCCTCCCCGGACAGCCCTTTCTAATGCCTATTTACTCTTTCAGTAAAGAAATTCTTCGTAGTATCTAGTCTAAACCTCCCCTGGTGACACGTCAGGCCATTTCCTCTAGTCCTATTGTTACTTACTTGAGACGAGGCCAACCCCCACCACCTTACAACCCCCTTTGTAGTATTTGTAGAGAGCAATAAGGTGATTTTACCTTATCTGCCTCTCTTTTGCAGTCTTCTGTATCCAGTGAGGGCAGTATATTTGTTAATTCTCCATTTCTAACCTGCCTGTTCCTCATCTGAATATTCTGAAATATTTTCAGAATTAATCTGAATTATTTAATTTTATCCTTATGTTCCATGGTTCCTTAACTAGTATTCTCTCTTTTTGTTATCTGACCAACTTGTTCCCCTTAGATAAAGGAACTCTTCCCTCTGCCCCACTTACTTCATGAATTATTTCAGTTGCTCTTAAAGCTGTCTAAACTTCTCTTTTTTAGTGCATTCCCTGAAAACATACTCTCACTTTTTTTCTTCTATGAAATCAGCCTCATAGGAAAATTGTGTATCTCTTGCTAGATAACCTCAACAGACAGTACTGTGTTACTTGTATCTCAGTGCTGTCTTTGCTTGGCTTGTGTGTCTGCTGTCCATTGTCAGTGACAGCACTTCCCTGCTTTCCTTTGTGGCTTTTCCTCATTCTCTCACACCACTTCTTAGCTGCATCAGAGACCTCCACTTCTGTCCTCTTTATATTTTATGTTTCACTCTCCCTTTTTCTTTTCCAGTTACTTTGTACTTTTTTTTTCTTTTTGTTAAGATCTGCATACCTCAGTTATTTGCAACATAGGCTACCTCAGATATCAAATATTTTAAAAGCAAAAATATTAGATATTTTTAATATATTACCACCTTTGTATGTTAAATGCCATTTTGATTTACCATGAAATACCCAATTCTAATGTTCCACTCCAATAAATCATCTCTTAAAAACATCTGAATCATCAAATTTACATTGTGGAGATTTCTTTACATCATTCTAAAGGGGAAAAACTTACTCGTCTTTTACTTTTAACCAAAGCACCAATTGCATCTTTCCTTTCAGAGCCCAGCTGCAGACCACCAGCTGTTTCACATCCATCAGACTTCCACAGCCTGAAAACAGGCTTTATGTTTCATCATTTCAGGCAGGAGGCACATCTTTTTTATATAACCTGGCAAATACCACAAGAGGAAAGCTCAGCTACAGCAGTGGAGGTCATCCAGGGAAAACAGAAAAAACACAGTGGGTGTTTATTTATGTTTACCTCTGCGTGGGGATCAAGGCTGCCACGCACTCCATATTTAATACATTTACTTCCACAAGGTACAATCTCCACTGACACAGGCTATTGTTTCCTGGCATTGTCTGTGAACTCTGCTGAGAAAGGACTAACATCTGAAAAGCTGGTCTTGTAAATTTAACAGTGTTAAACAAACAATTTTATTGGACAACTGTTTTTTAAGACAGTTCTTGTACCCCAGGAGATTCATCTCATCTGCTTGGAATTCGACAGAACAGAGATCTTCTGCCTCTGTTAAGGATTAACACAAAAGGGTGAAAAGGAGCCCTTCTCCTGCGCTGGAAAAATGAGTCAATAGAAAAATTTGTAAACCAGGTCCAAATAGAGATATGCAAATTCTGTGTATCCAGGGCAGCACCACTGGCATAGATCTAAGTTTTGGGAGCTAAAAACAAGTGGTGTGTACATATGGGTTACTTTCACTTTTCAATCTATATTATTTTTGTTGTTAACTTTCAATTAAATTGTACCATTAATAATCCTACATCTGTTCTTTTCCTCCTCGTTATCATTGCAGTCGTTGCAAATGTTATTTTATTCTTTTAATGTTATTTTACTATTTTAACTGGAATACAGCCTTGAAAGTGCAAGCACTATTCATAAATGCAATTTTGAGATTATTAAACCTAGAGGTATGTGAACATAGTAAAAGATGAGAAAAATGCATTTGGGTTAATTTGTGGGCTTCTGTTTTGTAAACATAAACTTTGGAAGTCTCTTAAAAACCTCTGGTGTATTCTCAGAAACATCCTTAACACATTATAAGGTGAACTGTCACTTTTATTATTGTGTATATTAGACATTGCTTAAAATTAAAAACATTAATCAGAAAACTGCTGTCCTAACCACAAAAATATAGCCTAGTCTAAAATTCAAATATTAAATTATTTAATTTACAATCTGTGGGGTTCACGAGATCTGGATACAGTGTGCAGTGCCTTTGTCACTCTATGCATGTATGTAAGTATCAGAAGCTTTATACCAGAAGTTGCAGAATGCTAAAATAGAAATTATGCTGAATCTATGATATGAACTATTAAAAACTTATCTTCAGCACTTTATGAATGGAGAATATTTCTGTCCAGAATCTAGAAGTTGTGGGGTAAATCTGGGCTTGTGGTACAGAAATCCATTCACTTACAAAGGACTTCAGGGTCCGGGATTTCATTTTCATGCATAAATAATGCAAAATTATTTTTCTTTGAGAAGGCTGAAAGTCCTTATGGGGACAAAGTTGGTTACAAGACTGTTACAAGACTTAATAAAAATTTTTAATTAAATAAAAACAATAGTATTTCCTTGGGATTACTGCCTGGCTTCTGCGAGTATCTGTGAGACCGATAACCACATTCACACAATAGTCAGTGATGTGTACCTTCAGACGTGAATATTCCTCACTGAATGCAAAAAGATGTCAACAAAGCACGCTTCTGTAGACTTTTCTAAAACCTGTTATTGTTTCAATGAAACCAACAATTGCTATAAATTGAATGGTGCTACAGGACAGGATTCTCAGTCTCCGTTTATTCATTTTCAGGTAACCGATAAAATTGGGAGAAGAGTTATTTTCACCTCTTCACTTTTAGTATCAAGTAGATAGGCACTGTCTCTTATCCAACATCATCCAGAAACCAACAGAATTTTAGGCAAACTACATCCCTTTTAAATTTTGATGTTTGCATTTTGTTTTCTAAAAAGCTGGTATGAGTCTGCATGTGTATCTCTATTTGTCTGTTATTCAGTTACACAAAAAATAATTCTCATCCATCTTGAAGACCTTCCCCTTTCCTGTTGAGACCTTCATATAGAGATAGTGAAATTAATCAATAGCTATTCCTGGGAGAAAATTAAGGGTTTTTTCATTAAAAAAAATCTAGAAGATATTGTTTAGAAAATAGGACTCAAAACTACTTTAATAGTCATTCTACTTGTTGACTAGATAACGAGAACAGAATAAACAGGCCAAATATAGTGATGCTATTTGTGTATCTTTGCTTACATTTCCTTCCACTTTTCTTTTTATCTGTAAAATACTGTTTGGAAATTCAAGTGCATAAGGAATCATCTGAAGTCGTTGTGACACACAATGTAACCAAGTGGAGTAAAACTGTGATCACTGAGAGATATAAAGACTATAGAAAGACAGGAGACAGAGAAGCAAAAGGATCTTAAAAGGTTTGCATAAGGACTCAAATCACTCTTTTAAGCTTTTGATGTTCAAACATATGTCATTAAACACATCATGTCACTGTCTGGATCTCTCCTACACAAGTAACTTGAAAGAAAGATCCCTATTTTGCAGGAAAGTTTTCCCTTCTTGTTTTATATCTTGTTTTATCTCTAACCATATATTTTTCATCCATATTACAGTCAGCATGAAGAGAACCAAAACTACAGTTTTCATAATACTTAATTTCTCCATAAAAAGTATCTTTCTGCATCTTTTTAAACTTCAGAATTTAATCAGACCTCTTCTCACAGCTATAGTTATTTATTCTTACACAGCAGACATGTAGTCTTAGACATGTAGCATTATTGGTACTATATAAACATATATATATAATATGTAAGCATTATATGGATGTATAATTTACTGTCCTTTGGAAGCCAGTGAGAAATAAAATTTTATTTGAATGAGGTGATTTGCTAACCCAATCTCTTCCAGTTGTCGGTGTTTTGTAACTTATTACTTTAGTTGGTTTTATAAGAGAACCATACTAGAGGTATGTATCGAGCAGTGTGATTCTTCATGACATTTTAAAGCAGAAGCTCTATTTCTTAAAATGTAAATGGGGAGTAAAGTGGAGGCAGCAAATAAAAGTCCTTTACAATACATTGCATTCAGTTTTCTTAAGCTATCTTGCTGTAGGTATATTCAGGTTGTAAAATATGTTTCTTATGCATGTGAAGGATTAAGCAATTAGAATTTTATTAGATTTGAATTTTTACAGAATGTATTGTTAGGAGCACTGAAAAATTGATCTTTTTGTGACTAAGCCAGGAAGAGGAAGGAAAGAAAGAGTAGTAGAAGCAGACTGACTTTTCTAAAGTCACATTAAAGGCCATTCAGTTACACATCTTGTCTGCCAATAAGGGCCTGAATGTCAGAGATTACCATACCACCACTAGTTCTGCAGTTTGAGAACTACTACAGGTCAGCTACAAATACAGTGGGGGTCCTTTAAAGCATCAAATCCCAGGCTTGATCTGATTCTCCAGTAATAAATAGGGACATAAAATCCTGCTGATTGTACTCCTGAATAAATATCAAACTCAGCCAGTGTATTAGGACCGTAAGAATGTGTCCAGCCCAAAACAGGAATCGGGACTGAATGATTTAACAACAATATAGGCTTGTCACTAGGACAAAGTAAGGTATATAAATCCCAAGAATAGAACGAAAAAATTGTTCTATGACAAACACAGCATAATTGGGAGTAGACTGCCTTTGGTAAGGGGGGTGGTGGTGGTGTTGAGGCCACTTTACTTACAGAGTACGAAAATCTTTGGGAAAATATTGAAGTGGTAATAAAACATTTTTTTAAACTGTGTATAAAAATATCAGAGCATTTTAAAGTGAATGTAACAAATGGAAAATAATTATCTACATAATTATTTAGCTGTTACTGCTGAAATTTTGCTTTTACTGAATGTGACACTACCCTGTACATTTAAACTGAGCTACTCCTATGGCACAGATAGGCAAAAATGCTTAGAACATATAGTAGAATGCACATTGAAAAAAAGAAGAAAAATTGTTCGTCTAAATAATTTTACAGGTTATATACATATGCTTATTTATTTATTTTGCAGGAACAGTGAAAGAAGAGTGAAGCCACCATCTATTGTGACCACAAGTACTGACTAGTTTCATAGCACTGATGTGAGGAAAATAACTTGGTAAAATTCTTTACTGCATTTCTGATAAAACCTCCTACTTATAAGAAAATCAAATCCTCTGCTGCTGCAGCTCCAGATTAAAGAGACAATCTTAAAAGAAGAAGAAGAAAAAAAATCTACTTCCAAACAACCTTCCCCTTCGTAAATACGATTAAACTCTTGGCTATTTGCTCACACTTTCTGACAGAAATAGGATAATGCCACTCTTCAAATAAGTTCTTACTTGTTCGTTACACCTTCTGATGGGTTTATCTCCTGCCATCCGATAATGGATAACTTTTCTGGTGAAATCAATCAAGTCAGGCCCATAAATGAGAGTATGATTGTGAGGAGTCTAAGCAACACAACCAGGAGAGCCATGGTGTTAAAAGGAGCTTTTAGAACTTGGCAAAATTGTCTCTAAGCCACAGCTGGAATGGATGGGATTGATTTTTATTTTTCTTTTGATTCCCAAGAAATGTGTTTAGTCTACAGGCATTTTATTGTACTGGGAGTTTCCTGTAGGTGAAAAAAAAATCAATTATCTGTCTATCATACATATAGTGCAGCTGTGTCCCAACATAATTTGGTATTTTATTTCAACTGACTTGATAATTTCAGAATACATACCTGTACATATATACCAGAACCTTAGGAAAAAAACCCTAAAGTTTTATTTAAAAAGCTATTTTAAAAGAGAGGAACATGTTAAAAATAACCCAAATATTCAGGATTCAAGAATTCCTATATTAATATATGCTATATGATCTTTCAAAGGTCCTCCTGAATCCAAATGGCATCAATCTGCAAGAAAAATCTCCAGTTCTACAAAAACAGGACATCTACGAGGGTAGCCCTTCTCCTGTTTGGGCTTGTTGTCCACTGCACTTAAATTTTATTTGCTTTAATATAAGAAATTTAGTTATGTACCAGTGAATTTAGTACCAAATTCTGGCTTCTACATTTTCTGTGGCATTAGCCGAAGAGTATCATAAAGTGGAATTTCTTCCACACATTTACAGAGAAGGAGGAAGAAATACAGGGACCCTTCTCTTGAGCAGCTTGCTTAAAATAAGAAAAAAAGAGATGGAGAAAGTTTCTTGTAGGAACCTCTGTCACTCCTGGAGACAATGTCTCAGCCATCAGCAAGGCCAATGAACTACAGCTGAGTCCAGAGCTCAGCAGCAGCAGCTTGGATTTGGAAAAAGCTGTCTTTGCAAATCTTATTTGCTATAATTTTGATGGGTTTATCACCTGCTGATTGGTAATGTGTAACTCTCTTGCTTATTTATCATCTGTCCATTAACGGAAAACTTTCTCTTAAAGACTGGAATCTGTTGAGGATTCTAATTGCAAAATGGGGGCAGAGTTACAGCTGAGAGATATTATAAAACTGAGTGAGGAGGAAGTATACTACAGTGGTGTTTAGATCTTTGGAGGGAAAGAACGGACTGTATTGAAGAAGAGTAGTGCTTTTGGCAATTTAAATGTTATAGAAAAATGGGGCAGGAAAACACAGAGTTAGCGAAAGCTGCATGAATGGAAGACTAAGGTTTGTGAGTCTCTGGCTGTAAAACAGAGGGGCAAATAAGGAGAGGGGGAAAAGGGAAAATCT
Source organism: Florisuga fusca (assembly GCA_038090715.1). Taxonomy (NCBI): domain Eukaryota; kingdom Metazoa; phylum Chordata; class Aves; order Apodiformes; family Trochilidae; genus Florisuga; species Florisuga fusca. The sequence goes on from JAAWXA010000001.1 coordinate 19,133,743, forward strand.
TTGGCTCCTGTAAAAGAAGGGTGAAGAACAGACCATTCAGCAAGGCAGTGACAAAAGTTAAGCCTGTACAGGAAATACTCAAAAGGATATTGTGTCAGACAGAAGACCCTGATAAAGTAGATGAACTTTTACTTTGCTTTTGCTGAGACCACTGCTGTAATGAGCTGGAAAAAAAGAGAAAGAAACTGAACAGAGAGGAAAAAGTACAGCTGGGTCTAAGTAATAATAGGTGGCAACTGTGAATGAAATTACTGGGACAAGTGGTCTCTTTAAAGGATAAAAGAGAGTCTTTGACGTAGGGGAAGGAGTGAAGAAGAGGTAAAGGACAAAGTATTAGGTCTGCAAGGATTTGTTGGATTGATTTCCTCTTTGAAATGGTTGGCAGAGGGGAAGTGAGAGGAATTAAAAATAGTAAATAGCCACAAAACTTGCTAACATGATATGTTATTGTAAGGAAAATACCACTAATGTATCCTACGGATGAACAAAATGTGATTAAAAGAAGTCATGTTCACTATTCTTTTGTATGAGAGGGTAACATGTTAGCCTGCACGGTTTTTCTAAGGAATTCTTTAGAAACGTTTCCAAACTCTCTGATTCATACTAGAATTGTAGATTGACATTTTAAAAAAAGAAAAAGACACATGGAAATGTGGTTACAATTTTGTTCATACTGTTACTTTGATGGTGGTATTTCTTATCATGAATATTTCAAAATGCATTTATGGGGGATGCCATTTGGCATATTGCTCAATTTTTGGTTCCTTATTTTGCTAGAGATCATAAAAGGAGGAATCTAATGGGACGATACTGGAAATAAGTTAACTGTTTTGCATTAATTTTAGAGAAAGCAATTTACAAGGCTTCATAGACTTCAAAACACAAAGATATAGTGAAATCAGCATAAAGTTCTGAATAATTATTTTAATGAAGTATCTGGCTTAAAACTTGGAATAAGGAAAAAGATAAACATAAAAAAAAAAAGTGGACTGTGCACAAGGAATGAAAATAACAATATGTAGATACAGTAATGACAGCAACATTTTCCCAGAGCTAAGTTTGATTTGCCGCACCCCAGTCCTGATGGACAAAAGCTGGTTCTGATTTGCAGCCCCCAAACTGCTGCTGAAATCTCCATACTAACTCATTTATGTGGTTTCTTGATTATAGTTGGCTGACGTCCCATCAGTTTGAGGCTGGGCAGAGTGAGTGAGCTTGCATCTGTCGGATTATATCCATGTAGGAGGTTACACTGTCTGTATTGCAGTAGCTTATTACTACTGCATGCCTTTAAAGTTAGCCTGTGTCATGTTACATTAAGCCTACCACATGAAGTAATATAGAACTACAGGCACTGGTACTGGATAGGCAGCAGAAAAACTACAGACTAAACATAAACCATCCACTCCCAGTTTATTGCAGCAGACTGTAGGAGAATGTACAGTAAGGTATTCAAAGAATATTCAGTATGATGACTAGTCCAGCTACTTTTGGATAGTTCCTCCATATATTTCTAGATTTCAGATTTCATTTGTGTTGGCTCAAAGGAGTAATCTCTGTACACTGAAAAACATACTCAGCCTAAGTAATTTCCTGAGTGGAATGTCACTATGAAACGGAAAACAAAACAAGGGCTCCCACAGTACAACAAAACAGGAGTTTCTGGATGAATGAATCAAGAACTGAAAATAATAAAATTACTAGATCACACTGAGAAGACAAGAGAAATGGTTTAAAACTCGGAGAGGGGAGATTTAGGTTAGACATTGGGGTGGTGAGACACTGGCACAGATTGCTCAAGGAAGTTGTGGCTGCCCCCCCTGGAAGTGTTCAAGGCCATTTAGGATGGGGCCTTGAGCAACCTAGTCTGGTGGGAGGTGTCCCTGCCCATGCAGGGAGGTCATAGATTATGTTTAAGGTCCTTGCAACCCAAATCATTCTATGGTTCTGTGATTCTGAATGTTGATATGGTTTACCTTTTAGTTTTTTGACACAGAGGCTGCATATGGACTGTCACAGTAGACTGTACACATTAAAACACACTGTATAGAACATGCTGATTTAAAACTTGTGAAATTCAGTTTACGAAACTGGCATGTATAACATATGGACCTTAGTTTAATTAATCTGCTGTACATGTTTTAACTTAACAGAAGACACCAGCTATGAAGAAGAAGTAATTGAAAAAGGTAAATATCATACAGTATGTTGGATTAGTTACCAATCCCTTTTCATGTTGTGTCAATATAATTTACCAATTAAAAGTGGGGAATTCATTCTTCTTTTTATCTGAAACCTCACCGTACTCAGACCTTCACGGGAAGACTAAGCCTAAAGCAGTAACCATAGGAAGGAAATGCTGTAGGGAACTCCTGCAGCACAGTGTAGCAGGCACTGGAACTGCACTTTAATGCTATATGTTGTAGCAGCAATTTATATTTTTCCCCAGTTACGTTCGTACCTTCAACATTTTAAAACCACCACAATTTCCCTGGCATTTTAAAATATCGTATTTAATAATTTATAACATTTTGTGCTTAGAATCAACCATAAGTATTTTACACTTGGTTAATAAACTAAGGTAGTCATTATAGTTTGAAAAACATACTGGTTTTAATACTCTACAGTAAATCTAAAAGACAACAACTTCTTCACTATTTTCCAAACAACAAATACTTCTTATTTAGCAATGAAAATACTAATACATTTTATGGCCAGAATGGCTGGGAGCAAGTTATAATAACAAAAAAAATTATTGGTAATTACATTAAATTAATTCCTGGTAAAATTGTAAAAGGAAATTTACTTGATGGTTTCCTATCTGGAGTTTAGAATATCTTTCAGGTGTATGAATTACAACTGAACAGATGCCCACCACAAAGGTTTTCCTAATGTTGCAGCACCACCACGTAGGGAGTCAGAATACACCAGCTTACCTTGGAAGGGAAACAGCATGACTGAGGAAGTCCTTGAAAACATATGTTCTTTCAACTGAAGCTTTCATGCTGATGATTTTTTTTTAAATTCAGAATTTGTCCAAGGACATAGTTTCTTATAATAGCTCCCTTTCTGGGTTATAGGAAGCAGATCCTTCCTGATGAGCTATTCAGTTCTTCCATTAGAGGTATAAAAACCAACAAGTCATGAACTTAGAAATAAAAGGATGAAGATAGCTGAAATTGTCTTGAAACACTTACTGTTTTGCCTGTGTTGCCAGAGCAGAATAGCAGAATTAATATGTTTTCTTATATGCAAATCTTGAAAAACAGCCTTAGCAGATACTAGCACAAAGATAAATAAGTTTTTTCAGACTTAAGTACTTTGGTCCTTTGTGCTCTGTTCATCCCTGAAGCTCATGTTCTGTCATGACTAGGCCTTGGCATTTTCCTGACCAACTGGATTGCTTTTCAACCAGTCATATCAAATACTAATCTAGATGTGTCCCCTCCATCAGTGCCTTGCAGCCATACATAATTAACACTGGTTAGGTTTTGTTCCAATTATAATCAAATGTCTTGGGTTAGTGCAGTGGTGTTTTGGAAGCAGAGGGGGGTTCACAAGGGCAGCTCCTGTGAGGAGCTGCTGGAAGCTCCCCCCATTCTAATCCTTGCCCTACCTCTGCCCAAGCCTGAGCAGATACGGGAAGCTGGATGTGCCTCTGTCAACAGTCAAGAAAGGGAAAATGAAACTGCAAAAATATAAGTAAAGGATCTGAAGAGCAAAGTAGAGTATTAAGTGAGAGAGAAATCCCAGAGAAAAGACAACAAGGTCAGTGAAGAAGGAACAGGGAAGGTTCCTGAGCAGAGGTGTCTCCGCAGCCCATGGTGAGTTGGCAGCTGTGCCCTGTGGCCTAGGGAGGAGCACGGTGGAGCAGCCCTTGAAGGACCATGGTGGAGTAAATGTGTATTTGTAGCCTGACTTGTAGAAGCAGCCTGTGCAGGATTGCAGAGGGGGTCAGATGTGGATCTGCAGGCATGGAGGACCCTGTGCCAGAGAAGGTGACTTCCCAAAGCAGCCGTGAGTCTGTGTGCAGCCCAGGCGGGAGCAGTCTGTGCCTGAGGGACTCATGGCAGAGGGGTTCCTGAAGGACTGAAGTGGGGAACTGAAGAGAGAAAACCTTCAGTATTATTAAAAAAAGGAGACCTGCCTGCCATCATTGAAGATTTTATACCTCTTTGAACTAGAAGGGAACAATGAGTAGTGAAAAGTGTTTGCAGAACTTCTTTTTAGGGTAGCCACTCAAGCCTCTTCCGGGGAACTGGGACACCGGTGTGTGTGTGTGTGTGTGTGTGTGTATAATGCTCCTCTGTAATGCCCTTACACTGACACAGGCAGTGTTGGGAGCAAAGAGGATTTAAAAGTCAAGCGGAAGTTACCAGGCTGTGAGCTCACTGGGATCACAAAGACATGGTGAGATGTTTTATACAATTTGAGTGCTGCCACAGAAGGATGGAGACTCTTTAGGAGGGCCAGGATGGGAAGGTGGGAAGGGAAGGTTTCCTTTATGTGTTGGAGAGCAGCTGGTGTGCACAGGGCTCTTCCTTGTGCTGGTTCAGGAGTCAGTGGAGAGCTGATGGATGAAGAACAGCAAGCAAACCAATATGGTCTGCTGTGGTAATTGGCATCTGCTATAGACCTGCTCAGTAAAAGGAAGCAGATGAGGTAGTCTTCAAACAGCTGGACAAAGCCTCACATTCACAGGCTCTGGTCCTCATGGGGGGCTTTAACCACCCTGATGCCTACAACGAGTAGAAGAACAGACAATGATTTTAAGAAAAATACAGAAAATCTGTTGAGTTGAAGATTTGCTGTAAAAGGCCTGGAGGTGGGAAAGAAGAAGTAGCTTCGTTAGTTCACTCCACTGTATTCTGGATTACTTTGCTTGTAAGTAAAAGATTGCAGCAGAAACACCTGGCCAGAAATACCATCATCACCTTCTCCAGGAAATGTACAAAGCTCTGACTAGCAAGTCAGTCTAAAATGCTTTCCCAGTCATCTTCCTCCACCTTGTATTTATCATAAGAAACATTTAAACACTAAATGTTTGTAACTAGGGTCTATGTTTTCTTATGAGTAAACTCAGAATTTGCAACTTAAGTAAAATTCCCTCAGATTACTTGCTTAGATCTGTACTTCTGCAAATATAAATATGTTTCTTAATAACCAATTTTTAAAGGATTTAAAGTTTCTTCCAAAATATTTTTGGCATCATAGCAATAAGCAAATGAAAAATGCCTAAATGTAAGACATTAATGATTTATTAATTTACAAATAATCTTTGTATTTCTAGTTAGTTTAATTGTTCTACTAATATTGAGAATGTAGAAGTATTTTTTAACCAATTTGCCTAATGACAAAACTAAAAAATTAAAAATTTAGATGGCACCTTATTAAAACAGCTTTGGGAATGAAACACTTTCATACAAAGAAATTTTAAAGTCATTTGCTTAGTGTTATTGGATAGCTAGATTTGGAGGTGGCCCATTTATTATCAATTCTACAATTAGTTAGTTGTTACATTTTCCTTTTTGTCATTACAGTCTATTTTTAGACTAAGGTGAGAAGCCTATCACATTCAAGTTTCTAGCCTTTGTCTTTCTCATGTTTACATGAGACAACCATTCCCTCAAAATCTGAGGAAAAAACACAGATTGCTAGATCTTAAAAATTCCAGTTATGTCCAATTTTTCAAAAGTGAATTGAAGGGAGTTACAAGTTAATGCTTGTGATGCTTTTGAACAACTGATTTTGTGCCTTTTGTTTTGTCAAATAAAAGTCCTCTAGGAAATTCAAAACATTTGTGACAAAGCACACATTTGTTGTCAAAAAAAGTGTTGTTGTCTTATTCAGATGGACTATTTTTAAGAATACAAAACTGAGGGTAGAAAGGTGGGTTTTTGTCATACCTAGAAACTTTGGGTCAGTTTTTGGATAGCTGTTTATTTAAAAAAAAAAAACAAACACCTACAAAAAACCAACACAACCCCCCCCAAAAAAATACCAAAACAAAAACCAACCAAACAAAAAAATCCCACCTAAAACCAAAACCAACATATTTTGTTTCTTAAGTTAGAAACATTCCTGACTTTCTGTGCTGTAAAATCTCTTTACTTAGCTGAGTTACTACAGTCTTACAAGTGTTCATTCATGCACAGTATTTCTTTTTTTAGCAAGTGGCTTTTACATATTATCTTGAAGTTTTATTGGCACTGTGCATGTGTGCTCTGCCGAAACTCAATGGAACTCTAAACCATCTGATTTAAAAAGTAAGAACTAGCAGGAGTCTCTAGATTTTTCAAAACCACCTTCTACGTTTGCTTTTATCTGGAATTACTTGTTAGATTTATGGTTCCATTTGCAGATATAATGACCTGAAGCACAGTAAAGGAGGCTTCTCTGCAATCTTAAGAGTTTGGTGCAATTTCACTTGGCTTTCCCTCCTCCAAAGGTAACAAAATCGGCTGTCCTGGAGCAGGAAAAATTTGTCACCAAAGGCATCTCCCAGAGCTCCCCAGGGCCTCTTACTACCCTACCTGTAAGGTCTCTGCTGTCCCCATGGCAGGCATCTTTCTCCAGTTGAAGGCAGTAGTCTGCCTGAACAGAGCTGGGCAGAGATGCTGGAGGGACACCTTCCTAAGCCACAGCAGAGTCAAAGGATAGAAAGAGCTGAGAATGTGGAAGTAAATGGACACTTAGTATGTGTGTAATTGCATGGTTTTCACAATATCTCAGAAAAAAAGATCCTTTGTGAGGACTCTTTATTTCTATACTTCCCCATGTTACTGCATTCCAATTTGTAAAGAATCCAGGAAAGAATACTGTTTTGCAAATGACTTCCTAGCTGTTAAAAGAAAATATTAGAACAAGTAATGCTGTTTCATCCCAGCAGCCAACAAATTGCTATCACAGGTCAATTTAATTTTACTGCAGATAACAGTATCATTTAGCCAGTTCTTTGCTATGTAACAGCATGGGGTTTAAATGCTGTGTGCCACCTCGGACCTTATTTTCTGTGGATGAAGCATACTTCCTGAAATGTTTTTGTAAAGGTGCTGTCTTCTGTTGTTTTTTTTTTTTTTTTCCTGAGGTGCCTGAGTCTACTAACTTGTGAAAGTATGAAGATCCTCATGCATTTGCGAAGTGCTCTCTTAGCAGTGGTGGGCTTCTTTTCAGTGTTCATCTTGATCTCCATTGTCCATCAAGACTCTGAACTCCTGTGTCAGTAAACTAGGTCTGAACAACCTACATTAGAAGCCAACGTGGTGTTAAAAATCAGTCTAAACCATGACTTCAAGGAGCATACCACTGATAAAAACCAGCTAAGAATTTGCCCAACAAAAGACTGTATAAAGGAGATTATTTCTGAAATCCACACACAAAAAAGCAAATTAGTTCACAATATTATAGTATTTCATTCATTAATAACTGAACTTCTTTTAGAAGTTAAAGTTTTAATGCAAGGACTAAGAGCATTAATTTTAATGCTGCAGGGGGAAATGCCTTTAAAACAAAAGTCCTGGGCTAAATTTACTTATGTGGAAGAACAAACATTTCTGCCACAATCTGGCAGCCTCAGAAAATGAACTTCTGGATGAATGAATCAAGCACTGAGCAGTTATGAGCCACCAGTATGATGAAGTTAGGAAAAAAATTTTGACTGAAACTTAGATGGAAGTTCTGACTAGAGAACTCATCAGGCTTTGAAACAAGAAGAGTGTGAGCAAGTAATAGAATGACTTTTGGGGACTGCTGGGATGACTACATGAAATAACTATAATATCCCATTACCTGTGTTTGCCTGGAACTGTAAACTCAGAAGATCTCTTCCTGTTCTGTGTTTGTATACAGACAGACAAGTCTTGCTTAGTTTGGCAAATTGATTACTAGGGATTTACATTTATGTAAAGGAAAATCAAGGAAAATGTTGGTTTGCTACTCAACAAAGAAGTAACCTACAGACTCATAGCATGGTTAAAAAAAAGAAATTAATATCTTTTTCATATTAGCCTTCAGAAAAAGATCAGCTTCAAGCAGAAACATTAATACTGGCAAAAAGGGAAAAGATTTCACTCTCTAATAAGAAGGGGAGAGGTTACGTAGTGCATAACTAACATAGATATTCCCAGATCATCTGTGCTGATAAACTTCATTCATCTCAGGGGACTTAGCTGATTAAAATAGACTCAGAAAGCTTAGTGGTCTTTGACAAATTATGGAGGACAGATGAGATGCTGGAGGACTGAAAAAGAGGAAATGGATTGCTGTTTTTAAAAGGGAAAAAAAGAATTGTCTGGTCTACTTAGTTTCAGTATCTCTATCCTAAGGCCAACAATGTTCAATAATGGAAAAGAAGGTGCACTTAATAAATTTGTAGACAGCACAATGCTGGAAACATTTTAAATATCTTGGGAAGCATTGGAATTCAGTTAAATGTCTTACAGATTGAAGAGTGGTCTGGAAAAGAAAGGATGACTTTGCAATAGGGAAATACTCAACTGCACATGTATGGAAGAGGATCAATTAATTAGATAGTAATTATTCAGAAAAAGATTCAGGGTTAAAGTGGAAAGTGATGAGTTAGCAATAAATATACCAACAATCTTGCACAAAATTGGCAAATGACAGAACTGGGATGGATGAAAAACGGTACAACTCCCAAGATAGGAGGGATTTTCCTTATGTTCTTCACAGAATCAGTGAGGGCTCAAGCAATATTACGTGTTCAGTTTTTAGTGCTGTACACAAAGCAAAGTAGAAACATTCCACAATATGAAGTCTGATCTAGAAAATATGATCTATGAGACAAAAAAAAATGGTTTGGATTGTTTAGCCAAAAAAGAGGGGTGTGGGGGTGGTGTTGAAGAGTGGCTTTATAAATAAAATAGGCTGGAAAGAGGAGAAAAGAAACCCCATATGATTCTTCATATTATCTGATGAACACAAACAGAGATAATGCAGTTACATTGGGGTAAGAAAGGTTTTGTTCAGGCACTGGGGGAGAGAATTTATATGGGAAAGGATTAGGAACAGACTGGGCAGGATGATTAGGGAGTTTGTAGTACTGGAGGTCAACTAGGAAGATGTCTATCACGAATGACAACGATATTGCTGATTCTGTTTTAGACAACAGGGATGGACTAGATGATTTTCTGAAATCCCTTTTAACTTTGCCTCCCAGTGATAAAAAAAAAAAAAAAAGCTGAATGTGGTTTAATCTTTAAGAATTAGAAAATTGCAAAAAAACTATGTTACTTTTAAGTTTTTCATTCATAGACTCCAATCAAATCTAAATAGCTTTATTCTTCCAAAAGATATATGAAGAAGATATTTCACAATACATTTTCATATATCTATTTTATTATTTTTAAACAAGCAAACTGAAGAAGCTTTCTTAGGCTTCTTGCACCATTTCTTACTTTTTTCATTAGCAAAATGGATTAGTTCTTTATTGTCTGAAATAAAAATGCTATTATAGACTTACAGGGTATATGTAATCTTACTTCTGTAGCAGTCAGTCTTCTTACATTTGAGACAGCCTTCAGTGATCTGGAGTGATCCCAGAAGCAGAACAGATACCAGGAGTGTCCACACAGGGAAGTTACTGTTAGTAAGATAAAGTGCACGTTTGCAGTGCATTAGACTCACTGATGGACTCCCATTTGTGGATACTGCCAAGTGTGAGGGACCATTTTCAGCTTTGAGGCTAGACTGACAAATGGATGGACAGACAGAAAATGTACAGATTAATCTCATTTCATTAGGCAGCCAAACTAAATACAAATGGAAGGAAATTACAGTTACTGGATTCCTAGTTGCTAGAGATCAAGGGCAATACGTGATGATCAGGAACCACTTATCTCAAATCAAAATAGAAATAGCACATTTGTTTTTTCTGGTGTTAAAAGATTTAATGAACTGGTGATTAGTGTCACTCCTTGTTAAATCAATAAGGAAAATACTGAATCACTTTAGCATTACTCACTTGTATTAGTAAATTGTGCACACAGACATTCATGGACTTCTGATGGAACAAAAAACGGAATGTCTGAGACCTTTTTTTATAAGAACAAAATGTAATGCATGTATAGTTAGTAATGCTTAGTCATCTTGTAAGTGTCTTTCCTATCTCCCATAAGGAAAAAGAGCCTCACAAGTATTGCTATTTGCTTCATAACAAACAAACTCCAATCTCCTACTCACTGGAATGAACAGAAGCAGTGTTTGCTGGGGTTTGGTTTTTGTTGTTGTTGTTTGTTGTTTTGTTGTTGTTGTTTTTTTTTTAAAGTTTTAGATATTAGAGGACCAGATATTAGCAAAGCCATTCACCTCCTTTAAATTCAACATGGGCATTAATGCTTTTCTAATAAATGAGTTACGCCATGTAGATTCAGTTCACTGAGCAAAGGGTTTGGGTTTTTTTGTTTGTTTTGTTTTTTTGTTTGATGGCATGTTAGGGTTACAGTCACAAATGGCTGTTACAGGTTTTCAAATATCATGGAGGAAAATTATCATAGCAGGAAAGCAGTAAAACCACAAATTGCTTGAAGCTAGTACACAGCTTTGCTTCTGCAGGTTGGGCATTATGCCCAACAAGACCGAGTGGCACAAAAATCTACTGCTGCTGATACGTGCTGGCAGCTGAGGGATTTGTGAGAGGCTTTTGAATGCAGCAAGGGGCAAGGCTTGTGCAGCTCCCTGGAGATGGGTTTTATGGACCAACTGAGGGCATTGATGCAGGGTGTGTAATGAGTTACAGATACCTCTCTTGGGGTGACTTTTACCCCCCGCTTCCTCCTTATCCTGCCCCTTCCCTTTCTCATGCCACAATATAAATTCACACTTGCCCCAAAGGAAAACCTTCTTTCCTTAAAGTTCTTCGGCAAAATTTCTCCTGCCACGCATTCCTTCTTCCAGAGTCAGTTTGAGTTAAAATCCATAAATTCTGTAATCAGCGAAATCTGCTTCAAATCAACAGGTTCCTTAGATCCTAGATTTCTCTACTTTCAGTTTTGTCTTCTTGATACATACAGCCAAGATACTTAATAGACCAGCCTCTGCATCTCACCCTTTTTGTACAACACCTTTCCAGGCAATTATTTCTCCTCACTGTTTTTCAAGTCCCTTCTTTCTCAGATGGCAATGTTCCTACCTTTCATGAATAAAATGCCTTTTCTTTCTCCCATCTGCATCACTGGATAGTAATTTTTAATCAAGTATTTCTGACATGCCAATTCTCAGTTACCTGAAATAATCATTACTGCTATGAATGCTCCCTGAAAGTTTACAAATGAGCAGGCACAGTATACCCAAGTTCTCATGTTACGTGTAGACAAGCAGATATACCAGGAAACAAGCGTAAGATGTGTCTTTGACATGCTCAAGAAATGCTTCTGTGCCTCTGTGGTTTCTTGCTTTTAGTTGCTAGAAAAACGTGAGAAGCTTTCCTGACTTCAGTTGATAAATCTGCATTTAGGAAAATGTAGATTTAGAAATCTGAATGTGTCAGGCTTTCCACATGTACATAATTTTCCCATATCCATTATCTCAGTGGTTCATTTTTCATGAGTAGTTTTCATTAAATAAACATGTCTCAGCATTCTTTCTACATTTATTTCCAATTTTCCAAGTTTCTGTATCATTGTATTAGTAATGAAAAATCACTAATATAATGGAACGAACGATGTTTTTGTTAAAAATGCATTGCTTTCACCTGCATGAAGAAATTTCCTATTCTAAAGAATGTGAATAGACCTTAAAGAAAGACATTAAAAATACCGTTTAAAGTGTAGAACTCACCGTACAGAAAGAAAATTCAACCTGTCTTTTCTTTTTGAAAAACTAATGCATTTATTCAAAGGTTTAATTTTTTTTAAGCCTTCAATTTCCCCAACTTTTTAGAGCACAGTGTTAGAGCTGAAATGCAGTGAGCCACTGCTTTAAGAAATTCCAGTGCCGCAGCAGCTAGTTAAAATAATGTCCTTTCACCTAACCACATTTAACTGAGATAAAGCAACACGAGATTTAACAGCTTCCAGCAGTGCCCAGTGATTGAGTGGCTAGCACAGACTGCGACAGAAGGTCAGAGGTTCATTCAAAGGGCATGGTGCATATAAACCCTCTCACGTGGTAACAGGCCAAAAGTAGATTTCATTTGACTAGATTCAACTACACTGGAGTTAGGGAGATGATTATATCAGCCTTGGAATTAACGGAGAGCTACAATAACAGGAAGAGATCATGTACAATCTAGTGTAATGGTTTGCAGCAATCCTGCTTTATCCCATGAATGAAGACTGCAATACTGTAGGTACCAGTAATATTCTTCTGCCAGACGCACATTGGAAGCAGACAGTTATTTAAAAAAAAAATAGTTATGAGTGAAAATATCTGTAAAAGCTTACTAGAACATGATGTAGGCATGATTTCACTCAGAGTTAGCTCATTATCATGTCTGAAGCCAAGGAAGTAATAAGATAAAAGGTTTAAGGTCACAATATTAGATGTCACTGATTGTCAAGATACATTATGTAACCAAAATATTGTGACTAGCCACACTCATCACTATTTTAGGGCCTGTGATGAGGAGGTAAGAACAAAGGGATAAATTGTGATTACAGGGCTCAGCAATTCCTTACAATGCTTGGATTTTTTGCCGATGTGATGAATATTTCAGATACATCCTGAGATCTTTACATTTTTCACTGACAAGGAGACAAGATGCATTTTGCATCTGCTAAAGACTTCTGATTGGCACATATGTTGAAAGACTGGCCCAAGATTGAAAGACAGAGTGTTCTTCAAAAGCTGTAGCCATGAAATATTTATTCTTTTCTCTTTCATAGAAATGCATTTGATGACTATATGACATAAAGTGCCACTAATAGCTCTGGACAAAATTATATGGCTCTAAAGACTATTAAACTATTATTCTTGGAGGGTGGAAAAGGTTTCATTTGACACATACAATCACAATAGTATTAGCAAGGTTTTGTTTACAACCTACCCTGGAAAAAAAATGTGGTATATTATCAAGTGTTTTTTGTACTGGCAAATCAAATCTGACAATCACAAATGGCAACACTGATATTTTGATATATTTAGTATATAGTTTATCTCATAATCTTTTGAATGGTCTGTTTATTAATTTTTAAAAACTTTACGAATTCCAGTGAATACTAATAACGCTGTTGAAAATATGTTTTGTTTGCATGTAAGTGTACATATTTTATAGAGTAAGTCATAGGCACATGAATTCCCTACTGTTATTTAAGTCTCTGAAGTCAGCTGAAAAGCAAAGACACTCATACATACATAATGTCTAGCATGACAACATGATAATTATGTGAAAACAAAAAGGGTCCTTTGTAGAAGTTGAACCAAATTTTTTTTATAGAAAGACCTATAAGGCATTGCTGCATCACAGAAATCATCATATTATTAATTTTACATGAAAATTTGTAGGACCCATGTATCTGGAAGCATTATAAAATACTAAAAACCTTATAAAAACTTAGAAACCTGAGAAAATACTAAAATACTTATAGGCTAAATGAACACAGTTACCATCCCGTAAATCATATTATCTCAATATCCATTTTCAATCATATGTGTTTCATAATCTTCCTGCTGCAAAGCTCTCAGTTGTATTTCCCATTGGATTGCCTGTTTCTTATTATCAGTGCCTGAAGAAATGTAGTACAGTCATGCAACATTTTCTAAAGTGGACTAAAAATGCCTTTCTGAGAATTCAGTTTATCTTTCCCTTCTGAAGCGGTAACTACTTTTACCCCAGATAATGTGTAAAAAAAAGTACTTAAGCCAAAGTAAACTAAGCAGTGGCATCATGGCCAAATCAATCACAGATATTACCTTTTAAATAGTGAGCTGAAACTAGCAGACTGAAGTTTAATAGTCACATGTTTTGGAAAGTTACTTTGCTTAAAAGACCTTTTAATATACTATATATTGTATGCTATAATATATTATAGTATATATGGAGTTATTAAAAGTTTGCATGTTGAGTGAAGTATACAACTAATAATGCATATATGCACTCTTAAAAAAAATGGGCTACATGAGTCTGCAATTTTAAAATGGTATGCAACCAGGAACAGCTATAGCATGAAATGATGGCAAATACTGCTTCCTCCTGATTCAGATGTCTTCTAAACTGGATGCTAGATTTGCTGTGAATATTTTGTGAATGTGAAAACACTGACCACAGGAATTTGGTACATACTTTCCTCCTTTCAAAATACCAGGGATCTGATTTAGGTTATTAGGATTTCAGACTAAAGATTCTTATGTGGTTTATTTTTCATATTTGAGCAGTAAACATGGTTTGTTATTTGGTTCTATAAACTGGAAATGTGTTTTGATAAGTACTATAACCATAAAGTTTGACATATATATACATCTTAAATTGCTGTATTATTCCACTGTAAACTGAACAGCATATTTTAATGACCATATTTTTTAGGCAGAACAATAAAACCAGCTATTTTCATCTTGCAAAGGTCTTTTAACAGTATGTAAATATCTTGAACAACTAAGTCTTAGTGTGCTCATGAGTAGTTGTTTGCTACTGAAGACAAAAGACATGGTGAAAAAGATGGGCAGGAGAGTCTGTTCAGGAAGTCCCCTGCTGGTAGGACTTTTTTTTTTTTTTTTTTTAAAGAGCAAGAAGGGATTAAGAGATAAGGCTAGAGAACCAAGCAATGAAATTTGAGAACTGCAAACTGTGAGTGGGGTTTTACTGCAGGAGGTAGGAAGCCACCAGCTGGACTAGCACTTGCTTCACCAAGAAACCAAACAAGAATAAACAGTTATGGTTCCATGGTGGGGATGGAGTAATTAAATATTGTATGTTGCAGTGTTCCCCTGCTGTTCTTTTTGTTTCTCCTTTCAATAAAGTACTTTTGGCTAAGCCATCTGATTCATATTTGGAAGGAGAGAAAATCAGCTGACTGGGCAACAGAAAAAATATTTTAATTTTCCCAATTTTCTATATGGGGGTTTGAGTTGCTGTTTATTGCTCTTGAAAGTTGAGACTGGTTGTTGTTGCTGCTGCTAATCATGCAGCTAAGTGGGTGATGGGGCTGGTCTGAATGCTGGTCATGAATGATTGCTCCTAAACAACCAGGTGAAATTCAGATAGCTGTACCATTTTCAAACCCATACAAGTACCTGAAAATACCTATGTTACAAGTAAGCTTATAACCCTGGACTTTAGGTATTCAGACTTTGATTACTTCAGGGATCTGCTGTCCAAAGTACTGTGGGACAAAGCCCTAGAGGGAAGAGGGGCCCAGGACAGCTGGCTAATATTCAAGGATCACCTTTTCCATGCCCAGGAGCAAAGTATACTGACAAAGAGGAAGGCAGGAAAGAATTCTAGGAGACCTGCCTGGATGAACAAGGAGCTCCTGGACACACTATCACATGAAAAGAAACTCTACAAGGAATGGAAAAAAGATACATGGAGTGGGGGGCATATAAGGAAGCTATGCGAGCAGAAGGAGACCTGGATAGAAATGCCAAAGCTCATTTAGAACTAAATCTAGCCAGGGAGATCAAGGAGTATAGCAAAAATTTCTATAGCTATATTAACAGCAAAAGGAATACTAGGAAAGGTGTGTCTCCCCTCAGAAAGGAAACAGGTGAACTAGTGACAAGTGATACGGAGAAGGCTGAGGTCCTCAATGACTTTTTTACCTGATCCTTCACTGGCAAGGGCTCCAGCCAGACTCCTGAAGTCACAGAAGACAATGGCAAGGGCTGAAAGGAAGAATAGTCAATTGTAAGTGAAGATCAGGTTCATGACCATCTGAAGATCCTGACAGTGTACAAGTCCATGGGACCCAATGGAATACACCCACGGGTCTGCCTTGAGCATCTCATGGAAGAGGCAGTTGTCAGGAATAGCTATAGACTGGTTCCATGGACTGCATATTCATTACAGGGGGCAAGGGTTGTAGCAGAGGGTTCTGCCTCAGTGTGTCTGCCTCAGTTTCCCTTTATGGTTCATTTTCTCTCTGTCTCTCAGTTTCACTGCCCCGGTCTGGAGCTGGAGTGTTCCCATGGGAAAGCAAGGGCTTAGCAGACAGGAATGCTAAAAATCTGGAACTTTAGGACTTCAGGATTCTTTTGAACATAAGAGAGAAGATTGTAATCATTGTCTTACCACATTGCCTTAGGGTATTATTTTAATTATTTTTCTGTATCTAATATAAAGACTATTAATCAGTAAGTTGCTAGCACTCAGACAATTAGCCTTTATGTAATAGTTATCTGGTTATTCTGTTATTTGGGTATTCTGTTGTTAAGGTACTTTATTGTTTCATTACCCTGATATCCTCACATTTAGGTAATCCAATTTATGCTCTTTAGTCCAATTTTTAAGATCTTTTACTATTTACAATAAATCTTTGTTTTGTGCCTAGACATCTTGCCTGCTATCTGACCTCAATGGGACTGGGGTGCCTCAGATGCATGTGGGTGCACCTTCTAGCTTATTTTTAACCTATTTCATGCTTTCTTAATAGCTACAGAATATGAAACAAATCTGAACAGTGGGGTGGGACTCACTGGGAGACTTAATTCAAAAACATCCTGATTTCAACAAAGGGACTAATATAGAGGCCCTCAAAGAAAACTTTAATATCATGATCTGCTTTAATTTTCTCTGCTTTTACATACTTAGTTTGAAAGAAAAAGAATACTTTTTGTGTGTTTGTTTAATTCTTTATGATATTATGCTTAAAAGTCTCTATATTGTCTTTGATTGAATCATCTATCGATGATTACCTCTGGACTGCACAAGTGAAAAGCTTTCCCTGGATCTAGATGGAATACTAGACTGAAAATACTAATAAAGTGCAGCTGCTTGATTTCTGAGTAGCTTGGTGGTGATTGGGCCAGAATGCAGAAAACCACTGGCTACTTCCAGGTGAAATAATTAGTTTTTCAAGACCTGATTCACATTTCTTTCAGGTTCAAAAAAGGTTTCTAGCAAGACTTATGAAGGCACATTTAATTATAAAAATTGTTCAGTTTTCTCCTAATTCACCTTTTTGGCTCACTCAAAACACTGGAACAAGCTCTGTACAAGAGGAGTGCCCACGTGCTCCATTTGACATGCCAGAACAGTGTATTCCATGGCCATTCTCCTTCTTGAGGTCTTCCGACCATGGGCAATGAGAGGGTCATGTGGTTTTCATAACCATCCTACATTTCTCATTAAGTAACATAACATATATTCCCCACATAACTGTCCTATGAAATCTGTGCACCAGACTACACAATGAAATGGGAGGGGATTTTGACCAAGGAAACGTTGGGCTTCACTTCGCTAGGAGATCAACAATACAGATGATGAATGAAAACTCTTCTGGTAAGTCACCTACTTCTGTGGATTCCTCTCTCCTGAAATTTTATTTTTGAGTTACGATAGTCACTCTTAGAAGATTGCAAGGTTCTTTGTTTCTTTTTTCTGGCTGTGCTTATGAATCCAGAAACACTGTGGCAGTAGCCAAATTTTTGTCTCCTGTGATGAAGGACTTCCTTTGTTTTTCTT
The DNA here is from genome assembly GCA_038090715.1 of Florisuga fusca. Taxonomy (NCBI): domain Eukaryota; kingdom Metazoa; phylum Chordata; class Aves; order Apodiformes; family Trochilidae; genus Florisuga; species Florisuga fusca. Next base: position 19,151,318 of record JAAWXA010000001.1, read on the forward strand.
CTTTCTTCCCTTGAGTTTCTTTTTTAATTCCAGTAATACACTATCAGCCTCAAGAAATGCATATGCAAATTAAAAGGGATGTATCCAGTGGTAGGATTATATATACTTTTTGCTTTGGGAAAAACTATTATTGCTTACTTTGTAAAGGACATGCTCTTCATAATACCTAATTAACATTTTCCCCTTTCATGGAAGAATAATGGGTTGTAATTTAAGTCTCAGTCAATATTATTATGACTGATGCTGTATTAGTGATAACATCAGAAAATGCTCTCTTTTAAAGAAAGCTACCCTTACTGAAATATTTGAGTTCCTTCTACGTGAAATGAATAGTGACAACCAAGTCCCTTGTGGATTGCAAAGAGCCTCCAGAATTTCTTCCAGTCCCTTAAAGGCTTCTTATTTTTCTTTCTTTTATTTTTGGCAGGGATTTATTAGGTGAAAAGAGCTGTCATGATATCACAACTGTGTTTATGATGGAAATGTCTTTTCAAAGTTGATGTTCATAAAGCTCTAGACACATCCACTGTTACCTGGGCTTTTGGGTTTTTCTGTAGTCAGAACCCCTTGATGGTGGACTCTTTATTCTTACATTGGTTTTAATAATCTGTTTTGTTTTACAGGATAGCAACAAGAATAGGGTTATGTACATCAAAATTAATTCTCCTAATTGAGCTAAAAATCAATCTATTAATTGCTTTGAAGATTACTTTGAAGATCAAAGCCTCAGATTGGCATCAGAAGCTTACTGAAAGGCAGCAAATGACATAAGCATGGGCTTTATATGCCCAGATGCAATAAAGTGCTTGAGTATCCTCTGTATCTGTCTGACTAGACACTAAGCTTCTGATACATTGAACCAGTTCAATGCTCAGAGATTTATAGCTCAGAATTTCCAGTTCTTCATCCAGAAGCAGGAGACACATTTTCTAGAAAGTTGGAAGGAAAAGGAACCATTTAGAGATCTGTAAGAACCTCATTATAAAGTGTAGTAAAAGTCCAATTAGACCTTGAAATGAATAAGCATTTTATCTAGCTCTTAAATAATTTTCCTTTCTGATTAGCATCACTTTTCTCTCCCCTGATTTCTACTTGTACTAGTGAATTTTTATGCAACAGGTGAGATTCTCCTAAGTGTGCTGATATTTTGGGTTTTCTCCTTAGAAAAGGAGAAAACACATAGTTTACCTTGAGACAAAAAGAAACCAAACCCAAATCAAACAGAAGTTTTTGATCCATTGTCTGTTCTCAGATTTGTTCTCATATGTTCTCAGAAACCTCCAAAAAGGCAAAGCTTGGAACTGAATATATATAATTTTTGATGATTACAGATTTTTTGTGCCCAGTATAACGAGCCAGATAGCATATGATAGTTTATGCTGCTGAACACCATAATGAATTGCCTTTCTTCTCCAATGTCAGATAGCAGATTAGCCATGGAGCCAAAGGAGGGTTCAAAAAAAGGTGAGAGCATGCATCAAGACAGAATCTACCTTTCCTCCCTGGTTTATTCTTACGTTCCAACACTCTGCCTACAGAGAAAGATTATACTGAGCTTTTTAGAAAAGAACTACATCCACAGAAGATTTCCAAACAAGATATTTCAACTAAAATTTATACTTTTTTATATTTAGGAAAAATTGAAGACAAATTTGTTTAAAGAATATTTCTATAATTTGTTATACTGACTAAAAATGAAGCTATGCATGAAAAGGAAACTCATTACTTATATACAAATATTTTGGGGGAAAGAATGAACGAGGTCCTTATAGTTCTTTGCTCTAAGAAAATCTAAGTAAATGGGCAAAATTTAATAAATTACTGAAATTATTTTTCATTTATAATAAACACAAAGCATATGAAAGTGGTTTAAACTGACTGGGAAATAATTTGTGAATATGGCTGACATTCAGGAAAACTATTGCCTATTCATATTTGCACTAATGGAATTACGTCAATTTAAAAAAAAATTAAAAAAATTCTTTGCTATTTGATTCTATTACATATACATATATGTTTCTTTCCTTTGCTCATCTGTTGCCTGCCCTATCTATCTTATGGTAAATATATAGGAAAAACGCCATGTTTTGCTGCAAAGCTGGAGAACTTTTAGCAGAGTAGCAACTGTATATCTTGTGTGTTTTCTGGGCATCATTTGTCCCTTTTTATTAGTAGCAACTGCTGAAGCAGAAGGAATTTTGATACTTTTTAAAGTCATGTAAAGTCTTCCTCCTTAAAAAAAAATAATGTTTTTCTCTATAGCTAATTCTGAAGAGCAGCTGGAGAGGGTCCAGAGCAGCTGAATTCAAGTGACAAATAAGAAAATGAGGCTTTACGTCCCTCCCTCCTCCAATTTAAAAAGAAGATCTGTACATGGGGTATTTATTCATTGTTTCATATGTAGATAATCCTCTGTAAATGGTAAAGAACTGGAAATTAGAAAAACAGTAAGGAATAATACCACTGGGAGTAATTTGCTTGGACTTCACTTACCTAAAATTACTACAATTATTAAATGTGTTGGGGAGAAATAATGAAACACTACATCGTCTCTACCAAAATGTACAAATTGTATTTCCTGCTACAGAAATTGTTTGAGAGATATAAAAGAACATTATGTCATGATTCAGCAACAATTTACTTCCGATTTAATAGCAAATTAGATTCAAACACTATCATTAATTGCCAATTGGATAGGAAAAATATAGAGAGATTCTCTGTGTCCCAAGAGATATTTTGCATTTGGCACATTTGCTGGTTCTTAAATGAATGTGTTTTGCCAATAGTTTTCCTATGAGTATGCCATAGCCCAGTGACCTTCAGCTACTTGGGACAGCCTGAGGCCATCTGGTGTTTCAATGCTTCTATTCATGCACAGCAATGATGCCCAAGAAGGCTATAATGCTCTGGAAGAAGTTTTCTAGGAAGAGCTGTGCCATACCAAAGAGGTTTTTGATAAAACTTTGATTCCTCCTGCAAACTGAGGACGATGACTTGAAATACACTGATGATCAGTCAATGACCACTTCCATAATCATCATGCCATCAGTAATTTATCAAGGCAATGTCCCCAGAGCCAGGGAAAGAAGCACAAGCTGTGATTTTAAAAACTATTTCTAAGACTATTAAAAATATTACCAACAGTAGAATAATCTATAATTTGCTCTAAGCAAATGAAGATTGTCCAGGACTGTAGTGCTGTACTTTTGACAAAATTTTTCCCTATGAAAAGGTGATGATTTTATCATTGGAACATTTAAATGAAATTTTTCTTATCAGATGGTTCAGCGTAATTTGCCAGTATGCTCTGGAACAAAATAACTTTCTGGGTAAAGCAATCTGTCAAAGAAACTCATATTAACTCTACTAGACCCTTTAAAAATAAGTATTTCTTCTTTTTTTGTGTTACTAAATACCAACAATAGCTCAGTCATTTTTTGTGTGCTTCTTATTTTGTTAGCACATTAGAAAGACACCATATATAAAAGTATCCAGTATTTGAAAAACGTTCTATAACAGAATGCCTTTTTATATACACAAAACATTAATGACAAAATGAACTCTGAATTGCCACTTCCCTTTATGCAGGCATAAGCTAAAACACATATAAACAAATCATGGATACGCACCAAGTCATGAAGTAGTCTTTTAGTATTCACAACATCTAATTTTGCATTTAACTTCAGCTGTCTTCAGCTAACTTGAATCAGCTCTTAGAGCAGCCTCCCTCCCTCCACTGAGTAGGAGAAAGCTCAGTAAAACTCACTTCCATATACACCTTAAATTAGATACCTAAAGCAGATGGACTGAACACCTGTCTTTGTTTTCTGCAGAATTTTTATGACGTTTGGCTTTGAGTAAGGTCTTTTGCAACAGGGGAGGATTCTGCTTACCTGAAAAAGGCATTACAAATATTGTTACAGTAACCTGATATAGCTCAGCTCATCCACAGAATTCTCTTTCCCTCTTTTTCATTTCTGATTTAAGATAAGGAAGAACATCTTCCTTTGATTGGTAGTTTCGGAGCTGTCCCATTTCCACAAAATATGTCCCATTTTGTGGGCCCAATTCCAGTGCACTGTTCCAAAAACTTTGGTTTAAAATCTAAAATATAGAGACACAAACCCTTTTTCTGGCATAAAGCAACAAGAAAACATACAGGTAGTACAAAGCAATTTTTTGAATATTTTCTGGATAAAACATGAGCAAAATTTTTCTATGATTTTACTTAAAACTCGAAGGTTTAAAACAAATATTTTTACAACTGTAACTAAATTTTTAAAATTAATTGCTGTAATATATAATAAATATACAATAAGTGTATATAAACAGACTTGCAATACATCTTATGTGGTTTTCAGGTCTTTTTTTTTACTGTATAGATTCAGTTACATTTTGCTGGCTCAGTTGTACAAGTGCTTTACGTTGCCAGGCTGATAAGAAAAGGAAAATGGTCATTTGGAAGGGAGACGACATAGGATGTATAGGCACAGGAGTTTAAGATTAAAAAAAATTGTATTACTTTGTTGCCTCTGTCTCCAGATAGCAAAAGGCAAAACTACTTCCCAGTTTCTGGCTCTTTCAGAAGTAGATGTGTCACCAGACTGGTGCTGGGAGGCAGGGCTAGAGTGCTGGCCATGCCTGTGAAAACTGTATTTCAGTAACAGAATTTAAATGTATAAACAAATGCTTTAAATCATCTTAATTTTGTACAAGAGTCATACATGCTAAAATTCCACGGAAGATGTAGAAAACTTTCCAGCTGTTAAAAGAGTGAACCAGCCACTGTGCAGTTTGGGGATTTGTCATTTGGAAGGCATTTTGGCAGTGACAGAGTGTACACTCAGGGTGACAGGGGCACAAGAGGTCATCTACACTTCCTGGAGGAGGAAGCGTTACAGAGTTTAACAAGAATACAAAGATGAGCGCTCTTTGCAATTAACAGGAAATTTCTATATTGCTTTAAAAAAGAGTCTTCTGTGCTGAGGACATGGAGCTCTTCAGTACTGTTCAGAGTAGTATCAATCTCTTTTTTATTGAAAAAGGTAGGGAGCATTTCTATGAAAAAATGCAAATTAATATATGTAACATACATACTGTATGTTGTACTGCTTGGAAATGAACAAGGCAGTTACTGCTGACTGCTAAAGTAAACAAGCTTATGATTTAACAAAGGCACAATAATGTCTTTCTCTTCTTTATGACAGAACAAGATTCTTGTCTTGTGATCTAGGCTGGAAACAAATTTCTGTGACAAATGCACACTCATTATCTGCCGAGATTAGAGACCTACTTAAAATAAATCAAAACCACTCAATGTCTATGCACTGGTTTTACATACCAGTGTGTTGACCTCTCTGGGAGACTGAAAGGTTTTGAACTTCAGCACTGTCACTTGAACAATAATTTAAGATTACGATAATTTCAGGCATATCAGATGAAGAGGAAAAGCTTGATGCGAGCCTTTGGGTAAGGTGAATAATAGAAACATGAAAACGCTGTAGGAGGAAAGCTTCAAGCCAAATCAAGAATAGACAAATAAAGAAGTGTTTGTTGGGAACAATCGTTTTTCTGGGATAAAAACATTTATACACAGATCAGCCAGGCTTGGTACAGAAGTTTGAAAATGACCAGATTAAAATATAGATGCTAAGTCCATATTGTAAACTCTAGGTGTGCTCTTGCGTGATTAATAGAATGAATCTCCACACATGTAGTCACAATTCTGTATTATTCAACTAGAATAGTCAACTTTTGTCAAGCTAATATTTTCAAAATATCTGTTTGATCATGTTTCACATGTGGTTTTATTTAAGAAAAGACTAAACAGAAGGTATTTCAAGCTCATCTCCAAACATTTTTTTTTCAAAAAAATTATAAACTGAAAGCCCACCATAAAAAGAAAAAAAAGCTTTCATAATCTTTCTTTTAATGTCATAGAATTACATTGTATTAGCTAACAATATATATTTGAAATGCCTAGAAATCCAATATTTTCCTGAGAAAAAGACGAAAATATCAAATGTTTGTCAGAAAATGCAAGTGCTAACAAAATGTTGAGACAAGCAAGAACTTTTGTATATAGAACCAAAAATACTTTGAGATGTTTTCCTAATGCTGCAGGTTTGGAAGTTTGTTTCTCTTTAAAAGCTATGCAAAACTGCTTTTGCAATAATCCTCTGTATCTATCATCTGGTTTGATTAATCTCCTAGAAAAAATTCAATAATGATTCACAGAAATTTCAGACAATATCTGTGTAATGTCATACAGCAAGGCCTGGAAGAATAGAGAATCCATCACTTTCAAAGATGACACTATATTCCATTAGCTGGAGTTTGGCGTGGCTTTTTAAGAGGCTTTAAAAAATATTTTTGAATTTTTAAACACATTAGAGAAACACCACAATGGTTTTCCAATTGTAAGTATGTAAAGCACATTTTTCTGTAGCATAATTGAAACCTAATTAATCTCTTCCCCTGGAGATCTTTTGGAGTTGAAGGTAGTGACTATTATAGGAAGAGGATTTAGTAACAAGAGGCATTTCCATTTACAAATATTTCCCCTGGAGCATCAAAGGAATGTTTGGAAATACATTGCAACAATTTGACTTAAATGTTTTGAATATGCATTATGCATGCCATTTATCCTTGTTGCCCCCCTGTTTCCACATATATGAGACAGAAACATTTACTCAATATGCTTGCATGACTTTTGCAGAAATTTATTAATTAGTATTTCAGCTATACTTGAGAAGTATTATGTAGTATATCAACTGAAATTTTCATGAAATCCTGAACACTGCCTTGGGAAATAATAGCAGGGTTTTTGGTTTTTTTTTCATCGGACCTTAATAAAATGGCACATTCATATGAAAACAATACATGAAGATATTTTATTGCGGAGAGGGGAATTAAAACAGCTTTTTATTTTTCTCTAGCTCTTACTAATATTATAGATTTGTATGAGAGCAATATATAAGGAAATTTTATTGGACAGTAGAAATTAAAGCATAAAAGTATCTTTCAGAGAATGAAAAGTCACATTCATCTGACAGCAAAATATGTTGTATGTGCATAGAATAAGTAGTATATTTACAGGCTACTAGTTTAGTCTGCTATCAGTTGATTCAGATTGTACATTGTTAGTTAAAATAACAGAGATTAAACTTTCTATCTCTCCTAGTTAATTCCTTCCTAAACTGTTTCAGTATGTTCTGTGCTGCCTTTGACTTCTATAAGCACACAGAAAAAGACTAAGAAATCTACCTCAAACTTGGGTTTGGATCTGTTACTCAAATATCTGCTACTGGTGCACTGAATATGTTTCCTTCAGTCTCCCAAAGGCACTGCTTTCAGATTTGCATTGACTCTAAAAATAGATTTGACTCAGAAAAAGAGGAAAGGAGTTTATCCTACACAAAAAAAGGCCCGTATATGCTCTATACAGCTGAACATGTGAACATGGACAGAGTTTTATCCCCAGGATGTAAATATGGAAGGTTTTATCTGCCAAACATTCTGTCACATTTGTATTTAATTTTTTGTAAATAAGCCAGCAAAAGTGAAGATGGAGGAATAAAATGCATCCTAATTTTCATAAAATTTTTATAACACATAGCACGTATAATAATAATAACGAAGGTTGGGTCATTGTTGAGAAAATAGACAACTGACATTTCTATTTAAAATAGACAAAGAAAGTATCTGAGAAATTTGAATAGAAATATTTTTCTAAATGCCAGTAAGTTTGTTAACGTTCATATTTCAAAATTTTCCATCTGTCTAACAACAGAATGTGATTTAAAACTTAGAAATTAATTTTGGACTGTTAAATTATTCCTTTTGGTATTGTGACAATACCAGTTAGTATTACTACCAGTAGTACTACTACTTTTTCCCATTTAAATCTTTTCCATACCTGGAGAACACATTTTAAAATTTTTACTTAGTTTTATTTGTTTATTTATTGTTTTGGTTTGTTCTGGTGGCTTTTTGTTTGGTTGGTTTTTTTATTTTTTTCTGCGTGGGGGAGTTGTTTTGGTTTTCTGGTTTGTTTTTTTTTTTTTTTCTCAATATTAAATAATTCCACCAAGTGACCCTTCTGTTCACTTAGCTTTTAAAAAAAGTGATCTAAACTGGCTTTGTTGTTTGCAATCTAGTTTTAGCTACCAGGAAGGATTTTGATGACTTGGATGTTCTTCAAACACAAAAAAACCCAGGGAATTTTTCATAATATCCTCTTGTGCACTCCTATTAGTTGAAGGGCAATGTTCAATAACACTGGTCCATACAGGCATTTATGCATATTTTAAATAACAATAGAAACACATAAAATGTGTTATGTGTATATTACGAATAGTTTAATTAAAGCATACATATATTTCCTTTAGCGGGACAATTAACAATTGCACACATTCTAAGTCACAGCTACTTGATTTTCAGATCTCTCTAGGTACTCCAGAACACCAAGATATCAAAATTGCTCTTCTCACATCACATACAATGGTTCCTGCCTCAGTGCTTCCAACTGGTAGGCATCTGCTCTTGGGTAACACTCAAGTAGTAAAGTCTGGTTGGCAGAGCAAGACTGCTCATCTCAGAGGCTTTTCCCTATTTTTCCAATGGTTTTTACTCATTTCTGTCTGCAATAATCTTCTGAACTTGCTCTACACTCCAGCAATTACTGGTGACTCAATTACTTATCTTAATAACTACTGCTTTAAATATCTACTTAGATCAAAATATCACCTCAATAATTTATATATAACTGTTTCCACAAATGAAATGGCTATGTGGAAGAAATAAAAATACAGGGTTTTTAAATCCATAGGTCATCTCATTACAGATCCTGTTCAGTTCACAGTGTAGCCAATAGAACTCTTCTGAATGGCCTTTGATAAGGACTTTTTTTTTTCCAAAGGTACTCAAATATCCACGTATTTATCTCTAAACAAGGTATTTAATTGAGAACACTTAATTACAGGGTGCTGCTCTTTCATTTATGTCTTATGAAACTTGCCATTCTGTATAAGACACTAAAGCTTATCTGTATAGTTTTGTATTGAATGTGTTGTTCAAGGTACAAGCAGAACTCATGAGACTGCCTGGGACTGACGGATGAAGTTCCAGGAACACTGATTAAGCCTCACTTACCTGAAATGGCTAACCAGAAATTTCAGGCATTTCACTGCATTTTTTCCCTCTTTTTTTTTCAGATGCCATCCTGAAATAAACATGCCAAAACTCTGCTTTGCTGACTGCGTCATCAGAGCTTGCAAATGCTTGCACTTCTCTGACAGGCATTGTGAATCACAGTTATTTTTTCTCCCAATGTCTACGAGGTCTGCCACCTGAACTGGCATACTTTGTAAGTGCCATCAACTTCTCCTCAGGGCTTACAAGCTATACTTGCTCTTTCAGAAGAATCCGAAAATGTTGTGAACCATAACTATGTTTCTGAGAGAACTTACAAGTTCTGCCATCTGTGCCTGCAGTGCTTTAGAGCATCATAATATGGATATGGAGATATTTTCATCATGGGGTTTACGATCTCTACCAGCTGCATCAGCAGAGATTGTTAGTGCTGTGAACCACAACCATTTATCTCTCAGCACAGACGCCTGCTTCACTTTTTCATACTTAATAGTCTATATCTGCTTGACCCGCTCTTATACATACATGTATATTTTTCAGCAAAATAGCAAAGAAACAAATAATAATCCTTTAAAGCAGATCTCTAATCACCGCAGAGCTCTACAAATCTCCAAATATTTACATCAGTTCAACTATGACCTGTCTAGACTGAGAATTTACTGCAAATACAATTATTGTGATAGCCATACCAGTTGTAACCCTTTCTGTAGTTTGACAAAGCCTCAGGTCTTGCTGTTATTCACAGATTTTGAGAAAGTATTTCCTCTTGTAAGTAGAAATGTAAGCTATCTTTATGTTGTTCTGGCATCTTCAGACTATTTCCAGTTTAGACCATGCCACAAAAAAAGTGCCTTTACAAAGGAATCTTTTCTCTCATTAGATATCTTGAGGGAGTTTTGGTACTTGGCAATACATCACTTCTCTTCCCTGCATTGGCCTTGGGAAGGAAATATGTTTATGAGGAGTCAAGGCAAATCCAGATGGGTAAAATGGGGGCTGTGTGTGTCAGGGGGGAGTGCAGAAAGGAGCTCTATCTTCTCCATATGCTAACAGAGAGAGAAGCCACTGGCATGCCAAGGAGCTCCGACTGTCTAAATGGGGAAGACAGAGATACAGGATAGAGAAGGGAAAGCAAAGCAGTCAGATATTCCCTGCTTACTGCAGGGGGGTTGGACTAGATGACCTTTAGATGTCACTTTCAACCCAAATTATTCAATGATTTGACAATTTTATGATTTTACTATTGATGTCATTGGATTCCAGTTGACTTTCTGTATATCCAGTGTGTGGAGCTGGAAAGTCTACTAGTAAAATATCTTTAAATTAGCACTGTGGAATTTCAAATTACAGATTTGAAGATACTGGCCTTACATACCTATAACACTCTCTATGTGTGTACACATGGCTGACCTGGGTTAATTAGATGCAATTTAATTTCACTGTGATAATGTGCCAGACCAGAAATACTTTGCAGATATATACAGGTTTTGGTTAACTTAGGAACTGAACCATGAGGAAAAGGCCTTATTTCCTACCATCTTTATGGAGATTTGTTTGATATTTACGATTTCACAGCTCTTTCTCCTGGGGCTGTCTGGTCATGTTGGTTGCTCACAGCTGGGGTTGTGAAGCCCCAAAGCCCCAGGCAGGAGAATCAGACATCTAGTGATTCCAAAAAGCAACTAAATCTGCATTCTGCAAAACCTGGGCAATGCAGCCAACTTCGCTTAGAACATGACTTTTGGAAGTCCATGAACAGAACTGATTTTGGAAAATTTGCTTAGGTTGAAGGTATTTTTCCTTTCCATTATAAAAGTAGAGATTATAACCATGACAATACTAAAGTCACTTTTCATAATAGAAAAAAAAAATATCAAAATCACATACAGATTATACTGATGATGCTTTTTTTTTTTTCCTGAATATCAATAAAAATCCTCTGTTAAATTTTTAGCAGTTCAGATGTAATATCCAGATCATGGAAAGTAGTAGAACCTTGTGGTAGAACCTTGTGAGGTTATCTAGTACTTATCAACTAATACCTGTCTTGCCTTATAAAAAACTTCTTTTATCTTTAGTTCTATGTAGAAAAACTATGTATGCTAATTTTTATATGAAAAAACAGATGTTCAAAAAGAAAACAGAAGTAACAAGGCCGTATAATTCTCTTAAATGATAAACTATATATGTGATCTATCTATGAGATATATCTATCTACATATTTACATTTCCATATGACTATTTATATGACCAACTATAGTCTTTCCTGAACAGTCATTAGTACCTTGATCCACATCCTCAGGAACATTCAAAATTTCAGTTCTACTCGCTATTTGCATTGTGCCAGTAAGATGCTTGACATTTTGTTCCTTGCTTGCATTAATCTTTTAGCAGTTCTGACATATGCTTACATAAATATTTTCCATAGAGACTCCAAACCACTTAGTTAATACTCTCAATAGTCTAGCTTTGTAGCACTGCTGATTTCTATAACTTCTGTATTTTAAGAAAAGGGATTCCAGAAGTTGTGAAGTCAATTAATTTGAAAATTTGAATTGGTGCTTTTTCATTATTTTGGTGCTTTTTCTACCAGATGGAGCAACTGAGTTCACAAAAGTTTTAAGTTTTTACAGCCCTTTCAGGGAGAAAGATTGTATTTTCCTCAGATTAATACTAAATATTTCCATTTTTGAAACAGTGCACAGCTCCAGGAAAGTCAAAATCAAAATAAATCTGAAACTGCACCTCCTTCTAGGAAGAAGGTGGTGTTTAAACTGAATTTAATCTTGGTATTTATAGACAGACAGAAGCAGAGTGGCAAAGAATCCACATGAATTTAGTCTAGATATCTACAATTACGTGATCATTTCTAAAACAAATTATTTTCATTAATAACTGTGTCTGACCATTATGTCATTTTTTGTAAACTTACAGTCAAATCTGCAGAGAAACTGGAAGGAAAACTTAAAATTGCTAAAAAAATTTAACATGGTCCTAGCAGACTATTTATTGGGCTGTCTGTATGATTTCCCTCTTTATGAACATGAAAATACTTAGAAGGCTTATTGATCCCCAATACTTAACTATTAGGTCATATGAATAGCAAGTGAAACATGATATAAAATATGCAAAATAATAGTACATAAGCCTAAACAATCCTAATAAATTGCAAAGCTTAGCATGAAATTGAAAATCACTAATGGAGCACTGTGCCGTTTGTTGAAGCAATGAGCAGTCAAAGAATCATACATAATGTAACAGTACAATTGCTAACAGCAGGCTCATAGAAGAAAATTTAAACTTATTTTTTATGGACAAGAGGAATTGATCTTTGAAGCGGTTCCTAAGGAGATTCCACTTAGCCCGAACAGCATCTTGGGAGTGAGTTCTGGTCTATCCCTTCCATCAAATACATATTTATGAACTTCCAGAAAAGACTGATTTAATTTACACTTGAGGTTATGGTTTACGAACTTAAACCAGAAGAGGTAAAAATACAAGACATGTGGAACTAATGCCTGAGACTGGTATCGAATTTGATGGCAATGACAGTCCTTCAGGTTCCACTGAAAGACAGGTCATATGTAATGAGTTCCACCTCTTAAAATTTTTGTGAGTTACGAGTGTGTAAAGCTACAAACACAAAATACAAATAGTTTTCAAAATCAGAATATGCTAAATGATATTATATTTTCACAAGGCCACCTACTTAATAAAAAACAACTTACTTTTTAATACGGTTGATACGATATTCACTGATAGGAAAAAAATTTCACATTTGTGACCATTTACAGGGACATGTATAATTAATTATCACTAATTTTTTCATGTAGCAGAATTTTCCCAATGAAATGTTAAAATTTATGTTGCAGTTCAATGTAATTCCACAAGGATTCATATAATTTAGTAGTACCATAAGACTGGATGTAAGTACACTAAAATTAAAAACTGAAAAGACAAATATTGAATTCTTTTAACGAGATCACATGCAAAAAGCATTTTTCTCTCCTAAAGGGTACTGTAATTGTAACATGGTAACTGTTCACTTTCTTATTATGTTATAGGCAGCCAGCACTTTGCTTAATGAGTGTGACTTCTTTTTTTCCCAATAGATTTCAACTCTGTATATGAATAATATTTTTATTTTATGCTGTTGTTTTGCACTCAGTGATTGTGTTGGCCAAAACTGTGGCCTCACTAGCATAAATGTTTACTTATTGAATCTCTGAAAAAATCTGCAGGAATATTATGTTTCTGTAAAATGTGATGGTGGCACAGATAGATTTTTTATCTGTTAGAATCAAAAGTATTGAATGTTGTGGGCTTTTTGTGTTACTAAGGTTTTGTGGATAGATTGCTACTGCTTATGCCTAGCTGTATAGTTAATAAACCTAAAGTCACAATTAATCCAATAGCAAGTAGGTTGCTGAAGGGCAACAGGTCAGGTGTTCACCGTGCAAACAATATTGTAGGTGGCATATGTCAAGATCTGAGGTATTGTTTAAAAATGTAGCTAAGTCAAAGCTGTATGATAGAAATTCCATCATCCTGGGTCGCCCACTGAGGTATAGGTAGGATGACTGAGGGAACACGGGATCATTGCCATGGGATATTGTTTGATTACTCTTAAAGCTGAAAATGCTATATCCAAAGTACTACCTGGAGGTAGCAGTCACAAATTTAAATGGGTACTTTCTCCTTTTCTTCTTCACATCCTAGAGGTACCTCACTAGAGATTTAGTGTATACAAATTTTATAGTACAACTCAGCAAGTAGCTTGTGACTTCAGGGAAGCAATTGGAGAACTACATTATAGCCATGTCCCCATTAAAGACATAGGCTCCAGCTCAAACCAAACTTCTCATCACAATAATTCAGGTAAAGGTGTTTCTCTGTACTGTTGGTATTGCCAAAACCAGAAATAGGATGTGCAACTCACGCTTTTGGGCACGAAACACAGATAAAACAACTAAAATAATATATATAACCAAAAGTGTGGTAATAATTTAACACAGATATTATACAAGTTTAGTATTTTCTTTGTTCAGCTCTGACCTCTCTACCAGTAAAACTAAACAGCTTTTTTATAGTTTAATTGTAAGCGGCATTCATGCTCTTCAAACTGCCCAATCTCAGACCTATACTGTCGGATAGCTATTAATCTATGCAGCAACACTAAGGCCATTTTAGATTCTTATTTTAGCTGATCCAATTCTTTTCACAGCCTAATCTGTCTTTTCCTTTTTTTTTTTTTTGTTTTTTTCCCAAAGGGTCCATTTTCTGCATGGGTATCAGCAAAGTACTATTTCACAATTTCCTTTACTCCTAGCTTTTGCATCAAACGATACAAATTGATGAAAAGCATCCATTTTCTGTAGTGTAGCTCTCTGATGATACTATTCAGCTGTTCATCTTCTGGGATGAACTTCCTATCATACTGTGCAGTAATACAAGTGAAACAAGGATGCCAATGTTTTCAGAAGAAGCAACATCTGAAATTGGCAGCTTAGTAATGATATTTGAATGAAAAAACCTCTCCTAGACCTGGGAAAAATAACATATTCCCTATTCCTCTCATTAAAGAAATAAATATATAATGAGAAAGCTGACACTGAGACTGGAATGTAGCAGTTGGAAACTGAAAGTAAGTGGGATGATGCTAGCTTGAGGGGACCGATACAGTGGAATTAAAAATAGAAGAGCTGAAGTGATATGTGGGATCCAGGATGATGCATGGTTGGTTGCATGGGGTGATACCAAAGGAGAAGAAACTGGAGTAGTCCTGGAATGTAAGGTATTAATAGCTTTACCCTGGACAATCCTACTTGCCACTACTAAGCAGAGGGAAGTAGTGAGAGGAGTGACCCCCACTAAGCAGAGGCGAGTAGTGAAGAGTGAGTTAACAGTAACCCTACATGGTTTCTGTCATCCTTTTCTGCCCTCACAGCCCACTGGAAGGAAAAGCAGAATGATAACCAGGAGGCATCAGAATGTGGCTTGACTTAGCTGCTTTACTCATATAGAGTAGGGATGCTCCAGAAGCACTGTTGAAGCCACTACCATGGGGGTAGGTGTGTATGTCTTCAGTTTTCAGGGACTATTGAATGTCTTCTGGGACCGGACCGGTGTGACAAGCCTTGGTATTTAGGAATGCTGGTGTTTATATTTCTACTTTGTGAATACTCTCATCTGATTCTGACTTAAAATATAAGTAAGGCAGGCTAGACTAGAGATAATCTAGGTTTTTCACCTCGATGCCATTCTCTCCCACGCACCTTACAAGCTATAATCAATACGTGTATTATTATTAGATCAACTTTAAGGCACAAAATATTGGAATTAGTATTTCTTGGGTTGCAAATGAAAATATGCTTAAGCAAGGACCTTCAAAAAGGTCCTTCAAAAGAAGTTGATTGGAATTCATCCAGTTCATCAAGAGCATTTACAGATCATCAGTTGCTTCCAAGAGCTAAGCAAACGTAAAACTCTGATCCAACTATTTCCGTAGTCTTATACAAAATTCTGCATTCTTAGTTGCACAGTTGTGAGAAAGAAGGAAGTATTTAATGGGAAGAGCATGTTTACTAAGCCCTGTACTGTAACCCAGAATATCTGCAATGACACATGAATAGAAAACTCTAAGATCTCTATCTTCAGTTCCTGTTAGCCTTAGGATAAGAGGTAAACACCAAAAGGCACAGTAAGGTCGTATACATATTAATTTGTTTTCTGTATATTTTAATACAATTTCATCACCCATGAAAAATATCCTCCAATATTGGTAAGTAAATAAAATTTTAGCTACTTATTAATCTCTAATTATTATTTTGTTTTGTTCTCCTTCCAATATGTTTTCATCATAAAGACATGAGTCATGAATAACTACTCGTTTGGGGTAGATCTGAATATTTGATAATGTAATAAATGTGGCAAGTAGTAAAAAGAACCTAGGAAAAAAAAAATGTATATAACTCGGTTTGTTATTTAGGGATGATAAGAAACCTGAGGATATTTTAATAGCTTCCTTCTCTCCCCTCTCCCTACCTTTCCTCCTCCCTTCCCCTTTCCCTTTTCCTTGCTTGTTTCCCTTCCCCTTTCCTCTCTATTTCTGATCTAAATTGTTAGGTTCCACCAATGAAAGGAATTGCTGGATATGAAAAATCTCACTGATGTATATGCTTTGTTTACTCAGTCGGTGATGGTGCTATATAAGCCTACAGACAGGGTGCCACAATCCCCTTCTTAATAAAAGAGGGATCTCCAAATTGGCATCACATTTTAGTACACAAGATGTTGTGCTGTAGCTGCAGTATATGTAAAGAAAGAAGCACAAGTAATGAGGCTTTTATTTCATGCATTATTATATGCAACTGCTATAAATACATACTATATTATTTTATATTCAGAAGCCCTCTTGATCACCGGGAAAGTCCTGAAGACCATATACATTGTTAAAAATACTATAATTTTGAGGACTCTGAATAAATTTACTCAGTACACCTGAACATATGGAGATTAAGTATGACAAATCATACTTTTAATAGATTCTTTTCTGGTTTTGATACCTGATTAATTCCTATGAGAGGCACCAAATGGACAGACCTCAAATTTTGAGCTCTGCATTGTTCACATTAGAAAAAGGCTACGCCAATTTCCAATAAAAAAGCTACTCCAATAATTGCTGCCACTGAACTAATATTTGTGACAGTAATACAATAGCATAGTCTGTATACTCCATTCAGCACTCACTGTTTCTACCAATAGTGCAAAGAGTGCCAGTTGTGGCATTAGCATTTGTGGATATAACAAACTGTCAGTTAGGAAGTGAATGAGCCAGTTCACTACACAATAATCATCACATAATAACTTAAGTCAGTCCCTGTTAAACTGAGCTATTTTCATACTGGTGAATCAGAGGTGATCTCTCTTGTTTATTGAGCTGTGTACCATACAGATACCCCACATTTGTTATTTTGAGCATGCCTTTGTTTCTTATTGCAGGATAACAGAACATATTCAGATCTTTTTATTCCTTTTGCCATATACTGGTGTGACTCTGATGGCTGGAGGTAATGAATATAACATGGAGTAAGGACAACAATCCAGACATCACTTTTCTTCATTAAATAACCTCAGCAATGTCTTATTAAACTTGCCAAATTCAGCTGGTTATAAAATATACAGAACATATACAAAGGTATCATGTTTAAATTTGTAATAAGCAACCTGGAACTGATTGTTTTGGTTATTAGAAGTCAACTACTTCTAGTTGACTTCTACATCTCTGACCATCTTCAGAGTAGTTTTTCAATGGTATGTTGGAGCCACATTATTACCGTAACTACTGTAATCATCGTGACAGTACTGATTATGCTGGAACCTAAATATGTGAAATTAAGCCACTAAAAATGGTAAATGTGTCCAGCACTGAAGCCAATGAAAGGTCATTACACTATGTACAACTCAATTCATAGAAATGTAGTGAGTACATTATATTCAGATGACACGTGGCTGGAAGATTTGTATTGTTTCTCCAATCCAGCTTCTTTGGTGATTTCATGAAGAATGAATGATGATAATGTGTCATACCAAATGTTCTCTAGGTTATTATACTCTGTGAAAAAAACACACCACTTTTTACTTGCTATCAAACTACTGAACTAATTGACTCTCCTATGGAAAGGTTAACTTTGGTAAGTCAATCCAGTATGACAAGTACACATAAGTTTATATGTAAATTTAATTCACTTGGATCCTTGTACACAATCAGAACAGGATATTTCATTAAAATTTCTGCACTTCCCAACTGAAAAAAAGTAAATTAAGGGAAATGGGCCAGAGTTCAGTTTGAAAGTATTGATCTGCATTAGATGGAGTTTTGCATTTCACTCCAAGTAAGGCCAAAGAGTACAAGAAGAATAAAATAAAATACAGGAGAAGAAGAAATAGTTTTCTAACCATGATGTGACTTCCTGGAGTAGGTCTAAACCTACAGACAATGCCTAATATGTTTTTGTTTAGTCTTTCCTTCCTTCAGGAGAGATGGGGCAACAGACGCAGAATATCTTTTATGAAACATAAAATACTGGAAGTTAGAAGTCAGTGCTTTACAAGTATAAATGACTAGGTCCTACTGATCATAAGACTTACAATACTATTAGCCAAAGACATCAAACTGAAGAGCTTAAATATAGCTTAAGGAGATGTTGGTGACAAAGTCTGAAAAAATAAAAGTGCATAGGAGAAACTCTGACAGAGTACAAATGCAATATGAACATGGTTAAATGCTAAGATTAGACGTAAAACAAATGCATATAAAACATAACAACAAGGAACTAGAGAAGAAAAAAGTATTTGGCAATGAGGGATGATAAATCCTGAATCATATAAAAATATGGAAAATAATGTCAATGACAGATACAAGCTAAACAATGGTTATTGAATCCTGCCAAGGCTCAGTATGAACAGCATTTGCATTGGGTCTTATGAATGTGGCAAGCCCCAGCCTTATTCCTGCAGCAGTTAGAAGTCCCTGTATCTTGCTTTTGGAACGAAACCACCTGGTCTTGGGAGCAATGCACTTATGTCCCTGTGGTGCTGTGTCTGCACTTAATAAGCTCTGGATGATCCTGAACCAGCTGTTCAAGGAAACAACTTTGTGTCTCTGATATTGCCAGTCTGGCACTAAGATAAATAATTGGGAGTTGACTGAACTTCAATGTCAAAGATAAGAAGACTGAACATAGATATAAACAAGGAAGAAGCTAGTGAAGCATACAAAGGAGAAAGGTGATAGAAAGGAAGAAGCAAGAGAAACTACTGACAGAAGCAATATTAAAGACAGACTGGAAGAGGTGATCTGATGGAATTTTTAAATGTTTAAGTACAACCCAGAACATGTTACTGACCTTAACAAGACCAAGAGCTGAATAAATATTTTCGTATTAAATATATATACCAGAAAGTGTGTATGAATGCTGCAGTTCTAGTTGAAACTTCTTTTTGCAGTAGTTTACTTTTAAGCAAACTATTTATGAATTTGAGGGTAAAATAATAGTGCTTCAGTCCACTGTCCAAAGGCAATGGCCTAATCATTCAATAGGCTGAATTGAAAGAAAGTATATCTCCTACACTGAGATACACCTCCATGTGGATCAGTCTGTTGAAGGTAATGATAATCTCTTAGACTGGAAAATTTCAGATCAGATGACAAAAAACATTTGAAAAAATAAAAGTGTACAATGAAAAATTCCTTAAAAGCAACCACTGTGAATCATCCAGTATTCAACAATAAATTAAAAAAGGACAATTTAATTAGTTTTCTTAGTAAGCTAAACCTTCTTCACTCCAGACAAAATTCACCCATGAAAGAGCAACTTATTTTATCTTGTGGTTGAGTTTCTCTTTTGTCTTGTGTTGGATTTCTCCCAGCGAGAGTTGTCAAAATCTAAGTGAGGACGATGCCAAATATCAGGGAAATACAACTTGTTTTCAGCAGAAGTACTGAAAGCTTATGTCTAGAACCTTTGCTCCCAGTATCATCTGATCACACAGAAGTCTCAGGTTTACTGCTTTAAAAAAACAAAAAAACAAAAAAACAAAAACAAAAACAAAACACACACACACACAAAAAAAAAAAAAAAAAAAAAAAAAAAAAAAAAAAAAAAAAAAAAAAAAAAAAATAACTCTTACTGGCACAGTTATGTATCTTACAGTGTTACCCTTACTATAATTTACAGAAGTAAATATCTCATTTGTCTTAAAGAATAGAATTCTGTTGTTTTCCTTTCTAAAGGGAAGTGTGTGCTAATACTGCAGTAGGTGACACCTCTGTTTCTAGTTCAGCCTCACTGTTGTCATAGCACTACAAATTCCACTACAGACAAAAACTCAGCACTTGAATATGTCAGTGCTGAATCCTTCTGGAGAGATTACAATTCACGTGACTATACATGAACATAGATCTTTAAAGCCAAGTCTCAAAGAGGGTTTTGATGATGATCTCCAACCTGCAACATGGAAGATGGGCACATCAGTGGTCTCAGCAGATATTAGTCAGGATTCACTGAGAGCTGGAAAGAAATTATAGAAAAGTGAGAGGGAAGGTAAAATAAGTCAAATCCTTGAAGGTGTGAATTAGAAATGTAATTACCATCTTTGAACCCATAAACACTTTCCCTGGTTTCTTCATTACCTTTATCAAAAAGGATGCTGTAACCAAGAAATAATTGCCATTTAGAGTTGCTCATTACTTATTCTTTCTTGCTCTTTTTCTGTCTGGCAGTTTAATTTTTACCACTACCAGCTCTGATACTGAGCAGTAATTAGCAAAATTCATTTTGCTTTGACCTCTAGTGAGGGAGAACGTGACCATTTCTCCTTAGTAGCAGGGAAGACAGACTCCCAGATAAGCTGGTGAAGTTCAGCAGTACTGGAAGGAACACTGCATTCTGACTTCACAGATTTGGAATTACTCTAATGACAGAGCAGAGAGATTAGGTCAGTTGTAGGTTAAGGTTTTTGCAAATTAGAGGGATTTCAGATCAGGAAAAAATGTATTCAGGCACTGGAGAGATCAAAATGTAATTGCATATTCTATAAAATTGCATATTTAAAATTTTAACTAAAGGCTAATTGTAACTTACACTAATGCACCTATGCAGAGAAGTGTTGGCCTAGACTCCCATGATAGGTATCTTTAACAAAGATTCTCACAGGTAAGGATATATAGAAAAAAGAATAGGAAGCACTATAACCTTGATATCTGTGTGGGTTGAGGAGAGGCTGAAGAAGGAGCAAGCAAGGCTGTGACTTTCTCTACCCCTTGAACAAAATGTAGTACAAAGGGGCAAGTATGAGGGGAGCTTATGAAAGTGGATTGTGTGTTGTATAGGCCAGAGGAATTAACTACTCCAGAAAGAAGGAAAGTTTAAGAAAAAGAAACAAGCCTCATCATAATTCCATTTATTACTCCCTAAAGAAATTTCCTGAAAAGAAACAGACATGGTTAAATGGAAAGTGTTTTAGTGGAGATACAGCAAAAGGCTATGAGGAGGAATTGACTAAATCGTAGAGACAAAGGAAAACGATGTTAAAGAGATTCTGTGGCTGTTGCTTGAGTAGACATTAGTGCCTCATCCTACCTCTATTAGAATCAAGGATGCTTGGATCATAGTTGCAGAATAAGTTATTACAACTCTTAAATACCTCCAGGGGTGGTGACTCCACCACTGCCCTGGGCAGTGTCTTCCTATGTCTGATAACCCTTTCAGTGAAGAAATTCTTCTTAGCATCCAATCTAAAAAGGGTATATACTGCCTACGTTCTATTTGTTTAGCTACCTATCTTTCTTTCTATCTCTCTGTAAGCAGAAGTTTTGATCAGAACAGTGAAGAATAAATATTTTATTAAATACATTAATTTTACATTTATTTCATAAAATGGATTCCCTCTGTATATTGTGTGAGTTGTTACATACAGCCCCAGTCTCTATGTATGTCTCACCTAAGCCCATTTTATTTTAGTCACCATAACAGACTTCCGTTCTGAGGATCTTCAGATCTGACTATTAACTTGGTTTAAATAAAAGAGTCGTTTTAATCAATGAATACGCTTCTTAAAACCAGCAAAGACTCACACTGTCATAACAAACCACAAACCTAATCTTTGTATCTGTATTACTGAAGAGAGAAGCAGATGGTTTCCAGTAGGATTTGACTGAGGCAATACAGGTCTTGTTGCAATACCTTCATTTTAAAATATCTTATCAGTTTTTAAAATGCATCATTCTTCAAAACCACACAAAAGCCATCACTTCAAAAGCCTCTGATTAATCTGAACACAATCAAGGGCATGTGAGATAGCTGCCATTTAGTTCAGCCAAAGCAATCCATGCCAACTGCAATAAACCCATCAAACTGTCATAGTCAAGCTGTGAGAAAAGGACTATGGTGATTACATGCAATAGTTTCCTTCAGTGGTTTTCATAATTTCAATTTTTGTAACATTTCAAGATTTTCAATACTTACAGTAGCAATCCTTCAGTAAAGAATCTTTTCCCTGGGAGTTACTCTCAACAATTTACCCTATTGGTTTTTTTCCCCATCATTGAATCAAGCATATAAGCTCATCAGACAAGAAATATTGTGATTACAGTTGTATATAAATAATATAAAGAGATTCGGCCAATCAAAACAGATATTTAAGAACTTACTTTCTTTGATGTGTGAATGTAACTCCCATTGAAAGGACACAGACATGGCTGAGAAACTTGAAATTGAACCTACACCTAAAATTAAAATTCCATTTTTTCTTTCACCCTGAAAGCCTTTTGTCCTTCATCAATTTCCCTTTGGACAACAGAAAAAGGAGCCCTACTTTACATATCCTGAGATGCTAGATGTAAAGTGAAAAATATGATGTGCTCACTATAATAATAAAAATGCACAGAGAAGAATGGCACCCAAGATTAAGGAAATTTAAGAAAAAATATTTAAATTGTCCTTTCAAAAACACTGCATTATTTATGAAAATCCTTTAGGCAGATGGAATTTTGGAACTTTGAGGTGTAACTTCCTTTCCACAGACGTATTTTATGCAGCCCAAATGCTTTTGGGAACTTTTTCATGATATTGCAAAGAGTATAATGCATAGCCAGGGACGGAGGGGCAAATCTTAGTGATCCTCTGTCCTACAAGGTTCTTGGTTTAGCACAATATTTAAACAGAGGTCACTGTAAGATTTCATAGGGAAAAAAAGGAAAGTAGGGATGATAAGAGTTTTGCCCAGGCTGCATCTTGCTAGGAATATTATTCAGCTGACTGAAATACTTGCTGTCCTCAACACTGAATAACACAGACTACACTAGACCACTGATCTATGTTCTTGATGTTAACACGTCTACATAGACTTGAAAATGCCAGATATTCTTTCCACAAGGCACCACTCCCTTCCTTAACTTTATTATGGTTTACTAGGACATTATCCATGTATGGTCTATGAGCAAACCTTAGGGGAAAAGCCTTTAGAGAAAAAACCCAAAATTTTTTTCTGATGTGAAGTTTTCACAGAAAAAAATATTTTCTGATGACTGTGAAGGGAAAATATAAATTAAAGATTACAGTGGTGTGGCCCTCTGGACTATAGCCTTCTAGCATGTAAAGAAACACTCAGCTGCAGCTGGCCTTTGCATTCTGTTGAGTACTATTGTGCTGCTCAGGGTTACAACAGAAGGCAGTCTTACAAAATTAAAAGAGCAGATAAAAAACACCCAACATTATAACTGAATAGTTATACTAATCAGGCACGTCAGTATCAATTTAATTATCTTGCTTTCATTCACAGTGCTGAACAATATTTGAAGATAAGAAAAGAAAGACGTTGTTCATATTGTAGTTCTGGGCAGGCGGGGTAGGGATGGTGAGAGAACTTGCTGTGCCTTGAAAGGTCAGAGATTTATGACTGCAGAAAAGAGAGGACAAGCAAACCCCAACACTTTCAGGACCTTCATTAAGAGCACTGGTATTATTTAATGAAAGCAGTAACTTCTCAGAATCATATCTCATTACTACGTGACCAACAATTAGCTGAAAACATAGAAAGTGCCATATGGATGTCACTACCACTGTGAAAAGGATGAGAAGGAAGCGAAAAGGTAATACACATATCAAAGTAATTCCATGTAAGTAGGCTTAATAATTTCCATATCTGAATTATCTGCTTCCTTCTGGAACTTAGTAAATACTACATTACAGTTTTGTTGGGCTTATAGCATGTCTTTTTCATTCTGTGCTTACTCCCGCTATTATTTCCCTTGCTTATAAAAGCATAACCAGGCTATGATATTTCTACCAGGATTAAAAAAAATATGTGTGAAGCATTAGAAAAAGAACCTGTAAGTGAATTCTTTTTGTGTGGGAGGAGGAATGTGATAAAGAGCTCCTTAAAAATATGCTTTAAATTGCCCTTTGAAACTTGTTCAAGTTTCTGTCTTGTATTTTTAATTTGTGATAACTGTTTTCTCTTTTTCTATTTATCAGTTTTGCTAAGGGTTTCACACATTCAAAACATTAATCTCTCTAATTCTCTTGTAACTGTGATAATTTTGCAGAGTATCATTATATAATTTTGTTTAATATTTACACTGATTGAAGAAAAACACATTGTGTAATAATTTTAAGACAACTGTTTATAATTTGCATATTCTTTCTCTTCGCTGTCCCATTATCCATTATTTTCTATTTTAGTAATATTAACAATTGGCTCCTTCTTTGAGAACATCATCTACTAATTAATGTAAAACTTTAAAATACTGACTTTACTTGCCAAAGTATTAATAAAATAAGAAAGAGCTGAAGTCTGGGCTGTTTTATTATTTGGCAAAAAATTTTTGACAAGAAGAATTCTGTATGATTAAAATACAGCTTTCCCTAGTTTCCTAACATTTTCAGGCAATTACATTTAAGACTCAGTGTGAAAAGATCTATCTACCTAAATCAGAATTTCAGGTGAAAGAATGAAAAAAGAGAATGTTACCTGATTTTTACATCATTATGTAAGTATCATTTGATAATGGTAGTTTCTCACTTTGACTTCTGATCTTAACATGTAATACTGTTTTCAACAATGCAGCAATTTTAGTTCTCATTCCTTTTCATTAAGCATTTTCAACATTCTCAGAATTCTGAGGAAAAAAACACCATTCCCTTCATATATTTTGCAAATAAATAAACACAACTGAGCATATATTCAAAATCTGTAGCTGCAGATGCCCTTTACAGTTAAGTGTTATTACCTATATTTTAAAAACTGACAAAAAAAGATTTGAGCAGTTTTCAGTTCACAATACAGAAACTCTGAAATCTTAAAGTACATTAAAAACAAAACAAAGAGCAACCAACTGGTATAACTTACTGATGTATTCTATATGTAACCACATAATAATAAACCACAATATTTTTATGGAAAGTCCAACAGAACTGACTTTGGTAAGATTACATTTCTAACAGTTTGGAGTTTTCATTTCACTGTGAAAGCTTATTCCATTTCATATATCAAAATGACAAAGATGAAGGAAAAATCTAGGATTTGAAAAGACTGCTTTATCTGAAAGAACACATATATCCTTAGAACAGCCTTTCACTCTAGTAAAGAAAGTTTCTTTCTGTTCTTGGGTCTCACAGAAACGCACAGTGGCACGAGTTAAACACACCTAAAGAATAGATTGCATCTGAAGTGCCAGTTTAGTGTCTCCTTGTGTGTGTATGTATATTTTATAACAAAAGTAGTATTTTGTATGCATAACAACAGGTATTCTGTTACTGTCTCATGTAAATGATGTTTTTAACCATTCTTTTTGAGGAACATCAAGTGCAAGATGTTTTCAAACGGTCATTTAAAAACAAATCTGTTAGTCACAAATATGCTAAATTCTATTTATGGCATATACACTGATGTCAAGAAATCCCTTCCAGTTTGGTGTCACCACTTCACAGATTTATATGCTTCAGACACTGTTTTGTTTCAGTGAGTTTCTACACTACCTGCTCAGAATTTCCAATGGAAATTAATGATGGGAAATTTGAAGTGATATTCCCTAGTCATTCAACTTTGCACTAAGCAAATGAAAACAAGGTGCATTTTACCAAACCATTTTTCCAAACCATATACACCAAATTCTTAAACAGAGTGCATGTTCACATTATTTGTGGGGATGATCACCAGCAGTGAAAAGAAGTGAGGGATGAGGCACGTGGCTGCACAGGAGGCCCGCAGACAGTTTTAATTCTGTCCTACAAATATTAAAATTCAACTAATAAATAGTTACATGTAACACAATTTTTAAAACCATAAAAAACTAATGAAAAGTAGTGGATCCCATATTGCAAAGAGCACGTAATTATGATTGTTACACCTTCCAAACCAATAGAGAGGTCTTTCTTTTTCATATTTGCTTGAGTTATTGCCAGTGCAGAACTGCACAAGTGTTCTTGTAGAGTATCTTCCTTTCCCTCCCCTAGAATCCCAGCTTGCCTTTTCTGGCCTTTTATGGGTAAGCAGTGAGAGTAAAGTGGAACTTTTCTTTTTATGAAGCCCATTTTAATACACTTGGTACAGTGTGCTGGCTTTCTAAAAGTATTTCTGCAGGGGGTGGCCACAGTGGGCTGCACTGGCTAACCTCTCCAGTGCCTGGATAAGAGGGTACAAATTAGAGCATTTCTACCCCTGGCTGTTCTAATCGAGGATGGCGCTGGAGCAGAACTGACCTCAGAATTAGGGATCTGTGACTGGCTTTCTGTCCTGATGAAAGGGATTATGTGACATGGATGCTCATAATAGCAGGGGACTGGGCTTAATGGCAGGAAGCTAAAATTCTGGCCACCCAATGGGGCCTGCACCTGTCTGTCTTTAGACAGTGAGAGAGACTAAAGAAAACCTGTGAAACTACTTTGTATAAGCACTGTATGATTATACCATTTAAAAATTATGATAGCTGCTCTCCTACAACGTTATGCATCTTGACAGGTCTCTGACCAATTTTTGCTCATTGTCACTTCAGACCCCAAGACTAAATATGTAAAATTCTGAAAATGCTATCTTGTGTTTTTAAAGTTGCGTACTTTAAATTAAAACATCCTGTTAGTTGTTTTCACTAAATGAGTGTGTCATATTTACCTGCCTTTGCTAAAGAAGTTTTGTACTCCTTAAATAATACGCTGTGAAAACCTTTGGTCTAATTTATCTCTGGATACAACTTCATTGACTGCAAGTAAAACTGTATTTGCTACTGTGCATCCATGCAACACATCAAAAGCAACAGTAGTTTTAAGAAACAAAAAAATTCACAGGTCATTTTGTTAAATGTCTACATGGTGCCACTGGAATATAAGCACAGCAAACACAGTTACTTGTAGTACAATTGTGAAGCCTGGAACACTTAATTTAGAAAGTAAGTTTAAAATGTTATTTCTATTACTTAATACAGGTAGATTTTCTTCCTCATATTGTTATACTTTCTGTGACAAAAAACCCGTGCTTCCTGTTTTGAAACAGAACAGTAGGGAAAGAAAACTATGTTTAGAGCCAGATTATGGTGAGATGGCAGTACCTGGTCCCATGGTAGAGAAGGAAATACTCCTGCTCACTCTGCTCACCCTGGCTGGGTCTATTATTTCTAATAATGCTAAAAAGAGTATGGAAATAGTGGAAAAATTTGTATGCTGCATCTGCTTAGTAGTGGTGTCAACCAAGCAATATTAGAAAAACCTTCACTGAAGGTAAACTGCACCCTCTCCAATACAATCTTCCTGAAGTATGGTGATAAAATGTGTTCCTGCTTTGCGCAAATTGAATTCACCTTTAAGCTCAGCGTGATCACTACTACCAGTACTACTGCTAGCAAAACCAGACAGGTGCTGAAAACAGGGAGCTGAAAACAAATAAGCCTAAAATATTTACTACTCCTTCTCAGTATGGAGTAATCATCAGGAAATACTGTGCCTGCATTTCACTAGTTTCTGTGAAATGGTTTGAATCACATGAGCAGAAAGCAAAAGAATAGGTGCACACACCTATATTGTCCTCCAAAGACACATCAATAACTGGACTGCCATGATGCTCAGCAAAAGATGAAATATTGATTGGGACTTTCAGTGATTCTGAAAGCTTATTCTGGAACACTGATATTTTTATCTCCCATCTCTTCCTCTTCTGCATTACAGAGCAAAACAACTGTCAGGCTTTTCTCTACAGAATTATTTCCCAGTAATACTTCTGGCTGCTAACAGCCATGTAGGATATAGATTGTAGTCCTTCCTGTTAACCTCAGAATAATAAAATTTATCTTTCACTGTCTAAAATTGTAATCCAGCCCCCGAATAACCCAAACTAATGAAAAGCCCTCCTATAACTTTGTGCATGCAGTAAAAAAAAAAATATTTTTTCTAGCTAAGAACCTAATAGCATAAATAATAGTGAAACTTGAAATGAAATTTTCAGTGAATTTTTGTTTAAAGATGTTATTTACTACAGCTTAAACAACAGTGGCTTTCCAGTCTGTTGTGGTGCTCAAAAATCAAATGAAATTTGCTTGTTCATATCAGGATTGAGATTTGATTTTTTTTTCTAATATCCTTTTTATTTCAATAAAATGATTTTAGTGATAATCTAGGAAGATCTACTTACATAAAATCCAGTTTAAACCAAAACACTTTTTTGAAAACTCACTGTATAAAAGAATTATTCTTTAACCATTCTCACAATGCATGCAGGGGTGCAGTTATAAAGATCCCCTATGGTCCAAAGAATCCCAGTTTTAGAGGTCTTTATAACTCGTATTATGCTGACTATGCAACTTCAAGGAATTGTGTAATTATGATTATGTAATATTTAGGCTTTACCAGTATGTGGACAGATATTTTAGATAATACACACAGCTGTCACCCAATTCCATAGAGACAGAGTACTGCTCACAATGATGTATACTAAATGACTGCAATAAACATTTTAGTCCAGCCAAAGATATTTCCATTATTATTGTAACCTCCAGAAAGTTCTTAAGAACATGTATTAGAAGACAAATACAAACAGATGATTATGATCTTCAGAGGTCCCTTCCAACCCATGACATTCTGTGATTGTTTGTATTCTCTTCTCCTCTCTTGTAGGAGAAAGACTTCACAACATTTAAGTGATGTTAGTGAATATGAAGATCCTTATGTAGCTATTATTCTGTTATTCTAATAAACAAAGGAAACATATCTGACTCCCCCACAGCTACATCATGTGCCAGTCAGAATTAGCTTAAAGTTCTTCTGTCTTCTGGAGCTATTCACTAGAAATAATAAAACTGATCTTTCACATATACATTTTTTCATATTTAGAGCAGTACATAATATTTTATTAATATTGCTGCAAATAGAATTTGAAGTGTTTTGATTTTGGAGCATACTCATCTTTGACCATCAGTTTTGCAAGACCCTTTGTAATAAAGTATTGTTTTTTAAAGAGAACAGGGATAAAAATGTGTTTCTCCAGATGGCAGATATCAAAGATCCATTCACAATATTAAAAAGTTTCAGAAACACATTTAAAAAATCATATAGTATGTATTTGAATTGCTACATTTAAGAGTAACTCGTCCTTGAATGTTTATGCAGGAATAGAAAAGTGCTTTACATCTGAACTGGAAGAAAAGGCAGAGAGTCTGTATGTACTACCAACCTTTGGAACTCACAGCAGCAAAAAATCAACAAATGTGTTGAATTGATTTGGGCTTTAAAGATTGATCAACTGAATGACTGATCTATCTTTTGGCAAAAAATTACACTCCTACCCCTTTAGGCAGGTGACTTCCTTCAGTCCTTTGCTAGAAATGTGCAAAAAAATGACAACTTCACTGTGTATCTCCAAATTCATACACTTCAATGTTTCTGGGGTTTTTTGCATCATGTCTGGTACGGTGTGCCGGTCCTCCAGGTTCTCTCATTGTTAGATTCTACAGAGAAAGCAATCATTTGAGCCACTCATGTGATAAACCAGCACTTGAAAGACTCAAATGTCAAGTTGTTTTCATCACATTGACAGCAGGTCTTAGACTTAATCTTTTCTTGGTTTATGCCACTACTTTGCCTTTACTTTGCTGCAAAATGTGGAATGGCTTTGTATATGCTAATGGAAACTGCCTTGTCATTAGTTCTCCAATTTCATCTATATTACCCTTCACCTGTTAGTGAACAAGGCAATGGTGCATATTATTCTCCCCTCGATGCACATCCCATTAGACTTCAGTGGAGAATACACTCCCCTTGTGTGTAACCAAGATGAGATTCATAGAGATTTCCATTTGTGTTTACAAGAGCATTGTTTCTTTACTATACAATCTGGTTTTTTTATATTCATATAAGCCCCACAGACTCAGAGCTTGGATCTGATCCCAGCTTCTTCTAAGCTCAAAGATGTGTACATCCAGAGTTATGGCTATGTTCCTCCACCTCCAGAATATCCAGCATTCCCTCTGAATGACGTAGATCAATTTGCAAGTAATACCAAGTACTTATCACAAAGTACTTTACTGCAAATCAGCAAGGGGTGATAACATGTTGGTAACAGTCAATATATTTCCAAACATGAGCTTGTATAACAGAATTCCTGTAATTCAGAAATTTCCCTGCTCATATTTAGAACTTGAATATTATTTATAAATATAAGTTTATATATATTTACATTTCTATACATGTATGTAAACTTTTAAATTAAGTTAGTTAGCATTCTGATGTGTTCAGTTACAGCTGACAATTCTGCACTATATTTAAATACTGCCTGAGTTAGCACTGTATGCTTTCCAAAATGCCATGAGAATACACAGTCAGAAAAACAATTATTCATCAAATTGCAGAGAGAACAATTAGCAACCACATTGTATTTTAGGTTCTTCAATGAGATGAAGTAGTATAAATAAATATAATCTGTTCTACATATAACTATATGAATGTCTGTGCTACAAAGAGATACAATATGATTATGAACTACCTCTAAAATCAAAGTGTCTACTGCAACAGCTTACATTTTCTATGTCAAGATGAAACTTAGAAATATAAATTGCTTTCTACAAACCTATGAAAAAAAAAAAAGAAATAATTCTTTTACCTGTGGTTGGACATTAGAAACCATGGTAGATTTTCTGTCCTCTTTCTGTAACTCTCTTGTTAAAATATTTAGGTGGCTCCCAGGGGAAATGCTATACTATGGCTATTTTGAACCTGTATACATTAGAAAGTGAAAGAACACTCTTTGTGTCCTGATAGTCACAAATATTTTCTAGTCTTATCCTGTCACTTCCCTGTGGGGGTTCCTGGTGCCATTCTTGAACATACAATACCCAGTTCTATTGAATGGCTACTAGGACTGCTTGTTTCATCCTTTTCATCTTTGATAAAGTCTGAATCGAAAAACTTTTTTTAACACAGTGTAGTTTCAAGTCTATAGGGATTATAACAATCCAGACAATAATCTATATTCTCAATTTAATATTCAGCAGATGCAGCCATGAAGAAAAGCGGTCCTGTGAGCTACAGCATATTCTTAACCATATATTTCTTGTGACCAGAGAACTATAAAATCTTTATGTATCCTGAAATATGTTTATAACTTGGATTTTTTTATAATCTATTGTGTTTGACTGAAAGCTGACTTCCAAATTAGTGCTCATTGTTAATGCAAGTTGCTGAAACAACCTTACAGAATGTATTATAAAATTAATAAAATAACTGAAAGCAAAATGTTATAGTGTAAGAGTAAAGTCACTTTTAGTTGCAGTGTGCTTATCCGAATCCTAAAAACATCATAATCTGAGGATTTTATTTTATATTAAAGTCATAAACATTCTGCCTAGACATTTTTCCCTCAGATTTACAGATAAATTGACATGTAATGAAAACTGACAACAAACTACATGTCATTTGAATGAAGCTTAAAGATATTTTCTCAGCATTTGGGTAGAAGACTCTTTTCAGGCTTACAAGTATTAGGGATCCACAAACACAGCTCTGAAATATATAATGAGGTCTCAGTGACCTAGAAAATGCAGTGTATGGAAAGCAGCTTGAAATAGTGAAGTCTGTTGAGAGAGTAGCAAATAACTGCCTCCACGGAAATATAAGAATGGATATATTTGTGTGTGTGAAAGAATGGAATACCTGCTCTTTTAATTAGCATTAATATAGTTGATAGGATTTAGGAAAGCAAAGTGAAAAAATGAGTCTTGCAACAGTTGTTTTAGTTTTTAGTTCCCAGTACCCTTCTTTGAGTGATAAAGTGAGAATTTGATGCTTCATTAAAAAAAAAATAAAAATATATATATAGCCTGATCTTCAAAGAGAGGGAAAGAAGGAGATGGAGAAGATGGAGGAAAGAGACAATCTGAGGGCATGAGGGCATATTTGTACATATACTGGCAGACAAGCCTTGGGTTTATGTAGCCCAAAGATCAAGGTGGCTAGATGTGAGAAAACTCTGAAAAAATGTGTGGCAATGTAATGGAAAGATCTGAGCTCATGAGATCAACCAAGATGTCTTTTTAAAAGATGAAGTTCTTTTTAGTTACACCCATTTTTCTATTTGTGCCATTTTCCTGGAAAACTGTTTAGCATCCCCAAATGAGAAATAGCATTAGTTTTATCATTACTTTTTCTGGATTAAGACCAGTGAGGTTTTCAGAACTACTCATCTAGATCATGTAATTTAGTTTATGTAAATAGTGAATTAGCTGGGAAGAAAACTGTGGACAAATTGCCTAACAGTTGGAAAAAAAAAGTCTGAATTTTGAGTGCACATAGAGCACCATTATCCTTAAATGTCTGCCTTTGAGAAGATAATTATTAGCTACTGGATTTCTAGTAAAGTAACATCTGGAGAAAAACAATACAGAAAATAACATGGAAATACACACTATTTCATTAAATCAATTGTCATGCATTTACAGGCACAGATGAGTTTAATTTGGACAATAAGGGAGAATTTGGAGCTGAAGAGCTTTATTAAATTGCAAGAAAGGAAGTGGAAGATCCCTTGCTAGAGTTAGAAAGTAATACAATAGATCCCAGTAAGCTAAAAACTGGAACTTTTAGCAAGACTTTAGCTACATTCAGTTCACTGAAGACACACAAAGAGTAACAACTAGCTCTGTCTCCAACTGGAGTATGTCTGCTACAGGTCGACCATTTCCTATTTGGACCAGAAATAAATTCAGCACTTTCCAAACAGGATTAAACAAAGCTAAAATAGGCACTATACATAATCTGCATTGGCAGCAGGAACTAGAGAGTGGCTATGACTGCAGATGCTTATATTCTACTACAACGGAATGAGAATTTAAAAATGAAAAACACAGACAGCACAACAAAAGCTGCTTTCCAGAAAATTTCAAGCTTGTGTAACAGTCATAAAGATTCCTCTCTTGGCCAAGGAGGAATTTGTGCCTGAAGTGCTTAGAAACATAAAAATCTAGGCCATCAGTTTAGACAAACGATTTTGGTATTCAGCTGCTAGAATTTGGTGCTCATAAATTGTACATTTTATGCCAGAATTTAATGAGCAAGACCACACCACAAGATCCTCTAGCCAATTACTTTGGTTTTGCCAGTAGCCAAAAACACACACGCATGTAAAGGTTTAAGAACAGCTCTATTAAGGAGCTGTCTTTTCATGATATATTGTGAATCACTATCAAGGGCAAGCCCTTTCTGTAACAAACCAATATTTATTTTTCTCGGGTTATATCTTGAATTGCATTAATACCAATGTCTATGTGAAATACCTCTAAGCAGATAACAATTGACAACAAAAATTAAAACCCCAGAAAAATAACTGCTTATAGTTAGTAAAATAATACTGAAAGAGATATTAGGAAATATTATTTTCATGCTGTTGTGCCAATACTACTTGGAGCAGCAGACACAGAAGTGGCTGCTGTGAAACAGGTTTTTGAAACTTTCAGTTCCCAAAAATTCTATGTAGCAATATGCAGTTTAAGTATGTAAGATAGTTTAAATCCTTAAGATGAGAAAACACACAAAATAGGTATCCTGTAGCCACAAAAGTACACTCCATGGATTTCAGTTTTGTGATCAAAAAGCGCCCAATTAAAGAAATATACCTAAGAAACCTTAACAATGAAAAAAGGCACTTTGCTCCTGATTTCAAACAATCAGAGGATGATTATTTAATGAAAATAACTCAGGGAGACTGATGCAAAGCCTCTCTTTACATAGCCTGCTTCTTGAAATTAAGTCTTAAGCACACACTAGTGGTAGAAACAGAATCTTTTAAAAAATGGCATGTTATAAAATCCTGAAAGGAACAGGGGAAACAACACATTCCTTATATACCAGGAGTCCAGAGAAATCCCTCAGCAACAGTCACAGGACTGCAGACATTTATGCATCTCATCCAGCTTCAGTAGAGACTTAGGTCCACCTCACAGGAACACAATGACCATAATAGTACCCATCACAGAAGCTATTCTCCTCAATTGTACAGGCACAGGGAAACCATGGGGCCAAAGCTGAGCTTTGAAATGTCTGGAAAATTGCAATCGATGAGAAATGTTTGTGCCATAATTTAAAAACGAAGGAAGGAATGGCTGCCCTGGTGTCAAGACAGCATGTATACACCATTAAAACTAAAACATCTCTCCTGGAAAACTGAAATGCTTTCTTTGTTAGACAGCAGGCTGTACTAAACAAGTCTGATATTTTTTGTTATTGGGAATCTTTTACTGAAGTACCAGATCAAACTTTAAAACTTTCTGATGATGGCCAGAAAACAGGGATTATTTTTTTCATAGGAAATGTTTAATAATTTTCCTCTGGTACACGCTGATATATTTCTCCTGTTACAGAATTGAAAAATAAAAATACTATTGTCATTGTAACCCCAGTCAGCATAAATTATGGAAAATGGTGTTGCAATACGTCCTATATATGATTCCCACTGTGAAGCAGTATCCTTCTTAATCTTGAAGATTTCAGGACAGACGTTTCCCAGGCATTTGAAGAAAAAATATGAGGACTTTTATTGAAAAGAATCTACAGCAGGCAACGAAGAAAAGCAAATCTTTAGAGATAGTATGAAATTATATTACAGAAAGCATTTAAAGACACCATATTGGAAAATAATAAAAAAGGTGCATATTACCAATCAAAAAAGGGTTAAGGAGGTTATAACATAGAAGGAAATACCCTTCAAATACTTGAGATCATATTAAAATGAAGGAAATAGAAGGAACAATGCACTTTGGCAGATTAAATGTAAGAGTGTAACCTAAGAGTCTACAAAGGGAGCTTGCAGAGCAGCTAGAAGAAAAAATGATAATAAATCTTCCTTGATATGGGTAAGGAAAAAGACACATGCCAGAGATTCTGTAGTGCCAGTTGATAAGGGGTGCTCAGACAAGCTAAGGTCATTCCAGAGAAATTAAATTAGTTCTCTGCATTCATAGTGGAAGGAACTAGGAGCAATCCCTTGCTAACCCCTCTCTGACAGAGAATCATCAGAGGATCTGACATTACAGAGACAGTAGAATTTATTACAGAAAACACTGACAAAAATGCACAGCAATAAACACCTTGGGCCAGATGGTATTCGCTCAGGGTTTCTAAGAGAACCCAGAGGTGAAATGCCTGTACTTTTAATGATGTATAAAATCTCTTTCTTAAATCTGCCTTGATATGAGAGGACATGAGGGAAGGGAGGAGAAACCAGAGGAGCTGCATGCCTATGTGTAAGGTTGACGTCTTGCCAGGTAGATAAAGATTCTGATTAATGGTTGCACGAATAGATATCTTCTACTTCAGAAGTATAGCTTTCACAAAGGCAAAATTGAAGCTCTTTGGAAGAATCACAAAGCATGTGTATGATCCACTTGAGGTACAGTATGGTCCAGCTGAGATAATATACTTTAGTCTCCAAATGACTTTTGACAAAAACCCATTACCAAAGGGCAAGTTAAGGTTAGCAGCAGTCATAAAGTAGCCAGAGTGCTAGCCATAGACCGCAATGCAACACAGTGAACATCATTGTACTATTTTCATTGTACCCAAAAGTTATTGCTCTGCCACACCTCGAATAGCATGTGTGTTCTCCATCCCAGAAGTCTCAGAAAGGTTCAGAAGGGAGTTCAATAGCAATCAAAAGTGTGGATTTGTTGTTTTATGGGGAAGAACAGAATAGGCTAGGACTCATCCATCCATTAAAAATGCATTTGTGTGGATTTCAGAAGTCTACAAAATCAAAAGCACTGAGATGGTGAATAGGGACCAGTTGCCCTCTTACAGTACAAGAACTGGGGAACAGTAATGAAACTAGAAGGTAAATTCTGAAGAAAAGCAAAGAATACTTATGGAATTCCTTGCTAGGGAAGGCTACACACATGCAAAGTCTACATAACCTCAGGGGGAGAATGGAAAAGAAAGAGAGAAGAAAGACCCATGAATAACTAAGTGCATGCAACCGTATCTCTCTCTCTGTGACTCTACGCTTAAACCAGTTGGTAACTGGGAGGATATCAGGGCAAGAATCATATGCCCACATAGCTCTTCCCTTTGTGTCCATGCATGGCCACTCTTAGTGACGGACTCACTGGTCAGAAGGAACTATTTCCTGGACTGCTATGGTCAGTTATATTCTTGAATCAAAGAATTTCCAGAAATGTGCCATACTGGGAGGGAAACTACCAGTCCTAATTAGCTGCTGCAATGTCAGTGGCTATCAGCTTCGCTGTTTCTTGTAAGCTAATTCTCACATTTGAGATACCAAATATCAATCTCTCCTTTCTTTAACATACAAGTAGTTTAATTTTACAAATTTTAATTATTTAGATAACATATTGCAATAATTTTATATGCCAAATTCTTCTAGTTTCTTTACTCCCTTGGACAGCCATGTAAGCTTTACAATTGCTTGCATAGCTCAGCTATTACAATTGTGAAAACATTATCAATAAATAAATATTACTGTTGAGGCACTAGTTAGGACATAATTGAAATTTGCCATGAATAATTTGTTACCTCATCAGCCATCTTATGTTGCAAATGTTACACCAGCAGTTGTTTCATTAGTGTATTTGACATTATTTCTAACATTATTTTATGTCAGTCACATTTACTCTAAAGTGCTTATTACTTTGTTGCTGAAAATGACAACATATATTTATTCAGCTTTTTACTTTAGAATCAGCAGACTATCACTTAATCAGATCCAACTTTGAGCATTATAGCCACCAGTTTCAAGTTCATTTAATCAGTGCTACTAAGAAAATTAGAACTTAGTAATGCAGTGTCACTTTTTATAAAAGGCATAGATTTTTTTTACTTTTTATTTTTGTCTGCTCATAAACTACACTAAATCCTTTTGAAATCTTAGTTGTTACTTAAATACTTAAATACTTAGAGGCAAATGAAATATCAGTTTCAGGAATTAAGGACAAAACATTAAATTAAAAAAAAAATCAGGAAAATTGCTAAAGCCTCTCTGAGTTAAAAATCAAAGCTACACTGATTTTTTCTCAGCTACAAAGAGTGGTCATCACCACCAAAAGGACAAAAAAGATAAAAGACCTGAGATTTGTTTCTTCAGACTCTTCTTCCCAATACTGTTGGGTGCTGAGAAACACAAATGACACTTTTGCTTTCTCACAGACTCCTTGCAACTTATAATTACAAGGACAGTTATTAAGTTACCAATATGGCCAGTATGGTAAAATCACACAAAACCCAGATATAAATAAAATATCTGTATGCAAATAAATATGTAAATAAAATTACACAGAACAGAAGAAACTATTGGTATGTTTTCTTACTAGAATAATCCCTTAAGAGTTTTCTAAAGATCAGCTGCTGGTACCCCATCATCCACACTATACACTGCAGGCTGTGCTATGGACTATTTTTACTCTTGGTGCCATGGAGTAAATATCTAGTGTTTTAAGCAGATTAGGTATAGTTGCTAAAAACACATTTTAAAACTTTGTTTTTACCAGAAGATATCAAGATAGTATGCTTGAGATTGCTCAACAACAAGCAGCAGCATGTTTTATTGGTGTCATGAACGAGATAATTTTGGTGTCCCAAGCAGAACATAGACTGAGCATATGCACATCGTAAAAAAAAAAAAGAAAAAAAAAAAAAAAAAAAAAAAATTGATTCTTCAGTGTTAGCTACATATTTTGCAAGAAAGCAGGATGTACTGCAAAGCGCTGTTGCACCTTCAGAATGTTCAGTTTTATAAAAATTACTACATTTAGGACTTGCATGTATCATGATAATGGCTATTATCTCCTTTGGTAACATCTTCTTAGACTTAAGAGCAACAGCCTAATGTAACTGAATTTTCCATGACTGAGCAGTACCCAACTGAATGCTTTTTGGTTTGGTTTTTTGATTTATTTTTTCTCCCCAAGTTTTCCTGTACAATTATTATGTTTCTGAAATCATCCTTGCATTGCTGCCTATCTCATTAAAATCAGATAACAGAAATTAACAGCTTTTTGCCAGTACATTCACCAGAAAGAGAATATTATTATTTTAGAGATAAGTTCAGGCAGAATGTTGTAAAGAAAAAATAACAAAATTTCTGGGTTCTCATCCTCTCCTCTGACCTATGGTAAACCAAAAAAATCCTTGAGCTAAGCTGTTATTTTTTTCAGATTATGCATGAAAAATTTCTCCCACTGATCTTTTAGTTCAGCAAATAGGAAGAGGGAGATGGGGAGAAACTGTTTTTACATTCACTAATAGCAGAGATCATGTGAGAATGCTGCAAGCTGCAAGTCTCAATTATATGCTTTAATATGGAGTACCGTAGATCTTCATTTTCCAAGATCTCAGCACTACAAAGAAAATGAAAAGTAAAGTGAAAAGCATTAGGCAGAACTTTACAATGGAAGGAATTGAGGCAGCAATACTATTCACTGCTAAGCTCCTGGTTATTTTTTAAGGAAAGGCTTATATCTTCTGAGACGTGAAAGCAGCCTGCAGCCTGCTGGAAAGAATGAGGGGAGATAACAAAGTCCAAACAGGATACCTTGACTGACAGCATGCAGTACCGAAATCATAACCAGTATTTCATATAAATTCATATGGAAAAATACTAGACTTGATTATACATGTTGTAAGAGTTTGAATATGTTAAGAAGATTTATAACCTGTGTGGAGTTTTCCTCTTTTTAATGGCTTGATAACTGACTGGAGACGAAGGAAGGTGAAGTTTTCATGAAATCTTTTGCTCAGCTCTGAAATATCAGTTCTGAAGTATTTTGTCAGATTCACTTTTGAACTGACTGTGTTGACTTCTAGTCATTTGCATTGATGGAAGATATTTTCAGAAGTAGAAGAGATGTCCTACGTTATAGGATAATGAAGAAGGGAAAAGGATGTTGGACTTAAGTTTACACTCTGTTAGCTCCTGTCTAGACCAAATTCAATACAATTCAAACAAGTTGAAGACTAACAAACTACATTAGCAGATCCAATGTCATACAATTCTCCCTAGGTAGCTCCATGCCAATGGGACCAAAACCAGCCTTTTCATTCCCACAAAATGCCTCCTATTTTGTCTTTTCTGAATGATGCTGTTCAGTTTGGGTAATTTTAGGTATCTACCCATACCTCTATTTTTTCCATATAGCCTGGTATTTCTCCTCTAATAGTTCCACACTGTAACTTGCACAGCTTTTGCCCCATCCTATACTCAGGTTTCTCTCAGGTTTTTATACAATATTGAAAGGCCTCTCAGACACATCAGAGATGTGGATTTCCCAGTGGATGGGAAATAAAGAGAATGGAAATTCCACCTGCTCGGTTAGACTGAATAGTTAAATTTAGCTAACTGTATAATTTTTGTGAGATGTAACCCCTATGTTTTGCAATCAAGTCTGTATCTTTGGTTGCTTCTCCTGTGCATCCAGAAAGGCTTGCCACTGATTCTTGCATACAGTAGGAAATCTACACTTCAACAAAGGAAAAATATACACATTAACCAAAGCACCATTATAATGTATATTGGAAATGCCCTCTTCTGAGAAAGCTTTTGAGAATTTATAAGAGGGAAGACGTTTTCCAATAGCATGTTACACATGAAAGAACAGTCACTAAAGGGAACACAGGCTAAAAAATACCAGATTTTTCTGCAACAAAATGGCTTCCTAACTTATCTCCACAAGTAAGCTTATGGAGGCACCGCTTCCAGCTTGCCAACTTAATGAAATAAGTCTCCAGTATCACAATTATAGGTCAATGGAATATAAGCCAAACAGTAACACAGTATTTAGGAAATGGATGGTGATAATCAAAGAGCCACTCTCATTTCCTGTGGAGTTCTTAAATTAGCTTGTGCCATATGCATACTGGTTCAAACTGATCTGCAAGATAAGCACTTTTACGTATCTCATTGGTAAGGTACTGAATTTGTTTTTAGAGAACAAGTTTAGAAACTGTGTTGAGTTAGTATTATAACCGTGGTTTTATGCTACAGGAAAGACCAGCTATTTTTTTTTAATCTATCTTTGCTGATTCATAAGTGAACTAAATTGTAGATATCTGATGTAGTCAGGTTTTAATACATTCTCAAATATCATTATTAGCAGAAAATGGAAAACACACTTTATTCTTAATATGCTTA
The DNA here is from genome assembly GCA_038090715.1 of Florisuga fusca. NCBI lineage: Eukaryota > Metazoa > Chordata > Aves > Apodiformes > Trochilidae > Florisuga > Florisuga fusca. The sequence continues at coordinate 19,191,644 of JAAWXA010000001.1, forward strand.
TAATTTCTATGAATTCTGATGACAAAATGCCTGTGTAGTCAGAAAAAAATGTAGCCCTGTTTCTTTCAGGGAAAAAGAAATAATAGTTTGCAGATCAGAGAGGCAGTTAAATATAAAGCCGCATAAGTATACTTTTTGCAAAATTCTCATTTCCTGCAACTGAAAGATATTCATTAACTTCTATTGCCAATGCTTGGGTCAGCCAAAACATTAAGAAGAAATATATACAGCAGTAAGACATTTGTAGCACTTATTTAAAAACAAATAAAATTTGAAAGGCAGATCAGACTGCAGTATTCATAGTGCTGTTAGTAGCTGCACAGTCACTAGAATCACATACTTCACACAAAATTGTTCAGAGAAAATTTTTCTACAATATCTTTAGGCAACAAAGGACATTTCTGGTCATCGTGTGAATTCTGTGAGACTCAAGCTCCAATACAAGCACAGGATTTTCTTCTTTGTACTAAGTATGGGAAAGCCTGCTCCTTTGAGAGTTAGAATAGCTTTCGAAGAGTTCTGATTTAAATTTCAAACTCTTGATCATAGTCAGGGAGTAAATGTTTTCATCCTGGAATTGAAAATTGGGTTCTTTAGCTCTATACCAAGTGAAAATATTAAGCATTTTGTTGTATCCACTATGTGAGCCAAGTTCCCCACTGTGCCTTCAAATCCACAGTGAATGAACCATATTTGGATCTGCTTATCAGAAGGAGACATTTAGAAAGACAATGAGCCTGTCCTGCTAGACGGAGACTCCTGATGCTTTCAGATAGGCCTGTGGTGAACTGCAAAATGGGCCCTAAAATCAGGCTGACATGGTCGCTTAACAAGCTGTGGTATTAGCTGCTGGCTCAGAGAATTTCTAGTGTCACCCACAGGGCTGATGATGGCAGCCATCATAATTAGAATGCATGAATCAAAAACACCAGGTGAAGATTTTGCCTTGGAAGAAAGAAAAGACAGAAGGAGGGAATTACCATGCCCTTTGACTATTAAGCTGCTGCATGCAGCTGGATCAGTGACCAACAGTGACTGGGAGGATTATGCTTTGGAGATACTTGCTACAGCCTTATACTTCCCACACCCAGTGGCTGTCAAAGCAAATGCTGTGACTGACTTCAAAGACAGTGATACAAGAGGCTACACGGGGGAGAAAGGTAACCCCACTAAAGACAGAGTGGGGAAAAGAGCCTGGGCTTTTCTTTGAGTTTAGCACACAATTTCATTTAGAATTAGTTTATTTTATTAATTCTATCACTCTGAATTCATCCCTAAAAATGACTCGAATGTTTGTTGAAGTGGAAAATCTATGTAATCTTAACTGATACGACCTTGAAAGGGATTTGCTGAACTTTTGTATGATTGGATTTTTCCCAACCCTTGTAGACCCTTGATTTTAAAATCTGCCTAACAAAAGCTCTGCCAGGAAAGCTGTTATTACAAAGATGCTTCTCAATAGGGAGAAGCAGGCTAATTGCAAGCTCTTCAGTGAAATAAAGGAAGGTTTTGCAAACAACTACAGAATTGACAAAATGTGCCACATTGCTGTTAACAGAAACTATGGGGGACAAACATCAGAAATGGCAAAGATGTCTAACATGAATAGATGCTGTAAGACTAGCTCGAAGAGCCTATACAAGATTTCAGATAATTCATAAAGAGTAATTGCTCATCTGACCTTGATGTGACTACAGAAATTCCATTAGCTCACAAATCTTGACATTTAATTACATACTAAAATATATTCTCCCATTTATTTTGACAGGGTCTACAATAATCCCCCATTCAACTTTTATCCATGTTTTCAGCTATCTTCTCCACACTGTAAATTATTCCCAAAGTCACAAATAAAAGCCATAAGATCAGACTATACTCTTACCTAGATTGTTCTTTATTTGTCTCCAAAATTTGAACTGAAACACTTTGGAAAGTTGAGGTTCACAATAACATGGTGCCCTTCACCTGTTGTACTATGCAGCTGAAGTGAATCTTCCTGCAGACCATTTACCTGAGATAGCAAAAATTCACTGAGGAAGGCTGCAGTCTATTATTTTATGCAGCACTTTAAAACTAGCCAAACAATAACAAGCATCCTAATAATAGGTATTAAATAATAGGGAAAAAAGCTTAGTATATTTGGAAACGCTACAGTAGTGTTTGTAGGTCAATATTAATCTATAACAACTAATTAAAAAAAAAGGCAAAATATAATGCAGGTATTGTAGCCAAGCTGACAATTGGTATGATAAAACATGCTGTTTTAAGCACTAATGAAGAAGATGGGTTTTTTTTATTTGGCTCTATGTGGTCTAAATGAAGTAGACTCAAGGGAGGTAAACAATCAGAATATGGCATATTACCTATGAATATGCTCCAGAATTACTAGATTTCAACAATATTTAACATGGCTGTTTTTTACTTCTATCCCATTGCCACCAAGAGTAGGGTTTTCTTTGTCTTTATGCTCAATTTTGAGACATTTGACTATTCTGTATTACTTGCACTGTCTGTATCTACCTACTGTTTGCTTCACCAATTCAGAATCACCTTTTAAATACTGCACATTTCTTTTCCGGCCTCAGAATAAAAGACAATCTTGTTGACAATTTCTTTAAGTAATGATTTCAAGACAACAATTAATTTGAAAATATAACAGTAAGAAAAAAATTAAAAGAAATGTTTTATCATCTCTTACGAACCAAGAAATATAATTTTTTTCAAAATAAGTTTATAATTCTACCTGAACTATGACACACATAACATATGAAACAAATTGCATCTAGCCTTTTTTTTTTTTTCCCCACCCAGCAGTCTTGCAGGAGGAAACCAATTTTTTTACGCTTCATCATCCTTCCTCAAAAGAAACAAAACATTCATACTGAAAGCATCTATACTGCACCTGCACGTGTGCACATATATGTATATATACATAAATACAGGCACTAGCAGATATTTCTTTGTATTAAACATGTGGCTAAATAAATAAAAGACAGTTATAGAACTGAAATCCTTCACTCTCTTATTTCTCTTTATGATATCACTCTCAACTCCTACATCTCATTTTAATTTTTTTTCTTGATTCATTTTTTTAATAACAGCCCTAAGACACACCTCCTTTCTGAATCACTGAGAAAGGAATCCTTGACTTTTGAAAACAGCTTCTTGTGATCCTATCACTTGATTTGAAATAATTCTTGGCTCTCTAATGTGTATTTACATACTGCTTTCTTTTCTCCCACCATAGCAAAGTAAGCTTTCTCATTGTGAAGGATCTGTCTCCAGCAATAGACCCCTGTACTACTCTCCCCAGGCTTGTCTTGCTGCTTGCTTTTCCCTATTTCTGCAGTACAACTGAATAAATAAAAAGCACATCTTTGCCTATGTGCAGAAGTTGCCTTTCCTTGATTATTAAAACATTGCTATTAACATTATCAGCAATGCTTGATTTTTCTTTTGACCAGTTCAAATCATTATATACGACAGCTCCATTAACTTCAATACACTTATTATTTATGCCAGACAAGCTCTTCCCAGATTTTAAATAGGAAACATTAGAGTTAAGAAAGAGAACACAGAGCAAATAAAATTGCCTTCCCCCCTGCATGAGTCGTGTTCTCAAAAGCAGTTTCCATTTATACTTGTCTAACATCAAGTTTCTTTCATTCCTGGTTTACTGTTAATTTGGAATCTGACCACAACAAATACAGGTCAGGTGCTTTAACTGTATACATTCAGAGAAATGTATATTTTGGGAGGTAGCTAGTAAGTTTTCTAATTATTGTTGCTTAATATTTATTGTTTTTTAAATACTTCAGCACAGCAGCATATAAAATATTGTTTGCTGCACAGTATTTTTCTGGTACAATTGTTTTAGTTTGGGTTGTTTATTTTAATAATTTGACAGTCTGCTCTTTAGAATTTGGTCCCCTACATTTCACTGACTCTTGGAACTCATGTCCCAGGTGAAAAATGAAAGAAGTAGTGTGCTGGTTTTGGCTGGGATATGGTTAATTTTCTTCATAGTAGCTGGTATGGCCCACAGTTTGGATTTGTGCCAAAACCAGTATTGATAAGACAGGGATCTTTTCATTCTTTTCATTCTTGCTGGGCAGTGCTTACACAGAGTTAAGGTCTTTCCTGCTTCCCACCCCACTCAGCGAGCAGGCAGGGGGTGTACAAGAAGCTGGGAGGGGACACAGCCAGGACAGCTGATCCCAAGTGACCAAAGGGATGGGGAGACACACACACGTTTGGAGGGATGGTGTTTTTCTTCTCAAGTAACCCTCATGCAGGATGAAGCCCTGCTGTCTTGCAGATGGCTGAATACCTGCCTGCCGATGGGAAGTACTGAATGGGTTCCCTCACTTGCACATGCAGCTTTTGCTTTACCTATTAAACTGTCTTTACCCCAACCCATCTGTTTTCTTACTTTTACCCTTCCAGATGTCAGGTGTTTAGACACCAGCTGGGGTTAAACCACAGGTAGACATCAACTAGATGAGATAAAACATTTTAAAAAGTCATTTGGCTGTTACTCCTTCAGTGATTTTATACATCATAACAAGAACAATGTTTGTTCATGTTAAAACTTTGTCTTTTCTTCCAACACTGGTGTCGGCTCCTCTTGAGGAGAAAAAAATACTCAAGGATTTCTTCCATCCTCTTTCCACTGTGCTGTTAAGCTGCTGAGTTAATAGTCTCTAACCTATCTGTGCATGACTATCCTCCTGAAATCAAGTTCTTTACTGACTTTCGCAATCAGCTCAGCCTCAGGAATATATTGACATCTCTCCTACATCCCTCTTCAATAGAAAAAATTAGGAAGGCAATACTGCCCTGCGGATCCTTTTCTCTCTGTCTCAGATGCTGAGGGAGAGAGAAACAGATGAACACAGTTCAGCAAATTTCCTTGCTTTTCTCATCAGGGAGGCTTGCACGTGGTCAGGCACAGCAAGAAACATGATTTCCACAGGGCCTCAGGCAGCAGCCAAATTTCACAGCAGGGGATGAATCCATGGCCACTTCTGAGGCTACAGAACTATGCATAACATAGGCCTCTCATTATAAGGTTGGACAACCCTCTGGAGACTTTCTGCTTTTGCCATATTAACAAGAAATGAGTGGTTTGTCTATGTCTCTGTGTTAAATATTACTGCCTTGTATTATGCAGACTTGTGTATGTGCATTTCTCTTCTGATACGGCATAGAAGAATCAAAGAAGGAACAAGGATTTACTGTACGAGGATTCCAGCTCCATGTGTGAGGAAACAAAGCTTGTGACAGGCATGGTGACATCACCAAGCTGAAAAATAAATAGGAGCTTGGGGTTCAGCTTATTTTTTAGCTTTATCTTGCATGTTTCAGAAGTTTCTTCTATCACTTTTATATAATTCTTTAGTAGATTTCTATCACAGAGTCACTTTTATATATTTGAATTTTTTTGATCTTCAATAAACTGTACTCCACTCCTTTGAGAAAAATCTTGGTTACTTTGAAGATACTTCTCTGCTTGCCTGCATTTTGTGAAGCTCTTTGTAAAACAATAGAAGTTCTGAGTAAAAATTAGTTTCCTAAAACTGACCTCATAGGTAGACAAATGATCATTCACCGTGCCATGTAAGTTACAGAGCACACTGCATGCCAAAAGATTGCTAGACTATTTAAATTTAATGTGTTAAATTTGAAATCTAAGAGACAAATATACATATTTTGTTTCTTCAAGGACTAACACTTAATGAAATTGAAACCATTTTAAGAAACATGTTAAACTGAACTCAGTGATAATTAGGAAAAAACTGTAATAAAAATAAATGCCACAAAAAGATAGAAAAAGATACAAGGAAAAAAATGAGGCTATTAGATTTGAACATGACAAACAAAAATGTCAAGAATTATTTAATAGTTTCATTCTGTGTTTAGTCCGAAAGCACAAAATATGTGATGATGGTAATGAAATATCTTCCTGTCAACAGTAACTAGATATAATGTTCTTAAACACTTAAAGTTCTTAAGCCCATCATTTTAATATCAGAATGGCAGATAAAGTAGAAGAATTTTGAAAGAATTAAATTACAAGTTGTCTGGACAAGAAGCCCCCTGTATTTTTCAATGTGTTGGAGCTGATCAGACTGAACTTTTGAAAGTCCACAGTCAAACAGGTATCATGCTGCTGTGTGAAAGAACCAGTTGGAGAGTCCTTGTAAGTATGGGTCTGGGACCTGTCAACACTGCCAGGTAAAACACTGATGTTTTACAGGGATTATCAAAGAAGAGAAGGGAGATAACATTGCTGCTATTAGTCAAGACAGGTTTATAAAGAATAGGTTTTATCAAAACAAAGCCATTAATATTTCATATCCTTACATATTTGATTGATAAGATTTTTACTGTGACTGTGAGAGTTTCTGATGTCAATGAGGCATCTTGATTACACAGAGAAACTAATTTACTTAAATTAAGACCATATACAATCATTTTCACACATATTTAATGTCAAAAGATCTGGTTAAATAGTAGATTATAAAAAGGAGAAAAAGGGAGTCATTACCATTCAGATGGTTTCTAAACTTCTACTTCACTCCTTATCTACATTTATTACAACAGGAAACATTTAAATATCAATTAAGTTATGTAGCTGATCTAATAATTCTCAACCAATTTTTGCAGAATAGTGCTACAAGACTTCAGAAATGAGACTGAAATGGTGTAGTCTTGTGCTCTCAATGGAATAGCTGTACTATTTGTACTTCCTGATATTTAAGAACTACTGCAAGTGCAGTAATCAAAACCACAAACAACCTATGGTGTTTTATCTTAATTCATCAACTCTTAGATAAACTCTTGCTAGACAGCTGAGAATGCATCTCAGTTCTCTGACATGTTTGTGATGCTCCTTATGCCCAGGAAGCTGGGGCTGACTTTTCTGCCTGGACTTAAGCAGAGAGTTCAGCAGAGAGCTCATTTCTAGCTTTCAACATTTTCCTCAAGTGCAATAATAAAACTTAGCTAACTTGAGTACTATGGTAGTCTAAGAAAAAAGACAGGCAAAAGGTTTTGGTATTATGTTGTAAAAATTGATAGAATTCAGGACTATCCACCTTTGCTTATCCTTATGGCATTTATGTGTGATAAAGAATATTTTTAGACATTATTTATTACATCCTACTTAGATTTTATTCTTTTTTAATAGTGCTTTAAGGTTGTATTTTTGACAGAGTGAAGATGAAGAGTGGGAAAAAAATCTATTAAACCCCTTAGTAAGAAAGAACAAGAAAATAAGAAAAAAAAAATGATAAAAAAAATGAGCACCGTATGAAGAACTACTAAATTAACAGTGTAAAAAACAGAATCAATCAAGAGGCTTTAATCTTTGTAGAATAAGAACATTTCTAAAAAAGGAGGGTTAAAAAAATATAAAGAAAACCACAGAACATGGTAAAGATGGGTGTTTGGCCTTTGCCTTTTTTTCACACCTTCATGCTCTGACATTTTATTTCCCACATAATTGTGATGGCATCTCCCATCATAAATATCTTTTCTCTTTCTATCAGCTCATTATAAACCATTTGATAATTGTCTTTTGTTCAAACAGCCATTACAATAACTAAAACATATTCTTAAATATCTTGAAATCTTCATTCTGCACAAGTGAGATGTGTGCATACTGTCCTAAACAGCTCAAATTAGTGTCAGTTAACAGTATTACAGGGCTTTGCAATTATCTTTGGGCAAGTGCCCTATTGGAGCATTCACTACTAGGTTTTCTTTTAGTCCATTCTGAATTGACAAGGCTCTGTCATCATGATATGAGAAGTATTCACAGCATACAGAGTGAATTGTAGGTAAGGATCCTCACAAGTTAAGCTCCTCTGCCTTCCATGGCTTAAAACCTTTTTGTTTTAAGTAGGGAAAACATATCTAAGCTTTTTCTGAGCAAAGGTTTTCCACTGTACTAGCAGTTTCTTATAAAAATCAATGGGATATTTAATAACTGACTTCTTGTTTGTTTGTTTGTTCTTTTTTCACAATGCAACCTGCATGATTTTATGTGTTAGGGAACAGAGACAAACATCTGAGTTTAGAAGCGCAACATAACTATGATTGTTTAAGAAAAATATCTAACTCTCCTCTCTTAACTGAAACCATACAGTACTGATGCAATTCCAGCACACAGTTGATGATTACCTCATATTTAGATGCATGAAGTTTTTCAGTTTTATCTATATTTTACTGCCAGTATTAAATGCTCAGTTCTTATTCCCAGACATGTAGGATTTAATTAAACGCTCTTTCATAAATCTTAAATTGAAACAAATCAAAGGTACTAAGTACTAAAGGCCAACCATACATTTCATAAAAGTACATGTCTCTAGTTGATCTGTTTATTAAGACTGAACAAAGGGAACCCTCCAGTTGAGGCTTTGATTACTACTTGGAATTTTACATTTAATTTTACTTTTCAGCCTTCTAATCTGGAGGAATATATATTATATATGTCCTTCTGTAACCTTCACTTTTCCTCAGTATTTCATTTTTGCAAAAGCATTGGCCAAAATGGAATTTAACAGTCAAGGTAGGGATGTACATCAATTTATGTAACGTTATAATATTTTCCATAATATTCCCCACACAGCCTAAATATTATTCACTTTTTTGACCTCTGATACATTTTAAGCGGATGTCTTCATTGAGCTGTCTACAGTGATGCCTAGATCTTTGTCCTGAGAGGCTACATCTAATTCAGAGTCCCTCAGTACATGAAGGGTACTGTAATTCGCTCAGTGCAGTGTGTGCTGTTTCCCACTCAGGGAGGACGAATTTCATCAGCCACTGCTGAACTTATTTTCTCTGGATGTGTCAGGTTCTTTTGCTGTTCCTCACAATTCTCCTTAGACTTCAATAATCCATATAAACTTTCATGACTGGCAAATATTTCCTTCTCATTTAACTGCTCCCTCCTCTAGGTTTTTCGCAGCACCAAGTTGCAGAGCATACTCTGAAGAAAGGCAAATGTTAGCTTGGTTCCAGATTTTTCTTTTGTCATTTTCTGCCAGATAGCTTGGGCAAAGTAAGAGATTTCCTTTGCGTACTTATTTAATTACTCCAAAAAGATTTTTCAAATCCTCTACAAAGTCTGAGATATCCATGCTGAAACTTCACAGTCAAGGCTACATATTAATATGGATTTCATTATACATTCTACAAAAATGGCATATATTTTAGTTACAATCTTCTTATCCCTCATTTCTTATCTGTAAATCTCTTTGCATTGGGAATTCTACACTGCTCTGATGCTTGGAGAACACCCAAGCCTTCTGAAGGCAGTACTGGAATGCAAAAACAAATTTTACATGTTTTGTGACTTCTTCTGCTGATGAAAAACTAATCAAAGAAAGAGTATCTGTAGGTAAACCTTTTATTTTTTATTATATTTTCTTAAATTGCATTTTCTGAGAGTCACTCTTTAATGATCACTCACAGACTTCGTTTTTTTAACTTTCCTTGCTAGGATAAGCACAGGAACTATTGACTTAACAACACACACAAAATTATTTGCAAATGTTGAGAATATCCATTGAATAATTTCCACTGACAACAAAAGAATTCAGGTATTTAGCTTTAAGATACTCTTTTGAAAAATATTACAAACTATAGCACCCCATTATAACTGAAGTTACTGCAAATTGCATATGCTCAATATGTTATCAAATCAGACAAAGAATTAATTAGGACAACAGTTGTTTTTCACAATTATTTCCAAGGTTCTGTATGTAGAATCAACTAGTAACAAGAAACCTCTGGCAAACTTCATAAGGCTTCTGAGATTTTCAGTTCATGTTGCTTTTCAGGCTACATCTTGTCTTAAAGTTTTTGGTTTTCTGTGTTTGGACTTGATGCATCAACTTCTTTACAGATCAAGATCAGGAACTAAACTGACACTTGAAATTGTTTGAGACATTTCTTTTTATGTCATTTTGGTGACTGTATTAAATATATTCATATTCAGTTCAGAAAGTGTTTCCTACATTGTTTTTCTAACTCTTGAAGTGTATCCTAAGGCAACTTTGCAGGAAAATTACTGTCTAATAGTCACAAGTCAAATCCTATGTTGGCATTTTTTCTCCTGTTTTTGGCTGTTGATGTACATGCTTAGGTTCTAGTAAAATACATGAATTCAAGATAGAGTAGCATGCACAGAATACTCATGGTAGCAGGAAAAAAAAAAGGGGGGAAGAACCGTGCTCAGTAAACTTTGTAATAACGAATACCTATGTAGTCTCCCTGTGACTTCAAGTGACAAGTTTAGGAAAACGATTTTGTTTATTGGTCTGTTACCACAAGGAGTTTGAGCAAGTGGCCTCTTTTGTGGTCATCTACACAGTTTCCATGTTACTGCTCTTGGCTTATATCTCTAGTGACCCCAGGGCCCAAGGAAATTTAATCAAGAGAAATAAATTTATAATAGAAAACCTGCTTTACATATTCAAATTGAAGCATAAACGCCATAGTTACATGATCAGCACAGCACTATCCTCACAGGCGGAGATTTGTTTAGGCTGCCAAGAGGCAATGTAAGTGCATGAAAGCTTTTCTATTAGATTAGAAAGCCAAATCTAGATTGTCAAAATGGCTGTATATTCCTAATTTTAAATTAATGTCTTGTCACTTGAAATGGGATTCATTCATTGATCCCATGCTGTCCAGCAATGAATTAAAATAGAGAGGAGGAAGGAGAAACTGAGGAGGGCTGAATACAAATATTTCTGCACCTAAAATACTGGGGAAGAGACAGCTTTTTTTAATGAAGGAAACTAAACCTTACTGGTTTTGAAGATCCCCTTGGACTGTTATTCTGCAAGTGACTACATCTACCCTGAATAAACAGTTTCACAAGCATGAGCAAAATTTTTTTGAATTGTACCTTCCCCATTGCAGCTTGTTTAAAGCTACTTTAAAGCTATTGCATACATGTACAACTGCACATTCTCTATAGTTTTGAGACACAGCAAAGATAAACAGATCGCTATAATTCAAGTGAATTTTTATGGTCATTTGAATTGATAATATTGACATAGACTATAATGTGTAAAATCATATTAGAAACTGAAGCCTGATAACTAGAATTCACTATTACACTCATGCTGAAAGCTTGAATTTGGATTGTTCATATTGCAGGCCAAACTATTTCTTTTCTGGAGCTTTCATAATTGATAACTAAAGTTCCTAGCAAGCAAAAAGCCTCATTTCTCTGTTAAATTTGTAAAATATCTGTTGCATAGGCTTTACTGACCATTAATTAGTATTTATCAATATTTCCTTATACCTTCAAGCAACAAGAAGCATCTATTAAATTTTGAACACGTGTTTGTTGGATTTTCATCTTAAATATCACAAGCAGCGGTTGCTAAATGCTTGGCATTAAGGCCTTGAGAGATAATCCATTGTCCATGTCTAAACATTTTTTCTGCTGTTTTTAACTATTGAGAACTCTTTCATTTATAATATGCGGGAAATGACTAATGAGAAGACTTTTTAAAATCACCTTAGTAAAATTCATAGTGAAAATAAAAAAGAAATCACTGTACAGCTGTGAATAATTGACATGCAGGCTTAACTAATCTCCAGATTTTAAAATAACTCCTTGATGTTTGGTTAGCTGTGCTTATGGTGAGTAGCTTATTTTAGTTAGATAGCGGCCACAACCTAGACATTATCTGAAAGAGCTAAATCACACTTTATGTTTGTAGGAAGAATGGTTAAGCCATATGAATAAGCACAAAGCTGTTTCTTCAGATGGGAACGTGTTTGGCAGCCAGGCAGCAAGGCAAGAGGATGAAATGTTCTCTATCAGATTAGCATACCCAGCTGAGTGTCAAAATGGCTTTCGTTACTGAGCGTATATGCCTGTTCCTGACTTCAAGTATCATTATGCTCTGTGATTCACTCATTAGTTTCATGCTGTCCAATGCCATAAAAACACTGCTAAACTAGAAACACTGGAATTAGTAGAGTTTGTCTTTTGAGTTTAGTGTGGATTGAGCCTTTGGGAAGGGAACCTAATTCCAGTTAACACAAACTACAAGACCCTCTTCCTGCCAGTTAAATGCATATTTTATACTTATATTGTCATACTATATTTAAATGTACTTTACCATATTTTATCATCAAAAAATACTCACAAAACAGATCTTTTAATGATTAAAAACTATTATTTCTCTTTGCTGGATCCATAAGTGAGCTGAATATCAATTTATATTAGATATGAATTATTATACAAAGATATATACAAGAGGCTATATTACTTCATGCATATCCTTCAAGGGTTTCCTTGGAGTATTAGTGTAAAAACTGCAATGTTGGATGAATGACTCTGTTTCAAGGAGAAGAATCTGTGCACTCTGAAGCTACCTTCTGCCCCACATCATGGAATTTATTTGTATTAAAATAAAAGTTAAAAGAATGAATTCTTCTATTTAAAAGATATAAGTATATATTGAGAATGTATCCAGGTGTTTCGGCAAGGAGAAAGAAAGTCCTAGAAACATAACAGGTACAGGGGACATCAAAGGCAAAATCAAAGGAAAAAAGAGGACAATAAGAAAGGAGATACAGATAGTTGAAGAGGAGCAGGCAAATTATTCATCTGAGATATGCATTAAAAAATTAACGGTGAATTTTAATGTATGAAATTATGGAAAGTCCCAAGAAATACCATGTCCAAGCAAGATTATGTCTTTTTAACTAGAAATATATATTCTATAAACTGACAATGACAGTGTGGATGGAATTTGCTCACATCCTCTCGATTATCTTTCATTTGAGAAAATAAAAAAGAAACAGGAATTGAAAACACCACAAATAAACTAAGGAATTTAACAATACCTACAACTGATCAGTATAATATGCATAATTCAGAAAAAAAATCCTTTTTGGTCTGATGGTGGGCATGCATACCACTATGCACTGGATAAAGATTTAGGTTAAAAACTAAACATTGCTCTTCGACTATTAAAAGCAGCAAAACATTCTTTGACAATATACAAATGCCATAAAATCCTTAGTGATGCTGCTGTGTTTAGATAGTCAAGTTAAAAAAATAAAACACTTCAGTACTCATTTCTGTACACAAACATACACAAAATAAGGATTATAAACTAGCAGTGTTGCCTTATTTCATGTGTGTATGTGCACACGCATGCTAATGCACCAGGTGTGTATGGGGGAAGAAGAAGCATTAATAAAAGGATTACATCTGGTTTCAAGAAGAAATGCTACGTGTGTGTGCAAACTGAGATTTAAAGAAAATGACATCAAATAAATACCTGTCCATATTTAGAAGTATGCACTCAATAGATGTCAGAGCCTAGTCAAAATAGAAGAACTGTTTTACTTACTAACTCTGCTCTGCAAGGTACAATTAAAAAGGTTATTCAGACGTTTCTTGAGAACTGAAGAGCTGCAGGTCAGAAGACACTCACAAAATTCTGTTGTGAATAGAGGGAATAGAAATGTTCCTAGATTTCACAAATAATTAAAAGTGTTCCCTTTATTTCTCCTCTCTCACTTCATTCCAGACAGAAGGCAATTCTCTATATGAATATCAACATGATTAATTCTAAAAAAGCATTAATGTATTAATTTTTATATGACTACAGGTGTACAGGTCTCAATGAAATGTAGAGAATTAAAACCTATCATGCTTGTGTAATTTCTTCCTCTTCTCTACTCAGTGTATTGGACAATTTTGTCATGGCATGTTAAACAAATGAAATACACTTTCACCTATTTTATTCCAGACTGTTGTTGCATTCAACACTCAAAGACTGAGCACAAGAGCAGTAGTTAAAAACAGCAACTGGCTGTCAGTGGTGCAGTTTGTCATTGTTCCACAGACAAAAGGCAGACTGTCACAATAAACAGCATTTATTCATTTCAGATTTGTGGCTTAGAGCTGAGGAAGGGGAGGTGTCATTCGTAGTAATTGTAAAACACATAAATAAATAGTCATCTGAAAATCATATATCAATGAAAACAGTGGGAGCTGGCAGTGGTGGAGGCAAGAAAATGGATTCTCCAGCACAATCTAATTTACAGATCTTTTTTAAAAAATTCATTTTCTCTTTCATACCAGTGAAATAGAATCTTTTTTATTAACTGCTTGTCTGGTGGGTAGCCAAGACGGAACATCTAAATCATGACTTTAATGACTTATTTTAACAAAGTGCTGAGCAGCTTTCTAAACATGATCACCCTGTACTCAACTGCTGTCGATTTTATTAACTTAATTTTACTAATTAAAAGTATTTAATATTGATAGTGACATCACCTCCTGTAGCCTTTTTCCTAAAATTACCAGTTAAAGAAATTAACTGCTCTGTGAAAAAGCTAGCTTGGTATTTGAGTAGAATAATCCTCTTTTACTGTAAAAGAATACTTATCATCTATTCTTTCAGAATGAATCTCATATCTTTAATCTAAAATTTTACAGATAACAGTTTCATGGACAGAAGTTACAAAGCAGAGAGATGAATCTTGTTTTGATGTTGGTATTAATATTTCTTTTAATTTGAGCACAACTTTTGAGGTAATCTTTTTCTTCCCTCTGTCAGAATTCTAAGCGCCTGTTCTGATACAGGAGGCTGACGTCCTACCTCAGTGACAAGTATTCACTGCATAATGACATGCCCTGGCCAGGCCTTTGAGGATCTGCAAAAATCTGGGAAGAGAAGTGAGATGGAAAGACTCTGCAGCTAAAAGGTGTTCTGAAGACTTCTAATTTACTACTGCTTGGTGAAAGTGCTGCTTCATCTCATACCCACTCCCCATGCTGTTCTGAACACGGATAACATTTATTAGAGACCAACATCTTCTGACATAACCAGAAAAGACAGATGGATCTGAGTTTTTCCCTGGCGAACCACACAATGTTCACCAGATGGAAACCCTACTCCCTTATACAGCTTCTCAGGCATTTTTGCCTACAAATACTTCCCTCCCAGCATGTCTCAGTTCCTACCAGGACGAAGGCACTAAAGAACTGAGAAAAGGACAGGAATGTTCGTGGAACTGAATTCATGTTTCAGCATGGAGGTCTTCTGTGAAAAATCTTATAAAATTTGCTGGAGGGACAAAAGAGTGAAAAAGATGCCCTATGCTGAAAGAGTGGAGTATCAGTTGTATCAGTATTTTAACCAGTAAATGTTATCCCAGTTGTTAGTGCTTAGGGTATAATGGAGAAGCAGAACTCCAGAGCTGCCAGAAGACAACATGCCTGGCAGTGCAAGAATGGATGCACAAGACCAAATCTAAGATAAGCTTTGGTGATTGTCACATTATTAAGATAGCGTTTTTCTGGAGTAATTTGTAAATTGAAAAAGAGGCCCTGTTTGGGCAGTCATGATATGAATATATGTGAAAATGGGACAAGACATGTAAAGCTTCATGCTTAATATCTATAGCTAGCAGAAAAAAAAAAAAAAAAGAAAGCATACCAAAAAATAAATGGTGAAAACTTAATTTCTGACCATCCTTTTAAGAACCATCTCTTTAACACAGACTAGTAGAGTTAGAAAAAGACATCTTTCAGGCTTAAAATATCCTCTGAACAGAAATGGTGGAATTTGAGATTAATTTTAAATAAAGAAACACAAAAGCAGGGGTTCAGTTCTTCCAAAAGGGACACTTTCAATGCAAGCTCACCTATACTGCTGTAACTTTCAAGTCCTTAACCACCCATAGTTAAGCAAGACAATTTCATCTTATTGCTAATAGTAACCAACAGTAACTTGAAAATTTCAAGACAGAATTTAATCAATCAGGACTACCTCATGTGAGAGTAGTAAGAAAACTAAGGATAACTGTTATTTAGTTAGAAAGTATGTCTTTATTTGGAGAAGAAGTATATTGAAATAATGAATATATTCTATGTTGACCCACTATTTATTTCACAGAAATGCTCTTGGAATTTTTCCAACCTGTTTCTATAGATTTATAGATATACACATATGAGGTTTACAGTTCTGTTGTTGTTCTGTATTTTGAACAGTGTCTAAATTCAGCCTAAAATGAGAAAACAAAATATTCATAGTATGCCACTCCCTTACGTGGACTACTAACATGCTTAGTTTTCCTTTTCTGTAAATGTTTCTCTCCTGTTGTGTTGCAGAAGTGTGGAATGCTATACTTGAAAAGATTGAATTTGAGGGTTCATTTTCTTGGTTAGCTTTTGCCTTTTAAATACTCTGTTAAAAATTCAAAGTTCACTGTTCTCTATGTGGACAGAATGAATGAAAGCTTATGATATATCTGAATACATGTGAATTTATTCAGGGCTTTGTCAGGTACATGGTTTTGTAGTGCCCTGTACAGATTTATTCAGAGTGACAAACACAAGCAGTCACTAAAGAGCAATGATAGCCTTCACCCTAATTACATGAGTACACCAGCTCTCTCCAACCAAGGCAGATTTCCTACAACAGGAACAGCCAGGCACAAATATAAATGGACCAACAGCATCACTCAAACTATGATCATGGCCACTGCCAGACACAATAACTCTGCAGTTAATGCATGTCACCACTTATTTGCAGGGAAACTTTTGAAACTAGAATTTGCATGGCGTGTCTGAAACTTCTCTGAGCTGAACACCCGGCATTTAACTTTCTAGCAGGAGTTGTGACAGTAGCTCTGCTCAAAGGAAACTGCCACGGTCGTTTGTTCTGCTTCAGTGCTGTTTGACTGTCACAGCCTGTCATGTGGGAAGAAAGCACCACATCTAACCCCCTGTGAAAAGGTTTAATCACCCCTATTACTCCTATTGGCTGTTCAAGCCACCCTGGGATGCGCAGCAGACAGTTATAGATCTAAAAAAAATTCTGGCTTTATAAATAAAAAGCCTAAAATCTGGTTTGATTCAATCAATCATCTTATACCCAGGCAAAAAGAACTAGAAAGATTAGTTAAGTAGTACTAATGCAACGCCTGAGATAATTTGCTGTAATTGTCATATCTTTTGCATCATTATTATTTATTTTTCTTCAAGAATATTTTTATGGATGTCATTTATCAATACTTATTCAAATTCTAAATTTCTTTTTATTTCCATCTAGCATCATTTTTATAACATGGACATGGATGCAAGAGAGTCACATTTGAGGGTGTGTGGATATATACAGCTCCAAGCTGTATATATCAAAATAAAGCAACAAAAGTAAAGCTTGTATCCCATGGCATACCTCTCCAAATGTTAATGCTGGGTCAAAGAGTGAGAAGATAAATGCTTAAAATGTCTTGTAGAAAGAAAATGTTAAATTTAAGCCTTCCACTTACAAATAAGCACCAATAAATTAAATCTTCATATAAGTCTGATCTATATGAAACTCTATATGAACTTATACTGTGCCATATGGAAAACTGTATCTTGATGCTAGTTTGAAGAATGAACTTTTTGAGACTGCAATTCAATTCCACTTAAAGTCTGAAGGGCACATTGGTCAGCTCTTCCAGTCCTTTTGCTTACAGCTAGTTATATACCCTTCTCCAGAAGCCCAGATAACAGACAAGTCACGTTTTGCACATTAAGAAATCTGTTTGTTTGAGATGGTCTTATTCACTGGGACAAAAAAAATTGGTTTCATAATGAAAACATATTAAGCCACTGTGAGTTTAGTTTTAGCACAGAAATCTAGTACTACTAAATTTCAACTACTCCACCAGGCTAATCTTAAACCTGATAAAAGATATTAGTGTGAAACTTTACAATAAGAGATTTTCTTACACTTGTGGAAATCATCTGGTTTTATTTCAATTGATATACATTTATCAATACCCCCCTTTTTTTTTTTTTTTTTTTGCAAAGACTGGGTAGGAAACAAGACAGAGCAGATAAATTGCTGAATCAATAATGCAGCACAAGGATTATACCCTTATATGTCTATTATAGCCCAGTTCTTAAAATAAGTAAATGCCCATCCTGTAGAACCACCACTTGATATGACACTGACTGAACTCTCATATGGGGCTCAGAACTTAATGATTAATCATGCTGCTTCAACCACATTTGTGAATGTATCCTACAAAGGATAAAAATTTTTAAAAGAAAAACCCCCCAGCTACAATTGCCAATACTCCTTTGTACTGTGATTATAATGAACTATATAATTTTCTTTTCTAACAAGTTACTCCAGGTGAAATAAATAATCTTGGGCCAGAGCATCTGAAAACTTGCAAAAAGCATGCGAATGTGTGAATGGATGGAAAGTGCATTACATAAGGGTTTAATTTTTCATGAAAACTTAATCTGACAGGAAGGTAGAATATTTTTTACAATTTCAAATATAAGCACACTTATTTGTGTTCCTTCTGGACAGCTTGGAAAAGAAATTAAAAAAAAAAAAGGTCAAGTAGCCAGTGAAGTTTCAGTGGTCCCTCTAGATTACCCTTCTGAGTGACCAATGTAAGAGCTCCTTTCCTGCAGAAAAGGAGGACGTAGTGCTTACAGTGGCTAGTACCACTCACCATGTCCAATTCAAATTTATGTTCTTACTCTCCCTGTGAAGAGAAGCTAAGTTATCTGATACTGTAAATTTACCAGAAGTGTTACAGATTTTGTGCTTCTAAACACAAAATGTAATTTATGCTTTCTTATAGCTATTAAACACTTGTGAAGGATCATCTAAAAATACCCATTTATAATACCTAAGCAGCTGCATACAGATACATGTGAGTTGCTGCAGCTACCCCATCACCAGAACACAGAACACGCTGGTACATATTTATGATGGGCTGGAAGGTCAGTTCCACAGCTACAGGTTTACCCAACACATGTTCTCCTGCATAATTTACATCCACATAATTTGACTATTGCCAGTGAGTTGAGTAATAATCCTAAATCTTTAGATTGTTTTTTATTTTTAAAAAACACTACACAATATTCTAGGCAAGGATATTGATATGAAACTTTGGATATGAACCATAATAGCAGATTTTTCACATCAGGTATTTGATTTCATCTCTGAACTCTCAAGTTTCTGCAGTGTGAGTGGCACCAGGAAATGGCTTTCAAACTCTTCCTAACAGATGGAATAAAATCTGCCAGGTTATTAAACTACCACACAACTATTTTTAGTTTCCATTTCTAAATCCTTTTTCTCCTTTTGTCACATAATATGTCATTGCTAATCAAATCTCAAAAGCATTACTATTTTGAATATAGAAGTTTTGAATACAGAAGTTTTAACTGGCAGTTTATTATCCTTTGGCCTGCACATTTTTTGTTCCTGTTTTATTTTTCTGCTAAAATTATGGAGTATTTATACAGTTTGTATATTACAAAAATGAAGAAATTCAAAACACCAGTTCAGAAGAGTTACAGGCATTAAAAATGTTTTAGTGATGAATAATCACTGTGAACCCTGATCTAGACTGCAGCCTCAGATTAAAGACAATTGTTTGCTGAAGGCTAACAAGTAGAAATTTCCCCCTAATCACTATGAAACCAAAAGCAGATTCATCAACTGGCTGTGGTAAACCATATCAGAAAGGCAATATATTTTATTTTTGATGAATTGTGCCTAGAAAGAAGAGAAAACTACTCAGCTGTTGTGAAAGTTAAACCAATTGTTTCCTCCTCTGAACTCTGTCACAGTGACAGATTTTCTTAGTGTACAAAGAATCCTTTGAAGACAAATTTGCCTGTAATTCAAATGTTATGAAAAAATTGTCTCTTTGTTCATGAACTGACCTAAACACTGTCTTCTTATATGAGGTCTATTATTACTACTACAGCTACATTAAAATACAGAGATGGTGATAAGGAAAAAAAAAAAACAATGATAGGATGTATATTAATTGTTATGTGATTAAGTCAAATGGCAAATCATGGCTTTCCTTAAGGACAACACAACACAATGAACTGCATTTGATTCCAAATATGATTTTGATTAGTGCATCAGACAACAGTCTGCCTCAGATTGAACACAAAGATGCAACCAAATAAAACTTCTCAGAACACAGAGGTTTAGGTTGGAGTGATACTGTAAAGCAGACCTGTGACTTCTGGAAGCTGTGTTGATTTATATCACTGCCACAAAAGCAATGTAAAATAATGAGAACCCCCCCACATTTTAGTCCAGTTCTATTGAATCTCACAATGGAGAAGAAATAGAGTAGGGCTTTTTTGAGACTACTAGTCTGACTGATGGTGCTCAGCTACAAACAAATACATTTATCAGTGGATGAGGCTTACAGTTTCTCTGAAGAAAGGAAACTGCACACACATCTCAATTAGGGCATGGAACCTTCTCCAGTCAGACATATAAACTGTGAAATAACTTTGCAAAATGGACAATTAGGTATGCTTTCTTAGTAGTGAGCATCATGCAGGGTAAGAATTAACTACATGGGCTTTGCTATCTATGTCCTATAGCTGATGAAAATGCAGGAAAATATCACAGCTTATAACTTTCTCCAACACTTGCAACTATTTACAGTATCTTTGATTTTATTTGCTGCAGAGAGATCTAATAGGAGCTCTCACAGTCCTGTGTTTTTGTCTTCTTCCTGTTGACTTCTTTGATGCTCAGGGAAAAAAATATCCAAAGAAAATATCTTTTAAAACAACAGTTAGCCTGACAGAGGATTTTGAAGGGCTTTATAAATGAGGTGTCTTCTGAAAAGGTGTCAATCAGGAAGACTGGAAAGAAGAAAAATTGTGCTTTTGAAAGGTAAAGGTAATAACAAAACCTCCACTAAATGTAAGGCTCCAAGGTATTAAGAGTTTAACAATGATCTTTAAGAGTTGTGCACTAGTTCTGTTCAATGAAAAGAAAGAATTTAGGGAAGATTTGTTCTTCAGAGCTGTATATTTTCTGTTTATTTCACAAAAAATTGTTTAAATATAACATCCTTCAGATCTCCCAGAAAGAATTGTCTTTAGAATTTAATTGCCATAGAAATCTACATACAATATTAAATAGAAAAATGTCTCTCTTCTGTGATAGCCTTGGCAATGAAATATGTTATTGGGGGAATAATTAGGTATAGAAAAATTATAATTTGTATTTTCTTCATTTAAAATATAATATTTTTACAGTTATTGCAATATTATATTGCACTGTTTAAATTACAGCATAATAATTCATTCCTGTGGCATTCAGTGGCACTAGGCCTTTGGCCTCTTGCCTAACAATACACTAGGCAAGAATTATTACACTGTAATTCACACCCTGTCATGCCTTATTGCTTAATTAAAGAATAACCCTTCATGACATGACAAGCAATTTGACTGTTACCATAATAGATCATTATCCCACATAACATATTTTAGTTTTACAACCTTCGCTTTTTTGGTATGTGCTCTGAAACTTATTGGAAGAAGTACACGTGTTTCTTTATCCATAAAGCATGAAGAACAGCTTTAAGAAGAGCAGCTAACAATGCAAGGTTGCAGTTTTTGTTAGAGCTCTTCCTTAAGTAAACTTGGGCTTGTTTTCCTTTATTTTCCTTCAGCAATAAATGCCTGCAAAAATTAGCAAAAATACTAAGATTTTTAAGATTAAAAAAGACTTACTAAGACTTTTAAGATACTAAGATTAACAAAAATACTAAAATATCAGATTAGTTGACTGCCTGTATTTTTTGTACTGCTTACCTCCATTAATGATAAAGTTATACTATTCTGCTGAATACTAATGTGGAACTAAACAATGAGGTTATAGTGTCTTTAATATTAGAGATAAAGAAGTTTCCAATTAAATTCTGCAATTTAGTTTTGTTGCAATGTAGCAGTTAGCTATTCTGTGATCAACATTAAGCAGTTCTTAAAATACATTTATCAGGAGTAACTCCTTGAATCCCTCTCTGATGGTTCTCATGCTGAAACCTGGCAATGTAGAAAAGGTATTCAGTTGTTACTAAATATATCTGATTATTACTAGGTAAAATTCTACTTTTGTAAAAGTCAATGGCAAAACTTACTCACTTTCATCAACGACTTGGATGAGGGTATAGAATGTACCCTCAGCAAGTTTGCTGATGACACTAAGCTGGGAGGAGTGGCTGACACACCAGAAGGCTGTGCTGCCATTCAGAGAGATTTAGACAGGCTGGAGAGTTGGGCAGGGAGAAACTTGATGAAATTTAACAAGGCGAAGTGTAGAGTGTTGCATTTGGGGAAGAACAACACAATGTCCCAGTATAGGTTGGGGGCTGACCTGCTGGAGAGCAGTGTAGGTGAAAGAGACCTGGGGGTCCTGGTAGATAAGAGGATGACCATGAGCCAGCAATGTGCCCTTGTGGCCAAGAAGGCCAATGGCATCCTGGGGTGCATTAGAAAGGGTGTGGTTAGTAGGTCAAGAGAGGTTCTCCTCCCCCTCTATTC
>JAAWXA010000001.1:19214461-19524549 GCA_038090715.1 Florisuga fusca
AGTGGAACATCTCCCTTATGAGGAAAGGCTGAGGGAGCTGGGTCTCTTTAGTTTGGAGAAAAGGAGACTGAGGGGTGACCTCATCAATGTTTTCAAATATGTAAGGGGTGAGTGTCAGGGAGATGGAGTTAAGCTTTTCTCAGTGGTGACCAGCGATAGGACAAGGGGTAATGGGTACAAATTGGAGCATAGGAGGTTCAAATTGAATATTCGAAAAAAATTTTTTACTGTAAGGGTGACAGAGCCCTGGAACAGGCTGCCCAGGGGGGTTGTGGAGTCTCCTTCACTGGAGACATTCAAAACCCGCCTGGACACGTTCCTGTGTGATGTGCTCTAGGTGGCCCTGCTCTGGCAGGGGGGGTTGGACTAGATGATCTTTCGAGGTCCCTTCCAACCCCTAGGATTCTATGATTCTATGATTCTATGATTAAGTGAAACATTCATCCATGAGATGAAGTGGAAAAACGTGCCAATAGTTATGAAAACACACTTTAATATTCCAATTTAAATTATGATTATTTTAATTATTTAAATATTTTATTAATATTTTCACATGGCCTAAAACTGTGTAACCAATTCAAAATTAAAATATGCAAACATTAAGCTCTGAAGTTTTGTCTGACCAAAAGCCTGGATTCCTTGGCAAGATATACAGGCAATGCATACAAAATATTTTTAGCATGGAAATTATATATAACAAACCTTATAGATACCCTATCAGTTTCATATAATATCAAGGTGTAATTTAATGACTTTCCACTGAACTTTCTGTGTCGGCAAGGTGACTGGGTTGTCCCTGGAATTCTCTCTCTGCTCTAACTACAAAATTTCTATGATGTGACTGTGATATAACTGAAACAGCTGCAGTCTTTGATCATATGCTGGCAGTTTATGTACAGATGCAGAATGTGTAATAAGGGCACACTTTATTAAGTTGACTGATGTTCTGTTATTTTACTGGTTCCAAAAGCCAAAGGAAACTAGACTCCACCATGTTGCCCGGAGAATAATTTATTATTGCAGCTATTAAAAATGAAATACCTACCATTAATGTCTAATTGGTTATCATAAGCAAGAGGCATACACTGGCCTCAGTTCATCTGACATTTGCTATGACCTTTAAAGCTCATGCTTTAGCTGAACTATTATTTTGAATAAGCCCCAAACACATTTTAGCTGCAGTTTAAAGCAGCTGCCAACACTCTGAATGTATGCATATGTTTCCTGTTAATAGATATTTCCACATACATACATATTCAGCTTTCACCATCTTGTAAGTATAAAAATACACAGATTCTGGAGGCATGATAATAAAGTTAGACCTCGAAAGACTAGCGGCTGTATTATATTGTAGAGAAGCATCTTTGNACTTCTTCCAATAAGTTTCAGAGCACATAACATATTTTAGTTTTACAACCTTCGCTTTTTTGGTATGTGCTCTGAAACTTATTGGAAGAAGTACACGTGTTTCTTCATCCATAAAGCATGAAGAATAGCTTTAAGAAGAGCAGCTAACAATGCAAGGTTGCAGTTTTTGTTAGAGCTCTTCCTTAAGTAAACTTGGGCTTGTTTTCCTTTATTTTCCTTCAGCAATAAATGCCTGCAAAAATTAGCAAAAATACTAAGATTCAAATATCAGATTAGTTGACTGCCTGTATTTTTTGTACTGCTTACCTCCATTAATGATAAAGTTATACTATTCTGCTGAATACTAATGTGGAACTAAACAATGAGGTTATAGTGTCTTTAATATTAGAGATAAAGAAGTTTCCAATTAAATTCTGCAATTTAGGTTTGTTGCAATGTAGCAGTTAGCTATTCTGTGATCAACATTAAGCAGTTCTTAAAATACATTTATCAGGAGTAACTCCTTGAATCCCTCTCTGATGGTTCTCATGCTGAAACCTGGCAATGTAGAAAAGGTATTCAGTTGTTATTAAAATATATCTGATTATTACTAGGTAAAATTCTACTTTTGTAAAAGTCAATGCCAAAACTTACTCACTTAAGTGAAACATTCATCCATGAGATGAAGTGGAAAAGTGTGCCAATAGTTATGAAAACATACTTTAATATTCCAATTTAAATTATGATTATTTTAATTATTTTAGATATTTTATTAATATTTTCACATGGCCTGAAACTGTGTAACCAATTCAAAATTAAAATATGCAAACATTAAGCTCTGAAGTTTTGTGTGACCAGAAGCCTGGATTCCTTGGCAAGATATACAGGCAACGCATACAAAATATTTTTAGCATGGAAATTATATATAACAAACCTTATAGATACCCTATCAGTTTCATATAATATCAAGGTGTAATTTAATGACTTTCCACTGAACTTTGTGTCGGCAAGGTGACTGGGTTGTCCCTGGAATTATATCTCTGCTCTAACTACAAAATGTCTATGATGTGACTGTGATATAACTGAAACAGCTGCAGTCTTTGATCATATGCTGGCAGTTTATGTACAGATGCAGAATGTGGAATAAGGGCACACTTTATTAAGTTGACTGATGTTCTGTTATTTTACTGGTTCCAAAAGCCAAAGGAAACTAGACTCCACCATGTTGCCCGGAGAATAATTTATTATTGCAGCTATTAAAAATGAAATACCTACCATTAATGTCTAATTGGTTATCATAAGCAAGAGGCATACACTGGCCTCAGTTCATCTGACATTTGCTATGACCTTTAAAGCTCATGCTGTAGCTGAACTATTATTTTGAATAAGCCCCAAACACATTTTAACTGCAGTTTAAAGCAGCTGCCAACACTCTGAATGTATGCATATGTTTCCTGTTAATAGATATTTCCACATACATACATATTCAGCTTTCACCATCTTGTAAGTATAAAAATACACAGATTCTGGAGGCATGATAATAAAGTTAGACCTCGAAAGACTAGTGGCTGTATTATATTGTAGAGAAGCATCTTTGCTCTCCTTCATAAGTTAGAACGTTTTGGTTCTACAAAACTGTTCAATTTAAAAGAATTCAGCTTTGTCAAAGAAGCCAAATTAGAGTTCATGTTCTTTTCATGTGCCCAGCAATAAACAGAAAAAATTACTTATTACCTATATGCTATATCCCCATATGCGCAATATGGAAAGCAGAGTAACATTACAAATTATAGGTAGATATAAAAATTTGCTATGGGTTACTTAGGACAAAGAAATATACCACAAAGATGATTAAATTGCATTCTCATAAAAGATCTACCATTAGTTCACACTACTCCTAAGAGTATGAAGTTATTCTAGATAGGAAGGGCGTTTAAAAGAGCCACTTTTCTTGCAGTTTATTATTTCCCATTTTACCCTAGACTGCCCTTATATTTCTGTACTCTTAACTCTAAATTTGAGTTTTGTTTCATTTTGTCCTCATATTTTTATTGAAAGAAATAAAAAGGCCTGAACTCTAAGACACTCTGCTCCTACACTTCCACTTTGCTTTCTTCTGTAATCTTGGACAGGAAATACACATTTTCATAACCTTGTTGGACAAAGGGGCTTTGCAAAGACAGAGTACTGCTTTGATGGGAACCCTCTCTGTCCAGCACCTGCCCTATGCAATCCAGGTTTTAGTTTTCCTTTCAGTCCCTTTCTCTGTAGCCTTTGTGCTGCAGTTCAGGAGTAAAACATGGCAAAATCCACTGTCCCCACATGTATATATGTTTACATTTTTTCCGTAGATGTTCACTTTTCACCTAGATAGAAACAGCTAGATCTCTTTTTATTCCATATTTAAGGATATGTCAAAAAACATTTATATTTTAAACTTCTCCAGTATAGATATTCCACAAGAAAGTGTAATTCCTCTAGCCCTCTAGCCTAGCAGCACCAATTAAACCACTGGCTTGACTTTAGAGTCATTAAATATGATCTCTGAAATATGTTCAATTTTTTTTACCCATGTCTTGAATGCCTCCCATTTCTAAAAGACTGTAGATACCAGGTAAATGTGAAAACATAAACAATGAAATGGACAGATTTCCTTCATGAAAGTCTGATGCCTATTTCAACAGCTCCATTTTCACTGAAATTTTGTTAAAAGTCACCAGAAATTAAAAATATAAATAACAAACAACTAAGTTCATTTTAAAGTGTTCTGAGTTATTCAGACAGTCAAATAAAGCCATTACCAGACAGAAGCTGATTTCCAAGACCAAGTAATTTATTGTTGTATCCTGGGTTACTGCTTAAAACATAGATAAATCTTTACATAGGCATATGTTTGGCCCATTTTTTTCCCCTTGACTCCTTCTAGTACTTCCTATATACCAGTTGCAATGTAATTTCTCTGCCAAATATCTCTCTGATATATTTCAGTGCCCTTTCTTCCTTTCCATCCACTATTTTCTTATCAGTACTTTTTGTTTCAATGGACTCCTCCTAAGATAAGAATACTGGACTTTACTCAGAGACTTCAGTGACTTCATCTTAACTGACTGCAAAATAATATAGAGTTACACTGAACGTGAAACTCATTTATGAAGTACTAAACTTAATCCTAGAAATAAATGGTTGCTTAATAAACACTTTAAAATCTCTGCTTTGGACTGTGGGTCAAGAGAACATTTACAGATAAAACACCACTCCCACACTCAATTATCTTGTTTTAATACCAAACAACTTCTGTTCAGAGAGTATATATTGCTCTGCAACATTATTTGCAATCCAAAGCATTGCCTGCTGACTTGTAACATATTCTTGGTTTTGAATAGTGAATACCATGTCATTGTTCAACTGTACATCACTGAATTAAGTGCTAATTTCCATATTAAAGCAAATGCCACATCTAAAACCTGAAGAGAAGAGTTCACATCTGTGGCAATAAATGTTCACTAGTTCTGCAAGACTTTCCCCCTCAGGAAAACACAGATGACAGCAAAATAACTTTTCTTACGCTGGTCTGTTCTCCTACCTTTTCTGATGAGTTGGCTGCAGAAAAATGTGTAAGTGGAAAGCTCAATTAGTGTAATTTATGTATCCTTGGATGTCAATCATCACTGTGGAGAGGTGGGACTTTCAGGATCTCTGTGCATTAATTAAGAGCTCATCTCAGAAGAGTAGTGATTACACCTAAGGACCAAAAATAAGTTTTAATTAGAGTCTAGAAGACAGCATGTCATCTACTTATAAAACTAGTTCTTTAGTTAAAAAAAACCGAATAGCTATGGGACATTAGTGACGATGCAAAAGGCACAAATCACTTGCTTGTACTTAAGGATACGGAACTATCTTTGTAAATATATGTCTGCCCAGAAACAACTGGACAATGCCTATAATGCTGTGTGGACACCACTCATTGTCAGGTTGTATGAGTGCCAGGGTGATTATTAGACCCTTGTCAAATTATTGACACTGAACTGATGCTGAGGGAAGGCTATTACACAGCTGAAGCTGGATTGTATTTCCCCCTCATAGCCAGATTTTCACGTTCCAGGCTGTCTTCTGACTGTGTATGGAACAGCCAAAGCAATGCAGGCTCATAAAAGGGGAGCAACGAGCTCCATGCACACAATGCACGTTTCCTTCACTGAGTGATCCGATCAGTGAGCAGTTGTTGGCTGGCTTTAGACTTGTCAAGGTTCAGGAGAGGTTAAAAACTAGCTGGGCTAACTGGTGTCAGTTGCCCAAGAGTGCTTTGCTCATGACATGACTTACTTTAGGAAAATCAAACATTCTGCCTAGGACTCACTAGGGAAATAATGTATAAATAATTGATTATATAATTTATAAATTAAAGAAAGGAAAACAAATTTTGAAAGCTAGTTCAGAAAATGAGCATGTCAGCTAATAACTCAAGCATTAAAAGAGGTAAAATTTAGAGAAGAAATGTTTACATTTTGGAAAACAAGAAACAACTTGTTTGTCAATGTCTGAAATAACGAATGTAATGGACTAATAAAAAAACCAAACCAATTAACAGCTCTAGGAAGGATTAGACAAGGAAAAAAAAAAAGTCAAGTTCCAATATAGGAGCAGAAAAGAAAAAACACTCATAAAAATGGGATTTCAGTGTTCCACACATTGTAGTTTATTGAAGAACTGAAGCTGACATACATTATGTAATACATTTAGTAATAATTAGTGTACAGGAAAAAAGAAGAATGGGAAGGCACGGCAAAAAGATGAAAATATTTACTATGTATCCTAGGACTGCAGAACAAGTGTTACGACTGTCTGCATTGCTATTATATTTCATGGTCCTTTAGTAAGGTATTAGTAAATACCTGTAAGAGAGAGATTTCTCTCAAACACTTATTTGAGAAGCACATGCTATAAATTCTCTTCCTAATCAATATACCTCAGGAGTGATGAAAACCAACAGCAAATTAAACAGCAAAATAAAAAAGTGCTGTCATTGCTGGTAGATTGTTTAAATTGTTTTCTTATAAATAACAGTGTGTGGGGAAACAAATAGTACAGCAAGGGAGCAATCAGTCTTTTAAGGACATTCAGAAAAATGTGGACAGTAATTTATGTCAACGACATTCAGAAAAATGTGTTAATGTCAATAAATATTTCTAATGTTTTTTGCCCAAATGCATTCTCACCTATAGCAGATGGAATATCAGACCATCAAATAGGATGGCAGTACACACCTATAAATTCTTCAGAATGTTATTAAACTTTTGTTACTGAGTTATTACTGTACAAAATAGAATATATCCCACTGCTATGGAAATATGAATAATACTGAAACTGCTATCTTCTTTTCTGTAGATCTGAGTTATTTTTCAGAGGGCAACACATCATCAGATGGACTGAAATCAGGTGAAGTTCCCACTGACTTAAAAAGTGGAAACATAACCACCATTTTCAAAAAGGGAACTAAAGACGACCCAGGTAAATGCAAGACAGTCAGTCCTCTGTGCCTGGAAATGTCATGGAAATTTCCACATGGAAAATAAGGAGGTGATTCACGACAGCCAACACAGTTTAAGTAAGGGCAAATACTGCCAGACAAATCTGGTGGCTATGACAGGGTTATAACACTGGTGAATGAGGGAAGAGCAACTGGTGTCAGCCATCTGGGCTTGT
This sequence comes from Florisuga fusca, assembly GCA_038090715.1. Classification (NCBI taxonomy): domain Eukaryota; kingdom Metazoa; phylum Chordata; class Aves; order Apodiformes; family Trochilidae; genus Florisuga; species Florisuga fusca. The sequence continues at coordinate 19,221,515 of JAAWXA010000001.1, forward strand.
GCAAAGCCTCTGACGCTCTCCCATATGACATCCTGGTCTCTAAATTGGCCAGACACGGACTTGGTTGATGAATCACTTGGAGGATAACGAATAGGCTGGATGCTCCTACTTAAAGAGTATGACTTAAAGGGTCAATTGCCCAATGTCCTTGCTGAGGTCAGTGACAAGTGGCCTTTCCCAGGGGTCATTACTGGGTGTTTAACATCTGTGGCAGTGACTTGGACAATGGAATTGTGTGCATCCCCAGCAAGTCTGCTGATGACACCAAGCTGTGTGGTGTGGTCAACACGCTAGAGGGAAAGGATGCCATCCAGAGAGACCTGGACAAGTTTGAGTGATGTGCCCATGCCAAACTTATGAAGTTCAACAGGCCAAGTAGAAAGTTCTGCACATGGATCAGCAATCCCAAGCACAAAAAAATGCTGGGCAAAGAGTGGATTGAGAAAAGTCCTAAGGAGAAGGTTCTGAGGATGTTGGTGGATGAATAACTAGCAGCACAGAAAGGCAACCACATTGTGGGCAGGTTGAGGGTGTGGATTATTCCCCTCTACTCTGTTTTTGTGAGACCTCCACCTGGAGTACTCTGTTCCAGAACAGGTGAGATGGGGCTGTGAGCAACATTATCTAGTAGAAGGTATCCTTACCCATGGCAGAGTGGTTGGAACTAGATGATCTTTAAAATCCTTTCCAACCCAAAGCATTCTGTGATTCTATGATTTGAGGAAATAACATAAGCCAGTACCATGGCATTTTTAAATGGACAGGGAAAGGAATTCATCCAGGGTTTGTCACATGTATTCTCTTAACTGAAACAAAGTACTGAGTCTTGTTATCTCCAGTCTCCTGCTAGTCATATTTAGCACATTTTTGTCAGCTGCTTCTCTTGATTAAGAGGATGGAAGAGATAATAGACACACTAAACCCCAGAACAGACAGTGAATCTTTGTTCCTCTAAAAAATGATATGAATTTTATGAAGCTTTAATTTGCTGATATTCACAAGAGACAATATCAAGAACTGAACCAGAGGACAGCTAGAGAAGTATGGATTGCATGTTAGCAGCATGGTGCCTTCTCACTCCTTTACTTCATGTTTCCTAGCTTGCTTCTTCTGAACTCACACTCCAGTCTGCTGCTTTGGAAATCAGCCATAAAATAGGTTAACTCAGACAATAATATCCAGATGATCTGAACTGTGACTGGGATTTGTAGCTTGCCCTAAAGTGAATCAGATTCAACAACAAGACTTCTTACAAGCAGCTCACCAAGAGCCTGGCAGAATGTCAACACAGTTGTACTAAATATTTGACACAAAACTTGCTGAGAATCACATGGTAGCACCTTTTATCATTAAAATAAGTTTTAAAGCTAGATGAATTCACATGAAAAGGATAACAAGTAGCAATTCAAAACTGTTTGTTAACAATGAAAAGCATGATATAGAATTAAATTATATTGCAAAATGAGAAAGAGAAACAAGACTAAAATTACTTCAGGCACACTCCTGGCCAACTTTGAACTTTTTATTGAGGGATGAGAGTTTGAAATCTTGTCCAAAATTTCCTCTGTGGTCAATAGAGAAACAGAAAGGCATCTCCAGAAATCAAAGCAGACTTAAAATAGCTTCTATCTTTTCACTAGTCACAGTGGGAACACTGAGCACCGAGGCTCCTAACATGGCCATTTTGGTGAGTACTTACATTTACTTGCAATTAAGCTATATTCTACAGTTCATTTTTTTCAGAGGTGCATAGTGATTAAATTTCAGTGTTCATCATCAACACCTAAATTTGCAGATAAACCTGTAACAGGAGATATGGGGAAGGAACTTCCCAACTTTTATAACACCAGCCAAATGCTGATGGACAGTATTGTGCAGAGCTCCTGATTCCTATTGCTACTGATCAATGCATTTCCTCTTCCAAAATGTAAAATTCATAACATAAAAAGCAACAAATAATCTTCTGTTTATACTTGAGTGTATTTATTCTCTATTATATGGTTAATACTTTACTCTTTTGGGGAAAAAAATAATTACTCTATTTGGGTTCATTTTATTCAGCTTTGACTTTTTCTTTTTTTTCTTTCTTCAAAAAGAGGCCAGAGAATGATCCATGTGTTATTTCCTCTGGTTAAATCTAGACTAAAAGTTCAATAAAATTTCTGAGAGCTTTCTAAAAGAAGAGCTGAGAAATCTGCAGCATACATACTTGCCACTCAATGTAGAAAGATACTATTGGTTTAAAATTAGAGGACCATTCTGTGCAAACTGATGAAATATCTAACTGATTACTCTAGAAAAACACTGTAAGAATCTAAAATTAAAGCTGAACATCAATATGCTCATGGAAGAGGTACAAGCCAATAAACATAATCCGTAGCTTTTAACCCCTATTAACATTTGCAATCTTCAGCAATTTCTGCTGAAATGACAGTGATGTCAGACAAATATTTATGCAAGAACTATATAGAATTGCTTAGTAGAACACTGTATAATATAAAAATATAATGAAAAGTAATGTAAATTTAAATGAAATTTAGCAATAGCAAACCAAAACACACAGCAGTTTTCCCATGGCCAGCACTGCCTATGGATCAAGCTCTCTTCCTGAAATCCATCCATTTACCACACAATATTGGAGTCACTTTGAAACTTATTCCATTGTAGTCAGCAACATACACATTGCAAATGGAAGTTATTAATCAGAGAGAAGTATCACAATGTTTTTACTGTCAAGACAACAACCACTGCTGACTCTAATGAATAAGAGAAAAGATTTTCTGAAAACAAGATGCACCTGCATGTGATAAGTTTGTTTTCAGCATTTTGCTGTCTCATTTTGCTACCCAATTAGCCTTTCTGTTCATCAACTTTTTCTTAACTTTCCTCATCTCAATTTCTACACTAGTTCATAGGATCACAGCAGAAACAAAATAAATTTTATCAAAATTTGTATTTTCTTCATAATAAAATTCTTGTTTGTTTTTGATTATAATATTATGTTGTTAAGGATTGAATAACTTAAGAACATTATTCTTATATTATTATATAATTTGAATATTCAACTATTTATTAATAGACATCCATAACATTTATTAATTAGACATCCATAACATTTTATAAATACTTTGTGTTCTTCGGTCTGGCTGACTGATATAATTCAGTCTGGCTGGATAAAACTTTGCTAAGCAAAAACAATTATCACAGACAAGCTAATATAAAGACTTATTATGAAAGACTTGGAAGAAGTACTAGTTGAGAAATTTCTATCTGTAGGACTTTCACTAGATCAACAGGATTCTTTCTTTTTAAAATTTCATGCTCAAAAAGCTATTAAAATATTAAATATCATAGAGAAAGGAAGAGATTAAGCCAGTAATGGAAAGAGAAAGACTAAGAATACATCAAGGCTGTGCAGAAACACTTGAGGTTACCTATGAAGTAGCTGGCATGGCTAAATGTGAGAGAGTACATATTTTATGCAACATCTTATGCTAACTTGTATACAGTCGTTCTGCCATGTCCCACTGACCTGGGCAAGAGAATGTATTAATATCTTCATATTCTTCTGTACTTGTGAGGTATTTATGCAGGGGATAGGTAACATCTTTACAGGGAGATATTCTTTGCAACTTTCATCTTTGTCACAAAACCTTACAGAAATGTTTCACTGAAACATCAACTCCTACAGTTGGGCTCACAAGATACACCCTATGAAAAAAGAAAGTAGTGTCCTACTACCATCAAGACTAAAAACAGTAAAATGGAAGAAGAAATATTCCGTGGCATATTCTACCTGGAGACACTTTGCATTGTAAAGGATGCAAAATGGAAGCATAAGTCAACAACTGGCATGAAACTGGGGCAATAAGCTGACAGCAGGAATGCAGTCTAAAGTTAGGTCAACCGCTGGATGCAGTCCTGGAAAAGTGTTGGTAAGGTCTGTCGCTTGCACTACAAACCTGCAAGACAGGCTGGGGAAGAGACCACAGGTGCAGCTTGGCCCTGTACTGTCATAACAATAAATAAGGCTATCTGTCATGATCAAGCCATCTGGAGAAGTACTTTACACTATCCTGAAAAAATGTTACACGTATAGTTATTGTTACAGTTTAACAGTGGTTTGGTAAGAAATAGTTTGAGTCTTGTAATTAAAGACAGTATCACAATATAGGTGCAGGCAAAAACTACAGAAAGAATATTAAGGGTATTTTGATACTACTGATTTAATTGACTTAGATGTGATAATACTCAACATTTAAAAAAAACAAACACAAATGATAGTTCAAAATACTAGATAAAGCAGCTGTGGTAGAAGCTTTCAGCCTAGTACTGAAAGTAGTTATCCAGGCATGGATCTTCCTTTTTTTGAGTATTTATTTAAAGCAGAGGCCAATTATCATCATATATGAACAAGTCATATTGTAAGAAGAGTAATAATCTGTGCTACAACTATAGCAAGTCCACAGAAAACAGCCCCATCTATCTTTTTTCTTGCTGACAAAGTACATACTCAAGCGTTGCTATTAAGGATATATATGTCAATCCAGTTAATCATGGCAGGATCTATTGGACAAAACGTGAAATACAACTGAAATGATAGGATCTGGATTGAGATGTAGCCTTCCTCTACACAACCCAAAAGCTACACAACACAAAAGCTATGTCAAAGGACATTTTTTTTCACAAATTTGAATAATTGTTTAGTTTTCTACTATTAGCTCTCTGAACAGCCTTTAATACAATGCACCCTTGGCATGCCCCCTAAATATCATGATGGGAAAATAAATGAAAAGTATTATTTATTTTCTGAGAAGCAGATAGGCAGATTGAGATATATCAGGTACTACACTGATAGTCTACAGTGTGTGTGAGCAAAAGCAGCACTGGAATAAATTTCAATTTTTTTTTTTTTTTTTTTTTTTCCCCCCATATGACTTCTCTGTTGACAGCCTCAAAATCCCCTTAACTTTTCATACGTAGAATATGAATGACCAAGACATATCTGATATCCTCAGGAGGTCTACTTGTTACCTGTTCCCCATATTATCTTCACTTCACTGCAGAAAGCTTCTGTGGCAGCATTTTTGTCTGCATCATAAGGTTGCTGCAGCCCCAGCTATAAAGTATCTCTTTCTATGACTATCTGTTCTTTCCCAATAAACCTGGCACATGGAACATATTTCTCTGTATCATCAGCTTTGGGGCTTAATAACATGGCATCAGATTGTCATTCTTAGTCTTTCCTGTTCTGCTTCACATGAAGATGATTCTGTTGCTTATCTTCAGTGGCTCTTACAGACTCACTATTCCCCAGCAGTAGTGAAACCTGAAACATTTAAGGAAAATTGTTCCTACTATCCTCCACCTATGTGAATCTATATCACAAAGCTTGACAGTATTCTATTGGCAAGCTAGTAGCAAATATAGCATTTTTTTTCCTCCAACCATTATGCTTTGTTTACATCCTATAGTTGATAAACCTGGTCACAGCCCACAGTCAAACTGGAACTTGTTAACTGTCTTTTTAGCACCAGTGCTAAAAAGAAAGCTTGGAAAAGCAGACATATATGTCAACAGCCTATCCTTCTAAAAGTCTTCAAATTCCCATAAAGACATGCTGAGAGAGTTGGAGTTGTTCAGCCTGGAGAACAGAAGGCTCTTGGGAGACCTTACCGCAGCCTTCCAGTTCCTGAAGGGAGCCTACCATAAAGCTGGCTAGCTGTAGTGATAGGATGAGGGGTAATGGTTTCAAACTGAAAAGGGTAGACGTAGATTAGGAAGAAATTCTTGACTGTGAAGGTGGTGAGACACTGGCAGTATGCCCAGGGAAGCTGTGGATACCCTCTCTTTGGAAGTGTTTGATCAGGTTGGATTGGGCTTTGAGCAACCTGGTCTAGTGGGAGGTGTCCCTGCCCATGCCAATAGGCTTGGAACTCAATGATCTTTGAGGTCCCTTCCAACCCAATACATTTTATGATTCTGTGAAGTTCAACGTAGCAGTAATTTTTATAGTTGCCAATCAAGTTCCATGTTTCTGGTTCAGAGGCTAACCCAAATTTATCATACATGGCTAAGGACCACATCACTACAATGGCTGTTGTAAAGTACAGTTTACAGCAGTGTTCACTAGAAAGTCAACATTCCTTTTCCCTATGATTTTTTTCTATATTTCTCAATGTCTAGACAATGTAGTCAAAACATCTAGTTCACGCTACAGATTTAAAAAAAGTGATCTGAATGATGGTGACATTGCCCTTTTAGCCTAGCAATTAACTCTAAGAGTTTCCAGGCCTGATCATTTGAGCAAAATTTGTAGCCTGTCATCTCAGAGAATCAAAATAAAAATACCCTAATAGTTACTTCAGTTTAACTAAAACAAAATAACAACAACATCTTTGTACACCAGAAGAGTTAAATAACAATAAAATGCATGTTGCCTACAGATTTTGTGTCAGTTAAGAGTAAAACAACAAAGAAATAAAGAAAATATATCTGATTTCCTTTACCCTATGGCTTACAGCAACTGTGATAATGTTTTTCAGTGGAAACTGCTTTTGTTCACTGCACATAACTAAGGAGAGCCAGACCCATACTCAAGTTTCTGTTGTTAATTCGAATTGACTGGCATGACTTCTTAAAAATACCCATGCAAATGTTTGTTATTACAGTTCCTCAAATTCAATAACTATCTAAGTCAACACAGTGATGTCCATCAAGACAGCTTGCATTTATCCAACCCCATGTAGTTAAATCGTACGCCACCCAACTAAGTAAACTCCAAAGTAATTCTTGATTGATTTTGAAGTTAATCATATGGTTAGCTAGCAATTCAGCAGAAATGACATTCATTACCAAATTTACTTTTATGCAATTATTATCAAATACTATTGTTTAAATGTTGGTTTTCTGTAGTCTTTGGTTGGCAAAGGCAATTGCTGTTTGTAGTCTAACTAAAGCAAACAAACATGTTGAAAAAGGGCACAAATCCCCAAATAATTCAAACAATAAAATTATTAAAAAAAAAAAAGAATGACTATGACATTATGCTATCCTCTACCTTTTATTGACACTCTTAAGAAGTGAAACCAAGCTGTTATTTTGTGATGCCCCTTTCCACCAGAATAAGGATAAGGGCAGGGAAAAAATAAACTAAGATTTCTCACAACATCCTCTAACCTCTTCCACTCACTTCTCTATCCTGTACCAACAGGAAAAGACCAAATCAAACTGAAACAAAAGTTAAGGGATATTACTACAATTGTAGAAGTGAATTCTGAAAAATTATAGTTTTTCTTGGGTATCTGCATTCTGATATAGTCTCTATCATTCCATGACCATATATCACGTTTCCACAACTCTTCTGCCCCACTGAGTGTGGAATGTGCTCTGAGAATGAAAGGGAAGCACTCAGTGAGGGGTGCTGCCACTCATTAGACTCCTCTCATATTTCTGAATAAGTTGCAAAAAGTGTAATAAGGACTGTAGATGTTATCAGAAGGGCTTTTTCAATTAAGCTGTTGCTATGGAAAAATGAATTCTAGATCCTATCATAAACTTCCTGGAGGATACTGTACATCTCCTAAAACACATTTCTCAAAGCTGATACCAACTGGTGTATTCCCTGTTTCTGGGGCCACAAAGCTGCCTTGAGACTGCCATCTATTTGAAGAACGATGAACAGTCACAACTTCAAATATTCACGTGGCTATAAGAGTAAGCTGTGTTATGAGTATATAAGGACCTATATGATGCTCCAAATAGAACTCAGAATCCTAAATAGAACTTAGATTCATAAACTGGGGACCCAGATCAGTGGATTCTTTTACTTTAGCCCTTATGCTTGATTGACACTTAGGATTTTAGGTTTAGCCTTGTAGTAATTCAACTTCCTGGATTTCTGAGTCTCACTCTAGCTTTTAACCCCAAGTTAGCTACTTCCAATTCTCAGATGAGTATTTTTATCTGTGAGGTAGGTAAAAGGGAAACATTGTCTTCTCACTAGTTTGCATATGGGTAGACAGACTCAACACTGATCTGGAAATCAAGACTGAACATGTGGACTGACAGCACAAGACCATGAGCTAGTTACTGAAACATCAAGGTCTAACAGGATCACCTTCCTGTGTAATGCCATCAGAATTAAAGTAGTGGTACACTTGCTTGGCTACACGGATACAGCGAAGCACTTATTCATAAAACTGTTGGGAACTTAAGAACTTTTAAGCCCTGAAATTTCTGTAGTAAGTTTGAGGAATATGTACTAGGATTCCTTGTGAATCCTCTTTGCTTTCTGTGTGTTTCACCCAGCCTCATCCATCTGTGCCAGGTCCTATGAAAAATATGAATATGAAAAATAACCTCCTATATCACAGATGGCTTTTGGAAATAAATAAATAAATATTAATGTACAAAACTCACAGAATAGTGGTAAGTACCAGAAAGTAGTAACTATACTGAGAATAGTGTTTGACTCAGTAGCTATATCAGTAACGATAGAGAGTACAGTTTTTGACTCTGTACAGTCAAAAATGCCTTGGGTGACTGTGCCAAGATGTTCCAACAAAATATCAAAAAGCTCTTTGGTCATCCCAGCCTGCTTCTGTGATCTGAATAAGGAAGGATCTGGAAAAATATATCTTATTCTTAAAAAGGACATAGTACTTAAGTACTTTTGAACTAACCTTGTAAATTGTCTAAAAATTAATGAAGAAATCTGAGTTTCCTTCTTGCTCTGCAGACCACCAGAATATCAAGGCATGATCAATATATGTAATCTTGACCTTGCAAAGGACAGCAATTCAAAGCACATTGGATAGTGCTGCTCAGATTAAAAATTCACCCTACAGATTTTTTTTTTTTTTTTTTTAGTTGGATGGTCTACCTGTACTGGCAGAGATGAAATCAGGAGACCATTTAGTACCCTATGTTTAAGTATAATAAAGTATGTTGTTTGATTTTGTTAATATCTAATTCATAAATACATCTATTTAATTTATCAAAGGCTAGATATAGTTATAAAAACACTGTTTTAGTAGCCTTATAAATTCTGCTCTTTAAGTTCATTTAGTTAGTTTTTTAAGAGTAGCTACTTTAGTATTGTCTAATTTTTTAGTTTCTTTTAAGTGATGACCACAGTAATAGAATCTATCCCACAATGGTAGTTAAGGTGATACTATCCTTGTCTTTTATAATTATTAGAGGTCTTTTAAGTTGTGCTGAAAAAGACTACAAGGAGATTCAGTGCAGAATGTTACAAGACAGAAAGGTAAGAATCAAAGAGTTGCCTGCAGGCTCTAAGGCCCCTTGTTGCAGCAGTTCTTTTTACTTGCACAATTAGAATACTTGTTTGAGTCTGATAAGATTTCAGTACATATCACATTTATTTTTATTTTCTATTTATATCCTGTATCATTATTCATATGAAATGCACAGGGTTAATTTACTCGTATTCTAATATGAGTAAGTTGGTTAATGCCTCATGATAAAATGCTGTGCAGCAAAATCCTTCCCCTTGCATAGGGTTATAATTATAGAAGTGAAGGAGAACATTGCTAGGATCTTTTGACATAGAAAGTGTCTTATTTTCTTAAAGTGTCCTCTAAGGAAAACAAAACATTTTAAGGTGGAATGGGATGAAGGAGATAAATAAAGAAAATGAACACATTCACATTAAGGTTAGCCTTTCTCACCTTTTGTAAAACACTACATCTGCATATAACAAAATAGGAATTTTTTCTTCATATAGTAGCTTTCAGTTATCTGAAATACATGTCCTAGTAGCATGTTTAAAAAAGAATAAAACAGTTTCCATTATAAGAAAATTCTAGCAAGATAAAGATCAAAGGAAACAAAAGAAGCTGTACATTACTAGTATGTCATGTCACTAGCTGTGGCAGGTCTTTAACTGTCATAGACAAGATAACTATTTATATATGAAAGCCATTAGGATTCTTGAACTTGTTTTTTAAAAAAATAAATTTCATTAACAAATTTTCAATTTTCCAGCAGAGAGCATATCCTGAAGCAATTCTAAGGCAAAGAATTTTTGCAGGTGGGACTGGGATTTTTGGTAATATGAAGTATCATAGAATGACTAGAATTGTTTTGGTTGGAAAACATACTTAATCTCATCAAGTCCAACCGTTAACCTAGCACTCTGCCTAATCCACCACTAAATCACATACCCAAGCACCAGATCTACATGTCTTTTAAATACCTCCAGGGATGGTGACTCAAGCACTTCCCTTGGTCAGCCTGTTCCAATGATAAGAACCCTTTCAATGAAGACATCCAAATATCCAAACTTCCCATGGCACAACCCGAGGTTTCCTCTCGTCCTATTGCTTGTTACTTGGGAGAAAAGACCAACACCCACCTCACAACAACCTCCCATCAGGTTGGTGAAACAATGAAACAGGTTACCCATGCCGGTGGTAGAAACCCCATCCCTGGAAACATTCAAAGTCAGATTGGAAGGGCTCTCAGCAACCTGATCTAGTTGAAGATGTCCCTGCTTATTGCATGGTGGTTGGACTAGAAGATCTATAAGGGCCCCATCCAACACAAACTATTCTAGGATTATGATTCTATCATTCTAGTTGTAGAGAGCAGTAGGATCTGTTGCAAGACAAACCTCTTTGAGAGCACAGAGCTCTGAGATCAAGCAGGCGCACAGGAGTAGTTGATCTCGGTCAGCACTGATGTTCTGAACTCGAGCAGCCTCTCCTGTTGCTAGCTCAGGAATGAGCTGGGTGTGTGCCTCAAGCCTCACCTTTTATTGGCCCCCTAATCCTGCTCATGTGCAGTTGGGGCCAGCCCTAACTGGGCACAGGTGGGCTGAGCACAAGCTCATGCTCATTACCTGGCAATTGCTGGCACCTGTTTCCTACAAGGATCTACCCCCAGTCTCCTTTTCTCCAGAATAAACAATCCCAGTTCCTTCAACTGCTCCTCATAGGACTTGGGCTCTAGACCTTTCACCAGTTTCGTGGCTCTTCTCTGAACATATTCCAGCAAATCAATGCCCTTCTTGTAGTGAGGGGCCCAAAACTGAACACATTATTTGAGGTGTGGCCTCACCCATGCCAAGTAGAGGGGCATGATCACTTCCCTACTCCTGCTGGCCACACTATTTCTGGTATAAGCCAGGATGCTTTTGGCTTTCTTGGCCACCTGGGCACACTGCTGGCTCATATTCAGCCATATGTAGACCAGCACTCCCAGGTCCTTTTCTGCCAGGCAGCTTTCCAGACACTCCCACCCAAGCCTGTAGCATTGCCTGGGGTTGCTGTGACTCAAGTGCAGGATCCAGAACTTAGCTGTGTTAAATTTCATACAATTGGTGTTGGCCAATTGATCCAGCCTGTCCAAATCCCTCTGTAGAGCCTTCCTACCCTCAAGAAGGTTAACACTCTCACCCAGCTTGCAGTCATCTTTCTGAGGTTGCATTCAATCCCCTCATCCAGATCATTGATATAGACTTCAGAGAACTGGCCTCAGTACTGAGACCTGGGGAACACCACTAGTGACAGGCTGACAACTGGACTGAACTCCATTAAACATAACTCTTTGGGCACCACTCACCCAGCCATTTTTTTACTAATTGAGGACTACACCCATCCAGAATATGAGCAGCCAGCTTTTCCAGGAGAATGCTGTAGGAAACAGTGTCAAAATATTTACTAAAATCTAGGTAAACAACATCCACAGCCTTTCCCTCATCCAGTACATGGTCACTTTGTCACAGAAGGAGACGACGTTAGCCAGGCAGGATCTGCCTTTCATAAACCCATGCTGTGTGCTGACATTCAAGATGACCTCACCTTCCCCATCACCAAGGTCACATTGACAGGCCTGTAGTTTCCTGGCTCTTCCTTCCAGCCCCTCTCATAGATGGACACCACAATTGTTAAACTTCAGTCAACTCAGACCTCCTCAGCTAATCAGGACTCCTGATAAATGATGGAAAGTGGCTTGGTGAACACTTTCACCAGCTCCCTCAGTACCTATCTGGCCCTATAGACTTCTGTACATCTAAGTCGTCTAGCAGGTCACTAATAATTTCCCTTGGATTATGGGAGATTCATTCTGCTCCCCCAAATGTAGAAGTGATATGTGAACATTAGAGGAAGGAGAATGAAGATTCCTGAATATGGCTATAAAGACTTTTTCCTCTGCATAGGTATCTCATATATACACCATGTACCTATTAGGAGATGGACAGAATGCACAAAAGTCATAAGGATAACATGAAAATGAAAAGTGCTTTGTTTTGTGGGGGTTTTTTTGTTGTTGTTTTTTGTTTGTTTGTTTGTTTGTCTTGGTTTGGTTTTATTTGCACAAAATAATGTTGGCAGAGAGAATGGGATGGCAGGTTAGAGGGAAGGGAGTATCCAAGTTCTACTGCCCTTTCTGGACAACACCCTACACAGCTTCAGGGGGAAACAAACTCCTGAAAAACATATTCTGCTATGGAAGAAGGCAGAGGTATGAATACAAGGGAACTGAAAGAACTGAGAAAAACTATGTAGGAACCAGAAACCAAGAATTCAGAATTCAGAGTTATGATCTGTTACTGACATAAAATCTTCATTACCTAGGGGGAGAATCTGCAAGCAATGCCAGACACAGGGTGAATGTTCCAGAGTCTTCTGAGATATATTTGAGACACTTCTACAAGGACAGCTTTGATAGGCTCTTGGTGTCCTAGCCAAAGCTATTATTATAGCCACTGAAATGAAACCCATCTTATAAACAATAGTCTAGAGAAATAAAACAGTTTTCTACAGTAAGATATTTCCATACATACTCAGATTATTCTTGTACCTCTTATATGTGATGCAATAAAATAGCCAACAAAATGGTTTTAAGATTGCTGGTGCTTGCATAAATTCCTATTTATTTAAGAGTCAGCAGGAAACCTCCAAATTAAAATTTACACATCCCTGAACACATGATATGTGATGAGGGATCAGAATCAAATCAAAGTTCTAAGTCGCAGCATCAGAAATGGCTAAACAAGCCAAGTCTGTTTATCCACCAAAGTTAGGAAGAATGTCTGTTAATAATTCAAAACCAAAAGAAATACTATAGAGAAAAGATTTGGGTTTTGGGGAAAAGGAAGTTTTACATAATGTTTTATAGTTTGCTGATAGAAAGTTATTTAATGTGTGATTCTGATGTTTATCCAGTGTGGCTTTATTCTTCTGCAGTTGTCTTGTTAATAGGCTTTAAATGAATAAAATACACTTTGCTTCTACAGTACAGTGAAAGCCCTCTAAATCTTTATAGCCCTTATAGAAATCCAAAAGAAAATCTAGATATGCAAGTTCTGTTTTATTTATAGTATAACTAAAGTAACTATTGTAGTTGTTATAGTAGTATACCTTATAATTCCATAGCTGAGGTGAGATCATGGATAAATAACAGGTCTCCAGTGACCTGGCTGGAGACATTATTTATTTCTGCAAGCTATTGATAACTTACAATTTTCAAGGGAAAAAACCCAACAAATTAGTTTGCAAAGGACATCTGTATATATTCTAAATATGTAATGTATCAAGGTAAAGGCTCAGTGGATATTTCTTTTACATAATAATAAAAATGCATGTTTCCACATGCATATGTAAAAATATTTAATTTTTCAAATGTTACTTTTACACAAATTCATGTCTCTCCGATTTTTGTGTTTATATTGAATATATAACTTCACCTGTGAAGCACTGCTTTGTGAATCTTTTTGATCATAAAAAGTAATTTCACACGTGCTTGTGCCATAGAAATAATTTTGCCTTTCATTTGCCTCTTCTGAAATGACTTTATCTCTGCAACTAACACAAACCTGGATTTTTCTGAACTAAGTAAATGTTCTTTGCATGAAACTATTCTCCTATGATTGCAGTGAAATGCCTCATACTTTTAGAGATAAACCAAGGTATGAAGGTTTTCAGTGTCTGACAATGACTTACAGAGCTTTTGGTATTAAGAAAATTATTATTCTAATAGTTATCAAACAAGAATAAATGAAAGGTCACAGTATTGCCCTATCCCTGAAGAACTGCTGCAAGAACACCGCTGATATGCATCTGGGCTGCCCGTGTACATTGCTTTTTAATTGAGGGTCATAATACTCCAAAAAGGTTAAAACTGCACATGATAAATGAAAAATAGATGGTTTTATAGAGGGACTTCTACAGTAGTCAACTGAATTTTCCTAAAAATGAAAATGCTAGCTGTTTTTTGGGTTGCAGAGAGGGGAACAAAAATGTAGATTAAAAAAAAATCTTCAGTCTTTTTTCACCCTCCCCATGGAAATGCTTAATTTCCTTTATTAGTTCTTATATTTTTTTGAATACTTGTTAAAAATGTTTGATTGTAGCATCTAACGAGAATAGAAATAGAACATTTCATGTAACATTCCCCTATAAAACAACTATAACTATTAAAATTACATAGAACGTAGGGTTATTTTTGCAACATATTTTTAAAAACCTAGCATAACTTAAAAATTGAGTTTACTCAAAAAATCGTTTACTACTTAAAAATAAAAAAAAGAGATTTCTTCCTTTTAAGTGCTGAATCAAAACCAAAACATAATAATTCTGAAACATCATTTCCCATCTATCATTTTAATCAACATTGTGGTCATTGTTTCCTTCTCCAAACCATACCTTTAAAATTCCCCACTTTGAGGAAAACAAACTGAATTTCCATTCTAAATGTGTTCAAACAGAAAAGTCTTGATAGAAATTGCATTCACTTCCTTCAACTTAACAAAAAGGTTGTAGTTCAAGGATTTATTTTTCAAGCCCTCGACAATTCAGTGTGAATTAGTGTTATATTTCTAAAGGAATGTCAAGGAGCCTTTTGTGTTTAAAGATGAACTTTAGTTTGACCCTGTTACTTATAAATCTTAATTAACTCATTTTTAGTCATTTTATGATTTTTTGACATTTACTAACTAGCATAAGTACAATGATCAAGATTATACCAGTGTATTTATAGCCTATCTCCCTTCTTCAGGGTCATCAGCCTAGACAGTGTTATAGCAGTACAAGTACCAACATCAAACCTAGGATTTCACTTGTGTATCAAAGGTGATCTTGAATGGTATCTCTGGCACTATCATATCACAGACACTTTGTTTCAGCTTGACTAAGTGTCAAGCTGTCTCTGTGGAAGATTTTTTTCCTCTGTTATTATGGTTTTCTAAGAAACATTTACCTTTTAAGGACAGGCAGGGAACAAAAATACTGCAGTTCCTACAGAAATATATGGGATTCCAAATATGAATCATTAAAAGTTTAAAGAAATATTTAATAAATCCTGAAGATACACACAAAATTTTGAATTATCCCTATCATTGTCAATATCCACCTGTATATGTAGTATCATTACCACTATGTAAATACAAATTGCTTCCATTCATCCCAACTATGCCGTCAATTTTCTGGCTAAGCATGCATTTTACACTTGGCAGCCTCCAAATCTCCTTAAGCATAACCTTTTCTCATGTTAATTTTCTATCTTCCCAAAGCTCCATGGAGACCTTATAGTGGCCTTCCAGTACCTGAAGGGGGCTACAGGAAAGCTGGAGAAGTACCTTTTATAAGGGCAGGTAGTGATAACTCTTGACTGTGGAGGAGTTGAAACACTAGCACAGTTTGCTCAGGGAAGTTGTGGATGCCTCTCCCTGGAAGTGTTCAAGGCCAGGCTGGATGGAGCTTTGAGCAACCTGGTCTAGTGGGAGGTGTCCCTGGTCATGCCAGTGGGAACTTGTTGATCTTTAAGGTCCTTTTGAACCCAAACCATTTTATGATTCTATAAAAATGTTACTTACATTTTAAAAATAGTCCTTCACTCCTCTCAGATAAAAAGTGCTTCTGTAGTCAGGGAACAACATGGAGTCTAGGCAGTCTGTAAATCTTGCTGTCAAGTATTACTAAATTTCCAGAGGTTCTGCAATGTTTTCACATACTTCTCACTGCTACATTCCCACCTAAAACTTCATCTGTACCACTATAACCTTTATATGTCAGTAAAGTTTACCCATTTGAAGTTTACACTGAAATCACTGAAATTTAATTTTATCACAGGGACATCAATATGCAAGATTTTTTTTTTTTTTTGATAGTGATAGCCACAGCTTTGAGAGAAAAATGAGCACTGTAAAAATTAATTCCAGTCACTTGTTACATAAATCTTCCATAGAAGGCTGATCATACAAGAATAATCCTGCTGAATAATCCTGCTTCCAAAAGCAGAAGACTACATTGCAACACTATCCTGTATGTTCCTAGCCTATGCAAGTTACAGCTCAGTGACCTTCCCTAACTGTTGATACTTTTCTTTCTCAACTTTATCCAGCTGTTTTTTGAACCATATAAAATTTGAGTATCTAAAACAATCCACGGCAATAAGTTCCACGTAATATAGAAGCAATCTCCTGTATTATATTAGTATAATGTATTATACTTCTGTAATTTGTATTTGGGGTGTATACCTGTGAAAAAGTTCAGCTCTGCAGAACTGTATGCATGTGTACAGATATATATAAGCTCCAAATACCATACTAGACTGGGCTGATGTGAGCAGTCCTCATTCATATAAATATTTCAATTTAGATTAAGAATCTTTAAATTAGCCTTATGAAATCTATTGATTAATGAATTACAGAACTATTCAGCCAGATGTTGCTTAGTTGCCTGTTCACCTGGTGTTTCTTAACCTCGACAGCTTCTGCAGAATAGCAGCTGAGAACTGCCTATCTTCAAAAAATAATATATGAAAAGCAAACAAAAATCCATACTCTCCCAACTATTCTTGCCCTTTTCTTTCATACAACATAGGATTGTTGTGGATTTAGTTCCTTTTAGAAATATGGCAGTCTGCTTCAAACCACTTGCCCATAGGTTGAAAAGTGAAAGAGTCCATGAACAAAATAGAAAATGTTCTATGCTGCAAAAGATAAACCTTTACCCCTCCTGCTCCTCAAAATAAAAGCAAAAAGCAGACCCTCTAAATGATACTGAATTGCTGGAGAAGCCAAGAGACATATACTACAAACTATCTGAGAAACCATTCCTGTTTTTTAGGTAGAACGACTTTTCTTACTAAGTGGTGGAGAGAACTGTTGGCAGAGAAGCTCATACTAGCAGGTGGTACTTAAGTTGGAACTAAGTACAGCAACAGTATCATGTTTGGATACCATTCAAGAATGAATGCTTCCATACAAGAAATAACTAACTAAGCCAGGACTTCCCAGGCTGGAAAAGAGGTAACTGACTGCAAACGTGAGAAAAGTTCATAGGCATGGGTAGAGATGAGTTGTCAGATTTGTTTTCTAATTTAAAAAAGTAGAGGGCATCAAATGAAGCTAGTGGACATTAAGCCCTCAACAATTAAAATCAGTGTATATGGGAGGGTTACTAAGTGCAACACATACATATCTGGCTTTGGAAAAAGATACAGTTTTTGGAAAATCAGGCACTTAGGCAATGTCAACAAAATCACATCAAATGAAAATACTGCCATCATGCTTAGAAATTCCATATTGAGTAACTGGTGTTCTGTGTAATTCTAAAAAGTGATTATATGTTTCAATTTTTAATGCCAAACAGTATTTTTGTGTTACAGCTCTGTGAGCAGATCTGTTTAATTCTATTGCAGATTCTGATTGTTCAGATTGAATTAGACTCAAGTCAAAAGTGGTATGTACTGCATACCACTGGTACCATTATTCACTGTCTGCAACACAAATGGTCACACTGTACATACTGATCCTCATTATCATTTAAATGAAGACTTTTCATAATCATTTATCACATAAATTCTTCACAGACTACTTTTCCATTCTCTCGTTACATGTTCTTCAAGTTTAGTTTACACATTTTTGCATTGTCAGTACTTTTGCTTTAGCTGAATTATTCTGTACTACTACCCTGAATAATCAAGAGTTGACTAAACTCTACTGTAACGCCTACCTAAACACAGAAGCCTGAAAATAATAATGGGACTTTTCTATCTTATTTGCAAAAGAAATGTAAGCACTCCTAGTCACATTTGAAAACTATGTTTTGAAGAAATTAAACTGCTGTAAATTCTTATTTGCTACACATTTGAGATATGCTTTATGAGTATGTTTGCATCCTGAACTTTTAGTTTACTTTCTTTAATTCACAAATTAAATCTATTTGAAGAGCACATGAATAAAAATAATTTCACTACCAGTCGTCCTGTGATCTAGGCGATCAAGCTAAAACATTCACACTAAAACTGTGGTTTACTTTGCTGTTTTCTATAATTCTCTGAACAGACAGATCAGTAAGATTAAGCTATTGCATGAACACAGGAATGCAATTCCATTTCATTACTAGTAATCAATTTCTGCTTTTCTCTATGGAACACCATAGCAAATACTAAAAATGCTACCACCTGCACTTTTGTGAGAAAACAGAATTGTGCCAGGTGTTAAATAAAACTGCATCTTTGGTCCATGTGATAAACATGTAAACATATCTTTCTTTGGAATTCCACTGGCATATTACTAAAACTATTCATCTTTCACTGATATTTATAAGGTGCAGCTGGAAATGATGATAAATTCATCCTAGAAATTTCACAGCATAGAGAGCAGTCATTCAAATAAGTTCTAAGATAAAAGAAAAAAGTAAATTATTTGTTAACTATGTTCTTAATGAAATATTTATTCAGTATCATCATAGAGGCACTTGCATGGGGACATATTTACTGCCACACATGCAAGCGTTTCATTTAGTGTACTTCATTGTGACCTATGGCAATACTGAACCAGCTTAACATTATGAAAACTGATTTATTTCAGGATCAGACAATTTATATAGAATCTAACCTTGCTATGCAGGTAAAAGTATTTGCCCTTGGCTATTACTTAGCCTGACCACAGGGCTTTCTGAAAACAGCAAAAGCTTTATAAGTGTCAGCTCATGGCTAAATCAATGTTTATGCATGATGTACCTTTGAATAGCAAACACTTGCTGCCTGCAAGCTAAACAATGTTTTTATCTGTTTGCCTATTTCTGGTCCTTCAACCACAGTACAGGGTGTTGCAAATCGCATTTAGTAACAATTATCTGCTGGAATTTCATGAAGAGGAAAGTAGCATGATTAATGAAAAGTGACACACAGAGATTACTTTGCCGTGCTAGTCTCCTGGGTGAACTGACGACTCTGTTGAACTGAAGCTTGACCTTTGTTACTTTTAACGAGGTCATCGTGAATGCTAAATGCTTGAAAGATTAGCCACTACAAATGTTCCCATATTACTTAATGATGCTGCCACTAATGAACTGCAGGTAGCCAATTAAGTATAATGATACAGTTTTCACCTCTGAAACAAAGGTGGAATACAAAAAACCAAAAAAAAAAGAGCCATGTTTTCTGTCAAGGTGTTTTAAATACAACCTCGGAATTCTTTGTAGAACACGTTTTCTTCCCACGTAGGTAATTAAGGGTCTAAATATGGATAAGCCAGAGTCCAGCTTTGAAGGCACTGTGTACCCAGCGCCCTGCTGGATCACTGCTCAGTGGATCACTGTAATGTTTACATCTCATTTTCACACCCAAACAGTGAAGTGGCCCAGTATCCTGCACTTTGCTGTGAAGATGTGTGGTGTTATTATGAGTCCTGAAATTTCCAAAATAGCACTGAAGTAGTAACAAACTGCTTGCAGCAAAGCAGTGTAAATATGAGTTAAGCCTCAAGGTAAATAGCTGTAAAATAAAACCACTACGAGGATTAAACATATTCTCTCTTACAGTATTGACTCACATTAGCTAGCAGTGTAGGTAAATGTGACCAAATGAAACTGAGAAGGGAAGCTTGAAATCAAGCCTTGAAGTTACACTGACTGAAAAAAAGGTCAACACAAACATGAAAAAATAAAAAATCCATTTCAAGATTACTCATAATTGCTTTCACACCTGATAATGCATTTATTTTTTTCCTGTGGGAACCATATTTGATCATTGCATTAGGCAGAGATTCCGTCACCTTTCTTAAACTGACAAAATAACTCTCCTCCTATGAATTTTTATTATATATAAAACTGTGAATTCATAACACCACAAATGGAAGAATGCTCAGTATGTGAGTGGCTATTTCCAACAGAACACTGCTGTAAAGGTGTCTATAAGCTTATGGGATTGTTATACCAGAATACCTACACATACATGCAGTACCCTGAAGGTTCAGTGACGCTCATCACAACTGCACACAAATGTGGGAAAAAATGGAGTCAAAAAAAGTAGTTCTAATAAAACTCCCTGAAATTTAGAAAATCACATATCTAATTTTACTATACTCTCATGATTCCTTTCTAATCTGCAAAGAGGAATAACCCTGTTGTTGTCTGTAATGTCTATACAAATTACAAGGACAGGAGTAGGGGTGGCACAGATTCCAAGCCAGTAATATTTACATTGGCATTAATTAAATAGCATATGTGAAAATCACAGACCAGAGGCTGTATTACTGGTGCCACCCCAGGAAGAGCTGAAGAAATTGTTTCAATTAGTCTGAAGGATAAAAGATGGAGCCTTTCAGAAGAACAAATGCTGTCTTTATATCACAATCCTGTTCTGTAAGAACCAGCTCCTTTCTTCTTTCTGTAGCAGAGAAAAACTAGAAGTAGATCTTATGATTTGTAGAAGATCTCATTCTAATAATTTCTATCCCAGAAAACAAGGTAAGACTTTCAGTATACCACATCCAGAGTTTGGTCTATCTCCATGCAGTATTTACTGTTGAACAGCAGATATATGAGGACAATATTATACATAGCTAAACAAAGTGAGAAAGTGAAAGCAGAATTAGAAACCTTAAATATGGAAAGAGAGCAAAATTAGGTTTTTTCCATGAGGCATCAAAACTGCAATATCAAATGACAAAATTCAACTTTTTTAAAGAACCTTTTTACACCTTTTATAAGTACTCAGTTTTCTGAATACGAGAACAAATATTTTTGTACCATACAAACCAGAAGATTTCTTATAAATCCTTGTAGAATCTGGAGTATGGAGAGACATATTAGCAAATGTTGCACATTAAGATTCTGAGGTTTTGACTATTTAACTACATTATAAGCAGAGCTACAAAAAAAAAAAAAAAAAAAAAAAAAAAAAAAGGAGGCTTCAAATTTGGAATGATTTATTCAAACTTTGATGATGACCCAGGATTCAGAGAAGCAAGAAAATACATAATTCTTGCAACTTGCCACCTTGGGGCAGAAAGGAACCCAGGTAATCAGAAGAAAGGCAGAACTTGATTTTATGTCTCCTTGCACCAGCACAGGAGAACCACTACGTGGGGTTCTCATAATTTGCCTTTCTAGAGGGCTGCAGCAGTTCACTCAAGCTTCAGGGAAAAATTTGGTCTTTCAATTGTAATTCAAAAAGAGAAACAGTTCTTGGGGCTCTTATCTCTGGCAGCCCTTTACATTCAGGCTCTGACTAAATTTAAAACAAAAAAGCAGCTTCAGAGCTGTGGAGTTTAATAATTAAACACACCTTTTTTCAAATTGGAATTAAAAGGACAACACATCCATGTTTTAGTTCATACTTAAAAGTGTATTAGTATTTCATACAGGTAACTTTATTAAACCCTCTTTCCTTTCAAACCTTGTAAAAAACCCAAACTACTATTAGAAATATCAATGACCAGTTAGCAAGGGCACACATCAATGTAGTTTGCTGTTACCTTCCTCTAATAATCATTAAAAACTGATAAATGGGCTATTTCATCCTAAATATCCCTCTTCTAAAGCAGGCATATTTGAAAGCAAATTGTAATGGTAACATCTTTGGGACTTTAATAGTACTGACTATTACTGAAAGTCTGTTCAGATATCTTTTTGCATACTGAAATGTTAGAGTGGAAAAAGCATGATCCATAATAAAAACTAGCTGTGTATAATAAACACTTATTCAACAATTACTCTTTTTGGAGGACTGCGTGAATACTTTTCTTTGAGAAAATTTTACGTTGTTGATTATAACTGTGATATCTTACCTCTTAATACATTTTACAATTTTCACATAATGGTTCCAAAGGAATTTGTAAATGACAGTAAATCATAAAATTCATTTTGCTTTGCATCAGTTCATTCATCCATGTTCCAACTAATCACCTAATTTCAAAATTCAATAAGCCTAAATACCTGGATTTATGATGCTTTGTCACAATTAACAGGGGAATATCAACAATGTAGAACTAGAAGTCTATCACAACTTAAAGACAAGCACCTAGTTGAAAACAATTAAAAAGACTCTGCCACAATAATTATATCCACAGTGTTAGCAAATAAAATAAATTAAAACTGATTTTATTTCTGCTTTGGGAGATTGCAGGAAACACTAAAAAGCTTTAATTCAGACACTTAAAACAATGAAGTTGTTTTGAAGTAAAACTTTAAAGAGAATGAATTGAGCTTGGAGTACTAAGTACTCTAAATTTCACATAAAACGTGCATGTAGATGTATTTTTAAAAACACACTATTCCTGTTTAATATTCCATAGCTACAATGGATCAGAAGGCTTTTATTTTGATAGACAACATTTTGGTAATACATAATCTCCTGTAAAATCACATGGAAGAAAACGCTGTCATCCTATTATATCAACATGGAAAAATAAATGTGCAACTAATATTTCAAAAACATTAGTAACAGCAGCATTTATGAAATATGTCTTTATTAAGAACCAATACTTTAGAATCCATTGTTTCTACATCAGTTACCTGCAGCATAAATATTTGTTTTTTTTAAAGACACCACTGTAGGCACACTATAGCTTACAAGCTGTGCAAGTAGTTCTGGAGACTTGCATTTATGTTCGATATTTAAAAGAGGCTTTAGCTTTTATTTGTGAAAATAATTGTGACAAATACAAGCATTCTGTCTAATCATTTAGAGTCTGTTTTTCAAATTATGTATTGGAAAGATCACATTTAGGATGTAAGTAATCTATAAGCAAACTTGCAAGCACAGTAAATAAATGCTATAATGCTATTGGGAGTGCATAGCTTTTATGCAATAATCAGAATTGAAAAGAATGATCAAGTGCTATAATTTCTTTTGAAAGGATTTTAAAAGTATGAAATCGTCACAGTTATAAAAAGGTCTACAGTCCTCTGTTGCCTCTTTAATCAAGTTCTTTGAATTAATCAGATGCAAAACAACTAGTGGTAAAAGACACTATGTTATGCTGAATATTTTATGTCTTATTCCTATAACTGTTATTCTACAAAAATCTGTTTTTATACAGCACATGAATTACAAGATCTAGTGCCTTTTTGGTGATTTACAATCTATGACTTATTGGTAAATGATTTCATTTCTCTTTATCAGATATTATGACTTCCTGTTTTTGATTAATTTCTCTGAATCTGAATGTGCAATACTCTTTAAATTATTAAGTATATAACTAAATATACTCATACCTGTTATCAAAGTATTTTTGGAAATACAATTAGTAGTTTAAAACATTGCATACAGTTCAGTTCTATCTTTCTGCTTCCCTTACTGAATGCTTTTGTTGGGATCTTTTTGGTTTTTTTTTTGATCAGCCACAAACAATACCTGTTGTTCCCTAATATCCTGTTCTATCTCTGTCTACCCAGCTGTATCCTAACGCAAGTATTTTACCTTCTGAAGACTGGAGACATCAAAGGACTCTAATGAGATCTATCAAACACTTCCATACTGCTTTTGAGAATATCTATGAAAATATCATCATCAGATTCTGATAAGAGATGGTGTATATCCTGACTTCTATAAGATTCCTATAAATCAAACCAAGGTTCAAGTCTTGCTGTCCCACTACAGATATTTGTGAAAACAGCAGACATTGTACTTATGATATATATTTTAATAATAAAGTGTTACCTTGTCCTCACATTTAAATCATCTTTAGTTAATGACATTGATGACTGAAAAGATAAAAAAAAATCATTTAACTTTAGTGCAAGAAAAGATATGCTGACATTCAGGTTGGTATCTCTACATCTGCAGATATATGCAAAAAATGGAGACACTTTCTGGTATTTTTAAAATTGAACTGTGTGTTCTATGTTTAGAAGGAAAAAACCTCATATTTTGATATTCTTGATCATTCTTAATGATAAAAAAAAATAACCCATATTCCTTTGATGCAGTGAGGTGAAATTTGGTATTTGAGCAATGGAAATATTTAAACAAGTCTTGAGTAATGCCAAAGGATCCTGAGAAGACAATACAATATTTGCATAATTTAATTCAAATCAGAGCCAAATGCAGTTTGTAAAAGCACACTCGTGAAAATTTTTGGAAGCAGTGTCCCTTGCCCATGTCTTCAGGAATGTCTACAAACACTATTATAAACATTTAATATTTAAAACATTCTGAAATCTTAAATTCTAAGTTGGGAAGCAAGAACTTCTGTGTCCTTCAATAACAGAAGTAAGCTTTACACTGAAGGACTGAATTGAACAGTGCTTATTTCTGGTGGTGAAGGAATGTCCTAAAGAGTATCACTTGACTTGTAAATATCCTCTGGAACAGAAAAGGTAAGGAATTAAAAGTAAAAATCTGTTTTTCTTAAAATAAAATTTCAATCATCATACAATTGCATAGAATCATCAAATGATGGTAAAGCTTGAACTCCTTTTTTTCTGCACTGAATCTTTTGATTCGTTCTTAGTGCAAATTTTCATTTCTGAGTGTGACATTACGATGTCATATATTAGGAAATGCTTGTAATTAAGAATGGGCTACCAAAATAAACAACGTGACCATAGGAATGGCAGCATTCTTATTTTATTGCTCAAAGACAGCTTGCTCTACCACACAGCAGGACATACTCTACTATGGGGCACATCGTTGAGCCACTGATGGAGGGAGGCCAAGAAGGATTCAGGGCTGTGAAAAGGAGAAGTGGCTTGGAAAAAGAAATGATAATCCTTGTGTTTTTCAAAAACTGTCCAGCAACTTGGTTCTCCTGTGATCTCCCGCTCAGTAGCTGATGACATGCTTTTAAATCCCGAGTGCTGCAGTTTCTCCTGACTGCACACATGCACACATTGTCACAGGTCCCTCTTTCAGAAAAAGAAGTGTTATCCCATTGTCCATTTTACAACAGGAAATGTTGAAGTCAAGATGCTCAGTGGACCAGGGTGACATTTATGGGTCAAGATGCACATTCAAATGCAAGCTGATTTTCACAGCAGGGATGTGAGACACAATGACACCTATAAGCAAACCCCTAAGCACTGGTTCTGAACAAGCTCTTTTTTTTTTTTTTTTTTTTTTTTTTTTCCCCCTTTCTCCCCCACTCCATGCAGCATATCAGTTATTTTTTCTCAGAAGAAAATAACTTCACTTTGGGGGATTACGGTAACATAAAAAGAGAAAAGAAAGGTTTAGATTTCTATTATTCACTTGAAAAAAGTCCTGAAATTTTACTTGTATTATTTGCACTGTTAAGACAAGTTGCACAGAAGAGTCTGACACTTTGGGCACAGATTGTTAGATCTCTGCCATTTGGTTGCAAATCTGTGTGTTGCTGCTTGGTCCTTTCTACAGAATGAATTTCTCTGATCACCTCATGACATCTCTTATAACAGACAGACTACTGGTGACGCTCTCAGTGACAGTCTTGGTTCTTATCTAATAGAGTTTGTTTTGTTTGGTTTGGTTTTTGGTTTTTTTTTTAATCAGGAGATTAGAAAACAGGGACAAAGAGCTGACTTGAAGAAAACTTTAAATATTTTTTTACTCAAAAAATTCCATGGAAATTTTGGGAAAATAAAATATGGAACCAAAACCATAAAAGTCTTGGTGGTGAAGGAGTAAAAATGTTCTACCTTCACTTTTTGGTCATTTATTTTGATTGGGTGTTTTCGCCATTAAAAAATAAGGTGTAATAATTCATCAAACATTAACTATTAATCATATAAAATTAGTTATCTTCATGTGGAACTGATTAATTTTATTGTAATGTGAAAGTGATTTAGGAAATACTTGAATCCATATGCTATCAGGATATATGTTCCTATCAGGAAAATCAGTTGTACTTGATTCATCTCATATTAGAGATAGTCTCCCTGACACTGGTTTTAGAATCAAGGGCTTCAGTGTGCCTCACTAATTAAGGAACCTAAGTGATGCTTTTCAGAAGTCCGATGGCAATTAAAAAGCTTCATTTTCTCATTTGCTTTCTATAAACCCTGGGCATTTTCCACAAATGTTAGACACTTAAAATTTTCCTATAATTTATAAGTTTTAACCCTTAACATGTGCCTTCAGTTCAAGCTATGCTAATAAATAAACCACCCTTATGTTTCATATTATTATGTTCCTTTTTTTCTCCTACGTATTGTTTTAATAAACATATATTTGGATTATGAAGATGATGTTTTCAATTTCATCTTTTTTTCTGATACAGGAGCAGCTTATTTTCTAACTAATATCTCATTTTAGGTGAGTGATATCATTATTTTCTCTACAGAAATCTTAGAGAATATATCATCTCTCTTTTTAAAATTAATGCACCAGGAAATAAGGGATAATTATGTTGGCAGCATACTTTTTCCTTTTAGGTGAAAGCAAGATGTCATGTGGGAGGTATTGCCTACCAAATTCCATGATGAATTAGCTAATGTAGTATGTATGAAATCTAAAGACTCTGCCATGTTATAAGAAGTCCAAACATCTCTGTTTCAATTATACACAAACTGGACAGAGGGGAGAAAAAAAGTTCTTTGCATACTTATTTAAGTACAAACAAATCCAGTGTGGCACGGGCACGTTCACAGACTTCACGGCAACACTTTGAGCAGAACAATGCTGGTCATTTGGAGCTGGACTGCCAACATTTCTACATAAAGCTTATTGGTATTCGAGTCATTTCATCAGTTGGCATCAACTAAGTTCAAAAGCCTGTTTGTAACAGTAGTCTTTATTGTACTGAGGCTGCACAGAACAGCAAAACTAGTTTGCCCTCACACAGCAAAGGGCAGAGTGACTCAAGAATATGCAAAGTGATTCTACTTGGTTGATTTTCATTTGTCTCCTGAACAAAACCTCTCAATCACTAAAAATGTCATGACAAATCAGACAAATGGTAGCAATTCCCTCGAAACTTTAAAAGTTAAACCTCATCCAAGGAAGGCACACTAACAGATTGGAAAATGTTTCTAGGATTTGGATTGTGTAATTATGACATGCTCAACTTACTAAAACAAAAAAGAAACCAAAACATTTTGTGGAAAACAAATGAAATTATAAAAAGTAATGCTTTAAATTTAAAGTAGCTGGCATGATCACAAAATGCTGAAAGCTGTGTCATCATAGATAAATTGATCTTGCTCCTCATACACTGATATTAGACTGGTCAGTTTCCATATATTTTATGAATATCACCATTTGTTTCATTCAGTGATTTTTTATTTTTTTTTGTAGTGGTGGATACATTTAATTGTAAAATATTAATCCTTTTCTTAGGGATTAAAAATGTTTCACCTTCAGTGTAAGGAAAATATTTTCCACTTGAAAATATTTTCACTCCCCCCCTTCCACTATATTAGTATTTTCAAGTGTACATGATGCAGACAAATATTTTTGATCAAGGGCCTAAGAGATCCTTCTTAAAATATGAAACAATGCACATACTAAAAAAATCTGTAAGTAATTTTTGTATCACCATTCAAATTCCCAGATTTATACAGTATAGGTACAAGTGAGAAGGTAGGGGTCACATGATAAACACATGTGCACTCTTCTCAGCAAAGGCAACTGAATTACTTTTTATTTATAGGTTGGAGATCAGCACTGGGCAAAAGCAAATGCAGCAAAGGAGCAGTCCCTTTGTTTTAACACATCTTTTTAAATTATAGTTGTAACAGATAAATGTATTTTCATGCAGATAAACAAGCCTAGAGCTCTGCTATGGAAGTAAGGCTTTTTTGATTTTACAAACTAATGCAAACTGATAAGTACAAGAGCTATCTGTCACCTGCAAGCATGTTACACTAATGGCCTGTCTTTCAGTCTTTCCATTAGGTACTTCTCAAATTGGTGTAGAGCTGTCCTAGCAACCAGCTGGATGGTGTAGAAGTGTCTGGCAGCCAGCTGGTAGAAGCCAGTTGTCCTAGACTATTGAGGGAGTATTGGAAAGTTCAGGAATCCCCCTCTTGAGTAAAGAGAGGAGAAGGTAAGAGGAAAGCTGCTCATCATCTGGGAGTGTTGGAAATCAAGACAGGCTTCGATGCCTGATCTGGAGCCTGTTTGCCTTATAGATCAATATCCAAAGCTCCAGCAGAAGATCTGAGATCTGGCAGAGAATGCAGCAGGATGGAAAGTGTCAGAGGGCAGCAGGAGAATGGGTTGCATTTGGAAGGTGGATGGCTACAAGGCAGCTGGGTCATCACAGTCCCATGGCTGGATGCAGGTAAGTGGTCAAGACACAGATTATGGCAGCAGGACTGGTGAGAGGCAGCCAGGACAGGGCAATAAACCATGTCCAAGGCTGGTGCAAGAAATCAAAGTGCCTGTGGACAGGATGAGGGTAGAAAGTCCTATGGCACTGCAGTGGTAGGGACAAGGGCCCTGACTGGTCAGGGACAGTGGGCAAGGACAGTAAGGCTGGTTAGTGCCCACAGGACTCAGACAGAAAATTTTTTTTCAGAGTGTAAAAAAGAGGAATCAGTATGAATCAGCAGTTCTCCAGTCCGAAATGTTACCCAAAGCTGGTTGGTTGGTTTTCTTTTAAGACAGTCAGAGAGTTTTAAAAACAGACAAGAGAGGTACCTAAAAATTTCTGGTGTTTCAAGGAACTTGATGGTATAGTTAGGCTCAGCATCAGGGCTGAGGCAGAAGCAAACACTGAGTAAAGCCCCAAAGCTACAAGTAAAGAGGAATGAAATAAGAGAGACAACACTATCAGTGCAAGAAGCATTTCAGAAGCAAGAGGTATAGGAAATAGCAGGGGCTACAAGTGGGTTCCCATTCCACACTTTCCCCACGATGGCTCCCTCCCTCTAGTCTCTGTAGAGCAGTAATGTCTCAGAAGAAAGCAAATGGACGTGCAGCTGGCAAAATTTGTACTGCCACACACCACGTTAATCTCTTGTGGGCATCGCTAACAAACGGGGTGGTAGAGTGGCATCTGCTTGCACTTGGTTTACTCCAGATGACCTGTTACACTGCTATTATAGCAGATCACTGCACACAAACTGTGATGGATAAATGTATGTCAAATCAAGATGTGAGTGGCATGTCATAGCCTAACCCCATTAGTGCAAGGAAGTATTTCTTTTCTAGGAACAGCAGCTGGGTTGCATTTAGAGAAAGCCAAGCTGTGGATTAGACATAGCTGTACTATTATTAGACTTAATGATTTGGAAACCTTCAACTACAAAACTAATGAGAGAAAGAGTATGTGTGTATGCAAGCATGCTTGCCATTTAAGTGTTTTCTGAGATAAGTAGAAAAATGTATTTGATTTGTGGACTTATGATGACTCACCAGAATGTCAGTTCATTTTCATCTAACTTGCATATAGCAAATATTGTCTGGTATTTGAAACAGTACCTTTTTGGCAGAAATAGAAACAACTTAGGAAGATCAATACATTTCTCTACAAAAGGTTCTACCAATAAATCAGGTATATTTTGTTTGTGGTTATTTTATTTTGCACCTCATTGTATATTCCTGGTTCGGGCTGTAAACTCCTAAAAGCAATACCAGGCTCCCTTTTCTCACCCATACTCATTTTCTTCTTCCCTGCACCCCTTGGTCCTGATTTCTGCTTTATACAGTGCTGAGTGAAGTGAATATGACTGGACATATAAAAACCAAATAAAGTTCTGATGTGGATAGTAAGAACAGTTGATGGGAAATTAGATGGTTTGTATAACACTAACTTAAGCAAATGCAGCGCATTTCTTTAGAAACACTAAAGTGAGCATCCTCAATAACTGAAGTGAAAATATTACTTACAAAAGTTACTACAATATTTTATTTATAACCTATTCTGCTTATTCCTTAGTCTCCGATTTATACAACATTAGTATGAAAAAATAAAATAAACATAAAATAAAATTCTCCTACCAGTTTTGTACAAACCTTTCCTTGCTACAAAATTAACAATCTGTGTTGCCAGTCAGGCCCCTGCACAAAGTGTATTGATTTGTCTTGCTGCACACTTTGGACGATACTATGCCTATCTCTTGGCAAAATCTCCTGGCATCTTCCC
The DNA here is from genome assembly GCA_038090715.1 of Florisuga fusca. Taxonomy (NCBI): domain Eukaryota; kingdom Metazoa; phylum Chordata; class Aves; order Apodiformes; family Trochilidae; genus Florisuga; species Florisuga fusca. Next base: position 19,251,783 of record JAAWXA010000001.1, read on the forward strand.
TGTCAGATAAGGAAAATCAAGAGAACAGCTCTGGGATACATTTCTTTCTGAAAGTTGTACTATACAAGAAGTGCTAAGGAAGGAATCAGAAAAGCTCAGAAAGTTTTGCCTGCACACAAAAAGTACTTGAACTGTCACAGAATTGTGGCTCCTTAATCTAAGGTTTATAGGGAATTTACAAAAGGCACATTCCCTTCTGGACATGCCTGTAATTCCCATTACCATCAACAGGGGTTATAAGCAAGATGTAACAAAGAATAAACCCTTGTGTGTTAGCAGTGACCCTGTTCAACAGTGTCTAAATCAATACCAATGATTTGACAGTGTTACTTTCAATATATTCTGACTAATTTGAAATTCAGTTTGCACTTAACTAATGAAAGAGTACATTTTAATCCTCCTAACGAAAGGATATAGAACAACCATTGGAGCCTGAGCCAAATCCAACAGTCAATGAGAAACTTTCACTCAATTTTAGAGAACTTTGGATCGGTCCCTTAACAAGTAATAAGGAGTTCAGCCCCACTAAAGAGAAAAAGATTGCAAAGAGTGCTATTCTGACACTTATCCTGGCACAAAACATCTGCTGCTTTAAAAGGAAATTTTCCATATACCCCATTCCAGACTTCAGAAAACATAGCTTAAAATACAGTACACTGGAGTTTAAGAAAACAATGTAAATGTGAGGGGAGGGAAAAATGCTAAAGGAACTTAAAAACGTAATTGTTTCTTTCTGATGTCATATCCCCAACATGTTTCCCCCAAAACAATCCCTCTCATATTTCCGAAAAAAAGACAGTGAGTGTTGGGCTGTGAGAGGAAAGACAACAGAACAGACAACTGTGAATGCAGTTGCTTGTATGGTGAATGTGGAATTTTATTCTTGATACAAGTAATTTTCCAAACTGCCCCAGAGACGACGAGACAGAGGAATGTGCACACACATGAAATTAGAAAGTTAGGACAGATTTACAATATAAAGTCTCTTAATCTGTCTCATGAAACTGGTATTATAGGCAGCACAATGGCTAAAATATTCTTATTTGGATTGTCCACCAAGAAAACACGACAACAGAACTCCCAGACAATTTCATATCTGAGTTTAGTCAGGGATGGAAAGATAATCTTACAATCCGAATGTAATATGGGGCAGGGTTCCATTCAACTTGCACAAAAATGTACACATATTCTGTATGGACATTCTGACATCATCTGGAATAGACGTAGTAGCTCTGTAGTTCCAGCAGTAATCATACCTCTATTTAATTATTTACATTTTCTGTTGTTCTTAAATGCTTTACACCGATTTTCAAAAGAAAGTTACGGGAATGCTAAAGTTCACTGGCTCAAAATGCAAACTTAATAATATTCTTTTAAAAAAGAGTTATCATTTTGTGGTTTCAGAATGCAGTTCTTCATTAAAATCATTAAAGTAATGGCTTCATTCCTTTAAAATTATTTTATTCTGAACATTTCTTTTCATAGAGAACATTACCTACATATGCTAGGAGATCACTATCTATAAATTATGTACAACAGAAATAGTAGTGTATAATAGCTCTACTTAAGTAAATATGTATTATTTATAGTGTCACAGGTGAAGTACTAAGAAAAAAGACAGTATGCCAAGAGCCTTATTGCACTAATAACTTGTCCTAAAAGCTGAACATGTGTAGTACTGGCTTTATTCCCCCAACTATTTGGATATTTAGTAAAATTGTACTAAAATATTTCAAATAAACACTGCATTATTAATGTACTTCTTATTTGCCCTAGGGCACCTCTGGCATAAATCTATCGTTTAAATCCTTTGTTCTTCTTACATTGCATACAATGAAGCTAGTCCTGATCTCATTTATATTATCTTTTAAACTGGTGGAACTTCATGAACACTATAGAAAGTACTCCTGATCTACACCAGATGACAAAACAGACAAATGAAGTGCAGCTTTTCTGTACCAGACTGTTGTTTCTGTTTCTAAATCAGTGCTGAAAGCTGAAGTCACATATGCAGTAATTAACATTCTAAAATGAACTCTAATCAATATCTTGGTCCTATATTCTGTTGAAAACCATACCAGCAAAGCAGGGCACTTTCTCTATCATTCCTGATATTTCACAGAAGAAAATGTACCCTGATAAATTTAGCTTTAATTACAAAAATTACTTATATTTTCAATACTTGACACTGTTTGTGATAAGAACAACAGCATCAATCAATTCAAAATGGGACTAAAGTACATGGTTCTTAAATTACGGTATAGATCAATTTGCTGTTCAGAGGGGAATGATGTATCAGTATCACTTTGTAGGTTGGGGTATTAAATAATCCTTAACTACCAGGAAAGAAAACATGACAACAAATTGGTTGGCTTCTTCAGTTGCTGCCACCATGCTGAAGTTAAAAGATAAAACTTAGAAGTATCCCCCCCAACCTTCATCTAAGTATTTATGTATGCTCATTGATTAGACGTGTACAATGTCTCATTAATCCAAATAGCATAAATCTATAAATTCTGTCAACTTACTTGGAAATAGAGCACTCATATATCAGCTGTTAGACTTCCAGCTTTTTCAATTTTATTATTAAACTACATGTCTTATTGCCAATGCCCTTAAAAATTAAAGGGTTCAGGGTCCATTAAGGCAGTCTGCAGGTACCTCTGCAAGTTTCTGGCGCGTCTCTGCAAGTGAGCAAAGCAATGGAGGTCAGCCCATGCAGAACTTGATGTGCACATCTGGAGATTTCCAGATCTGCCATCTTCAGTGTTCAACCAATCACTTACCCAGTATATAAATTTTAAAATGTGCTATTGGTTCAAGGTGCCTTATTCTGGACGCCAACTGCACAGTAAGATATTTGGTAGTTTTCCAGCTTGATTTTCAGAATCTGGCCTCAATAATTGAAAAAAGCACTTTCTGAACCACATTTGTAATTATACTGTTAGGGGACATCATAACAAATAATGTCAAAGACTGTAATGCATTAGGAAGTTCTTCAAAGTTTGTTACATAGGTAAGATCATTGAGTTCTTTTGCAGTGTCCTCTGTCAAGTGTAGGAAAAAACATTTTGCTGCATTTATGTAAGTGAAATGAAGGTTTTGCCATACACTTGATTTCTGAGTGCACATAAATCAGCATTCTATTATCACTCTAAACCATGTCCTGCACAATTTAGGAAGCCAACGAGTGCAGAATACCCATCTAACACCCAATATAACAACAATTTCAAAATTCTCAAATTTAAGAATCTAGTTTTCTTACTCTGGAAAAATCTCAATTTTTGTAAGAGAGAACAAAGAGTAAATTAATTACGTATGCAATACTGCCATTATTGTTGCTGAAAAGTGCTGCCTCTCTTCTGAATTTTCATCTAGTTGGTATGAAAGAAAAACATCTTTAAACCTTTAAACAGCTAAGGTGTGTGGACTGGGAGACAAATTTTATTTGCACCGTTGCTGAAAATGTTTCATGGGATTAACATATTTTAAAGATTGGTCTAGATCCATATGGCATATGAATAACATATTATTGAAACTGATGTGAATATTAAAAAATATTTTGAAATTTGCAACACCTTCGACAAAGAAGGACTCAATAAAATGTAGAAGGGCTAAACTGTTAGCTGTGCCATGCCATGGCTGCAACCTCTTCTTAGGGGAACCTGATTTCCCTGTCTTCATGGTTCTCTCCTACTGTCTTCCAAACAATCATTTTTAAAAGCAACAGGATCCCTCTTAACACAGTAGTGTTAATGTGTTTCCACAGACTATTCTGTAAGATTGAGAAATTACCTCTTGTCTTTATTTGCCATTCAAATATTGCATCAAAATGTCATTACATTTTTCCTCAAAACTGTACTGAAGAAATCCCATATAAATACAGCAAGCCAGGTTAGGTACTGGCTACACATTACAATGAACATTCCAAGAATTCTTTTTTGCATGGATACAGTGCTTCAACTAGAGTGAATACTTGACAACTCAGAGTATTTCCAATTACATTAATTATTAAAAATGTATGGTTAGTTTGGCAAATTTTTATGATTTCCTTAAATGTCTAAAATTCTGAATCCATGTGGAAGTTTCAGCCACTTCAACCTTTCAACCTTACAATTCTTCCCTTCTACTCCCTTTCTCCTCAGAAAACCCTAGACAAAAACTCCAATAAGTTAATACTTTTTCGTGTTCCTGTTTGAGGATAAGAAATTGAAATTATAATAATAAAGGCTCAAAAGCTGGAAAATTCAACAAATCTCAATATGCATTCTTGTAAAAAAATCTCAGGATGTTACTAAACAGTTTACTTATATCTTTTCCGAACCAGTGAAGCCTAACAACACTAATTATTCTCTTTGCCTGCACAGTCTTATTTTCTACAAAATGTAGACTGACAAGAAACAATAGTATATTGGTTGTAGTAGTTTTCTTTCTTTTACAGTATCTGAGGAATACATACTAAATACCATTCAATTTTGTAGCAAGAAGAGAAGGGAAAATAATCCTATTTAAAAAAAATTGAGATTGAAATGTTCTGATTGGAATTACTGTGTACAACCCACTTCACTGAAATAAAGCCACTAATTGTTGGCTGTTCTATAGACTGTGTGGTCTTTCAGTTAACAGAAAAAAGTGGCCTTTATGAAAGATATCTGAATTGATGAAAATGCAGTTTGGAAATTATGACATAATCACACATTACCATAGAAGACATGCATTAAAATACTGAATGAGTGTTTGTAAAAGATTTTTGGTCAGGGAAAAAAAAAAAAAAATCAAGAGCGCACAGCAGGACTTTTGGTCTCTGTGTCTGTAATTATAAGAAAAGGAAGACTTCATGTATTTATGCATATAAAACAAAAGGGAAAGGATACAAAGCAGGAATAAAACTATTGGAAAATTATATGAAAAATCAACCCCCCAAAAAAGTTTCATCTAGTGGAAATGCTTTGCCATGCTTGTTCTGATGCACAAAGAGGCAAGCATCTCAATAAAAAAACAAGTGAAAGATGGAACTAATTCTCAGTTTGTTAATGCTAGAAGGCTGACATCTGATGTAATTTGTTAACATTAAAAATAAATACGTACTACATTATGTTCCAAGCAAAATACTACTAAAAGTTTTCTCATCTATGGATAAAAATCTGCGAAGCAATAGGAGAGAGATGAATATATTTTGCCTACCAGTTTTTGAGAATTTATTAGACAACTGGTGGTGCTTTTCTCCTTCTGTGAAACTCTTACGGTAAAAGCTCCATCAGAAATTATGTGAATAAAAAGTTTAAGAATTAAGCTATCAAATGCCCTCTGAACAATCCTTTATCAGTTTGATAGGTATAGAGTATACTGAGGTAGTTAATAGGGAGTTGGGAGAGCTTTAAAAAAATCCACAAAAATAACAAAAAAGGGATTTATCTGTCTAATAAAGCATTGCTGTTGAAGTCCTTCTTGCTGTTCTGAAATGTAAATTGTCATGAAAAGAGATTTCCTCCCCCATTTTTAATATTTTATTAATTAAAACCCCCCAGTCTTTCTTTGCTTTCATTAAGTGTAGATAAGCTTCATTAATATAGAAACCACTGTAAGTTTCTGGCCCTTATAACAGTTCTCCCCTGACAGCAATAGTGACATATCAACAATCAGTATTGTGTATCCTAATGGTGGTTTTCAAGCAAGCCTCATAGTTCAGACGGGGGCAGTAAAAGCTTATGCTACCCCTTTAAGGTTTTCTTGATGTCTTTTGGCATTCTTTTATAATTACAGATTTTACTGTAAGCACTATGCTGAAGGCGTTGTGCTGCAATTGAGTTTTGTGAAATTATCTCAGATCAGTGTAAATGCCACTTTTTAAACAACCACACTGGAAGACATTTAACTTTCCTTTTAGAATACAAACACAAATAGAGCAAATATGCAAATAACTATCAAACTAAAATGCTGGGCTGGGAGCTTTGGACAATTTTCACCCAACTGCATAGCAATCACTTTGTCCCTCTTCATTTCCAAATGCCCTCTAAAGTCTCCAACAGATTACACTTACACATTTTTTGTGATTGTAAAAGGTATGTATAATGGACCAAAAATATTAAGTAGCAGTTTTAAGAGATTAAGGCACAAGGTTTGTAAGGGAGAAGTTAAATATTGGTGCTTTATGCATTAATCTAATGCCTCAACAGGTATGAAACAGACTGAATGAGGATTTGCCAGTAAGATGGAAAGGACGGAGCAGATGTGCTTTGTACCAAAATGGTTTTCATATTTCAATGTGACAAAATAGATGAGCCACATAAAGCTTAATTTCAGTTGCAAATTGCAAGCTGGAATAAGTTCCAGAATAGTAAACAATTAGCTGCTTTATTTTCTTTTTAATAAGACTAAATTACCAGATAATATCTACTGGCATCAACCTGACTAATAAAAATCTATTTAATAGGATTTGCCATTTTTCCAGTTGTTATCATGATCAGCTTTGCATTTTGATTATCTTTAAACTTTACCTCAATTTTCTCATAGAAAAGCTCTCAGTAGTAATTGCTTTAACATTCATTTCAGGTCAAGTGGTTAAGTATGAATAATGATGTGTCAAAAATGTACAGTAGTGCTGTCAATAGAGCAATTACCATTTAGCTAGAGATTATTAAGGCAAAAGAGCACATTAACTGGGCACAGTAAACAGAACAACAAAGAAAGAAGGGGCAAAGGGACCAAACTGTTGTCAAAACCTGCCAGTTTTATACAGTGCAGGCTATTGACAGATATTAGTTGTTACATAAGAGCAATTAACTCCACAATCAGCTTCAATCGGCCAGCATTGGTTGAGAATGTTTCCAATTATAACAAGAAGTTAGAAGGATGTTCCTACAACATTGGCTTCATTTTTAAAAATAATCTCATGATGGCTTTATTTTCCCTTGAACATTTTGCATTGCTGTTGGGAAAGTGACTGCAAGCTGGCAGCATACTAGGAAGCACTCTAATAAAAATAAGTCTGCCTCTGGACACTGGTCTAAAAGCTTTTTTTTTTCACATGACATTTATGGGAGGAATGTTCTGATTTTATGTCAACTTGCAATTTAATGCATAGCTGACTATAACCTGGAAAAAACCCACAAAACAGTTTACCAGTAAGTCAGAAGTTGATATGTGTTTTTCTACAGCCTCGAATAGCTAGCAATCATTTTGGTATTATTCTTTTAATTACAGCAGCATAAAACTGACAAAGTTCTGCCTACAAAAGCTATTTTTTCAGGTATATCTTTAAATCGACCTCTAACGCTATTAAACACATGAAAATTACAGTCTGGCTGAGCACAGAAGTGTGACCTCTCAAGAACTGTCTCCTTCAAAAGCAAAAGCTGCCTGTACCATCAGTCTGCTCACACTGGCTCAAGAACCAAGCAATCTCTAAAAATATATGTGCCACACAGTCTCCAAGTATTTAAAGTGAATAATTTAAAAACAATTATATATGTAGATGTACACACATGCACACTCATAATTTTGTTTTCTGCATATAATCTTATTTTTATATCAATTTAATCTTATTATTTTAACTCCTCCTTGACATGGGACAATTACAAGATGATTCTAATAAGCATATGTTGCTTCACTTACCTATGAGTGGTAACTACAAAATTTCATGATGTCCCACAACAGCTGGGTAGAGACAGAGGTAGGAAGGCACTCCTTTCCCTGAGATATTTACATGTGTTTCACAATGAGGTGATGCTGAACTTCACCATGGAAGTGGTGGTACAATTCCACTAGCTCATCTCTGCATATCCATTATTTCCATAACTGAACAGAAATGATGAGCTGTGTGGGGTTCTTACAAAATGAGCTGGCAGTGGACATCACTTCCAGATGTAGGCTTCATTTAATATGTAATGCCTGGGAAATATGGTATGCCTTTGAGCTCCAAATTCTGGAAGTATGAATGTTTTCCCTATATTCAATGACAAGTTCTTTTAGGCAACTTCCACTGCCTAGAAAGTAAGTTGGAAAAAAACCAAACATGTAATTTGTCAAGAAAGAGTATTTCATAGGAGCTTACTACTTTTCTGATAGGTCGGGAAGCGATTAAATATTTATTTCTTTCTATATTTCATTGTGACATTTCCCAGGACATAATATAAAATATTTATAAATGAGACAATTCAGTATTATTAAAAAATAGTAATTTGTGGTCTTGCACTATAATTATAAATATTTCTCTCTTTAGGTGTATTTTAAAATTTCTGTCCCTGTAGATGGCATTCCCACTTCCTCAAGGAAAGCTTGTAGTGATTTGAAACAAAATTTTCAGTTTAAATCAACCTGAAACTTGACTTTTTCCTGTTCCTATGCCCTTACAATATCAAGTGATGCATTCTCATACCGTGTCTCTCATGGACTCTGAACCTTTCCTTCAAGCCTCACGAATACAATTACTGTGTTCTTCACACCGAGCCTGTAATAAGCATCGAGATCTAATGACAAGCATCTTTGAAGATCAAGCAGACTCATATGTTGCCTTTTGAATCCTTTTTTTAATAAAACCTACTGTTTTCATTCCTGAGCTAGAACAGCCTGCTAACAAAACTCACACAATGAAAGCTGGGAAAATCAGACTTTAAATGTATGAAAAGTCAAAATAATTTTTTATGTTCCTGTGTAACACAAACCAAGCAGTGTCAATAAGCAGAAATTTTTATCAGGTTATTTCCATTTGTATTACAGTCTTCTCTGTTTACAACTTTTTTCTCTACTAAGACAGTGAAGCAGTCTATTTTAACCCTTATAAATAATCTGAAAGAAAGGGACCTTCTAATAGCTAGAACACTATAGAATATGATCTCTGATTCAGAATCAGGACTGAAGTGCTCATAAGCCTACAGAAAACAGCAGGAGTCACAAGCTGTCATTTATAGAGCAGCCAAAAACCAATTCTATCCCATATACATCATACATACATGTATCTCACCTCAGCCCATATATATGGGTTATATGAGTGATGACAGAAATTTAACTTGAAGCTCTTTGGAATTTACACAGAAATGTCTGTTGTGGCTTCCCTCACTAAAGAAAGAAAGATCTCATTCCATTCACTGAAAAGAAATTAAAACTATTTTCATTGAGTTTATTTGTTATTATTATAATTCGCATGATTAAAAATAATTTACAGAATTTGTCCCATGCCTTGTAATTTGCCCCATTCCCCTGTAATACAAAGAAATTACATAGGAAGAGTACTAGTAGAGGAAGGGGCACCTTTAAGGAGACCTTGAGAGCTCTGAACTAAGATCTATACAGATGGTCAAGGTAACTGCATGATGAAGAACAAAACAAATTCCTTAAATGCATAAAAATAGATAAAATAAAAGCTGTGAGTTGTAATAATAATAGGAAATAATTAGGCAATGATAGGAGAAAACACTAGAAAAAGACTTCCATATTCATAATCCCATATAAGTCAATAAGAAAATTAATACACTTGAAGATGATTCTAAAAGTGGTCACATGCTTTCCTACACCTTACATCCATATTGCTTTTTAAAGCAGGGATTCAGTGTCTTATTGTAGTTATCTAATGCTTCATACCAACAGCAAAAAGTTATAAACCAAAAGATATGAAATATCTCAAACTATTAATTTACATTGTCCTAGTACACTGTCCCATTTAAATAGTAACAACAATCACATTAAAAGATAAATCAATGCATGAAATTTTACTGGGCTGCATAAAAAATTCCACTAATGAATTTTAATTAAGGGTAGTTTCTCAGATTCTAACATTTTTTAAAATTGTTCATATTTGTCTGAGTGGGCAATGTTATATATAAAACCTGTGGTGGTATTTTAGTATAAAATGTCTCATCAGATATATGAAAGCCTGGAGGACAAACTTATTCATAACAAAACTCCTTCCATCTCTTATCTTACTTTACTTTCAAATACATTCATAAAATTGGATATAAATGCATGAAAAAATTAAAAACAAACATACTCCACTATGCAAGTGATATAGCCTTTCCAGATGTTGTTCTCTTATGCTGCCTGCTTGCATACTGCTGTGTCCTAGGTACTTTCCAAATATAAAAGAAAAATCAGGCATTGTACCATAAAGAAATAAAAATCAATAACATAGGTAGCATATGAAAGCTGAAGCAGAAAGGACATATAAAAGTGTTTGGCATATGTTCATCTAGCTGTAGTGGTGTCAGGAAAGGCTAGGGAAGCTATATAAAGCCTCCCCTTTTCCTTTCACCATCAAAATACAGTGTAGGGTACACATACTGAAGAAAATAATGTAACCAACAGTGTAAAACATCTTGGAAGTGTTCAGAGGCCATAAGGATGGAAGATGAGATACTCCAGTGGCAATAATTAGACTTCTATGAATCTTTAACTCCCATTGTAATCTGTAATAGCCAGTTACAGAATTAGGAAAATGAGTTAATTTCAGATGTTCTTGTATCATATTAGACACTAACAAAATGAAATGCTGACTTTGAGATATTTTATACTGGGATATCTACTCCATATTTGTCTTTAGCATTTATTAAAAAAAAAAACCAAAAAACATCAAAAGTACAATATCCCTAAATAGCAATAGATAGAACATTAATAAAAAACTTCTACGAGAAAGCTCTTCATCATTATTCTGAAACCTAAGGACTGAAAGGCACTCTAAATTTAGTTATTCCATTTTATCCTGTTATTGTAAATCCAGATGCCACACTGCAAGAAAGCCCTAATCCTTAAAGAAAAAAACCAAACCAACAAACAAAAAAAAGGACCATGCCATTTCATGAACCCATTTGTTTTTGACACTTCAACTTAAGTTCATTTCAGAGATTTTAAATGTTGATTTTGATTGCTGACCTAGGCAAAATATAACAATCTCTCATCGCATCTCAGGTCAATCATCACATTGGAGGAAGCTACAAAGATGAATCACATTTTAATAAAACTTTATACTATGTAATCCAAAATTGCATACTATAGTGTTTGCTTCAAGCTCGAAATTTAAAAATTGTGTGTCAATATTTTTTCTTTTTTCCCCTGGATAAGGCAGTAGAAAAAGCTGCTTAAAAGCTGTTCTTTTGTTAAAAACAGTTTCTCATCACTTTCAGTTTCCTACATTTACAAAACAGCCAGATCTAATCATAGGATGTCTCTAAATGTCTAGACTATTACATTTCTTGCTTCTGTCATCTCCCACACATTTGTATATCACAGGATCACAGAACCATGTAGGTGAGACAGGACACTGGGAGGCCTCCAGTCCAGCCTTGTGGTCAAAGCAGAGCCTACACTGATTTTACATCAGACTTCTCAGGGCTTTCTTCATACCAGAGCTCCTATGAGCCTTCTGGGTTCAATACTTAATTACTCTTGAAGAGCAAACTTTCCATTTTCAAGTCAAAGGCAGCCCTGCTTCAGTTTATGACTGCTGTCTCATTGTTCTGCCATGCATCACTATGAAGACCCAGAGTCAATTTCCCAGTAATCATCCTGTGGGTACAGAGAAGCTGCTACCAGCTCCCTTCAAAACCATTTCTCTGCAGGCTCAACAAGACCAGCTTCCTCTGCCCGTTCTCACAGCATCTTTAAAAATAAATATTGTCTTTAAATCTGGTAATCTGCTATTATCAGGACTTTGTATACAGCCTGTTCTTGTGTTCATATCCAGTAAAAGAATTGCTGTCATCAGCACAAAATTTAGAAAACAAAACAAAACAAAACACACACAAAACAAATGATTAAAAAATATCTTCAACCTGTCTGAAGAATTTGAAAGATAACACACTCTAGCATTTCTTCAGTGAAGATGAAGAATGCAACTGAAAAAAATCTTTAATGCTGTTCATAAAATCAGTGGTCATATGTAGTTCATGACTGCTTCTTAATTTTCTGCCTTAGCTTACTAAATAATAATTTACATCCAACATCCAGACCAAGACTTGTTTTCATCACATTCTCTTTAAAAGTACAGTGGAAGATTAATTTCAGGCCATTAGAAATGCTTTCTCAAATTACTTTCCAACTATCATTAAGATGTTGGATGATGAGGTAGAAAGACAAAGCGAGCACCAGTTCTGGAATATTTTAAGGATTCAACAGTGTCTAATAATCTCTCACGAAATCCTCTCAATCACAGGAATTTTTAATAGAATATTTGCAACATTTTGGCAATAAATTTTAAACCTATTATTAATACACCTATAAAATACAAAGTCTGTATACACTGTGTATAAAAAAATAACACCTTTCACAAGATCAGGAATAAATAAATGAATTGAGTAACAGGTAAGATGCAAACGAACGTGTCCAGAGTTCAGCTTGGTATATTTTTACGGCAGACTAACAAGATCCCACTATGTGCATACTGAATGCATTCACTCTTAAGTACCTTGAATCTGGAAAACTTCCCAGATTAAGCATCTGCCCTTTTATCTTGTGCTACACAGGATGAGGCTAGAGGGTCAGGACTATGTTATCTTATTACTAACGCTTTCAGGAAGAACAAAAACTTGCAGCTTGTAGTTATCCAAGAAAAGAAAATAGCTCAACATAATTTTAAAAGTCTACTTCACATTCAATGCATCCAGCCTTGGCAGAAGAAGAACTCACTCCACCTTCTCTTTTTGACAGATGTTTTTTGCATTACCTTTCTGAACAGCATGGATTCATGGAATGGTTCGGGTTGGAAGGGACATTTAAGACCATATAGTTCCAACCTCCCTGCCATGGGTAAGGGCACTTCCCAATAGACCAAGTTCTTCAAAGCCCCACCCAGCCTGGCCTTGAACACTTCTAGGGAAAAGGCATCCACAACTTCCGTGGGGAATCTGTTCCAGTGCCTCACCTCTCTCCCAGTCAAGAATTTCTTCTTAATATCTATCCTAAAACTACCCTCTTCCAGGTTAAAGCCATTACCCTGTGTCCTATTGCTACAAGCTCTCATAAAAAGTCCTCCCACAGCTTTCCAGTAGGCCCCCTTCAGGTACTGGAAGGTAGCATTACAAGATCTCCTTGCAGACCCAACTTTCTCAGCCTGTTTTCATAGGAGAGGTGCTCCAGCCCTCTCCTCATCCTTATAGCCCTCTGCTGAACTTGCTCTAACAGTTCCATGTCCTTCTGTTGGGGGCCCCAGAACTGGACACAGTACTCCAGGAGGGGTCTCACAAGAGTGGAATAAAGCAAGAGAATGATTTCTTGACATGCTGGTAACACTTCTTTTGATGCAGCTCAGGATATGGTTTCACCCTTTTCAGTCAGGCTTGCCATTCAGTAACACTAACTGGCATGCATACTTGATTGGAAAAGATTTTGTTGTGATAAAAGCTCAATCAAATAAGCAATTAAAAATTTTAGTTCTTGCTAAGTGATAGTAGCAGAAGATCAGGTACTACTCCTTGAATATTCCTGAAATGTAACCTATTTCTCTAGTACAAGAATCCTTTTAGAGATTATTAAATGCTGTGTTAGCCTCAGAATATTACAGAAATACTGAAACATGCAAGAAAGACCTGCTATTGCTCCTTACCTTGCTAACAGGTTACTTTGAAAATTATATTTTCATCTTTCCATCAACCAAGTGATTTATTTTATTTTTGAAAACTCACAAACTGGCACTTTCCTAGGAATAGCACAATCTTTTATGTTCATGTGAAAAATAACTGTGTTAGCAACTTAGTTTGTTTTGTATTTTTAATTCAGATTCAGGAATCGGTCATATTACTGTTTAAGCTCTAGGTCTGGATAGCTGTATGTATCATCTAGGTTTACAATAGCCAATAATGATTTCAAAAGATCATACAAAGACTTCAAAGTGTTCCTTCAGAAAAATGAGAATTGTCAATTTGTAGACTGGGAATAGTATTGTCTCTGCTTACTCATGTATTTACTACATAAGGAATTTCTAAATCATTAGAATGTGGTTTGGAAATTTCACATAAGTAAAACCATTTCGATCTGCTTCTTATTCTTCCATCCATACTTTAAGATGGTATCTCAGAATATGCAAAGTATCTAGATGCTACAAAGAGAGCAGTTACATGAATAGAAACACAGTTGCAGCTGAAGGGCAATTATAGGACTGGGAGCAGGCTTTTGTTTGTGTTTTGCAGTGTTGAAAACACTGTTAGAATTTATTAAAATGCAGCAGCTAGTAATGTGCCTTAAGTCACACAACAGTTCCTGGATATGGTCCTGGAAATGACTTTTTGAAATCAAATACTCATATGAAGTTACTTGCAGTCCTGGAATTCTTCACCTATACAGATGATTGCAACTGGAGAGATTTAAACAAGAGCATTAGTGCATTATTAGACACCACAGCTCAGTAAGAAATGATCCTGTAAATTATTAAGTGTCCTCTCCCATCAACACAGACAAGAGGAATACAGGAAATTTTGAAGTTTGATTGTCTTAGAAATCACAGAGCACACGGTGTATACTTTGCTACCAAAAAGGAAGATCTGTTGCAGGAATCAAGGAGGAAGTGGATACATACAAAAGGCATAACACTGATTAGGAGTTGGATTTATGATTTCAAGGTCAACATAAAAGCCTTTGGTTCATGTGAGTTTCCAGTGTGGAAAAAAAGCAAAAAACCCCCCACTTTACCTTACAGTTTAGCTCTTTCAAAACCATGACATTCATTTTACATTAATGTGGGAGATGGCATTAAGATTTCTACATCCATTTGTTTCCTCTTAACAGAGGGCCTCTAAGGGGAAAAAAAGGTATTCTATTTTTTTGTCATCTCTAACTCTAAACCTCCCACTGCAGCTATATTTCTCCCAGGCAGCATCAGTCTAGGCTTCTTCAGATTTTTTGTTCCACCCTAAGCATTACATGGACTCTTCCATGAAGAGGCAGATTGTTGTGCTTTTGCATTGTTCCCAGGGCTTGTTGTCAGTAAAGGAGTGAAGGGAGATCAGAGAATCTCTCCAGACCTGTTACCTATTCAGTGTAAATAAGCAAAATCGATATATTTAAAACAAATGCTGGAGACGCAGAAGAGCATCACAAAGCAGCACTTTGTAACTGTACTGAAGCACCAGATTTCCATGAGAGAGACTTTGTATCAATCCAAATTAATAAAGCCAGTTGCTAATATAATATAATTTTACACCTGACACTATTATCATGGTAGTTAATTTCTGTGTTTCCTTAAAAGTCTATTACTTCTCAAGAAAAAACTCTTAAGACACTGATTAGAAATTGTAACCTTGTACATTTTATGAAACATGAATGATGTCCCTGTTGTGTTTCTAAAGAATGAATAGACCGTACAATAAATCTAAAACACTGAAAATAGAATTTAAGAAGAGAGAAATGTTATAGAATCCACTTAAAAGGCTGTATTTTCATATCAATTATACTAAAGCAGAGTTGATTTTTGAAGTGGATTTTGCAGTATTTTTCTGACCATCTCTACTAATCTGTGAAGATTATTTAAAACAGCATCTTGCTTTTATCAGCACCTATGAAACTTGGCAGTTATCATCTTTCCACAATAAACACAAAGCAACAGATATGTGTGAGTCATTTACTGTAGCTATATTGCTCCTGCTAATGTATGATGTAAATGATTTAACAATTACTATGAACACTAGAGCCTTAGGGAGCAGTTGTCTAACATGTTTCCCTCCAACAATAGGCATCTATCTTCCTCTTGATGTGTTGGGAGCTTTAAGCAGATGCATCATGACCCAGCACCGAGCCTGTGGCTTACCTGCAGACAAACCTACGTGTATGAAACAGAAAACAAACCCCTTAGATTACAGAGATAACTCTTATGTAGTTATGAAGCTTCAATTTAACAGTAAAAATCTGCAAGGGGAAAAGAAATAGCTTCCCGATCTCTGTCTCTTCCTCTCCTCTCAAATGTATTCAACTCCTTAAAGTGTTTTGAGATACCACTAATAGACAAGATTGGCTGCTTTGTGTGTCTGTAACATTGCAGGTATTTCTGTGATGCTTTCAAAAAGAACATTATTCAACTCTTACCTATTTTTTTGCTTATAATGTTCCAGTTTTCCTCCCACAGAGATGAGGCTAACTGTGGTTAATATTTAATAATAAATGCTGGCCTTTAAATGGCTTCATCAGCTAAGCAAAAACTGATTTATGTGCAAAAAATCAAAATAGTTATACTAATCAAACAACTGGAACAACCATAATGGCATTGTTCTATGACAAATTATACTATATTAATAAAATCATTAGGTAAGCATCCAAATTAAAACATGGCTGTAATATTACTTTATGTTATGTATGATAATATATGTTGACAGGATGAGGGCTAAGGGTTTTAAGCTGGAAGAGGGTAGATTTAGATGAGATATAAAGAAGAAATTGTTTAGTGTGAGGGGGGTGGAACACTGGAACAGGCTGCCCAGGGAAGCTGTGGATGCCTTCTCCCTGGAGGTGTTCCAGTCCAGCTTGGATGGGGCTTTGAGCAACCTCATCTAGTAGGTGTGTCTGCTTATGTGGAGGGGTTGGAACTATGGGATCTTAAAAGTCCTTAAAGCATTCTATGAGTCTATGATCCACCTTTTATAATGCAATGCATATTCTATGTCTTACACTACAGATTAACAGCTTCTCTGTACATTAACCTAAGACTGAAAGAAGAATAGTTCATGTTTTCCTATGAAAGAATGTTAATATCTGAATTTCTTCAGTTTCAAGATGACAGAAATGTTAATATAAAATATAAAAGAAAATCGATTATATATGATTTCCTTCTATGAGGTATATTATTTTTCTCCTATATACTGCACTTTTAAGTTTACACAGAAAACCTCTGTAAAAAAATGAATTATTATGTTCATACAGAAAAAAAAGAAAAGCTAAGACCTGTTGAGTTATTTCCTAGAAGAATCACTACATCTTGAAGACCATGGGATTCTGGAGGCTATGTTATGAGCTTTTTTTTTGCCACTAAGATATGCAGCTAATTGCTCTCAGTTTGCTGAGCTTTCAATTGAATCCAGACACCTAGGGCATAAGCAAATTACAAGAAGGCTGTCAAAAATTTACATTATCAAAGAAAGTAAATTTTACCTTGGAAAAATGTATTCTGCAGATTTGGAAAGAGTGGATATTATGTGTAATAGTGTCTAAATCTCCTGGAGCACAGAAACTTCAGTTGCAGGGAAGAGAACAAGACTTTTCTCTTGACAAGTAAAAAAAAAATTGTACATATTTTCAGAATCCATAGATCTTTCTAAACATGCAAGTGCAAGACCTGTAGGAAAGACCAAAAGCCACAAGCATCCTATGGCACAAAAGGAGAGCAGGACAGATTCAGGACACTGCCATTGTGTAAACTTGCTGCAACAGTTAAAAATTGGTAAAATAAAACTCCTGGATGATTCCAGGCACCATCGCATATAGTGCATTTAGAAAAGATGCAGCCTTTAAAATAAAGGTCCTGGAACAAAAAAAAAAAGAAAAAAAATCAAATTCTTGAAATTCCAATCTAGTATCTTCTTTTAAATCTGAACAGACCATACGACCCAGGTATTCAAATAATTTAGTATTTAATAGGAGCAACAGGACATCTTAAATAAGTTTTTTAGCTGTGGACAATTCCCTGCTTCAGAGGCAAGAAAAAATGTTCCCAGTTTTAGTCTTACACCTAAAATGAGGGTTGAAAAAAACCTTTTTTACCCTGCCTATATAAAACCAATACTAACCAATAAAAATGCTGTCTATACTGAACCCCCTTCTGGGGTATCAATACCTTAGAAGTACACAACCTCATAGAGCAAGCATAATTTAATATCTGTGAGACTTATATTTCTTATTTCTATAATCCTTTCTATATGCTTATCAGACACCATCCAAAACAGTTGTAGTATCTTAAACCTATTTCCCTATTTGAAGATTACAGGAACTTCAGAACTTCATTCTTTAGACAGCTGAAAACCTTTTAATTTCTGATATAAAGTTACTTTCCTTGATTTTTTGATAACTCCAATTAATTTTTAGCCTATTTTAGTATTTATTTACCTACAACATACATTAATGGAGAAATATACTCCCTTTACATCTTCACTTATGTAGGTTAAATAAACAGCTTTAAGAAAAATCTATTTTAAATATATATTCTTTCCTCTGCATCTCTTTCTACTTACACGCATGACTCTCTGTACCTGTACACAACATCAGAAACTTGAAACATGCAGTGGTAGTTCCACCTGTATTGACAAATAGCTTGCTAAGAGCCTTTAGAATTGTTTCAGCTTTTTCACTTCTGCATCATGCTGGAATTCAGAATCCCCTTCTAAATGGGTCCTAATCTTTTCCTTTTCCATCACTCAATTACTGGTCTCAGAGAAGGAAATCTTTGACATATATATTACACTTCTGGGGTGCACCCATGCAAGATTAAAATACTTTATGTTACAGCATCTGTTTGTTGTTTCTGCTTCCTGTTGACTTAAGACATTAATTATCCTGCACCAAACCAGGTCTAGGTACAGACAATTAATTGTTCCACAGCTTCTTTGAACCTTTCAATTTACATTAATAAACTGACAGTGGCATGGAAGAAGGAATAAGTTGCAAAGACAGACCACATGTCCCAGGGACAGACATGTCCCATAAAACTCTGGTACCTTTCTTCCCTTTTCACTTGAATTTTGAAGTCTTCTGTTGCTGTCACAAAGAGTTTGTCAGAAATAAAGGAAACTAGTGCAAGTCTCCTAAAGAGAGTCCAGCACTCATGTACTAAACCAGATGTCCAAATAAGATGACTTCACTAGGTAGCAGTGATAGACAGAAGTGTGAACATTATGTGACAGCTTTATAGATGTTTACACAAAGGGAAATTTTTGACAGAGGTTGCTAAGTCGTAGCTCTGAATATGGTCTGATGGTCTGATGCTCTTAGGAAACTCCAATTAAGCTACATCATAGGCTAACTTGCCCATTATGAGATTTTATGGTTGATAATAGCAGCAGGAGTCTTTTACCAACCTGCAATGTAATTAAAAAAATCTAGGGGAAAATCAGCGTGGGTTTATTCTTTGTAGGTAGAAAGATGTAGAATAATAATTTTATCTTTTTAAAGCTTCCATACCTGAAATTATATGACTTTAGGACTAATGCTGGGGCAGGTAAGCTGACTCAAATGATAACATGAAGCTGTATTTGGAAGAAATGTAGAATGTAATTTAAAATTAATTTCAGTTTTATAAAAAACTCTCAACTGTGGTAAATTATAATGACAGTATAATTCATTAGCTCCGTGTGCTGAAACAACTGTCATGAGAATAGCTGTCTTAATGAAAAAAAAACCCAACAAACAAAATAATGCTATTGCTTCAACTGGAAATTCTTAAAACTGGTGAAAGTAAAACTAGGACCTCATAAGGATGGCAGTTCCCAAAAAAAGGAAGATGAAATAGGTGGAATCTCCACTAAGTCAGTTTGAAAAGAAGGGGGAAAGACATTGTGTGATGGAAAAAAGAAGAAAGGGCAGCATAAATCCAGTCAGAAAGATCCTCTGTGTCCTTGAGATACAAGAGAGAAGTATGTATAAGCCTGGGAGAGGAAGTTGCAGAAAATCTCCCTGAAAGACAAATGATTAATCTGTTTGCATTGTTTCTCATATGGCATATTATTTGGCTGTAGTGTGCCAGGCTTCCTGGAATACTATATAAAAGTCGCTGTTGTTGTTATAAACATGACCATTGTTATGGTTATTCCTAGTAGGAATAAGGTACAGATTCTGCAAAGTAGGATCCTTCAGGTACGCTGCTGTGAGGCTGCTACTGTTTCACTACAGAAGTAAAACCCCTAGATATGTAAAGGTAAATACAAACCTGTAAAGACTTGTCAATTTTATAACAAAAGAAAAATAATCCTCTCAAGAGATAAATTCTTCAAACATGGCTAGGACCCTTTTTTGGCAAGCTTGAGGATTATAGGCAGCATGTGGCAGCTTTTAACACAGGGCAGCTGCTGTGCCCCAAGGCAGTCATCCCAACCTCAGTGTGGTGACTATTGCATTTGCTGCGCCTGCAGCTTGTAAAGATATCCTTACCTTAGGTAATTCTTCCCAATGAGCTGCCTAAAATAATCCCTGTGGTAAGAAGAAACCTAACCTAGCAATACAAGGACTTCAGTCAAGTCCAAATGATTTCTCTAGGAAAAAAAAATTCATGGATACCTACATAGAGGCACAATAAAAAGTGTGTTGCTCTGTACTGTTACAGTTAGCACTTTGGATTTAGATTAAAAATTGTAATTTTTATTGTATTAATTGTAATTTAATTGTATTGTAATACAGCTTTTTCTTGAATAATCTCAGCAAATGAAATATCAGACACAGAAATGAAGGTCTACAGAAAATCACCTTGTCACTAGCATTGAAGTAGGTATCAAAAGCAGAAAAAATAGAACGAAACACTCAAAGAAGGTATAAATATGGCAAGATATAAAATAGAATATGCTGCCCACCTTGATATGTAAAAAATATATCTCAACAAAGAGCAAAAACTAGTTACTCAATAATGTAAATTCATACTCTGTAATCCAATGAATAATCTTAGCATAAATAACTACAACTTGTGAAACCTATGGAGGAAAATTCAGAATACAAACAGACGTACATGACCTGCATTGGCAGATATTATAGATAAACAAAACAAAACTGTTTTTACTGCAGTTCTTTTATAACTACAATCTAATCTATTGATCCAATCTTTTTCACAAGCTATTTCAAAAGGTACCCTTCTCAACAAACTTAAATTTCAAGGTATTGTGATGTGACAGTATCTTAGCAGCATGGATGTCAACCTAACCTTCACTTTTCTTGTCAACAGACATTTTGAGTTTTTCTGTTTACACTGTCCAATTTTCAACTCGTTAATGTCTTTGAGCAGTATATCAGCCTAGTTTGACCCTGAACGTATCTAGTGAAGGTTTAAATTTTGTCATTGTCTGGAGAAAAAGTTCATTTGTATCAAAGACAAATTCCTCCTGTCTTAGAACCTTGTATCACAACTATCAGAGGACATGATCTGGGAGAGTGAGTAGCTGATTGTGAGAAATATAGGTCTCTACAAGGTGTTTATTTAAAATCATATATAAATATATGCACTAGAAAAAAAGGAATCTAACTCAGTAAATTTAACTACTTATATTATGTGTGATGACCAACTAATAGACCAACTAATGATTTGAGGCAGCTAATTCTAGGCATTAGAAATTAGCTTTAAAACCCAAAAGTAATAATAAGAACTTCTGAATGGCAAAAAGGCCCTGAGATATATGTGCCACTGTTGGGTCTCCACAGGTCTAAATGAGATTTGCAAGATTTCTTAAAAAATGTAAAGAGAAAGAAACACCTCAGAAAGGTAACCTCATCCAGACAACTCTAAAGCCTTGCTGAGAGCTCAAAGTGTTTGTTCATGTAGCACAGTAAGATTTTCAGTCCAGGATGCTCTCTTGCTCTATTCAAATTAGAGGAATAAATCACTCCTCTCAGGAGCAGAACAAGGATTACTTCTTTCATTTAAAATATTCCCAGAAGAAGAGCCAATTATAGTATGAATATTCCCTCTCTCCTTTTCATATCTACCCAGCTTACACAACTGACCAGCAATCAAAGCATCCACCACAATATGGTGAGACCATATTTTAGCCTGAACTCAAAATCATGTTTTCCCCTTGAAGGAGTACCCAACTCATTACAGGGCACGCTCTCTTCTCTCTCACAGAAAAGGGCAAAACAAAAAAGGAAGAAAAAGGAAGGTATGATTTTAGAGCTCACCAATTTGAGTGATTCCCTGTTTATTTCCTGTATTCTCAGGACTATTTATTAGTTTTCCCTTAAGTAAGCACTGAATGATATGCAAGGATTGAAAACCCAAGGATAGTCTTCGTTTATCTTCCATTTTTTTGTATTTGAGCTCCTAACTCATGCTCCCTCTCTCTGACACAGCAACCATGAATTATTTTCTTCACAGTGACACAGCAGAAAGAGTTATAACAGTACATATATCAGCCTGTCAGTCTAAGAACTTGGAACCTGGTGGTCCTCCCATCTGAAGGAAGGACTACCATTAATTAAAATCCTGCCAGGCTGAAGAGAGAAAGGAAGTACCCACTTGACTCTTTATATCCTACTGTCCTTCAGTTGAAGCAGTTGTGGCTGTCTGTGAGTCCAGTCATGTCAGTATGAGTTAGGCCTGCAGTGGCTATCATCAATTTATCATTACTTAACAAGCTCTGACAGCTCCAGATTCCCTACTTCCTACTCACTCCAATCTGTCCTGACCTGTGTGCAAATCTGTGATTTCAACTGCTGGTTAACGGAAGCAGAGGATAAGAGGAAGCTAGAGAAATATTTTGTTTGACTTGAGTCCAAAACAGCTCTTGGATTACCAGCTCATCACAGAGTGGATATATCAAAAAAAGAAAGAGTACCAAATCAGATAAAAACAAAAAACAAACCAGCAAAAACCAAAATAAACTTTCTGTGAAAAGATACATTTATATACTTATACATATGTTCTCTCACACGTAAAGGAAAAAACCATAATGGCATAAAGCCACCTAGAGCTTCTAGGGAAAAAAGGGAATCCACGCATAAGAGGCATGTTGAGAACGTGGTGGAATAAAAGCAATTAGTGGCAGCATAATGTAATACCTAGGTATCAGCTATACAGGAAGGCAGACTAGGCTAAAGAATAACAAGATCCATACAATGTCATTAATCTTTAAAAAAATACATTAGTAATATCCCTGCAAGCTCATACTTCTGCTTTACAATATGGAAGTTTTCTTTAGCCAGCTCTTTACCACCTTATTGGTTTTGTACTGATCCCTATTGTTTTCATCTCTACCAATAGTTTCTGATGAGGCAATGCAACAAACATTTTGCTGAAGTCTCTGAAGGTGATGTCTACCCCATTTTCCTTATTAAAAAACCAAACCACACCACAAACTAGTTCTTTTGAGGGTGGGGGCAAGTCTGTGAAAGGTTCTCTAGATTCAAGCCATACCAAATTTTACCCCACCCTCACTGTGATGCCCATACATGCCTGAACTGCTTTTCCTTATTCTTTAACTCTTCCCAGGTTAAGCAGTTTCTCCTTTTCCTTGACCTTCTTAAACTTAGTTGCAAGCAATTCTCCATCTTATCCACTATTTGTCTTTTTCAGTTATCTGACTGCCCAATTTGAAGAGCTAGTGACAGATGAGAACATCTATCCATATAGCTATAAGTATATAGTGGTGTAGCTAAAACTATACGGTACCAGGGACAAACTGATAATCTCTGCTGGATCTATGGATTTGGCCTCAAACTTTGCATCATTAATACCACATTGAAGTATTAGGATGGAACCTTAATTAATTCAAATCATCTCAGCATAATGTCCCTTTATAGACAATCTAACAATTGTTCTCTATATTTGCATAAGTCACAACAAAAGTAAATGATAAGACCCCCCCAAATACACTAATGAATGTACAAACAATGAAAACAAGTAAGAGTTGTTTATAATTGCTAAATTATTACGTTTGCCATTCTGTAAGACATCAGAGGCTTTTCATTGGGGGAGAGAGTATACTGGATGACATGCATCTCAATATGAGAATTCATTAATTCTTTATGGCAAATGCATTTAAAAACTTGTGATGATTTAGGGAATCACTCTAAGTGCAATCCATAAAAACATGTAAGTCTGAAGTCGTCTCAACACATACTCTTCAATCTGAATGCATAGAGGAACTGTTAACCATTTCAACTGTTCTCTGACAACAAAAGAATAGCCATGCTTAAAAGCACCCTAGGACTGAAACCAGTTGTGTCAAGGTTTCAATTTTTTCCAAAGAAAGGAATTTCTGGAGATGCAGAACATTTGCAGTAAGAGAAAGGGTGATACATAAAGAAGGATGGGGATTTTTGGGAGAAGAGCAAGTTAAAAATCCCATGCTTCTGTAAAAGATACCTTCTTTAGTTGAAGGACAATTCATGGAAAAGACAGACAAATATAACTGGTGGTGTTCAGTACTGAAAGTCTGGGGATGTTTCAGAAATTCACATAAGTCAACAGAATAAATAGAGGCATGAAAATTTAACAAAAATTTACATAAATATAGAAGACATCAGAAAGAGAGTGAATTGTTATTGCTAAGTCTGTTATGCTTCTTATTCTACTACTATCAACAGTTAATGAATAAATTCTAGGTCTACTGACTGACCAAGCTTGGAATTTGAACTGTTCTGTGGTTTCCTAACAAGTGGGACTGGTCAGCTGGAATACCAGAAGTGACTGTTTCTCCATGGAAGACTAGTTCTACTTCATGGTTCCCAACTAGACTTAGAGGAATATATGTACATGTAAAAGTTGTGTTGTGCTAAAAAGGGACAACTTTGTTCAAAACCCAGAACTGTTTATTCTTAGTTTCACTATTAGGTTTGTTCAGACGGACAGATCAAACCATTAGGTTTGCACATCAGTGCATCAGTGACTGAACATGTCAGCAGTGTTCCTCACAGACAAACCATATTAAAACTCACAGTCAAAACCACTGTTTCTACAGAGAAAGCCTCTAAGATAACTGATGCTTCCACCCAGATGAAACCAGTAATGAAGGTCACTTCAGTACAGATGGTAGGTTGCAATGAGTGCCCAGATCCTTCCGGTGGAGAGCAGACTAGTAAAAAATATTGCAAGAGAGGATGCTACATTTGTCAAGACCACAGACTGTTCTTTCATTTGGGCACAAATGACAACACAAGCTGGAACCTGGGCAGAATCAAGGAAGACTGCAAAGCCCTGGGAGTGCAAGTAAAAACTACTTGTTCCCAATTTATATTTTCTTCCATTTAACCCTTTGGAGGAAAAGGTGCAGCCAGAAATAGACTTATAATGTAAATAGACTTCTAGCTTGTGGTGTTGTAAGGGTTTTGGATTTTATGACAATGACACATTGTTCCCCTGCTAGGGAGGAATGGGATCCACCTTTCTAGAGCAGGCCAGGGAATCTTTGGCAGCAGTCTGGCCAGCTTGGTGATGGGCTTTAAACTGAAGAACTCGGGTGGCAAGGTCCACAGTGGCAACGCTCACAGCACTGCAACCAACTGGGAAATAAGCCAGGCCAACCAGTCCCAGTACAAATATTCCCCAGCTGTCTCCCAAGACGAGAACCAGAAGACCAACCAGCTCAAATGTATGTAGACAAATGCAAGCAGCCTGGGAAAAAAAAAGGGAGGAACTGAAGCTCCATGCCCATTCATCTGGGAAACAATCAGTCAGTGCAATAATCTCCTAAGAGAAGTGGTTTATTCCCCAGCGTTGGACACTCTTAAGACTTTGCTGAACAGGGTGAGATGTTGCCAACAGAGGCTAATATCAGATTACAAACTTCATAGAATTTAGTATTCTAATGCTGGGCATAAAGAGCAGCTAATAAGAACTGCTGATATTAACAGTGTGTATATATTACTAACTTTTATACTTCAAGTTTTTGATAGTACAACAGCTTTCCTGTTCATATACATCTATACATGACATAAACTGTATTTTAGACAGATTTTTGGGTTCTAATTAGTAAAACTTAAAACTTAAATAGTATTAATATTAAATGAAGCCATAGTAGAAAGACTACTCTTCAGAGTAATTCTGTGAAGATCTCAGTATGTTCTGGCACCTACTCTGCTTCTTCTGCAAAGTACATTTTCATATTGTAAAAAAGCAACAACAGAAAATAGGTCAGAAACTCTGTCACATACTCAGCTACTGCCTGGAATGAATAAAGAAATAAAGATGTTAAATGTTCTCTGATTCCTCTCCCACATCATACCTAAAGGATCATTGAGATCCATAGGCTCTTTCTAATTAGCTGCTAATGACCTAAGAGTTGTGCAAGTTTAGCATCTTCTGTATCTCATTTGATTTCCCCTTTGGGCTTAAACAATATCAAGAGGGCCAAAATGAAGACAAAATACATCTCCATGATCCATGTGGTTATTGGACTAGAGCCATAAAGGAAGGGCTAAGGGGAAAGACCATCATCATCAGTAGCATTATCACCTATATTAACAAAAAATACAAAAGTGATTGTGTAACTATTGAGACTACTCCTTTACTCCTTACAAAACTCAGAGTCAAGGCCATGAATGTGAAGGGTTTGGTGTTAAGTCTCCTGTCTAGAAGAAGGTTTGTAAAACTGGTGAGAAACATTGTGACATTGTGGCAATTGTGACAATAAGTTTCTTCTTCCTTGGAAGATTGATGAATTAATGATTAATTTATTTATCAGCTACACTATAAAGAAGAAATATATTTCAGCAACAACCTGTCCCAGGTGTGTTGGAAAAAAAAATTATAGAGGATCAAAATCACATTTCTTGTTCATTAAATACTATTTGATATCCTGAACAACCTAGCAGTTTAGGAAGTGATCTAAATAAATATGAAATTGAGTTCCGAATATGCATAAAAACCTCCAAGGTTTCAAAGATAATTAGCTAGAGTATTGAAGTAATCAAATTGCTGAATTTTTTAATTTAATGACAGTAATATTTGTGAATACTGTGGTTACATACCTGTTTCCTATTGCAAATAAATGAAGAGAGGGTAATGTTAGTCTTTAGTTATCCTCAGTGCAACATTTTTTATTTTGTTTTTAAAACTTGTGCTTATTATAGCTATATAATTGGTTATATATCATACTAAGAACTCATTCAGTTGTAAAACATCTCCACATATTTTAACTGAGAGCTGCCTCGAGGTGATGAAACAGCAGCAATATAAATTTGTAAAGCAAGACAGAAAACCTCTTTGAAGAGCTGTTGAATCTATAAATCGTGGAAACACACTAAAGTATGCCTTTAAAATAAACTGACCAAACTTGTAATTTAAAAAGAAAAAAATACTGACAATATGTCACTACAGAATATTGACTGAGAGGGTAAAGTCACCATGATTAAAATGGAGCAATTCACTTTGAACTAACTCTAGTTGACTCCTCTAATGTGCCTGAGGATTGTCTGTGGCAAGCCCAGAGGAAATCTTTTGTGCTTCAGTTAGCAATAAGCCTTGCAAATCATTATTCTTTCAAAGACTAACACATATAACTGAGGATACCAGTAATATTTGGGCTTTGGGTTGCACTTGAGCCTCGAGGAGTCTAATGCACTGTTTAAATAAATGAACTTATATAATTAGATTGCTAATACATTAGATTACATTATTTGTCCTTCTTAGAACCACAGAATTGTTCTGGTTGGAAAAGATCTTTAAGATGATCAGGTCCAACTGTTAACAGAGCACACTGCCAAGTCCACTACTAAACTGTGCCCCTGAGCACCACATCCTAAGGTAAAGCTAGGACTGCCTAAACCAAAAAAAACCAAAACCCCAGTACTGCTGTTCAACACATCAACAAATATAAGAAATCAGAATAAAATCACTCAAAACAATTCACACAGTCTGCAGTCCACTAAAAGTAGTGTTATCAATAAGATCTCCAGCTAAACTGCTCTTTTTGTTGTTTCAAAGGATTGCCCACACATTAATACATATTGTTTTGTTTTCTGGAAATACCAAGCTATCTGTTACAACCAGATGTTTTGTAATCCTTCAGTGGCAGAACAGTGGTGGGATTAAGAAGCCTTGTGATTGTTGTACTTCTTGCTCTGCACTGATAAACATGCAGCTTCCCTCACAAGAATACAGACTGATGCATGCACATCTTGCTAAATACTGTAAAAAGTAACCAGATAGTCTAACGCTCTTTCCTAGGCAAATAATGTCTCTTACTTACGCAGTAATATTGCATCATATTTTTACAGTTTAGTTACTATCTCATCCTTCGTTTCCATACGGTATTTGTGGGGTATGGATTGCAACATTTTTGTTATAAAGACTGTGTTAAGGTTGGCAAAACTTTCTTTAGAAACTAAGCATGGCTTAGACTTTGACTATACTAGACTGCCAAGACCTAGAATTAAATTTAGTCACATATGTGGACCTATAGTAACTAAATGAAAAGACATTATGGATCAATATAGGTGCAATAGTATCTGTGTTGTATGGAATCCAAATAGCAACATCATCTTATATCCACTTCATGGATGAAATAACATTAGATTTCCAGGAGCCCATCTACACACAGCAAGCACAGAGTGAAGCTTATACTTACAGATTTATCCCATTCCAACATACTGGGCTTGTAGAAGCAACTGATCAGTCACAGATAGTACTCCATTTAAAGCTGCTGCAACATTAATGTTGCAGCTTGTCTCTATTTTTCAGCTAAATAGAGGTTTTCTTTTTCACCTCACATAAAGTCTTCAACCAGCTCAAGCCTTCTAATAAATTGCAAACCCTGTTACAGTATATCTTCTATTACGGCGCTTGTTACTTTAGTAAGACAGGAAATTAAAGCAATAAAACACTTTCAAAATGATAGGGCACACTCAGGCAGTCATTTTTCTTATGTTCCAGTATTATTCTTCAAAAGACCTTTTATGATACTAACACTAAATTCTTTGAAGTCTGAAGAATCTGTTGAAAGTGTTGAATCTCTAAGATATAAAGCTCAAATAATGCGTTTACTCATGTATTTATTAAAACTGGGTACTGTGGGATGGGATTAAAAAAAGCACAAAATGCAATGCAGCTAAATAATATATGACCTGAAACATTTGAGATGCACATTAGAGAGTACATTGTGTGGAAATTTGATTTAATGCTAAGGAAAATCTATTTTGCTTTTGTCTCACCTTACGTGGCCAAATGCACACCAGATGTGGTCATTCATGTAAAAGGTTGGTAACTGCACACTGAAGCACAGAAAACCAGACAAATACTATAATGGTCACTTATTTGGCATGCTCACATAAAGGAAATTGAATCAAGATTATGAAACTGTGCATTCTTTATTAGCCCAATAGAAAATGTCACATTGACCGCTCTTCTAATGGTATGCACACTAAAAAATTGAAAGAAAAGGACTGAAACAGCTAAGTCTCCTGATGAAACATTTCCAAAATTAAATTAAAAAAAATGTTGAATGATTTATCTCATTTTTAAGAATAAATGAAAGTAATTACATATATTTGGAGAACGAAAATGAAAAAAAGAAGATGGGAAAATGAAAAAAGTGAAAGGAAAAGGGAAAAGAAGGAACAAAAGAAAAGGAAAAAAAGGTTAGAGAGAAGAAAAGGAAGAAAATGAAAAGGAAGAAAAAGAAAAAATTGAGACTAACCGAATCTACCAAAGATGATGCTCAATGCCTGTTAAGCATCATTGTATCAAATACTTGGTAGAACGAGGTATCTTGCTTATCAAGTGGGCTGAATGAAGGTGTTCAATTAGGAAGCCTCAGAGAAAAGAGAATGTTCATTAAGTAAGTTCTGATTTCTCTGTGACTTTTAGTTTTATATTAAATTTTAATTTCATTGCAGCTGTCAGTTACTATCCCAGTTTAATCTGATATATCTAATAGAGAGTTAAAACAACTTCCAGTACAAGTTCCAGTTTGGTACAAGTACACTTTCATCTAGCAGTATGTTAAAACATATGGTTAGCAGCTACACCAATGCAATCGATTAAAATTTACAGGTTCAAGTTACAATAAGTCTTCAACTTTGTTCTATACAATAATACACCATGGAAATAAAATGTAAATACATTAAATTCTAAAGGTAAATAGATTATTTTGTCAATTCCCTTTGGTTCTGCAGAGACCACCTCTTCTTCCTTTAGCAAAATATTTCATTTTCATGTATGTTTGGCTAGAAATTAACTGGGTCAAGTCTAAGATATAACCACTCAATAACTTATGTTTCCTTTCTCATTTTTGACACATTTCTTCTCTGTTGGAATTCTAAAGCAATCAACTACCTAGGGATATATACTTCTCCTGAGAACTCCCCTCCACTATATCAATTAACTCAAAAGCAGTTTTGGATACCTTCCAATGCACTACCACCATCTGGTCTCCCTTAAGCTTCACAAGCTGGAGTAGACTTGAATTGGTCAGAATGATGCTAATTTTCTAAATTATTTACAAATTAGGCATGTTCTTACTCTTCTTCCTTTCTTCAGTTTCTTCAGAATTTTTCTAGTGACCTAAATAATCTTTGGAATCTTTTTTAACATTTAAAACAAGTCTCTGAGACTGCATGGGGATCACTTGACTTCCTGCAGTGTAATACTCTTCAGAAATATGTCCCGAATGGTTCCGCTGGAGGGAACTCTGAAAGTGCATTTCAGCTTGCACCCAGCCTGCAAATATGGCTTCATTTTTTTGTAAAATGAACTCATGGAGAAAAAAAGTCATCCCACTGTTCTTACTTGATATGAAAGCAAGATACAGCTGGGCAATATGACAGGCTCAAAGAGATGGAAGGCAATTTTAGACTTAATAACGTGGAGGTACCAAGGAAAGTAACTTTTCTATGCTACAGAGAGGTCCACCTCAAAAATCAGTAAAAAATTATATATTTTTTTCTTTTTCCTATCATGAGACCACTGATATTCTCCTCTGTTTAGGTTCTATAGCACATTTTCCACTTGATGCATAATGAAATGTGACTAAAACATATCATAGGACACATCTTTTTCTTTCTCTGTCCAGGAGAACAAATCTTCTCAACAAAGAATCTCTTCAGCATTTATGGAGAGAGAGGGAAGAAGAAAAGTTGAAAAAGTCTTCTTACTTTATTCTATATACCACTTAAGGTATTTTTGTTTAAGAAGTCAAAGAAATTTTGCATACCACAAACTGACCTCGTGTACTTCCTCGTCTGTTCCCAAATGAATGTAGGTTGATGTCCTTTAGCTTTCACTCCTTATTTTTGCCTCTTCCTACTGTCATGTATAATAGATAAGGAATCTCTTCATAATTACCAATCCCTCAAGGCCAGCGTGTCTTCTACCACCAGATCTGAAAACTGCACTTTAATTATGCATTCAGAATTGGAAAAACAACTGTGACTATAACATCATCAGGAAAAATATGGTATAAAAGGTCTATGAGAAAAATATGGCCTGCCACAGCTTTGACTCTGAATCCTAACAGCTACAACCTAAAAAATTTTGCAAGTAAACTCCCATTTTGTTAGTTAGCGGGAAGACTCTACAATGCAGAATTACTTTAATTACTTATTAAATTACCCGTTAACTCTTTAACTCATTGCTAGAAAACCTAGAACTCCTAAGGATCCTCCCACTGTCTGTAAACCTAATGCCAGAAAATTTATATTGGAGCCTTTTCTCCTAAAATATAGAGTAATTATTTGCCATTAAATAAAGCAGGTTTGGAAAAACACTATTGTGTGTGAGTGCATGTGTGCAAAGATACATGTATAAATACGTGCATTTAAGTGTGTTTATGTATGTGTACATGCAGATGGTCATGCTTACTACTAAGTGTCACAAGTTGAGAAAAATATCAATTCTTGGATGTTCTTTATTCATAAATCTTTTGAAAGTTCCCTCTAAGAGCTGAACGCTCCATTATCCATGGCTAGATATGAAGATACACTAAAAAGAAGACTGATGTGGTAATGTCATTATGTACCACATTCCCTGAAAATATAAGTCCTAACTGAAACATAAACGCCCTAAAAAAGAATTTGTGTTTTGTCTCCGAATAAGGCTAGGAAAAAGGAATACTAGGAAAAAGTATCTCTGAAAATTTGACAACAAAAAGAAAATGAAAAACACTAGAAATCATAAAATACACTAAATGTGAGCTATGCCCTTCTGGTTCACCGGGGTAATATGAAGGCAGGGAGGTTTCCTGTTCAGAGAAGTGGCTGTGGGCAGAGGAGTCTTGGTTCTAATCCCCATTGAGCCAACCTCAGGCAAGTCATTCACCTCCCCTTTGCTTCAGAGAATCCAGCTTGAAAATGCAAAAAGCAGGACCTCAGTGAAGCCAGATGCTACATCTGTGCCAAGCCATCTCTTGGGTAAAGAGACTGGGGAAAAAAAGTGTAAGAAGCAGGTTATATAAAGGAGGGGAGGGGGGGAAAGGGTTCTTAATGGTTTGTAAGAGGTTGAACAGAGGCCAAATACTCCACCACACTGAAAGGGAACATTTCTTAACAGACTTTGAGATGTAATACTAAAGTAGGCACATTTGCTATTGAGATTTCTCAATTTTATGATATTGTACTCTAAATAAAATATTTATTGTACTTTGATAATAATTAAGTAATTCACAGTTTAGACTTGGGGCCCTTTCAGAGTGATAAATATTGTAAAAATATATTAGTAACTTAAGACCTTAAATTTTAAAATACAGGGATTTCCTCTCACATAAATTGAATCAACAATTCAGTTGTTCGATGAATTCCCCTCTGCCTCCAAACATTTTCTAAAAAGATAAATATGAGAATAGAATCGACAGCTTTAGGGTGTGATACACAAATAAAAGATAATGAAAACTAGAATTAAATTCATGTGCTGCATTTGTTTTCTCTGCATGCTTAATAGAGTCTCCCATTGTTAGAGACTCTGTAAGTAATCATAGATTTCTCTTTTAGTCTACTGAGACAAAAAGCGAGGTATTACAAGGATTAAAATGACACAAATTAAAAAACATATAAAATATACATGTATGGGCTACTCAGTTGGTATTTTTTTCTGCCAGCATGTAAAAAATTACAGATGCACTAAATATTTCAGAAATCACTCTCTTTACAGCATTATGCATGGAGTTGTCAGTCTTTGCCACTGAGCTTTGTTGATTTATATCAAATACCTAATTTAAATATAAAATGGATGGTACATTTATTGCACGCTTGAGTATTTAAGAATATCTATTGATCTTGCAGCACTTCTTTCTTAATATAAAAGTAATCCATACAAAAAAATAGGACAAATGCTGATCAGCAGAAGTAACCGTGGCTGGTTTAACTTTTCAGACATGTTTCATTGTAGGGTGTAAATAAACAGAGTAGTCAATGTATTACCCAATATTGATTCTAAACATATACTCTAATTGTCCTGATGAAGAAACTGCTAGGTGAGACTGTTCTATGATATGCATTTGGTCAGCACACATAACCATCCTGGTGTCTATTGAGAAGGTATCCTTCTGCTCAGTGCACACAGTTTACTTAATTAACGTGTTAAAAGATATTATTCTGCCACAAACTGTAAATAAAACATTGGTCTGCTGTACTGTCAGTAAAGAATGAGAATAAATTACTTCATTACAATGCTGGTAGGGCCCACCTGCAGTAAGGGTCCAGGATTCTTCATGCTTTGTATTCTTTTTATTCCTCTCCGCTGGAAGATCACTGTAGGTCAGTCATGCAAACTGCCTCTTTTTTTCCACCCAAGGAAAGCCATGAGGAAAATGTAATAACTGCACAGGGTCAACGTGCTTGGAAGGAAAGGATGTGAAACTGGAGCACATGTACGGACAAAACAGTTACTCTCCCACCAGCATGGTTCTATGGCAATCCAGCAAATTGAGGGCTGGCAGACGCTTTTGTAACTGACTTGAGAGAAGTGAATGAAATCTAATCAGAGAAGAAGCTGTCATCTAAGAGAAAAATAAATAAACTAAAAAAATCTTTGTTATTTTGTATACTTAGAAGTCTGCCAGCAAAAGGAAAATCAAGTAATTATTTCTAAATAAAGAAAAAACCCTTTTTGTTTGTACCCATTAACAGATCTCATACAGAATTTCTGCCTCTACTCCTTAATCTGCAGACAGACAGAAGAATAAATTCCTGCATTTCTTTATGTCCACTCATGGTATTGTTGAGAAAGGTGTGGAACAAAATATTCCAAGGTCTTGGCACCAAAACTGCTTAGTCACAACACATAGGAAATGAAGCAAGCTCTGCTGCTGGAAATGAGCAAATGGCATGCCAACCAGACATTCTCTGGGGCTTCAGCGAGTCCCCAATAAGAGAACCTGAAAGAAATCTGACTGCTTTTAAACCCTAGGGTTTAAATTCTAGGTTTAGTCCTAGGGTTTAAGCTTTCACAACAAGAATTCTTTGTGCTAGAAAGCTGAAAATGCTCTAGGCTCAATTCTGTAAAAATATCATCTCCAAGATTCAACATTGAACATAATTTAAAAATCAGTTTTTAACATACTTTTTTAAAAATATACAGCTCCATTAAGTGAGAGTCATATGAAACAAGAAGTGCTTTTGAAGAACTGTCCTAATAGATGTGGTTCCAGTGGTTCCTACTCCAAGCTCACATCTGGTAAAGATGCCACATGAAGACATCTGGAATTGCTTAATTATCTTCCATACAGGATAGGTAAAGATGAAAGGGTTAACAAATTAGGACTAAAAGTAACTTTTCTGTTTCTAAATCAGAACTGTTCAGACCTGCCACATGCACTTGTTCTCTTCAAGGATTAACTGCTTGACAAGCTTGAACTTTTAACACCAACCTCTTTTGAGATATGGGAGAGCAAAAAAAGGTCACGCCACTTCTATAAAACTGAAACATGTAAATTTTTCACAACATCATCACTCAAAAATGACTCCTCTTATTTTCTTCGACCTTTCCAAAATAACCTAGTATTGATCTAAGACTGAGAAATAACAACTCAAATGTGCAATTATTTCCTCCCCCTTGGAAGTTTAAATGGGTGAAAACAGGCCTTGATATATAGGAGTTCATGCTACCTTCATTTGGGAGTTGCCACCCAAACTACAGTGCAATAGAATCTAATCTCAATTCAGAGGCAACAGAAAGACAACATCCAAGAATAAAATGTGTGTGTCAGAAAAAGGGAAAAAGCAAGCTACCTGCTTTTCTGGCACCTTGCAGAAGCTGGATACATTACTGTTTGCAGATACAGTCTGTAAAATGAATGAGGATGATGAACAAGAAGTAGAAAGGTTGTTGGTACATCCCCGTCCTGAACCGCAAAATATGAGATTGTTATAAAAAAGGTCCTAGTTGCTAATTAATAAAGTTTTCTATTTAGTCAAGTTTCTGTGATGTTTTTCAGGACTGATGATAACAAATACTAAGTAAGCAAACTACTAGATAAACATTTGAAACAAAAGAAATCAATATTAAAAAAAATATATAGAAATAATAAAAGGTGGCATTAAAACACCCATCACTGTTCAGAGGATTTGGCTTGATAAACAGCACTGCATTTCCCCCCCTAGTACCTAGCTGAGGATTATGGAAGAGTGGCTCACCATGACAGTTCCCACTTTCACATAAACTTTTGGTTCACTTTACTTTCATAAGTTTTCCATCCCCATGGAAAAAGGGAGAAATATGGGTGTGAATATTAAGTTTGCTTTTGGGTTACTGTTGAATAATATGATAACTACCGAGTTTTAGGACATATTGATGAAATAAATAAAATGATCACCTAAAGAGAAGACAGACTTTTTCTCTTATACACAACCCATCCCTCTACTTCTTCTGAGAGGGACTTTCTTTTCCAAACTTACAGTACTCTAATTTGAATAAAGTCTGCTATTGCACGCACTCATAATCAACTTCTGCCTTTCTCTGTTCAGTTTTACAAAACACTTTTCAGACTCTAATTAAAGACCTTCCAAGAACAGTACAGCTGGAGGAGCTCCTGCTTCCCTGCCTCTGGACCAGGAGATCCAGGGCAGGGCTGTGCTGCGAGGCCATAGCACCGTGTTTATGAGAGATAATACTGTCGTGGGCAGTTTACCACAAAAACATCAACACTCATCTGTTCTGCCACAGCTCCAGCCTAGAAGCTGAAATTGAAAATCAAGTCCTTACTTCCTCATGGATTTGTGCTGTGGGGGGAAGCTGGTGGCTGTCCCTTAGGGCTGCAGGGCAGGAGGACAATGCTGGGAGCTTCGGACAACTCGAGGGGCAGTCTCTTGCTGCAGCTGGAGCCGGGGGGCTCCTCTCTCCCTGCAGGGACCCCGCTCTCTCCTCAGGCCCTGAGGAAGCACTGCTGCCCACAGAGGCACTGCGTGATGCCAGGAAAGGGCCCATCCTGCAGACAGCCCAGTTTTGTAACCATTTGTTATCTGGATGCTTCAATAAAACACAGCCTGAGAGAACAGAAGCTTTCTGGGGGCCTTATTTTGTGTGCTGAGTGTCAAAAAAAAGCTGGGAAGGGCAGGCACTGACACTCACTCCTTTCAGAGCAGTCATTGACCCAAGGTTTCAATATGGTGTATGCATATTTCAGAATTATTATTTTCTTTTTATATAAATATCTCTCATTTATAGGTGCATCACTGAATATCTGTCTCTGCCTATTGTTTCTTATTCTGCTAAAGAACAGAGTACCACTGATCGTCTCACTGCTGCTCCGTGTTTGAATTCAAGTAGCATGTGGCTCTACGTGTTTCTCTCATGAATGCCAGACAAAAAGATCAGGTTCCTTCCTACTTTTGCTCTTTATCCTCACGTTACTACAGCAAGCATGCAATAGAAAATTAACTATGAGTGTAATTACAAGAACATAATGCAGTACCAATTCATCAAAGTATAAAACTAGCACAAAACTTCAAGAAAATCTGTTTCTGAGAAAACATCACTTCAAAGCATCAACAGTCATCGATTCCTTTTTCTAGCTGACATGCTACCTATAAAAAAATAGATACCAGGCTTTCTCAGGTCTGGATATATTCATGTTTTATATGAAAGTTACTGTTGTTATATATGTAAGGGACAGTTGAGTTAATGAACTCTAAAAAAAATATGCAGTGAAAACTCAAATTTGAAAGACAGCCTGCTCATCAACATTCCCTAATCTGACTCTTAAAATGATATCGAAACTTCAAGGAAAACATTAAGTATATTCATGAAGTCAGTGCACAGAAAGAACTTCTCCTCTGTGCTCCCTTCCCAGTTCCAGCATCCCTTAATTCTGACACAAGAATACAGGAAGCTGCACTGGCAGACCCCCACTTTTAAAACACTGAGTTTTATATAGATCTCCAACTGTTTTATTTTCTATAAGACATTTATTTTTTTAGTGTAGTGATGTCCATTTTTATAAGCTTTTATGGCTGTCAACATACTGATTGTTCACATTGTGATACAATGTTTCTAGAAATAACAAGAAGAACTACCAAAATATGAAGAAAACATATACACTATGTTACATTACAATAAAAACATTGGTAAAATTAGTGAATCTTCATGTTAGGATTATAATAACCTCTGATTATCCAAAGTTTTAAAAAGTGCTCCAAAAATATCACTACCTGGAAGTTGAAAAAAATCCTGGTCAAGATACAAGACTGAAGAGTGAAGCTACAATACATGCCAAAAGTGAAGTGCATATTTTTCAGTGCATGATAATGTGCCGATAAGATCTCTAGACATCTGCGTAGTAATAAATCCCTTCTTTACTACAACTATGAAGTGTTAATTCCTGTCTACCATAGAAGTTAATGTTTACTAAGAGTTAAAAGATACTAGATTTGAGTTATTTTGACTTAAAAATTAAAGGACTACTTTCTGATGAATTTCATGTCATGATCATTTTTTTTAATGTCCACCTACAGTCTGAAGGGCCTATGTAGAAGTATCATAAATATCTTGTTTCCATTTGTTTTAAAATTTGTTGTACAGTGATCAGCTTATTGACAGAACATCTGCTTACTTATTCCTTTGTAAGATCAGATCTATATTTCACTTCTGCTCTGTTTTCAAGAGAGAGCAACCTGACATAATTTTGGCTCTGCAGTCATATCCATATGATCCTGCATATCAAATCTGCAAATCATTCCTGAGAAAGATTTTCTGTTTCTCTTTTGCTTCTATGAAGCAGTCATGGAACGGATCCTTCATACACATTTTCCCTAGATGTTAATTCAAAACCCAAACCATCCCAAAGGCATACAGAACATCCAAATTAACTCCAAGAACTCACTGAAGACTTACACATTTCAACAGCAGGACATCTCTAGAAATTATTGCCACTTTGGAATAAATTATAAGGATGTATCTAACCAACTCTTTGAAATATCAGAGAGTGTCTACACTCATAAATTAAACAGTGAATACTCCTAGGCTCCGGGGCTCAGTAAGATTGTCTATTGATATCTAAAGAGCCTGGGATTCCTGGGTTACTTTGGGGTGCCACATCATGTTCCTGTGGTCCTATGACATAATTGTGTTTACTTTTTCAGCTCAGAGGGTCACTGGAGGCTGTGTTTCTGCCCCATGCAACGTTGTTCTGCTATAATGAAGCTGTGGGCATGAGCTGTTGGCACACTGGAGTGTTATCCAGGGAACTAAAGGCCTGTCAGCCTCACCTCGGTACAGGAGGAAATTACTGAGCGGTTCGTCTTGAGTGTGCTCATATGGCATATGCAGGACAGTCAGGGGACAAGGCCAAATCAGCGTGGGTTAAGGAAAGGCAGGTCCTGCTTGACCACCCTGATCTCCTCCTGTGACCAGGTGGACAAATAGTGGATAAGGTAAGGCTGTGGACATCGTCTGCCTAGACTTTAGTAAAGTCTTTTATAATGTCTCCCACAGCATTCTCCTGGAGACGCTGGTGGCTTATGGCATAGACAAGTGTACTTTTTGACTTTTTGCTCATTAAATACTGGCTGCAGGGCCAAGCCCAGAGAGTTGTAGTCAACAAAATTAAATCCAGTTCACAACTGGTCACCAGTGGTGTCCCCTGGGTCTCAGTTTTTGGGCCAGTCTTGTTCAAAATCTTTATCAATTATCTAGATGAGGAGATTGAGCACTTTCTCAGCAAGTTTGCAGATGACACCAGGCTGGATAAGAGTGTTGATCTGCTTGAGGGTAGGAAGGCTTTGCAGAGGGACCTGGACAGACAGAATCGATGGGCTGAGGCCAATTGTATGAGATTCAAGAGGGCCAAGTGCAAGGTTCTCGCACTTCAGTCACAGCAGCCTAGGAAATGCTACAGGCTTGGGTAAGAGTGGGTGGAAAGCTGCCTGAAGAGAAGAACCTAGGGTTGGTGGCCAACACATGAGCCAGCAGTGTACACAGGTGGCCAAGAAGCATCCTGGCCTGCATCAAAAATACTGCAGGACTAGGGAAGAGTGATTGTCCCCATATACTGAGCAATGGTGAAGCTCCACTTCAAATACTGTGTTCAGTTCTGGGCTCCTCAGAACAAGAAGGATGCTGAGGTGCAGGAGTATGTCCAGAAAAGAGCAATGAAACTGATGAAGGGTCTAAAGAACATGACCTGTGAGGAGCAGCTGAGGGAACTGTGACTGTTTAGTATAGAGGAGGTTCAGGGGAGACCTTACTGCTTTCTACAACTACCTGAAAGGAGGCTGTAGTGATTTTGGTGTTGGCCTCTTTTCCCAAGTAAATAATGACAGGACTAGAAGATGACCTGAAGTTGCACCAGATGAAGTTTAGACTAGATGTTAGTAATTTCTCTGCTGAAAGAGTAGTCAGGTTCTTATTAGAAGAATACAGTTCAGAAAATTAACTCTATAAAATTTGACAGTTTTTTAAAAATTCAGCTATGATGAGGCCCATACTTAAGAGGAGACTGGAAATTTGCTAGTTCACCTTTAAATAGTGACTCAAAGCAACAGAGTGTTTGGCATGAACCAAACTACTCAGATTCCATTTTACTGCTACAAAAAATATAAGAATATAAGAAAATGCTCAAATGCCCCAAATAATGGGAAGAAAGCTATTGATTTAAAGCAACATCATGCGTTTTAAACAGTAATCTTGGGAATAAGGATATACCCTGGTTTCTCAGGGATCTCAGTTGGATTTTAGATTTTCTGACCACATAATTAGTCTCTGAAAACTCCTCCAAGCCCTGAAAATTTGAAGTGTCCTTAAAGTAATATTTTTGTGCTCCTATTTTTAAAGATGACTATCAGAACCACCAAAATAGCCACTCTGAGACACCTTCATTTTTTCTAGTCAGAGAGACAATGATGTGACCTTGTTTACTTGCTCCTCTGCAAAACTTCTATGTTCATTGCTTGTAAAAGAGCAATGAAATATCCCAGGTTACTGGGGGGATTAAGATACTATTCTTCTCTTCTTCATGGAAGCTGCTTAATTAACATTTCTACCATACTCTTTAATTTATCCTACCTAAGGCTGGCTTCCTCTATTACAGACTTGTAAAGATGGTGACAAAACTTCATACATCATTTAATGAGAAATATTACATTAGCGGTCTCTTAACTGATTTAAAACTATCCCCTGCCTAATAGCAATTTTTAACATGAGTTAAGGTGGCTTATTTTTTGAAAGCACGGTCACAGACACTAACCTACAAAGAGAAACTTCAGGGCTGTGAATTCTGAAGTCTCCTATCTCGAAATACAGTGTCTAGAGTACTGTACAATGTCAGATTCAGTATAATAAGAATGATGACACATGCTTTCAAATGAGATCCACAGACATTAGAATTTATCAGTTGCTTTCCAAAGGTAGATCCTCATTTTGCATGATGACTTCTGTTGGCATCTGTACAGTATTTGTGAATCCTCTTTGAGGACATTTAACTCTGCGTGGACCTGTACAGGTAATATCCAATCTAGTTAAACTCAACAGAGGGGAAACCAAGCTTGAACAGGTGCTGAGAAGATGATCAGAGTAATAGAGTGCCTATCACACACAGGATGAGTAAAAGCGCTTATCCTCTTTAAGTTAGCAAAATAATGGCTAAGACGACGTACAGTGGTTAATAAGACATATAATCACTTCCTATAAAGAATTATGTTTAAAAAAGAATTATATGCCATGAAAGGAGAAGGACTACTTAAACTAAAGGGCACTGCTGGCAGAAGAAAAATGTTTTAAATTGTCCATGAATAAAATTAGTCTGGAGATGAAAAGTATTCTTAATGATCAGACAGCAGTAAGATCTGGAACAGCCTCCCAATAGCAACAGTAAGGTGAAAAATAAAGCACTCAGAAGCCAGTTCCCATTAAGACAGAGTCTGATCTGTTTATGAAACTTATACAATTATCATGAGTAACAGAAATTTGCTCCAGTGAATAAAAAGATACATTTTCTCTCCTATTTTTCAGTTTCATGTAATTATCCTGCTCTGGACCAAAAGTTCAGTATAGGAAGTCTCATTATTTTAGTGCTTTGTTTCTTTTCTTGATTTGTCTCCTGGTGCCTGAAGAAGACTCTGTTTTTCCAGCACTATTAGTTCTACGTTTTTTCTCCATCTAGATGTAAAGATATTGCATAAGAAAAGACTCTTCAACTGCATCCATTTACCAAGTATGGGAAAATAACAAATACTCTATTACTTACTAATACATCTGCCATTCCTTCATATGTAGGCTATTTCTGTTATTGTTTCTCCTTTGGAAAAAAAAAAAAAAAAGGCAAAAAAAAAAAGGCACCACTTAAAAAACCCAAAATAAAATAAAAGCAGGCAACTTTAAACACGAAGTACTAATAATTAATGTTTGATGAGAACAGAAATATTGAAAAAGTGGGACTTAAATTTGAGGCCTGTGTGGCAGAAAATTAGCTCTTGGGAGCTGGGAAAAAGAATGAGGAGAGAAGGTAGAGTGGAATTTTTTAATCTGCATTTTCTACAAAGATCACTGACAAGAATATCTATTAACTGCCTAATTTGCATAAACCTACTGCAACTGAAGCTCCAGTAAGCCTTAAGCATTTAATTCGGAATCATCCTATTCAGTATTTTCCAGCACTGCATTTACTCTTTCATTCTCTCCCATTTTTTTCCAGGCAGCGATTTCCCTATAGCACTGGTTAAGACTATCCTACATGAAGTCTTCTGGAGTGATTGAGGGAAAAATAAAAATGTTCTGGTATTCTCCCCTGGGAGAGTACAAGTAGTTTCTTTAGCTTAAATAGGCTTTAACTGCATCCCACAGAGTGATGCTTCATAGTGTATTATTAGTGTGATC
Source organism: Florisuga fusca (assembly GCA_038090715.1). Classification (NCBI taxonomy): domain Eukaryota; kingdom Metazoa; phylum Chordata; class Aves; order Apodiformes; family Trochilidae; genus Florisuga; species Florisuga fusca. Next base: position 19,293,619 of record JAAWXA010000001.1, read on the forward strand.
AAAAAGGACTTTACTAGAAAGAATTGAGCACTAGCCAATACTAAGCACTGCATGTATATTCTCATCTATATTTTACAAATTCTAACATATCAAAGTGGAGTATTTCTTTCACATTACTTTGTTCAGTATTTTTGCTGGTGTTTTTGCCTTGCTTTTTTTTTTTTTTTTTTAAATTACATTATTTCAATAGCAACACGTAAGGCTTCAATCCTACATTTGCAAGTTCATAAGCACTAAGAGAATGAGCAGTATTTTTTTGTAAACCAGAAAAGGGATATTCTGTGACTCAAGAACTAGCCTAACTGCAAATAATTTTTTTGCAATTTCTAGGACTGCTCAGTTTCATAGATTATGAAGGTATATTTAATATCTGCTACAAGAATAACTGAGCATTATTTCTTGACAGTAAAGGCAAATATAACTTCCTAAAAAGCCAGAATTCTACTGGATATTTTTACAACATTTTAGCAATATTTTGCATGCATTTTAATTACTTTTATGCAAAACAAAGAGAAGAATGCTCCTTTTTTACTAAAAAAAAACAAGTGTCCATGAGGTTTGTCTTTTGGGAGTACAGAGATGAAAAATGGGCATATTTCATTGAAACTCCTAGACACTTAATCTGTCACTTGGTTTTCCACAGAGGCTCCCTTCCATAGAGTAATCCTTCTTCTAGTAGTCATACAAAGTCTGATAATCCATTTTTTCTCATTATCAAGCTTGATTTCTTGAGGGATTAATTCTCCTGCACATTTTTTTAGAGGACTGAATTCTAGGTGTAGTAATTGTGCATGAAATTCTTTGCAATACCTGGAATCAAAACAGAGTGGGTCAAATTCTTCCCTGGAGAAGCTTTACTGGTATCACTGCAGTTAGGCCCCAGATAAATTTGACACTTTAACTAAGATTAATACAAGCAATGTCATTACAAGTTCTCAATTACCGTTTGAAAATAACAATGTAACCTGCTATGATCCTTTTTTAATATCTTTTCTGTTTGTAGTAAAATCTTTGAATTCAATTGGATTGTGCCAGTCTTATGCCTTTCACTGTCTCCCAGTTGAAGACAGGAAGAGTGGCTGTCAGACCACTCAAATACCTCAACTTCATGCCATATAAAGAGAAGCTACTCTTCTTGGCATAAAAGACTTTGTAGATCTACACGTTAGTGTTGTTACTAGAGAATGTCTGCTATAAAATAATTAAAACTTTACACCATGACAGTAAATAATTCAATTTAACTGTTTTGATTGGAACTTGAATTTCAGTTGAATTGTACAGGAATATAAGGACATAAATGTGATTCTTTTAGAATATTTTCAGTGGCAAAACTTAGCAAACTGAATTCTAGTGTACTCCATGGAATTTTTGCATTCCAGAGTTGTTAATTAAGTTCTCACCTATTTCTAAATTAATTTGAAATTGGTATATCACATTGTGATCTACTCACAATTTATAGTAGCAATTCATTAGTTTTATTTTCTTCCTCCCATTACTACTCTTCCAGTTATCTTTCAGAATTCTAGATAAAGGGGTCCACTGCAGGGTCCTTTTTTCTGTTTTACTTGGTGTAGGTATAAGAATGCTCAGTCTGACAGACAATATTAGCATACTGAGCCTCACACAAATACGGCGTTAAACTTCTTGGTTAAAGCTTTTTCTGTTATGATTTTAGCTATTTTAAAATTAAGTTTATTTGCAGTACTACATTTCAGATACTCATTACGTTTTTCTAGACTCATCTTCTGTGTGGGTATTCACAAGTCCAAAAACTCCTAACCGGAAACCTTGTTATGGTGATGACACATAATTAGGGGAGATACTCCTGAATTAAAGTTCTATCTATTTGTTCTCTAGCAGAAGAAGATGAGATAAACAGAACAGATAGCAAGGAACTGATTTAAAAAAAAAAAAAAAAAAAAAAAAAAAAATTATTAGCTTTGAAATCACTCAAAGTGTCTGAAACATTGTATGTGTCACTGATGTACTTGAAGTTCACCTAAGAAACTGTATCATCAAAATGTGCCGACAAAAAATGCCAGCAGCTATGCCACCTTGCAATCAATCACTTACCTGGTTCAGAGTTATAAAGTGTCAGAGAATGTATTTTCATCTGCTTCTGCTGCATACATTTAAATGTTTGTATTCTTACTGAGGAAGAAGACTCAAGACATTTGTCAGTTCTATTTCCCTCCATCTGACTGACTTTATTATTTTTTTCCAGTAAGCTTATGTTTTCTTGTAAATTAATACCATGTGCATAGACATAAATATTTTATATTTTCATTTGAACATATGAGTGGTGAGGAGTTAGTGTCTTTCATACAATTTACATCACCTATATAGTCAATGAAGAAATAGAGAATGGTCAGATATTTGTTCCAGAAGAATTACATAGCTGAGGACAAGGAAGACTGAATATTCATGGTCAGTGCTGAAAGGGAAGTAACACAATTGCCTGTGGAGTAGAAATAAAGTTGAATGGGTCTACTCAAAACTGCTGTTGCACTCAAAGGGAGGATTCCATAATGATCCGGTGAACAACCATTTGATTTAAATTTTACATGTGCCATCGATGTTCATAAAGAAAAAGATATTTTGTGTTTGGAATCTGACATAGTATTAACAGTTACCCAGTTAGGCATCCAGAAAAATGTCAGTGCTACAAAAATTGCAAAGGAAAACAGATTGCAAAAAACCAGCTGCAAAGGAAACAGATCCACCCCATCTAATAGTAAGTAAAATGCTTCATTTCTGTGCTATGTCTAATGCAGTACAGCTATTAGTAACCTATGCATTAGATTTCTTTCTCTTTTTTTTTTTTTTTTTTTTCTCCCTCCTCTCGTTTCTCCCCATGAATACAGAGTACCAAAGTGCTTCCTGTTCTGAACTACAGAACACATGCTGGGTGCAGCTCTTGAAGTTTGCTCAGCAAGAGCTAGAAGTAGGCAGCACAGTGAGGTTAATGGAAGAATAATTTAAAGTGAGCTTGGGTGGTTGAAAAAAGGACCCACACACAGTGGTAATAAGGTTTGCCTTTTTTGTTTCTGTTAGTAGCTGTTGATATCAGATCTTTCCTTTCAAAATCTGTTTCAAACCACGTCTGAAGCAGTAAAGTGTGTTTAGCTCTTATCTGTCACTTTTTGATAATTTCTATTAACCTTGCGCTATGTGTGTTGACAATAACTATACAAAGAAAAATTAAGTGAAGTTAAAACTGTAATTTGGAGTATGTACATTTATTGCTTCAGAGGTTTCCATAAATGATTTAAACCTTTCTTCTGTAACAGAGAACATTACATTTGTTACAATTCTTGAATAATCTCAAGGACTAATGGTATTTATTTTCTTTCTTTAAAAGATATTTTCACCATTACTCTTTTGTACTCCAACATACTTCTTCCAAGTGCACTAACATTCCTATACATTAGTAAAGATGACATACTTGACATTTCTGTGGTCAGGAACTGCACAGATCTTTTGCTGCATGTAAACAAATCCAGGTATCCATTTCAGGAAACTAATACCTTCATATAATCACTGAATAGCTCCAGTGAAAATGAAACCCCTTTCCTTAGTTGTCTGTCCTTTGCTGCTGCTTCTCCCCTTCTAGACAAGACTCCCTTTTTACTTTTCCTTTAGTCTTTCTGCTGAAAAAACTAGGTAAATTTGTAGCTCAAGAAGAACAGATAATAAATTAAACAATCTCCAATGAGGATGGAGATACACAGTTTACAAATTAAGAAGATAACACCCACTGCAGTGACCTGGAGAGGAATCAGAACCAGAGAATCAGTGGCTCCTATTCAGTGCATCTTTTCCCAGACACATACATTTCTCAGATTTTCCAGAACGTTTCACAGAGTATAAAAAGCTTTCTCTTTTATAATGCGGAGTTGGGGAAAGTCAGCAACTACCAGGAAGAAGTTGATTATAACAGTCTCAGAATTTTGTTGATCCTGGGCTAAACAAACATGAGAGTGTTTCAGAAACTTAATTCCAAGTTGTGAGGAAATATTAAGAGGAAATTCTAGCTCTTAATAGTGTCCAGTTTGCAACAAAACACATAATGAAAGAGCTAAAAAGCAAGATTTTTTTGGAAATGGATGATTCAGTAAGTTCAAAGTAGCTTTAACGAGTCTCACCAAACAGGATATATCTTTTTAGTCAGAAACAAAATCAAATTATCAAACTGCTCATAAGCGGTACAAGAACAGAGCAGCTATGTCTTTCACATACTATTGCAATAAACCAGCTCATTTCTGATATGATAGAGGGACCCTGTCTAAGACTGAGGTCGTATTGAAGCTGTTGACTTTACTGAATTTCCAGCAATGCTTCTAACACTGTCTTTTGCTGTACTTTTGTTATGGCTGCTTCTCCCTAAAGATCTTGCTGGAGACTGGTTTCAGTAGTCAAGTGATGTGCACACTGCAGTGAACACCTTCTCATCAGAGAGATCCTTCCAACTCCCTTAAAATCAGTTCTGTGATTCTATAATGACAATATTAAAACCATTTGCAAATACATTCTGAGAGAAGAAATACAACACTTCTTAACACCAGATGTGTTAAGTGTGATTTAAGAACAATCTGGTCAAAACTGAAAAATTTTGTAAGTGTATCAAATTGAAAAGAATAATTTTAAAAGTTATTCAGTTTCTTTTAGCACCCAGAGAAGGCAAGACTGAACTTAGATTTAGCGTGTAGGTGGGTATTATTTTATAGTTGACTATTCTATCTGTAAAAACGTGAGAATCAAACAGGACAACATATTGATCTGAGTATCTCTTGAAACACAAATGAAAAAAAAAAACAGTTTTCTCATTTTTTTAGTTCAGCTCTCAGTTTTCTGAAGTTAATAGCTCTATTGGGTATAAGATAATCTTGATTTTGAACAGGCTCTACTTCTGCTCTGATTATCTGGGTTTTAGTTAAACATGTTGGCTTTTAACTTGAAATTTCTGACATGCAGACTAGAAGCAATTATTTCTCTAGGGCTTTTTAACTTAACAATTAGTCTTTGCAATGACAGTCTTTATGCTCTAATCTATATTATGCAAGGTATCAAATAGTCCACTATCAAATAGCTGCACTTTCAGGGTTTCATGCTATTTAATGTATGCTTATTTATTTTTAGTTCTATACTTAAAAAATTGATTTGTTTTGATCATAAGGTGCTATTGCAGACTGAAGTAGGCCAAATCTTATCCCAACATATATATACACATCTAGAAGAGATGATTTTGAATTAGAATGATAGGCAAAGACGTCAAAAGAAATAGTGATGTAGGAACACAGAATACTGGATCCACATTAAGAAACTAGGGCCCAAACAGGTAATGAATTACCTCCACATTTAAGAGTAAAATACTTTCCAGTGGTTTATTGGTTTTTTATTTACTATTGAAGTTCTCCAGGAAAGCCTTAAAACTGAATTATTCCAAAGAATATTGCATTTCAAAACACATTTTTCCTCTTTGCATCAGCAGACACCAAAGATCAATTTCCCTTTCATGTTATGAAAAGCTATGCTTACACTGAAATGCTTTTTGTTTTTTTCCCATTAAAAAGAACATAATAAGAAGTTAAAAAGTTCAGTGGCATCTCAAAATGTATTAGTAATTGTTTGAATTAGCAAACTGCTAGGCTTTTAAAGGGACCTGTAACAGGTAACAGCTTGTAACAGCTGTAAGTAACAGCTTGTAAGTATCACTAATTTGGCTTTGCATGCAACTGAAGTAAAAATTATAGAAATACAGAGCACACAAGAAGACAGCACAGTTAGTCCAACTTTAAGCAAAAGTCTAAAATTGACTCCTGCACTTTGACAGCTTGCTGATGAGAGATTACTTCCCAAGATCATTACTGGAAATAAGTTCGCTTGTAAAAATTAATCTATTGATGCCCACATAGCACAAGATTTCAATTATTCATCCATCTTATTTCTTACCTAATATGTGTAGGGTCTTTCTGTCCTTCCTTAAAGAAGTATATTCTCTGGGCACATGGGAAGAAATAATAGCTTAATACACTTAGCTTCATTTTAGTATGCAGCATTAAAAAAAAAACAACAACATTATTTATTTCCTAGCCACTGGAGGAATACAGGAATAAACTTCGTATAGTATTTTCTACAATGTCCTGAGATCAGTGAACTACTAAAAAGACCAGTACTGACTGTACTAGAAGGATTAGATGCATGCAGTTCTTTTGATTTCAGTATTGCAAACTCTAAATAGTTTGCTCTCCAATCCCTTATGTTATTTGCCAAATTTTTAAAGTTGTTAGGTTTCCCATTAATTTGCCTCCAGGAAATGAGGAATGTGAAGGCCCATAAGAAAGTGTTGCTTGAACAAAATTTACTTAATTTGCTGTTTTAACTTCAAGGTAAGAAGAATGTCATTTCCCCCCTGGCTTATGCCCCTGGGAGAAGACAAATAAATAAAAACAATACAAACTGACTTCTTTCACCCTTATCTTTGCTAACCTAAACTAGTATTAGACTTAAAAGAAATAGTTGTAAAATCGTTTTTTTAAGGAAATATGGCTGTGGCACTACCCTGTCTAGTAACACAGGTTTTTGGCCTACACGCCTTACCTTGGTATAAATGCCTCTAACCAGCCAAATAGTAGTCTGGATTTTAAGTTGTGAAGAAAACAGGGAGGATGATACAGATAAAATATACTTTCCACTAGTCTGCAATGAGATTAGCAAGGTTTCTCATGCCTTGATTTCCTGCCACTTGATTGGTGGGATGGGCATTTTTATTTATTATCTAGAATAATTTTCCTACTGTATATGAAATGTGAAGTTTTAAAAAATGAAAATTCAATTTAATGTTATTTCAGTAATCAAAATGGTACATGTGTAAAAATTCGTTGTAGATATTAATGTGAAAAGATGATTCAAACACAGTCTGTCCAAGGTACCATTTTTAAGTGCACTTATTAAGAAGACTTTAACAAGAGGACAGAATAAGGTTTTTCATTTATCTTACAAGTCAAAATAACTACTATATGTCTATATTAAGGTCAGAGTTGTTGTAAGTGTTCCAATAAGTATAAAAAATTATGTGAAATGATTCCAAATTCAACTGAAGAATTTTAAACCCCATTTTCAAATACGTACAATTCAAAAGCATCAGATAAAATCCTACAAATAAGTGGCAATATTAGGCTGACAAAAAAAAAAAAAAATTTGAGACTGTAGGTCCAGAATGAAACTTTACACATATATTTTAGTTTATTTAACCTCAGTCAGAAAAAGCTGGTAAATAGTTTACCAACGTTATGATTTTGTTTAGAGTATGATAGGTAGCAGTAATCCGTAAGAATACCCACATAGCTAGATTCAGACATACACATCCTTCTTCTCCTGTCTCTCAATATTTTTTAATCAATGATAACAAAGCATTGCATTCTTTGCTTTCAAGTCTCCTTAAGGGCTTCATACCTTTCCAGTTTCCACATGATGTGAACACTAACGGCAGTGACCTGTACAGCAACTTTTATTCTGATCTCACTTGCAATGTTTTTACTGTTCAGTTCTAATGGGTCCAATTTTCACTTTCAGAATCTCCTTATTTCACTTATGCCAAGTTAAGTTTGTACATTTTGTAAAGAAATTCACTTTACATGGAAAGATGGAAGAGCACTGCAGTATAAATAAGAACCACAGACTTCTGTAGGGATTACTCCTTATGATGCTTATTTTATACAGATATCAGGCCAGTGTCAGGTGACTCAGTATCAGACACTTCAGCAGACACTTTAGATTCATGGCAGAGGTTTGCATTAGAAAGAAAATGGGGGAACTATTTTCTTAAAAAAACCCAAACAAACAGAAATAGTGACACAGAGAGAAGATAAACATTTTTGAACAGACAGACAATGAATTTTAACAGAGCAGCTGGCCTTTCTTAGCATGAATGTTGGAGATCCATGTTTGAGCAGTTTAAGAGGGAGCCTTGCAACTTTGATAACAATAGGGGTCTGCCAAACTGAGTCATGGCAATTATCCATACACAATCAGTTACTTTTCAACAAGTCATGGGCATACATGTTTGAACACTTTGCTTCCTGCTCTCTTCTCCCCTCTAAACCAAACTTTAGTTAACAGTTCCAATCTTTTATATTCCATGTTCTGCACAGAACTAGGCTTTATAAAATGCCCTGCACTATATAAATTGGATTACAAGGACCATATAATTTTTAAAATTAAACATCTGCTTTGGGAATATACTTCCTAACATATAAATTAAAGCTTCCTGAACTACTGGGAACACGCCCACCTCTGAGAGCCAAAATGAACACTGATAAACCTTCAAGGTTTGCCAGGTCTGCAGGCCTCCCAGATGGATTGGTTGGTACTCTTGGTGCTCTTTTTTTTTAACCAGCATACCCCCTACCTTGTCAACAAGCCTCCAAGCACAGAAAACAAACAAAAAAATTTAATGGCCTCCTGTTCTGTTTCATTATTTACATCCCTCACATGTACTTCCCCAGCTGAGTAATGCTCTTTGATGATTATATCTCCAAAGACCATCGCTGTGATCACATAATATGCTGTGCAACCATAGATAATCAATCCAAAGGAGAGAAGCAGAGAAAGCAACTTTCTGACTTTTAAAAAACTGATTTACTTCTTATGAAAATGCCAAATTGACAGTTTTGAAATGAAAATAATCTTTTCAAAAGATGAATAAGAATAGTGCACATTATACCATATTAAACCAATGTGCTCTTCCCCTTAAGGGACCATTCATAAACTGAAGATGTTTGTCTCGGTGGTCCAATTAATCAAGGTGCCAGTAAGTTTCTTGACTTCTAGCGTGGGATTCTCTGGTAGTGGTTAGTGATACTGACACAAGCAAAGTGGAATTTCTGGGAATACACACATCACCAGTTCATTTCATATACTGTAAATTAGTTTCTTTTCCCCTTGAAGGTGGTGAGATCATAACTTGTGGCTTACTGACCTCAAGAGGTAAAAGTATTTTACCTTTAAAATATAATGTTGTAAAACAATAAATGGGTTGGCAATTTGGTCTATAGTTTAGCTTTGAGTGAAAAATCTATTTACATGAAGAATTTGTATTACTACTATACTGATACTATACTGATAGAAGGCTGTGAAAACATATACCCTGTAGACTTACTGGATGAAACATACTGTATGCATCATAATGATGATTCATCTGTATGACAATTTAAGTGTGATAATAAAGATAAACACCAAAAGACATTTGCAGAGATGCTTCACACCTGAATAGAGTAACTTAATAGTTACTAAGACAACTTACTGAGTTTCAGTTAACGAGCAGACTTTTTTATATTTGTACTGTTATCGATGCAGTGCACAAATTATCTTTTTTTTCTTTTCTTTCTTCCTCACTCCATCCCTTTAATTGTATTTTGGTATTAAGTTACCTGGGAAGTGATGGAATGCATTCGTATGTAAGGAAAAAACCCAGCTTTGTGGGATCTAGAATCTCAGCAGAGTACATGTATGACAGTCAGCATGTCAGAGAAGTAAAAACTCAGAACTGATGACTTGAGACTGCCCAGTGTACCCTAAAATTCACAGGTTCAACTTAATGAAATCTGATCAGAGCATTCAGGTGATAGTTTACCACATTACACTTTTATTTTGGCTATTCAGCCTGTGTAACATTTTTAGTGGGCATGCTATGAATCTTTCCATATCATTTATCCACAAGAAATATAATTAAACCTGAACCTAAAGTGTTTCTACTTCAGTTTTCAAACCTGTTTTACAGTACAGTAAAGTTTATGAATACCAAGAAATTTTATATCTGTTGTTTATGTGCCAGGTTTTTTTTTTTTTGAGAACAAAAAGATTCTATGCAGCCTTTATTTCCTTACATTATCTGTCTTGTCGTGTGGTTTTCCTTCTGTTTGAATCCAGTATTTAAATGTATTATAAGAAAACAATTTCAAACTACTGTTATGTACAATCAAGCAATGCATATGTGGTTTGGGTGCTGTGTGGCAAGTAAAACTATTTATGATATTCATAAGAGATACCATTGCTGAAAGTAATAAGTGGCATGCTGTTCTGATTTTCATATAAAGGAGTAATAAAAAACAGAACCAAACCCACTTGGCATGAGAAAAGCTGGTGCTTTACACCAGGCACACATGCTTGTGATTCACAGGAAGCCCTACAGGACATTGCTTGAGTGCTCCAGAGGCACTCATGGGGTTTATCACCAGGGTCAGAGACTTAAACAGATGAATCTTGCTTTGGCCCATGTCTGCTCAGATTGTGCCTTTTGATTGAATCTGAAGAACTCAGACAAAAGGCTTCCCATTGAAGGAGCCTATTTTTTGAGCTCTTAAGAAATCCAGAAAGACATGAGTAAAACATGGCAACACATACATGGTAATGAAGATTAAAATATAAGAATATTTAGACAACCCTATTGGGTAATTAGTGATGATTTATATTTTTATTTAATTTACAGTGTAACTTGAACACAGGTTTAAAAAAAAAAAACAAACCCACAACAAAAATAAAACAAACAAACAAACAAAAACAAAACAACAAACTTGAAAGCTTCCTGAGTTGACCAAGGCTTTGGTGTTCAAAATTAATTGATAAGTTTACTATAAATGCAACCTCTGGTGTGCAAAAATTGTCAACACAACAAAACAAAACAAAAAACTATTAATACATCATTTTCACAACATGCAGCTTTTGAGAAATAATCTTTTGCATATGCAATTTTGCTTTACTCTTATCTTTTTTTTTTTTATTATTTTGAGCTAGCTGATTCTATCACTTCTTCCAAGGGGTGAATTCCATTGTAGCCAAATTCTTATTTGCTTTTAACTCAGCATGTAAAAATTTAGTTTTAGCTGTGATTTTATCCATGCCTTATGAGCTATTTGCTCTGTCATTCTACCAAATATTTGATCTTCACATTTTGCCCTATTTCTAGGAGCTATAAGGGAGCTGTTGCAGGGACGTATTTTCTGACTGGTAGAAACATGCCAAAAAACAGATCATAAAGCCACAGAAGAAGGTGGACAAGCATTTTCTCCTTTTTTGCTACCACCACATAAAATCAGGCTTTGTAGGCTGCTGTTACACACATCATGCCTCAGCAGAGACAAAATTAAGCAAAACATCAGATGCTGTAGTTTACAGCTGTTAGATTCTGGAGGTTCAGTTGCTTGACTGAATGATTCTCCCCAAGGATGTCAACTGAATCCAGTCACTAAATAATTATATTTTAAATATTCTTGTGGGAAAGCACTTTGTCTGACAAGTGGTAGTCAGTCATAAGAACAAACTTAATCAACTCCTGACCTTAACAGACTCCCATTTCTAGGTGTTAGATTCAGGTGCATGTCTGGGATTACACTGATTTATATTCACATGCACTCCATTTATTATTTGAATTGGCAATGCTTGATTGAACGTCTGCACTAAGATGGCCCTCCACCCCCTCCCTCACATTCTTGGCCATAATCACAATAATTGTGCTCTCCTTGCCTCATTATCTGTTTTTGGTGTTTCATTATAATTATTTTTTCCTCTGAGAGTGGAAAAGGTTAATGTAAGACCATCTCTCCTGATCATTTATGTCAAGCTACCCTACAGATGATGTTCTGAAGACACAGAATAGCCCCTCTGCACCCGCTGGCGTCAGACCTTCCTAGTCTGCTCTGACATAACCTTAGATAGTGATCAAGAACACATATGAGAAAGTAAAAACTATGAAGTATGTTTGGGAATAGGTTAAAAATTGCAATAGAGCTACGTTCTTCACAAATCTGACCTATTTTTGTATGATTGAAACATTCCACATTTCTATAGAACTCTACAGTTTGCAACAAGTTGAAGGAAAGGGAATCCTTTTGTGTACTACATTTTGAGAAGCACATCCTGTACTGGCTAAGACCAAGGTCTATAAAGCAAAGAGAGTGTGACAGTCATCTCAGTCTACAGGAAAATGACTATCTTGCAAATTCTAATTTGTGCTTAAGTTTGAAGAAATGAAAATTTGTTTGTGTCTACCCTTATACTCCTTAAGAATAACTAAAACAGTACCAAAGGTGTTTAAACAAATGCCTTATTTCAAAATTAATGAGAATCTTAGAAACTTACTTTTTCACCCCTTCAATATTTAGGTCACACTGTTTATCCAGTTTCTATTTGCTTTTACTGGTAGTTTTGAAAGTAGTATTGCCACTACATCTCTATGAGTGGTGTAGTTTCACCAGTTCTAAAACAAGGAAGGGAAGGGGTTTTATAGACATCAAGATGTCAACCACAGAATACCGTATCAGCATACAAGTATCAAAAGTCTCTTTCCCCTACTACATTCTGGACCATGAAACATTTTCACGGAGCATTGCAGAAGCATTTACCTTCTCCACTGCCTAGGTTAGTGGAAGGGCAAATAATATTTACTGTGATTTCTCTTGCCAAGCTTTACTTAGCACTGTTTTGCAATAGCATGTCATATCCTCTGGAGATGCTTGTCTCAGCCTCGACTGTATTAGGCTGACCTGATCCCTACCTTTTGTAGGGCTTAAGTTAGGCTAAATGAGCTTACCCTTCAATGCACAAAGAAAGCAAGATCAGGAGATCTACAGTTGATCCCAAATTTTTCACAGATATATTATGGGATCTTGATTTGATATTCTTGTGTCTCCATGAATAAAATGTTAGCAAAATGGAAAATGACATAGTCATCTAAAACTCTGGATTACAGTGAGAAATACATTAATATTGTGTGACAATAGTAACATCCTATCAAAAACACTGTAGGAGGTTGAAATAAAACTAATGGTTATTTAAAAATGAATGCTTATTAAACTCTGAGGTATTCTTATAAAAATAAACTAAAGATTCTTATTTGAGGCACATCGTTGGAGACAAATAACAACTAGTAACTAGAACTACTTTGCAAATTAAATCAGAATTATCAACTTGCCTACTGCAAAAAGCTTCCTTCTAATGGACAAGGATTTTTTCAAAACATCACTTAAACCTGATTCACATTGCATAAAAAGCATTTCAGTTTTCTTTTACTTTTGTCGGTGTTACTTAGGCAAAAAGAAACTGTTCCTATTAAGTGAGAGCGTGAGATGAAGAGATTAAATCAACCCACTACACAAGAGTATCACAACACAATTATTAATGATACCTGAATGGGAAAAAATAATTTATTTTCTAAACTTCATTACTGTATACATAGTGAGAAGAATTATATTTCTGAAGTCTCTGCTCCTCCAGGTTAATGACTTAAGAATCCAGTTCTTGTAACCACAGATCTAGCTTCAATTAATACTTAAAATTCATTTCTCTTCCTCTATCCTCCCCTTTTTTTTAGTAGAATTCACTCAGAACTCACTCAGCCCCTGCTGGTACAAATCAGTTTTCAGAGGAAAGAAGTGGTTTACTACTGGATGTGCTTGCCCATCTGCAGTATTCCAGTATAAATATTTTCTGGAATTCTCCTCTGCCACTTCCAGCAAATATTTTATTTCTTTCTACGCTAAATGCATTTGTGATGTTCCCAGTTAGTCCATAAGTCCGTATTCCACAAACTGTTTTACTGACCTAATGTCAATACTTTCTTATGAGGAAATTTTCCTCGCTACCTGTTTAAATAATGGCACTTCTAGCCAGTTTTATGGATTAAAATGAAGCCATTTCTGAATGCTGAGCTCCCAGAAATAAACCCTACACTTTTGAATTTCCTAGGGCTACAAGTGAAAAAGGGAATTTGCTCTCACAGCCCTCTGTTCCATGAGTCTGCTGCACTAGGAAGGGTGAGCAGCAAGAATTTCAGGGGAAATGGATACAAGAGAGTGCATAGCCTGCAGGTAAGTATATGGGAAAAGGTGTAGAAATGTGAGTGGACTAACAACTTGTCAGAGTTTGGTGGGAGCAGTATTTCTATAACCATATGCAAGGATCATTAAATATAAGGTATTGTGCAAAAAGTGAAATAAGAGTCTGTCGAAACTGAATTTGCTGCAATCTCTGTTTCAAATTCAATCAGCAATTATGCTTTTATGTAGCCATAGAACCGAGAGAAAGTATAGATGAGAATATCATCCATCATCCACATGAGGAAACGTAAGTTATTTATTTTCTGATGGTTTTGTGTGTGTATGTATGTTTGGGGGTTTTTTACATTCCTGCATCCAGATTTAAGGGTTAAACAGCTACAGCTGTTACTCTAAAGATAAGTAGCTATCATGTTCTATATTTTATAGAACATAGAGCATCCTTAATGTTCACAACATATTATTAACTAAGCAGCTCTGTATATATTTTTTTTCTATTCCAATTGTGTAGTAACCAATGCATAGGACCAGCACAACGGAGTCTCTAGTATTAATAAAATAATGCCCAGAGTATGGAAAATATTGTTTGTTAATAGGATATGTAACATTTGTATTCAAGTTCCAGGTCTAATTATATTTTAGAAGACTTTAAAACATTGACATTTACAGTCCTTAGTGAGGAATACCCAGTTTGAAATTTTACCACAAAAGCTAATGACCCTATTAACTCTAATTTGTTTACTCACCAGTCTGGAACAGTTTTTTCTACAGGTACCTTTTTGATGTTCAAAATTAAGCTTCCTAGAGGCTTGAGAAATAAAATGCTAAAGGAGGTCAATTATCCAACAGTTGCCTTAAAGACAAGGACTACCCCTCCCACATTGTTTTAAAAATATTTTTTCTGATGAACACAAAATCATGATTACTAAACACATCAGGGTCCCCCACAGGTTTGCTAGGACATAATAGGCAGTTCTAAGTCTGGCCATTTAGGAGAGTGCCTAATTATAACAGGCAATATAAATACATAATTTTCTAAAATTGAGATTTAATCTTTAATCAAAGTGCAGATTTAATTAATTATTACTTCATAGTCTGTATTCTGAGATTTGAATTTGCATAATATCTCAAAGATGACCTCCAGCATCAGGTTAGTGTGAACCACTTGCTATGGCAAGTGTAATTTCTGTATTTATACAGAACCTACTCAGTCAAAGGTTTATTTTATTCTTTGTTCTATTTAGTATTGTCCATAACTACAGTACGTACACTGTCCAATCATTAAAATGGAATCATGATCTTATTTACAAAAAAATCTGACATTAAAGAGGGCTTTTTTTTCAGCTACACCGTGAATAAAAAAAAAAAAAGGAAATTTGTGATAGCTCAGCTTATTTTACTGTTATGACTCCTAAATTCTGCAACAGTCCACCAAAAGGCATGGGGGCATGGTTTCAAACCCATGCAGTGATTTTTGCCTTCCTAAGACATCCCCCTGAATGAAGCACTGGCTCCAGTTCTTAACTAACAGCTAAACATGAATCCACAGATCACCACTACTCAGTTCTTCTTAAATACAAGAGGTATTCTCTCATACAAAGAGAGAATAAATATTCCCAGCACAGGGCAGATGCTGAGGCCTGCCAGCATGATTCTCCCCATAGCTGCAAGTGGAGAGGCAATAATGAGTGCAACTGAGCCCTTCCTGAATGTCCATCTGCAATAAGGAGCATGTTTCTTAACAGGGCATCAAGGATCTTGTAAAGGAGAATCTTCCAGTAAATTTCTGCTAGCATTCAGAATAAGGTTGGCCATCTAAAATACAGAGATATGATATAAATCCATTGAAAAACAAAAGAAAACAACAACCTCCCCCCAGCAAAAAGCCCCAAACACAGCCTTAGATTTCAGAAGAGAGCTATGCTTTCCTCCAGCAAAAATTCTCTGTGTTTAAATATTCTCAAGAGGTGCCATATGGCTAGTCCCATTTTTTATCTTTCTGAAAGAGTATCCAGAATGTTCATCCTTAATTTGCTTCAGAGTTTTCTGGTGGATGAGAGGACTCAATTCTCCCATCGTATTTTGATGAGAAGAACATTTATCATCTGACAAGATCATGTGTTGGAGGGTTTGGAGAATCATGTCACTTTGTCTTTTCAGAAGAGTTATGAATCCAAATCCAGCTACAACTAGTGGGTGAATGACGTCCCTCTGAAAATGTTAAGCAAATTCTGGGAAATCAGGCATGAAACTGACTGCAGATAAGGAAACATAAGGTTAAAGGATTCTGAGAAGCCCTTCAGCTCTCATATAGCAGCTGGTGGTTGTGAGAAAGAAACCAGTTCTCTGTAAGATCACAGTGCCACGACAAATCATGTGGGTTGTATATACCATCCCATGGACTGATGAAACTAGTGGGATAGGGGTGTGTTCTGTATTATCTTTCTTAACAAGAAGTCAAATGTGCTAAAATATATAGCTAAAGAAAAAAGTCTATATAAAATATTGATAACAATATTTTTTTGAATATGAGAGGCAATGATTGTTGCCAAGAAAATGGAACTTCAAGCTTGAATTAAGGATTTTTATTCAGATCCTACATATATTGGAACTTCACTAAACTTCTTAATAGAAAGATTTCAGGGCCTCTGAATCAATTTAGTCTTGTGAGAACAATGACAACTGGTTAAAGGTTTTTTTGTCTGTAATAAATATTACAGTGAAGACACTACTTTCTTAATTGGTCTTCTTAATAAGGATAATACTTTTAGTTATACCACAGTGTTATAGTTCTCTAATACAGAGTATCTCCCTTTTTATTGAGATGCAAACTTACTTGTGTAATGACAATGCAGTAAAAAAAAAACAAAACAGTTTTCCTAATTCCACAACAAGTAGAAGACTGAGTGCAACAGCATGTTAGAATATTGACAACAGAACTAAAACATCAGGGTAATGTGAGGTGAATATCTATGGCATTTTTTTGGAACTCAGTAAGAAATCATTTTCATTCCAGATTGGGTATCTTCTGCTTCTTTAGAAAACCCTGAGCTAGGAGCACTTTAAAGTGTGACTACTGAAGGACAAAATCTCTAGAAACTTCATATGGTGTGTTTGCATGGCTAGATTTAGGTCAACAACATTTTAAAATCTTGGCAGTTCTGGAGCCACCCTTTTACATGTCTACCTGCTTGGCAATGTAGAAAATGCTGGAGTATAAAGCCTAAATGGGATAACAACCTAAAAGAATATTATAGAGATGTCAGCTCTACAGTTTCAGCTTAAATTTTCCTTTCTATACAGTGTTCCATGTTGCACTGGAAGTCAAATAACTGATTACGTCCTATAATTAAGCATGTCCTAAACTATTTATAGAATCATAGAATGGTTTGGGTTGAAACAGAACTTTAAGATCACCTAGTTCCAACCCCCCTGCATGGGCAGGGACACCTTCCACTAGACCAGGTTGCTCAAAGCCCCATCCAACCTGGACTCAAACACTTTCAGATAAAGGGCATTCATAACCTCCCTGGGAAACCTGTGCCAGTGTCTCATCACCCTCTCAGTCAAAAATTTCTCCCTAATATCTAACTCAGATCTACCTTCTTTCAGTGTGAAACAGTTTTCCCTGGTCCTATCTCTACATGCCCTTTAAAAGTCCATCCACATCTTTCTTATAGGCCCCCCTCAGGCACTGGAATGTTGTTAATAAGGTCTCCTATGAGCCTTCTGTTCTCCAGGCTGAACAACCCTAGCTCTCTCGGCCTGACTTCATAGCAGAGTTGCTCCATCTGTCTGATCATTTTTTGTCCCTCCTCTGAACCCACTCCAAGAGTTTCATGCCTTTCCTGTGCTGAAGACTCCAGAGCTAGAGACAGTAACCCAGGTGGGGTCTCACCAGAGCAGAAGGGCAGAATGACCTCCCTCAACCTGCTGGTCACACTTCTTTGGGTGCAGCCCAGAGCATGGTTGGCCTTCTGGGGTATGAATGCAAACTGCTGCCTCATGTCCAGCTTTGAATCTACTAGTTCCCCCAAGTCTTCTCTGCAGGGCTGCAGAGAATGTCATCCACATCACTCAGACTGGTATTGTCTGCAAACTTGCTGGTGGTTCACCTGATCCCACTGGTTGTCACTGGTTAAGATAATAAACAGTAATGGTCCCAATATGGACCACTGAGGGACACCACTTGTCACTGATGTCCATCTGACCAATGAGTTGTTGACCAGTACCCTCTGGATGCGACCAGCCAACCAACTCCTCATGCACTGAACAATCTACCCATCAAATCCATATCTCTCCAATTTAAAAAGAAGGGGATTGTGTCAAAGACCTTACAGAAGTTCAGCTACATCCCCAGCTGCTCTCTTGCCCACTCATTTGGTCGCTTCATGGAAGAATAACTCTCCAATGTATTTTTCTTTTTACAGTTCTCTGGAAGTGTAGAGGGGTGATACAGAACAAACCCAACAGTTCTCTTAATGCTGACAAGATTGGCAGTGATTTAGGCCCTCAAGGTACTTCATACAGCTGGGCTGGCTCTTGCCTTGGAGGAGGACTGAGCTGCAACAGTTTTCTGTAGGGGATATATAGAAACTATACAAATGTTACTGAAGCTGAAGCGCATTACAGGATTCTCATGCATTCATATGCTTGCACAGTAGCCCTTCATGGGGATTTTTCTGCCTATCCACAAGCTCTCAGAAACAGTCAGGTAGCAATCTGGACTCGGCCCAAATAAGAGGCACGTAGGAAAAAGTTACAAGGATGTTTACATGGTAATGGCAAATTTTTCTGTTTTCCAGCATGTAACAGCTAAATACTACTGCTCCTGCTTTGTAGACTGTTTTTTCTTACACTTCCATTTCTCTATACATGCATTTGTGCCCCAACACAATTAAGAATCAAGAAGCACCTCTGTCACAAAGAGAGAAAGAAATTTTTTTTATTTTAAATTGTCCCAGGTCTCAAATTTTGGAAACACTCATTGTCTGAGTAATAGCATACATGAGTATTTCCAGGTTTTGTTCATCACTCGCTGTGCCTGGGAACAGGAGCTGACAATGAGAGCACCTCTTTGACAAAAATTATTGCACCACTGCTCTTCACTTGAACAAGAAGAAAAAGATGCTGAGATCAAAAGAATAAAATAAAAGGTTAAAAGGAAATCAAACTTGAAAGAAGGAAAGAGAACAGTTAATTGGAGGGTCTGATTCAGATGTGTTCTTGCAGTGCTCGTTCCTAATTTACTATCTGCTTCTCCTCTCTGCACAGCAGTCTAACAAAAATTCCACTGCCTCCTCATTTCCCCCCTGGCTGTGCCCCCTAGCTCAGACCTGCGCTCCACTCTTACAGCATTCCCCTCAGCTTTCTTCTACTATATTGAGCTTTGGGACCTTTATAGATTCACCATCATCCCTGTAATTCTAGGGCACCAGACTTGGATGTCGGCTCAGATGGCCTAAGGATTAGAATATTGTATAAGGCAGGTTTTTGACTTCAGCTCTGTGAACTCAGTACTAACACTAGGGAGATACTTACAAAGGCATAAACAAAGGAGACAAATCTACACAAAGAAACTGTGAAATGGAGCGGGCGGGAGGCGAGGGGAAAGAACAAGTCAAGGTATTTTAGATGAAGAAAAGTGCCACTGACTTTAAAGGTGTCTAAATGAATGCAAGATTTCAGCTTATGAGTAACATGCTAATGTATAAAATTTTAGAATAGCAGGAGATAAATCTGTGTTTATAAGGAGAACTGTAATGCAGAGATTTTTTTCACACAGACTAAATTAAAATCCATATTATCACTCTGTCGAATTACTCAGAATCAACATAATTTGCTTTCACAAATTTCAGGCTTTAGAGATGTTGTATATCTATTTTAAAAAAAAAAGGACTTTTTTTGCTTTGAAAGAGAGCATTTTTTTTCCAGATGTCTCCTTTCCTTAAATAAACAAATCAACAGGGGATGCATTCCCATTCATCCTATATCCTTCTATTTCTGCATGTTTTCAGTTGACTGCTAAGCTTCTGAATTCCACAGACTGGTACACAATTAAATCCATACATTGTAAACAACACAGAACATACTGACAGAAAGAATAAAAGCTTGGAGTGCTGATGCTGATTTAACTTGGGTCTTCAATGACTTCTTCCCCGTTTTTACTGCCATCCTGTACAGAAAGGTGTGGAGGTAATCTCCTTGACTGCCCTTGATGTCAAAGGTGCTTTATGACTCACAAAGAAGAATATGCTGGCTGCAAGTTATGTGAATAAGTAGTGGTTTGACCTTCCTGGTATCAGGTGGGCTACATGAAGACAGAGTAAGCTGCATGCAACATGGTAAAAATAGATTAGAAATGTTATAAAATCTGGGATAGTGCATTATTTGTCATAATTTGAATTTCTCCGGGGGGCCATTAGCAGTCTAACACTATCCTAGAATGTCACCTTTCCTAACTAGGTAGACACCACAGCACTGCAAAAAAAGAGTGTGTAGCAAACGAAGTGTTACACACAAAGGTTGTTAAAAACATAGCGAATTAATTAAATGGCAACATAAATAAATGTGATTTCCAATTCTTTCACAGCCTTTGCACCAGAGTCAACTTTAAAACAACTCACAAAAGGAAAATGCCCACTTCAGTCATGTCTGCTGCCGATCATTAATTGCTTCAGAAAAAGACAATATTTTATCCATCCTCTTTGGAGTTCAAGTATGAATGGTAAAGCAAAAGAGAGTGAAACTGAGTGAAACATGAAAAGCTTGATTTGTTAGGACCCCTGCTGTCTGAAAAGAGATCAAAGCTCAGGAGGAGGCTGTAAAACAGCCGAATGCACTGCACAGAAACATGGCCTGTGGCAGCTGCTCTGGGCACGCTCTCACAACACAGGTGTACCTCCAAGTCTGCTCTGCCAGCTGAATCATGGGAGCAGGTTACCTCTTCTCCTTCTTCATTATTTCAACAGCAGTCACTGAGGAGATGTGGGCTCCATCCATCACAATGCACAAATTCACAGTGCGCAGATTCAGCACAGGCCTAATTAAAGCTTTTCCTTTCATTTGTGGAGATAATTAGACTTTCATCTCACCAGGAAGCTTCAGAAAGATCTATTTCTTTCTTCAATAAAAGCTACATCAAACAAAAGCAGATTTTAATCGCCTTTTCTTTGGGGCATGAGTCAATAATGAAAGATGTCATGGGTAACAAAAATTGTGTGCAGGAGGAAAAAAGGAGGGAAAAAAGCCCAAGCTATGTTCCTTAATTAACATCATGTTTGCAAACACCATTAATTTCTTTCATTAAAATGATTTTTATCTACAACTGATTGTTGATAAAACAATCGATTTGAACATCTCATCTGTTTCACTGCTATGCAGGAACCCATCTGCTGCGCTCTAAAGCAGGAATCATGCAGACTGTTAAGCAACATGTGAGAACAATAAAAAATGCATATGTGTGTGTCAGAGATTTGTGAGGCTCACTGCAGGGCAAGGGCCACCTTTTCTCAGAACATGTATAAAAAATGACTTGGTAGCAGGCCAAAGGACAAAATGTCACAAAGATCAGAAGTGCATAAATAACAAATGAATTAATATGTGCAGGAAGAAAGGGCTCCATCTGTGTTGGGAAGCACTGGTAAATAGACTCAGGAAAATAAGGTTATTTCAGACATATTTAACATCACATCAGGAGCTGCTGTGATGTAATATTAGACAACAAAAATGCCTAGCTTACTGCCTTTCCCTTTTTTCATTAGCAGTGGTAGCACCAGAGCTCAAGCTTCCTTTCCTATTACCTTTCTCACTGGTGTAAGAGGAGAGTATTTTTGGCTCTAGGCCCACTGCACATTATTTATTTATTTAACCGTTTGACACAGTGCTGCTATGTGGATTGCCTGGTGTGCAGGATCACAAAGAGGGTGTAGCTGATGTCTATGGGAATTGAAGTCTGGAAGTCTAGGAGGTGAATTAAGCACTCTTCCACCCCACAGCTTAAAGCAGTCCCATAGAACTATTTGGCTTATATCATTGAGACGTTTAGTGAAGAGAGAGAGAGAGGCAGCTTGTTTAAGTACCATTTTAATGATGATACTTGCTCTGTAGCAGGCAGGGAACTGTTTTAAAATTGGAATCAACACTAGCAGTAGGGATGTGCTCTGGCAGTGTAGAGCCTTGTGTCAGTCCCATTAAGGTCTTCTGGGACAGGATGAAGTGTTGTGATTCATCAGAATCTGACCTGAGCTTCCTCTAATGGCAAAATATCATCAAAGAGAAAGGCTAAAGAACTAAATTTGCATTACTGAGCACTCTTTTGACCTGTCTGGGAAACTGAGGAAACAAAAAGATTTAAAGGAAAGTTATTTTTAAAAAAATTTACAAACATCTTTAAATTTCTCCGTGTTGGGAGCTTGATTCATAGTGTCTATGCAGTTAGTTCTGGCATATGGCAGTTGTTTGGGAAAGCAAAGTTTGTAGGATCTTGACAGACATTTCTTCTTGATGCAATGAGCCAGTAAGATCCCTGGTGAGTATCCAGGTTCTAACAGAGCTGCACATGTCTGTTCTTGTGACTGTAAGGGATGGAAGGTTTTCCTGTTTGAGTTCCTTTTTTTCTCTAGTTCACTCAGTCACTTAAAAATAAAACCTGCAAATTTTTACTATGTACCCTACCTTTTTAAGCAGAAGATTTTACACTAATCTGCTCCCTTCCCCAAATAACAGAGGACTGTTTATATCTCAGATTAAGACAAAAACAAATGCACATTGCAGTGCATGCATTCTGTCAGAATCTAGTAGCTCAATGTGCTGAAAAATCTTGTACAACTCAAGCTATAAAAGTTGGCAGAGGATTTTCCCAATACTTACTGAAAATCTTAAAAAAAAAAAAAAGCTTTGAACTTGTTGATATTTTAGATAATTTTATCACCGTTTCCCAGTATCCTGGGCCAAGATTTTCTTCTATTGATATCTTCTTTAGCATTTACATCAATGGAGGTCTTATCTATTCCAATTTAAGGAGCAGTGAGGGGAAAACTCCAAATAGTAAACAATTATTGAAGATTTTACCAGGAACGAGAATATGAAAGTGGTTATATAGGAAAAAAAGAAAAAACAACAGTTTTCAGGTGATATTTTTGGCTGCAATGGAAGAGGACCTTTTTTTTCTTTCTTTCTTTCATTTTCCTTCTCTTTAAAGAGCTCATTGCATGCAGAAGGAATAAGGACCAGAACTCTGAGAGGTCAGAGGGCCAGAACTCTGAAAGACTCTGCAGCACCATAGCTTTCCCCTCTCAAAATGCATACATAACTAAAACTTTGCCCAAAATTGGTGACTTCGGAGTGGTTCCGAGCTCCCTGGTCAGGATATACTCATACTTCTTTCCCTGTACTCAGCACTCATGAGGCTGCACCTTGAGTACTGTGTTCAGTTTTGGGCCCCTCACTACAGAAAAGGACATTGAGCTACTAGAGCATGTTCAAAGAAGGGCAACAAAATTGATGAAGGGCTTAAAAAAACAAGTCTTACAAGGAACAGCTCGTGGACCTGAGATTGTCTAGCCTGGAGAAGAGATGGCTATGGGGAAACCTTATCACTCTCTACAACTACTTAAAAGGAGGTCCTGAAGAGGTGAGGATCACTCTGTTCATGAAGTTACAAGCGATAGGACAAGAGGTAATGGGCCCAAATTGTATCAGGGGAGGTTTAGATTGGATGTTTGGAAGAATTCCTTCACTGAAAGGGTTATCAGGCATTGGAATAGGCTGATCATGGCAGTGGTGGAGTCACCAACATGCTGCAAGTATTTAAGAGTTGTATAGATAAAGGGCTAAGGGATATGGCTTTGAGAACTTGTTACATTAATGGTTAGTCTGATCTTGAAGGTTTTAAGAATGACCTTAAAGGTCTTTTCCAACCAAGGTAATTCTGTGATTCTGATCCAGTTTTCTTTTTTTTCTTTTTAATGGGAAACCCTCCTCCCACTCATGACCAGGAGAGTTAGATTATGACTATATGGCTAATACGTACAGAGGAGGCCTCTGATTTTCTTTTGAAGTGAAAAACCACATGAATAGGTGAACCCAAACTGAGACCTTTGTTAACTATCTAGCTGATATTGATGAGCTACAAATTACTAACATCAGGGAAAACCCCTTAACCAGGTGCTAGGTTTGCTCATTACTTATGCTTCAGATATTTTACTTGGTAGGTCCCTACTTTGTGAAAGAGGACAGAGACCCTGAGATAGGTGACCTGGCAGAGGAGAAGGAACAGAAGACAAATAGAGCAGATTCTGCTCAGTTTTAAGGGCAAAACTGGGAATGAACTTCTGCACTCTTGCCTTAAGCTTGGGTAGGCTGAACCTATCAGCTGCAGAGGAAGAGAGAGTTATTACTGCTTCCAATATGCGCAGCAAGTATAGAGCAATATTTAGCTCCCAAAGAAGCTGTCATCTTATCAGTGGTGCAGGAACTGTGTGGACACACAACTGTTGCTAATGAACAGGAAGGCTGGAGACGGATGGTATCCAAATGTTACAAAATCTGGCATGAAATGACAGAATGGGTGAAAAACTATTTTCTGCAACATTATCCTGCATTTCTGTGGCACGGGGAAATCCATTTCTATTTAACACATACATGAAATACCATACAGATAGCCCCAAGACTGGACTTTCAGATTCCTGAATCAAGAGGAAGGAGCTTTGCCAAGTGACATGAGATCTATTAGTTATCTACAACAGAGAAAAAACCCATCTATTGCAGTGGCTCTGCTGGGATGTGATCAGTAGTGCTGCTTCTGTGGATTGGTCAGACACTTTTCTTCAGAACTTCTCAATGTAACAAAATTTTATTATCTGTCTCTTCCCCTGTCTCCAAATCTTGACTCACTTTTAAACATTTAATTTCAATGGATCTCCACATGGCTCCTGAGATCTACTTGCCTGCAACAGTTTGCAATATTAGTGTGTCATTTAAGAATGACAAAAAGGCAGAATAATTTTCTAATCGAAGTTTTTTTTCAAAATGTAAAGGCCTAATGACAATAAAATCAGTTCCTCTACATTAAGTACTAACACACACGTGTACATTTTTAAAAGCAGTGCAATACTTGGGAATAAAATTATGTAATTTTTTAGTTAATAATCTGTGAAAAAAAAAAAAAAAAAAGATTTATCTTTTTCACCTCTCACTTAAGTTAAGATTTCTTTCAAGGCAGGGTGTATAAAAATATTGGGTAAATAAACTGGTATGCACTTTCTGAGCTCCGAATGAAAAAAAACATTTCTAACAGTGGTAGACTCCTAAAGTTAACAGATCCAAATACCGTAAGAAAAAAAAAAAAAGAAAAGGAAAGAAAAACTGAAGACCTGCCAAGATAATTTCCTAAATATTAGGTGGTAAATAAATGCTCTGAAAAGACTAGCTAGTGATATCTACTAACAAGCTGAATTCACTGGCATATTTTCAAAATAGAGAGCTATGTACAGAAAAAACTAATGAGAGTTTAATTCTTTAATCACTTCAATTTTGAACGTA
Source organism: Florisuga fusca (assembly GCA_038090715.1). Classification (NCBI taxonomy): domain Eukaryota; kingdom Metazoa; phylum Chordata; class Aves; order Apodiformes; family Trochilidae; genus Florisuga; species Florisuga fusca. The sequence continues at coordinate 19,318,995 of JAAWXA010000001.1, forward strand.
CACCTAGAATACAAAATCTTAACACTGCTTGAAGAACTCTAATCAAATATGGACGAAACGGTGCGATCCTATTTTAATTAAAGCTAAAATGACTTTCCTGTCTGAAAGCTGGAAATGAAGATGATCTTTAGTATCCAAGTGTCAATGAAATGTAAGTGCCCACCAGATTGCTGGCCCACCCATAGATTATTAATGCACAATTAATCTACTAGGGCAACTGTAGAGTGTCATTTAGCTTCAGAGCCCATAAGTATAAAACAGCAACACACTGTGAAATTAATGGTAACACTTAAAGGTCCCATTGTTATTAATTCATTTGACATTCACTGTAATCACACTGGTCTTTAATGAATTCATTTGGCTTGTGAATATTGCATGTACTTTCAAATGCATTCCAGTGCAAATCAGTGTTAATTGATGTCCTGAACAGAAATAGTTTCTCTCTCATTTCTTTTTTTCAGCCTACCACACTTTTTGCTAAGGGTCTTTTCCCCATCACAGTTCATACATGCAAAATGCAAGCTCAAGCTTTTATAAGAATTACTGTCACTATGGTTGTCAATAAGCATGACCTAGAGACCATATGGTTACTGAAGCTCTGCAGTAACTTGTTCTAAGGCAATAAACTTTGAACACCACAGAATTTCAGTGATCTCCTATTGCCACATATCCTATGAATATTTTCAGTTTGCTCTTCTCCACAAATTCCCTGTGAACACCTTCAGCTCACATGAAAAGGACTTTAGCCACTCTTTATCTTAGCCAGTTCTATTCTACAGCAGGACCTATTGCTCTTCCTGCATTCAGTGACTACAGCTGTGCGTGTGGAAAATGTCTGTATTTGTGCCAATGGAGATTGTCTCCTGCCCTTACACATCAGCACTGTTAATAAGAACTGTGGAGTGTTGTGAAGTTCCTCTTTATGCCACATGCAAGCAGTTAATCAGAAAAGATGTAATACGTGGCTGTTGCAACAATTCCAACTCAGAAGCTTGCTGTAAATAAAAATACTGCAAACTGGAAAATCCTTTATGCCAATATAATATTAATCTAATAATTTATAAAACTCCTGACTGATTTCCTTAGCTATCCAGGAACAGTCTTCAGATATTTTTGTTTGCCAGGAAATGAAGGAAGACTCAGGTGGGCCAAAAGAGTCCCTGATATCAAACTATTTCCTAAGATCTTTAAGCGCATCTTATGGCCAGTACACAGCAGAGACAGGGATCTTTCGACTCATGTCCTTAAGTTAGAAGAATGCAGGACTATGGTGTATGGCACCACACTAAAAATTTGACAGACATTCTTAAAAACAGCAAAAAAATAAAAATCAATGAAAACGCTATTTAGAATGACCAAGATTTAATTACTCTTAAAGACAGCATCAACACCAACTTTGTAAAACACTACTCTTGTATTTCAGTACAGGTAAACTAAATCAAAACACATAGAATAGACCTCTGCTTACTGAAAAATGTCAAAAAGTTTTGGTGCCACTGATTTTGGTTGTCTCAGAGTGCTTGTATTGATTTTCAAGAGACACCAGATTAATGTTTTCTCAAATTCCAGACCTTCTTATGTCTCAAGAATCAATATTAAGGTACGCCAAATTATTCTGTTTTGAAAACTGTGACAACCATTTCAAGCATCAACACTGAAAAATAATTAAACAGACAAGAGGTGCCACTGATTGAATATGTTATCTCAGTATCACTATCTGCTGGACATTATAATTAATGTAGGCTTCTTACATTTTCAACTGTTTCCCATAAGTTCCTATTTTTTATTTTGTATTTTAGATGAAAGCTAGAGAACATTATTTAAGTATATACAACACAGTACATATTTTTGAGGTACTGAGTAACTCAGGGGATGCAGAATATTGTAAAAATGGGAAATAATCTTGCAATTCCTTCACAGAAATAGTGTCTGCTAGACTCTTGCTGCTGACATGCAGGACTTTTCTGAGATTTGATTGCCAAGGAGGGCCCAATGAATAAAACTATTTTAAGAATGGAGTTAGACACATCAATCAGAACAGCAAATCAGGAGTGTCTGGCCATGCAGTACTGATTAAAGTTATCAAGTATTTCCCTTCCCTCACTTTCTTTTAACACATTCAGAATGATGAACACACCGTAAATGGAAATGCATGATTGCTGACTCTTCATCAATTGTCATTAACATCCTGGCAGTAAATAACATGTCTTGAGGTCTAACTATATGGAATATTATTGTATATGGAATTACCTTCTTTGAACAGTGTCTGAGTTCTGGTCCTTTTTGGTTCAAAATTTTAAGTCATCATTTTCTTAATGACTTTTGAAGAAAGAATTTAACATTTTACCAAGCTAGCCCTTTCCCATAGTAACAGATGCTTCCCAAAAAGCCACAAAATATACAACCTTGTTTCACATCATCATTAAGTACAAATATACATAATTAGATTTCTCAGACACCTTCCACTCTGAAGTAAGCAACTGAAATCTTAAGGAGTCTGCCAGTGAGTTTTTGTCATTGATCCTTTGAAAACTGCACAGATTTGAACATATTACTAGTCTCTGGGAATTTCAATTTGCAGAAGTTCACTGGGGAATTCATGCACTTGCTAAGAAGTTTTACAGATGAAGACTGTACAGACCAAGCACTTTAGCCTAACACTAGACTTGACAGGACCTTCTGTGTCAGTGATTGCTTTTCTAGCTAGTTAGGACTGTTCTAGGACCAGGTATGAAGAAGGAAAATTGTCTAACTAGCTCTTGGAGGGGGATGAAAAAGCTAAGGAAACAGTCTGACATACAGAGAAATCAGAAGGACTCATTATCTCTGCATAAACCACATTGTGCCAAGTGGGCTGCACTGAGCACTAAAATACCTAATCCTGCAAGTGTTCTCACACTGCTTCCCAACCATTATCTGCACTGACAGAATACAGGATATGTGTAGGTCTGTTTGGTGGGTCCTCAGCAGTACCATAAATCCACGTTTCCTTTGTAGCAGTGTCCTTTCTTGTCTCTGGAACTGGCTTTGTAGTATCACTGCCAGAGTAGATGGGGCATCCTTGTTACAGTGTGCAGATGGCTTGGACTCAGCTACATTGCAAACAGATGATGAATGTTGGTGCAGGCGTAAATTTGGTGTGCTAATGAGTTTGCTTAAAGTTCTTGCCTGAGTGACAGGATAATATTTCTACAATGTAGATGTGAAAAGGGCTTGGGATGAAGCAGAAGCATGCTCCAGGCATAATTTATGCTACATATGCACATCTTCAACACACAGGATTTACAGCACTCTGAAAATGAGTAAGAGCTGTGTAATAAGGGAAGTTGTGATTCATAGGAATTTTGATTCATATTGTGCAAAAGATGAGCAAACCATGTTTACTGGAAGGATTTTTACTAAACTTCCTCCTCTTTCTTAATAATTAATTGAAAGAAAGTGCAGAAAAATCCTGACTTCTGAGTGATCAAAATACGAACTTCCCAAACTGTGAAATCAGTACAAAATATAAAATCTCACAGATACGTTCAGTTATTCACATCAAGAAATCAAGCAAACATTATGATATTATTTAAGCAATGCAGTATGGTGATACTCTGAGACATTTGCCAAACTGAAATGGAAAAACAGTCACAGATTAATGAGATTATAAAATTAATTTAGCAAGCTTATTGTTATCTGAATGTTTATGGGAAACCTCTGAGTTTTTAAGAACTGCATACTTCTAGGACTACACAAAGTATTCTACATGAAAAAGATACTGACTTTGATATCTTTGGAGAAAGGTAGATGAAGAAATTGGATTCTTCAATAGCAGAAATCTTCCTGGCTCAGCTCTTAGAAGAATCCTGCCATGCATAGACAACATTTTTCAAGTGTGATTATGCTCATGAAACTTTTCCTGCACCTTAACCTGAACCATAAAATAACCATTTTAGGTGTACACACAGCATAGCATGCAGAGATTAAAATCAGCACAGATACAATAAAAAAACCAAAGTATTTTCAACATCAGGATCACTGTTTTCTTCTCATCTCTGCTTAATTAAACACAGGAAATAACATATATTTTGAACTGTGGTAAGACTTTCTAGAATGACAAATTGCCTCAGTATTATTAGGTATTTGTACTGTGTTAATACCCATCTATATCAACATTACAAAGGACTCCACTTTAAGCATATTGCACTTTTCTGAGGAGTAGTTAGATGCTGTTGTTGTCCCAAAGAGCTAAAAATCCAAATCTGAATACAGAAAAATGAACAACAAATGGCAAGAATAAGCAATTAGAAATATCCCCATTTAGCAGAAGAAAGAGCAAGGCATTATGACATAAAAAATACTTGCTTAGAGTTAAACTGTATGTCTGTGGCAATACTTTAGGATTTAGAAGTTTTCAAACAGAGACAGTGACAGAGCTTAAAACTGGTATAAATAGTAAGAAGAACCCACAGATTTTTATATAATTAAGTACAGCCTACAGTGCTATAAAGCTTTCTTCCCATTGGAGACCAAATGAACAATTCCAGATTTCTTTGCAGATTCATGTTGATTTGAACATTGCAGTATCTTGGCAGTACAAACAACTACTTGATGCAATTAGAACACAAATGTAGAAGGAACATTTCCAAAGTAATGATGGAAAAAGCCCTCTTTAAAAATAGATTTCCATGAAAAGAGAATTGCAATATTGTCAAAGGGGACAATTTTCAAAAAATAGGTGGCACTATAATATTCAGGCTTTCTCAGTTACATACGCTGAATCTGCGTATGTAGGTCCTGTCTTACTGCTGCAACACCTTTGCTCTCTCTCCTTTACTTTAATACCTCTTAGATTTCTCCTCACAAACCACTTGTTCTCCTACTTCTACCCATTCCTCTCCATGAACCCCAGTACACTTTCCAATCCTTCTTCCCAAATACCAGAAAACAGCATAGAGGTTGCTTCATAAGAAAACTGGGAAAGCAGAAAAAGAACACATACAAGCAAGATAAAAGTTTTTCTCTTTTGCACAGAATCCATTATGTTTATATAGAGAGGAAACACAGATACTCAGGCTTTTCTATACTTAATTACCATGGATGAAGACATCCCCAGCTGCCTGGCTGGCCAGGAGCCCTGTGTGCAACCTGTGGACAGAATCCCTATTGCTGCACCTACTGTTTCCTGCCCGTGTTCGGGAGCAGCCCCACACACTATGGGTGGTCAGCTGGGCAGGCAGGAGACCCTCCCAGCTCCTTGGCCTTCTGAGAACCACAGGACTCCCCTGTCTCCGCAGCTGCCAGCAGAAAAACTTCTTTTCAGACTGGACCCTACATCTGAATAGCTGACTCTGAATAGCTTTTCTTATGGAAAAAGAATGTGAAGTGAGTATAGTTGGCTCTTTAGTAAAGTAATAATTTCAGCAAAGATCACATTATGATGGTAGACCTTTTATTAACTCCTAAAATTATTGCAGTTCCATAGTATTGTTTTTCTCTTAATAACTGTTGCAGAAGGAATATTTTAATTTTTTTTTAATATTACACTACGCTGTTTTAAATAATTTACATATAGGAGGATTACACTGAACAGAAAAGCAGTGACTATTATGACTTCTAGCTTAAAGCTAGACATTGAAGGCAGACAATTATTTACCGTGATTATTGAAGAGATACTATTAGATTTCAAAGTTTAACCAGATTCACCTTGGGAAAACAAATGAGAGAAAAGTTGAGAATCAGGTAAACGGTGGAAAGAGTTTGTAAAAATTATTATATTTTAATTCTAGCTCCACACCCCTGTATTATGGCAATAAAATGCAAAAGCTGAAGAAAAATTGATGAAAGAGAGCAAGAAGAAATTTCTCTTGCAAAGAGCTTGAATGTTTGACCTAAAGACAGTGGATAATATACATCTACTTGTGAAAAAAATTGTTTTTACACCATGTTTACTTAAGGAACATCTAGAATCTATTTTAGTACTGTCTTGGGAGGAATGTTTTCAGCAATGTTTTATTATAAAATGAGTTCTTAAGATTTCACGGTGTGAACCAAAATTCTTCATCAAATTTTAACTACTACAATGTCTTTTTAGCCACTATGTCACTGTAAGAATAATGGAAATTTATAGGCATATGTAAACATACATACTTGTTTATGTATATACATCTGGTAGAAATTGATAAAAAATGTAAAAGGCATTCAAAGGCAGCTGACTGTTTGCATAAACTGTACGGTGAACTGCTCTGTAATGTTTCCACCTTTTTTTGCTATTAGCCAACTGAACTTTCAAGTGTACTGATTCTGCCTTGGGAACGAATTTAAAAATGGAGGGTAAAGCATTCTTATCATTTGATCACATTTATTTTTGGTGCCACTGAAGTAGAAATTCCATGATCTTGTGGAAAGCTTTACACTATTTAACTTAATGTAAGGTTGGGAAAGAATGTATTACCTTTTAAGATAAAGAAACCATTACACCGTCCTTGTCTTGGCTTGCCACATGCAAATTCAAGTAGAAAATTCTTGTATTACAGAAGAAAAAGAATTGCTTATGATGAAAAATATTACAAGCCAGGACTTATATATCTATGTTCTTTTAACCTACTGTATCACAGTTGCTTTCATTCTTCTATCACAGTGATGTGTAGGTTTATGGGAAAGACTGGCAGTAGCAGAAGGGCATGTTACTTTTATTACAATGTTTGTTACTGTAATTATATTTCATGACAAGAAAATGATCCATTTATAAATGAAAAAAATCCTTTCTCCAGTCACAGAGCACTGTTCTTGAGAACACCAATAACAATATGACACCAAGGGCACTTCACAGCCAGCAGTAAGACACTAAAGTCACAACCATAACACCTCCCACACCTTCTGTAAGGATTCTGATCCACATGGACCAAACACAGCGCTCCTAACATGCAGCCTGCTTGCTTGTCCCCTCTCCCCGTACTCCTGGTGTTCCCACACTCCCCCTGGCTCCCAGAGCAGGGCCGGCTCAGCCACTCCAAGGCTTTCCTGCAGACTGTCACCCTGGGCTTGGGCACCCCCGCCTGCTGCTGAGCCCACCATGGGCCCTGTCTGCTTGGGAAGTGACAGGAGTGTCTGCTCTGTATTTGTGTATTCATTTATATATTTGAATTTCTTTACATATTTGTATGTCGTTCACCATCATTATTATTACTATGTATTATTTCATTAAAACTATTCTAGATTTTTTTACAACCTTCAAGTCTCTTTTCTTATCTCCCTTTTATCTTCCCCAGGGAGGGCAGTGGGGGGATAACAGCATCTGTCACCTGGTTATTGGCTACAACTGTGACAAACTACAATAAATCACAGCGTTTCACCTACCAGACTTCAGTAGAGCTTTGGTGGCTGCTCACACCTACCTTGGAACTTTAAAGTACGTTTGGGATGAGGTTCTTCAGTTTTCCTTATTCAACTACATGATTTAATTATTTTTATATACAATAGGTTTTCTGATGTTAGTCTCCATGTACATAATTCTTTAAGTTTCACCATATGATTTGGGTTTTTCCAGTGCTGCTTCACCTCTATTTTACTTGGCAGTTTTATGTGCCCAATTACAGAGTATCTCCTTTCCTTTCCCTACCTTTACTTCTTTCATGTGTAGCACTGTACTCTACTTGAAGGAATAATGTTCTTCAGGTGCTGTATTCCCTTTTGTTTCTTTGGAAAAAAATGTGTGTGTGTGTGAACGCACAGGGATTCTTCCTTGGATTAGCACGATTTGAAGCTAATCTGCTTGTTACAGTTGTGATTTTTACCTGCCCAATAAGCTGCATGTTGACTTCTAGATTTGAGACATGTTTTTGATAGTGATGGGTGTCACTCTGTGGGAATACTAATACACACAGAGGATATTTATTATTTCTGAATACAGAAAGTGTTCAGTGGGACAATGCTTAAAATTGTTCAAAAAATGATAACAATCAAGAAAAGCACTGGACCAAGACCAGGACCAAAACATCTACTTTGTATTCTTGCTTTACTCAGTAACTATAGAAAAGTCAATTGTTTTCATGTATTTTGACAGCTGCTTGCTAATTAAAAGAGTAAAGTAAGATTAGGTATTATTTATCTTTACAATAAATACTGTGAAAATACTGTACCTGTGTTTTATTATGTCAGTCTTCACCAGCAAGCAGGAAATTAAACACATTTTCTTCCCCCTACCTTACTAAACCAGGAAAAATACCCCAAGAGAGTACCAGAAGATTCCTCAGGTCCATGGGTTTTGTGTAAAAAGGTCTCATGGGAATATTATTATGGACCTGTATACGTATGACCTGCCCTAGGTGATTGGCAGGGTGGCTGGAATCAATGAGCTCTTGAGGCCCCTTCCAGCTCCTAACATTCTGCAATTGTGTGTGCATGTGTGGTTTCCAGAGGTCCTTTACAACCCTTACTGTTCTATGATTTTATGTTCAGACTTAAGAACGTGGACTGACCTGAAAAGCCCTAACCAGGAAAAAAAGCAGCTTAAAAAACACCCTCAGGTTTGAACATAAATAAAATTTTTACTTTTGGAAAAAAAAAAAAAAAGCTTTGAACTTAAGTAAAGTACATTTACTTGAATTCTGTAAGAAGTATGCTGTCTGGGAAGACATTAAAATTGAATTTCTTACCAGCCTTTGCTCAGCACAATGTCAACTCAGTAGCGAGGCTGTCCAAACAGAATTGTTGAAAGATCTTATCATGGAGAAGAGTTGTTCCTGGAACAGAACAAAACCAGCAATTTTACATCTCTGATCACCAGCTTTACTGCTTCTATTATCTTATATTCTATGAAATCTGATAGAAGTGCTTCAGATTACTGCAGACTGCTGGTGGGAAAAAAAAAAAAAAAGTCTCTCTATCATACCTGTAGACTACTTCATGGCTCTGCTGTATTTTTATAGTTGTATTTATCTTACTGAATTTTATTATTATAAAGCATACTTCAGACCACTGCCTTAGAAAAAAATCTTAGGAAAAAAATTGTTTGATTTGATAATTTTCTTGTTACCATCTGTCAGAAAGAAAAGTGTAACTTTTTGTAGGGATACATCTCTCTAATTACCTTCCTACCTTCTTTTTTTGTCCCCCAAAAACATTGAGTTTTCAAACTATCACCATTCTTTTTTCATACCTGCTGCAATAGCTCCCAGGGCATGACCACTGACTGAGCTAGGTCCTGATAGTATTTCACTGCGTGCACAGAAAATAGGAAGGGAATATGTGGAGGACAGACTGGCTCCTGGTCTTCAGCTCCCTTCACCTTACATTACATCTCCTCTGCTCCCTGAATGCCCAGTTCTTGGAAAGGGCATGTGGTACCAGCAGACATATCTCACTGACAGGAAGTAAGAAGAAGGAAAGCTGATGAACAAGCAGGATTACTGGATCTGTTCCTTCAGAGAAATTCTCCAGTCTCCTAAGAAAAGTCCTCTAAAGCCCTCATTAAAAATAACAAGCAATGCCAAATATATAGACCCTTGTTTAGCCTCAGTTTGGTCTCTGTGTATATATCATAGAGTATATTAGAGCCTGGCTGAATAGTCTCTTCTGCTTTCCCCACAAAATCAAGTGTGTGGTGCAAATGGATGACGAGTGTGGGTAGATTAGGCAACTATGAAGTAGAATCATAATTACTGAAATCCATTATGACCCTCTAGGATGATCCTCTAGGGATGTAAAATTTTTGGCTCACTGAAAATCTGTGTATTAGGAGTACCTACTGTAAAACATTTTGTGTCTACCAGGAACCAGGAGCAGACACATGGGTAGCAAGGCAAAAAGCACTGCTGCTCAAGGATTGTTTGCTAACCAGGAAAAGAGGAGCATGCTTATCAGCAAGGGACCACTGGCGTGTTGCTGACAAACTAATTTGTTCCAATGGCTATACATCAAGGCAAAAGGTTAATGGCAGATCTGGAGAATAAGAGAGTCACTTCTAGATTTAAACTTCTGTTCATGGTGTACCAAGCCATGAGAACAAAAGGGAAAGAAACAGGGAGAAAGAAACACCTGCTGCAACTGGCAATTAATGCTTTCTAAATCTGCAAGTTTGTGGGATTGATCTAGATTGATATATTTTATGGAACTAAAGAAATCCAGTATGTGCTTACTACATTTAAGTATTTTATAAATGAAAAGATAATCTTCTGGTATAAAATGGATGCTTATTATAATTTTCTGTCATACTTCTGTTCAGTTACAAATACAAAAGTACTGGGGTTTATTGTTAGAGTTTTTCTTTATTTCAGCTTCAAGAGGACACCTCCAATATCTAGACATAATAATATTTCAAATATTATCGCCTGCGGAAATTTTCCTTGAAAAAATCTCACTGACTCTTTTAATTATTATTATTATTAACTCTTTAAATCAATATTTTACCAGGATATCTAGAATGGCTTCACCTGAATTCAGGCAGGCTAGACAACTACTTTCATTATTGCATCTTTCTGTTATCCCTTTCAAAGAATTAATCCATCTGTAGGGCTACATGCTCTTTTTTAAACATAGTTCTGATCTTTATATAGTAATGTAATTTAAATTAGTACCTAATTCTCTAAAGTCCACAATTTAGGACAGCGCAGAATCTACTGCAGCAACTAATTAAACACTTACTGTAAGGTTAAGTTTTTCATTAAATCAATAGGCCCCTAGTGTCAGTTATAAAGCCCTAATTACTATGCTGTAAATTTAGATTGAATTTGAATTAAGGACTGATTTCAATCTAACCACAGCATGTAAATATTGTAAATTGCCAGAATTACAGTTCAATAAAATTGAATGGATTTCACTTTAGATAAACTAAATGCAAATGAGCCCAAGATAAAAAAGCCAAACAACTGCAGAAATTTCCCAAACATCTGCACAAGTCTTACATGTGCAGTATATAGTATACTGCTTTGGCAAAGAGCATGTTAGAATTTCAAAATGCTGCCACCATTTACTCTAACATGTTTTAAATATTTCATTATCTGTTCTGAAAATGAACAAATTTAATCTCTCCCAAGTGATCAAGTAAAATGATGGCTAATGTGCCCACTTACTGTGTTGCTTTAGTTTGATGACTGTATTGTTGTGCTAAAGCACAGTATGAAATCAGGTTATCAGGTTATAACTGGCAGGGATAAAAAAAAAAAAAAAAAAAAAGGAAAAAGCATTGCTGGGAAACACAAAACATGCCTCGTTTTCAAGGCATGAATCATGCACTTTGAAGATTAAAAAAAAAAAAGTGTAAAAATTACAGACAATAGCACTCTAATCAAACAAGTGCAAAATTGAAAATAATTGGGAGTTTGTGGACTTTATTCAGCTTCAAACAAGCACTGCACCCACAGGATATTAATAAAATTGGAGAAATGGGCAATACGTTAGGTTACACAGTAAAGGAAAAAATAAAAAATGCCTAGAAGCATTTAAAATGCCTTTAGGGTGACAGATACAATTATGATGAACTTTCTACTCACCTGCCTACATTATTTCAATATAGAGCACTAAAAATTATATCATCAGTCTTAAGAAGTCCTTAAAAAGTTTATGAAAATAGTGTCTAATTTTTTTACATTTTATTCAATAATACAGTTAGCTCAGAAGAATAGTAAAAGTCAACTGGAAAATTCAAAATAAATATTTAATATTATCATGAAGGCTCAGAAAAGAAAAAGATTAAGGAAATGAACAATGTATTTTGTGATTTTATGCTTGACAGATGCAGAACATAAACTCAAACTAGAAAAGAATGAAGGGGTAAACGATAACCATCCTTGAAGAATATCCTTCAAGAATATATTATTCTCATTTCTACTAGAACTGCAATTATGCTACTTGATTCTTTACTAAAGGTATGATTTTTTTTTTTTTAGAATACACTTTATGGGATCTGTGATCTGTTCATGCTTCACAAAGTTAAACAGTGACAATACAGTATGCATTCACATGCTGTGTGTCTGATAATATACAAACTGACAGCATCACACTTTCTATAACTCTTATTTCCCACAAGTGTTAAAATTATATCTCAAACCACAGAAAAGTATTTTAATGACTTCATGTCATCAAGAAAGGTAAGAATACTTCCAGCTCAGCTTCATCAGCTCAGCATAGTAGCCAAAGGTAGTAATTTACTACATTTGCCCTATGTAGACTTTTCATATTAGAAAAATCAAACCATTCTCTGAAGTGCTCATCTTATCAGCCCACTGGAATGTTAAATTACTGACTGCAAAGAAAATGACTCTAGACTGAAGTCTAGAGTTTTGCATGAGTGGGATGCATGGGCCAAGCTGCAAAAAGCCACAAAGTAGATAAAAAATAGTGCTTGACACTTTTCAGGTTACAAAGTATGGCATGGTTATACCACCTGCAGTATGTATGGCATACTGCTAGATGGAGGAAGGGGCCTAATGGGTGAAGAGCAGTTTTATAATTGTCTCATAACAGCCCTTTCCATAACAGCTTCCCATCTTCATCTTGCACCCCAGCAGAGAAGACAAGACATTCACTGTTAGGATTCTGCTGTTCTGGCTCCCAGGCTGCAATGCAGACTGCTTACTCCCTTAGAGTAGGAAAACCATCTCTCCCCACAGGACTCTGCTTAGGCAAGGATAAGCAGGAAATATTAATGACTGACAAAATAAATGGCCATCCAATCAAATTCACAGATGTAATAGATAGCATGACTTGTGTTTTGCTCTCGAAACTGCAAATGACTTCACATTTCCAGTTCTGGAGTTCAGGTGAAGTTAGGAAGTTACAAAACTTTCTGGGGCATGGCTCCTTTGTTTGAGATAATTTTATTTCTGTCCTGTAAAATTTATTTTTCATGAAAAAAAGTATAGTTAAACAGTCTGGTTAGCTAACAACTAATGAAATAGCAAAGCTATAGCCTACTACTTTGACAACTGATCAGTGTTTTAATGTAAAAGACAAAGTTTGAAAACAGTCATCTGGTGAAATAGGAGACTTCTTTAAGATAGTCAATTTTAGCTAAGATTTGAATTTTAATTTTGCAGTTTAATGACAGTTTACAATCAGCCAGCTAGCAAGTCTCCCTGTACTAAATGCTCTGACACCCTGAATAGTGAAGAATTTATGATTTTATCCTGTCTTATGGGGCAAAGAAATTAAACTCAAAATTTTATTTCTGTTATTCTTCCCCAAGTTATAGCTGTTTAGAATTTCAGTGTTCAGATCTATAACTCATCCAATTAAATGTCTGGCTATTCCACACACAAGTTTCATCTCATGTTTGTCTGTCTGAGTGGTATGCATGTGCATATCCCTTTGGCTGGGATAGAGTTAATTTTCTTCATAGTAGCTGGTATGGGCTGTGTTTTGGCTTTGTGCTGAAAGAGAGTTGATAGGACAGGGATGTTTCTGTTCTTTCTGAGCAGTGCTTGCACAGAGTCAAGGCCTTTCCTGCTCCTCGCACCACCCCACCAGTGAGTGGGCTGGGAGTGGACAAGAATTTGGTAGAGGACGGCTGACCCCAACTGACCAAAGGGATGTTCCATACCATGGGATGTTATGCTCAGCATATAAATACGGGGGATGAAGAAGGAAGGGGAAAGGTTTGGAATGATGGGATTTGTCTTCCCAGATTATGTTACTTGTGATGGTGCCCTGCTGTCCTGGAGATGGCTGAAAACTGCCCTGCAGATATAAGAAGTAGTGATTTAATTCCTTGTTTTGCTTTGATTGTGTGAGCAGCTTTTGTTTTACTTACTAAACTGTTTTCTTAGAACCATAGGATCAATGAATCACAGAACATGCTGAGTTGGAAGAGACCCATCAGGATCATCAAGTCCAACTCCTGTCCCTGTACAGGGCACCCCCAGAATCACACCATGTGTCTGAGAGCATCATCCAAACACTTCTTGAACTCAGGTGGGCTTGGTGCTGTGACCACTTCCCTGGGGAACTTATTCCATTGCTCGACTGCCCTGTGGGTGAAAAACCTTTTCCTGATATCCAATCTAAACCTCCCCTGGTTCAGCTTCCTGCCATTTCCCTGAGTCCTCTCTTTGGTCACAGGAGTGAAGAAATTAGTGCTAGTCCCATCTCCCCTGCTCTTGAGAAAGCCATAGACTGCTATGAGGTCTCCCCTCAGCCTCCTTTTTGTCCAAACTGAACAATACAACAAAGAGACCTAAGCTGCTTCTCATAAGTCATTTCTTTTAGATTCTTCACCATCCTCATTGCTCTCCTTTGGACACTCTCAAACAGCGTTGTCTTTTCTGTACAGGAGTGCCTACCTAAAATTAAATGCATATTTAATACCTGGAAAAATGACTGCATTATGGAATGTCTGAAGTTTTCCTTCATATTTATGTATGACATCCATAGTAGTTATATGTCAAATTAATACCACAAAGATAAGTTATTAACAGCATATAGACTGGAGAACAAAAGCATGGAATTAAAAAAGGGAATCAGTAACTGAAGACACTCTTAAGAGTGTGATTTTTTGAGTGACACTTTTGGTATTCAAAGACTTCTCTCAGCATTTTATTTGCAGGATGAATGACAGAGGAGAATCTCAGAATGCATCAGGTTGGAAGGCATCTCCTGAAGTCATCTACCGCACCCCCCCTACTCCCAAATTATGTTTCCCAAGGCTTTATCAAGTCCGATTTTGAATATCTGAGGCACCCTGTTCCACAGAATAGCCCCTTGTCTGATGAAAAAAAATTCTTTACATCAGCTGGAACTTCCTTTGCCATTTTACTATGCATCTCTAGGATGTGTTCTGCACCATGATATAGCTGAAAACAGCAATAAGATCCTCTATTAGCCTTCCCTTCCACAAGAAAGAGAAGTCACTAAGAAGAAAGTAACTGTCCTCAGCTCCTCTTTTTACATCATATTTAGTTTACTATTCTCTGGGGGATAGAACTGGACACAAGTCCTGACTACAGAGGAATAATCACTTCCCTCAACCTGCTGGTTACACAGTTCCCCAGTATGTGGTAAGCCTTCACGGCTACAAGGGCATAACAAAACTAAAACCCTTGTTCTCTGAGAAGCTGTGATTAATGGTCATTTAGCTAGATGGGGAAAAATGGCAAGGTAAGTGGCAACAGCTTGACCCTGCTTTGTTTCATTTACCAAGCACATGATATTAATTATCAGAAGGAATCTGTTCCTGAATTCTTTACTGCATAAGTCCAGAATTTCTTTTTTTTGATACCCCAACATGAAATATTGAAATATCTGCTGCTAACACATAGATCATTTTTTTGTTTCATTACTATAAAGTGATTTTTTCATGTTCCACGAAAATAATCATCTCTAAATATGAATTTTCCATGAATAGAAAGCAGAAAAACCCAACTACTGTTACTTAAAATGCTAGACAGCATGCTTGGAATGGTTTTGGAATGCTATTTGAAAGTACAACTGTTACAAAAAACCCCACCAAACAAGCACCCAGCAGTCTGAAACAAAGGTAGCAACAGAAATACTATTTTTGCATTATATTTTTTTTAGTAACAGTTATTATAGATTAGAATTAAAATATACTTTAGGATATGCATTGAATGACCACATTGGCAACAAGGCAAACTAATGTTTTTTTTTCTGTCAGCTCTGGTTTATCTATGTATTTTAACATTTATCTTCACTGCATGCAAAATCGAGAAAAGAAAAGTGTGCATAAAAATATACAGGGCATTACTTACTTATACATAAAACCTTTATTCTATTTTGTTATTTTAGATTAAATCCTGTTTCAATTCTATTCTCTCAGGGAAGCACTAACAGTTTGAGCTCAGCGTGAAAGCCATCAAACACTTGAGCTGAAATTTAGATTGGGCAATTTTTGCCTGGTGAAGTAGAAAAGGACATGTGGAATGGCAGAGAACAGAATGGCTTATGGAAAGGCAGATGTTTTAATAACTTGTTGTCTAGTGGGAGCCTCAAATATCTAAATTTAAACACTGCAATGTATTAAAGGGCATTGATGTCAGGGAGGGTATACTCCTTTACCATAAGAATCAGTGTAAATGTGTGTATTTAATGTGTGTGCAGACTTTAATACAACATTTATTTTACACTTGGAATTAGATTTAATTGGAAGGCTCAGACTGAAAATATCTCAGACTGAAAAATTTGGCTCTGGTCTGCCCTGCAAAATACAGCAGACCAGAAGCTAGGGAATTTTCAGTCTAGAGTTCTGACTTGGACCTGTCGCCCTGTGTAACTGGGCTGATCATATACTTGATATCTCCTGCCTGGTAAGATCCTTTTTATTTCAAGATATCAATCTCCTGTTAATTCACGCTGGGTTTTAAAGTGCATTTATTCTTAAGCACACTGCTGGGAGTTTGCAATGAATTTACCTCAAAAAATGTCTGGAAAGAAGCTAGAAACCTTCAAGGTTAGTTTCTGTAAAGAACAAATCTCAAAATGCCTAGAAACAGCGTGTTAACTTAAGTTCACTCTGGCTGTATAATTTACATTCTGGTAGAATAAAGATGACTAGGGAAGGAAAAATTTATTAATAACCCAGCTTCCCATATGTTCATGAACAACTGGCTCTTATTAAAGAACAATGAAGGCCTTGTCACCTGACTTTTGGAGATGTGACACTAGAATTTATATACTGTTTGGTGGTACAGAACTCCTAATTAACATCACCTTTCACATTTGACATCCCATATGCTGTCTGTGTTTTCTAGAAAAATCAGACTATGTTTTACTTACAGATATGAAAATATGTTAGGTGTACCAAGAACAAATAGGAAATAAAAGCTATTTTTAAAAAATAACTACTTTTGAGGGCTTCATTTACAGTTTATCAGATACATGTGTGAATTAAATGAAAGACAGATGGAAATATTTCTATAGATATTGTAACAAGTAAAATTGGGGTTAATATCTAATGAAAGTTAATGGCTTGTAGAGTACACTAGAATGATTTAGAGTATATTAGAATGATTTTAAAGTCATTAGTTTAACATAGATTTTTCTTTGTAATAGTATTTACTTTATAGTAATTTCTAGACAGATGAAATTAAAATCTGCAATAAAGCCTTGCAAGCTTTGTGTCTCTGCACATTTTCAGTGACATTTTAAATTATTTTTTCAGGAGTGGGCTGCCAATTGGAGTTAGCAGGTCCGGTTTGTTAAAGAAGGAATGAAGACTCTGTGAGTTTAATGGAATATTCTTATACAGAGATATCACTTCCAGATCAGGAAGTCCCTGAGCTAGGCATTACTGCAAACTAAAAAGAAATTAATGGAGGAATTACACAGGAATCAAGTCCAAAAAGCAGCATGGCTCTAGCAGAGAAAAGAAGGTAAGAACATAGGAACTAAAAACACGTGGGAGAGGAATGTTGGGACCAGGTTGAGGTTGCTCATGCCTTAATCTATTAGAGACAGTCCTTAAGGATTTATCTTGCTATTTTAGAAAGAAATCTGTAGAAACTACGTATTATAGAGAATACTTTCTTATGCCTTTGTTCAAGAGGACAGAGCAAACATTTCTACATTTCTGTAAAATCTTGTAAGCATCACAATCTCTTTGTGCTGCATTGCCTACAGTAGAGAACGCAGCCTGAAATTGCTGCTTGCTGCTGAGCAGCACACAGACTGCCACTGAAAAAATTCCCTATCTCAAAGCTTCACAACTTTTTCAAACCCTCTTTTGCTGGATTGCAGTCTAGCTGGCAAGATTACTTTCAATCCTCCTGTTTCAGGGAAAAAAAATCTGGCATTGTTGATCAATTAATAAAAACTGAAGGAAGGAAATCTACGACAGGCATTCCGCAATAACCACCATAA
Organism: Florisuga fusca; assembly: GCA_038090715.1. Taxonomy (NCBI): domain Eukaryota; kingdom Metazoa; phylum Chordata; class Aves; order Apodiformes; family Trochilidae; genus Florisuga; species Florisuga fusca. The sequence continues at coordinate 19,336,788 of JAAWXA010000001.1, forward strand.
TTAACAAACACCTTAGCTAAAACAACTCTGAAATAGTTAGGCCTGCATTTGGGAGTTGTTTAAATAACATCTGCCTCACTTATCCTCCATTTTAGTTTAATATTCGTAGTGCTACTCTTTCCTATATCATCAATGTCAAAAACTAAAAAGTCTTATCTTCAACTTTCATTCCAATGCTTCAAAAGAGCTTTGAATTTGCATCTTACTCTAGGGAAGATGTAGTTTAAAAACATTTTTGCCCAGCTTGCTCCATTAATTTCTGAGGAAAATGCACCTACTGCTGTGAATATGACAGTTCTCAACCTTGGTGTTTTTACAGGATGTCCCTCCCCAGGGAACGACCAACACCATTCTGACTTACCCTGCTGGAACTGCACCTCCTGCTGGGTAATCAGCTACTGCAGTGCTAAGGGAGAGACCTCAGTATGATTAACTGAATGCCCGTTGTGAATGCTAAGGAAAAGGAGAACAGCAAGTTTTCTAAGGGGAAAAAGTGCATTTGGTAATCATCTGTTTTCAATCCAAGCAGCTAATTTACAGTTGCATAGACTTGCTCAATTACGAGCAGCACTTAGTATTTTATACATCACAGTAAGCTTCAACTTAAAATAATACTCATCGTATCTATCAAATATATTTTTCTCCCAATTATTTCTGTGAGTCAAGAAGGAAATTCATTTTGTAATGATTATCTGACTCAGGTAAAGCTGATTTTCTATTACTGTAGGCCAAAGCCACTGACAAGGGCACAAAAAGGATTATTTTTCAGCAGTTTGCAGCTCAGCTAAATCAGCAGCTAATGCCATCTATGATGCAGAGTGATCCTGACCTAAAGCCCTCCTCATTGTTAATGTTTCTCACATCTCAAATATGCCTTAGTGGCAAAAAAGTATTCTATAGACATCTTCTGAGCATCAAGAAAAATCATTCTTTTAGAATTCTTTGCATTTTACACATTTTGTCATTTGTCCCTGAGTTGTCCCCAGCCCAAACTGCACACACAAAGAAAGTACATTTTATATAGTCTGTGGTGGCAATTTGGTGTATTGCTTTATCACATGCAGACAAATGCTCTTTGTACTCAATAAAAATAGCAAAAACAAATCCAAAGCGTAAAGCCCAGAAGAGAAACATGGAAAAGTACAGTTGCTCTGCCAAAGAGCAAACAAAGCAAAAGTTCATTGTTATTGACAGCTGTTCAAATAAAGAGCAGTTTCTTTTCATCAGCAGCAGAAAAACATGTAGATTTTCAACTAAAAATTTCATTATTTCATTTACAATTGTATTCATCATTTGAATTTCTATACCTTGACATTTAAAGCAAATTATTCTACAGTTTAAGACATTAATAGACATTAGTTTAAAAAACTCATTTACTTTTCAGAAGTGTTAATCACCTAGTGTTTGCATTCTATCCTTTGTTACATTAATATATATTTTAGTAATAGGATTATCAGTGTCATGTAGCAGGGAAATCCTCCATTTTGTCAAGTGTTCTCTTCAAGTAAAAGCTGGATAATTTTAAATTTTCAGATGATTTTTGATTGTGCTATATTATGGTGATTGTCATCAAAACCATCTGATAAACAGTGATGAACCTCAAGTGTCTCTCAGTCAGTGAAGAACTGTCACTCTGTTTTAAACATTGGGAAGCTCAGACAGTAAAGCCTGAAGTGTAAAAGTATAAAAAGGTTTACAAGGATTCCAAGGCTGAGGTAAGACCAGAAAATATCCCATTCGTAATTCTGCTGGATGATTACCCTAATAAAGATGAACTGAGAATAAGCAGAATTTTTTATTGTTATATAATTTTAAAATATTCTGTTTACTCCTTAAATGCTGTTATTTGTTGTAAACAAAGCTTCAGGTCTTAGTGAGAAGGCTTAACTGAAAAAAAAAAACCCTTTTTTGATCGTTTGCTATTTGTGAAAGAAGTTAGTTTTTAAAATGTGATGAGCTGCTGTCACACCTTTTGTTTTTTCAGTAGGCAAAACAACCTACTCCTGAATATGCTCCCATTCACTCAGTTAATCTCCCTGCTGTGAGGAGACCTTTAAAACGATCATTAATGAGTCTGGGAAACATGGGCCTGTATGACTGCTGCGTTCTAATAATAAAGAAAATTAAACTGTAACTGAGGATTTTTAAGACCTATTTCTAGAAGAAACAATGAAAACTTGTAATAAGATTACTTTAAAGAGCTGGGGAGGATTTCTGACAAAATAATTTTCCTCAAGTAAGAAAGTGGTGCACCAGCCACCCACTTAGAGAGGTGCTGGTTTTTCTATTTTTGCATTATTGTTTATATGGCTCTCCAGCAGGACAGACAATGAAGTTGCATAACAGTGGTTGGCTCCACACATGGGATATGCTTTTCAAAAATCAAATGCAGAAAGATTCTATCAAGCCTTCACATTAATGGATGCTATAAAATATGGCACAGTTCTTAGAATAAAGTACTGGGGCAATATCATCAAAGATGTGTATGCCATGCACACAAATTCAAAACTAATTGAGTAGTATCCAAGGAGTTGCCTAATTTTCACATTTCACAATGGATAATGTGCTATAAACAATGTGTGGCTTCACTGGGTTTGGGAAGAGATTTCCTTTTAACATACCAGATACACCGTAAAGGGTGGCAAAGAGTCATTGAAGGATTGCTATGTTTGATGTGGCAGGTTTCACTGAAAGGGTTAGTACAAAGAGTTTTAGTCATGAAGATGAATGAGGCCCTTGCAGAGATCCTTCTGCAAGATCAGTAAAACTTTGACATAGCCTCTTCCCACCCTGTTGTCTGCCATGTACTATGAAGATACCATTTTGTCCTTCAAGAACCTTGTTTAAAGTATCCCTTTTCCACATTCTATGATAAACACACACTCACACAAAAAAACCCCTAGACAATAGTCTATCTTAGGTTGCAACTAAGGCCAACTCCTATCACACACACCAATATTATCTCATTTGTTCCTTGAACTCTCCCATCCACCTGACTCTCTTGCTTTGACTAGCGTGTCACATTTGTCTCTTGAACTTTCCCTTATTTTCAGCTCAGTCTTTCCCTTGTATTTTGCTTGATATTCAAGTCTAATACATTGCAAGTAAGTTAGACATGAAGTAGATACAGAAAGAGGGTGGAAAACAAGATTTGACATGCCATTTCCTAGTTCATTTACAGATGTTGAACCTGATACATAAACTAAGACTCTGATGCATTATTGACTCTCTTTTGGAGCTCAAGAATCTTGCTTACCTTGATCCAGCACAATCCATTCTGCCTTAAGGAAGCTGTTAGTCAGATTCTGTTTTGTTTACATAAGAAAATTTAATACTGGAAAGATTGGTGTAATATCTAGTAGGTGCAACATCCAGCTGCACCTCTCTGTTTGTGAACAGAAGATCTAGTGGGGACCCATTCCTGGTGGGATCATTTACCAGCCGGAGCAGGAAATTATCCTTTATATGCTCTAGGAGTCTCCTAGACTGCCTCTTCTCTGCTGTGTGGAGTTCCCAGCAGATATCCGTCAGGCTAACATCACCCACGAGAAGAAGGGCTGGTGATTTTGGAACTTCCTTGAAGCTCATATATTTGACACTTTCTGTCAACAGAATGTCTGAAAATATCTGGGCCTGACAAATCATCATGGAAATTAAATGTTCGCTTTCTTCTGCTAGACCTAGACACGTAACATATGCTGCCACTTGTCAGTCATCTCAAGGTCAGCTAAAAGCCAGCTAACCTGCTCTAAGATCCTCATTAACTTTTTAAAAGTGTTGACTGATTGTCAAAAACTGGATTAAAAAAAGCACTGGTGAGCAGATGAGAATAAACATTTGCAATAAAGTTTTAGGTTGAGATGAAAATCTTCTGATAGGGTTGGATACAGTGGCCCTGTATCATTATATCACTTTGCCATTAAGGTGACGAGCCATCTGTGAAAAAGGTGAGTCACTTAAATTAGAAATACATCTAGTATTTACATGAACTCTTTCACAAACTTTTTAGCCTCCTAGCATCTGCTGGATGGGACTACAGGTTTGGGCTTGGGCTCATAGATTAAAGTGTTTCATAACAGCACTCTATCACCATTTAGCATCTCAATCAGACAGTGAACACAGGTACACAGGTTCCAGGTAGTCAGCTTCTTTCATAAGAGACTGACCTTCTAATTACTGATAGCATCCACAGTTTGTCTATACCTTCTGTCTCTGTACTATAGTTCTCAAGTTACCTGCTGGTCTTAGTCACAGTGATGTCTGATGACATAATTCCTTCATGTTCAAACACTCTGTATGATGCTTTGCACTGAAAGTTAATCAGTTAATGGTGAGATGCTGCTGGCATCTGTCAGTTTTCTGGAGACACGCCCAAGGTTGCAGCCCAAACATAGGATCACATCAGTGACCATGAGGGAAGAGAGGCTGAGCTCATATAAGTAATTCAGGAAAAAAAAGTAAGGCAACAGGCAGAAAACATTTTGAAGTAGCGGAGTAATTTCAAAAGATTTCTAAAATGTTGTGGACTGCATTATTAAAAATGGTTTTACTTGCAAAGACATAGCAATAATAGACAGTAAGATAACTATATAGTCACACTTCATCTTTTGTAGCCTGCAAAGGTTGAGGGATCATGACCTTACAATTCCTATCACATACATTCATAGGCTGCTGATAAAGAAATTTAAAAGAAATTCAGTACTAGAAATGGTAAAGATGGTGCCCCACATCAGGCTGGATCTGTTACGGCTTCAGCTGATCTTAATACCCAGTTTGAAATAAGCTTTGATGTGTAAGAAAAAATTCATGGATTGACTTCTAACAGTTTAGGAAAATGACAAACAAAGGCAAGATCTGTGCAGGTATTTTTAGAGTTAAAGCAGCCCTCACAAAATGTGAACTTCTTGCTAATTCTGGTATGAAGCATCTACCATCTTACTTGATCACACTGCAGAAGCAAAAAGCATTTCCCTTGGTCTGGAAAAAGAGAATCAAAACACCATAGATGAATCCTAAGCTAGGTGCCACTGCTGTATATAAAGTTAATAGGTTCATAAAATAAGGTTTTAATAATTTAACTTAGAAAAATTCAGTAACCCAACTCCGCTCAAGTGCATTTGACTAAACAACAATTTGGGAAAATTACAGGCTTGTCTGGAGCACCTGTTTATGGAGCATATGAAAATGATTTAAAGAAGGAAAAAAAAATTTCCAGTGACACATTTTAAGCAAAGCCAACAGTAAATTACAAGAGTCTTTAAAAAATTTACAAAGGAAGAAACCTAAAACCCCTCTAAGATCTTTAAAATATCTTAGCACTATCTTGTTGTTATATTGTTGTAATTTCCTAAATAAATGGTAAATGCTTTGGTGGAAAAAAACCCCAAACAAAATAAATATAAAAATGTGGGCTATTAATCTGTTTAATTATAGGTTGAATATAAATATATGTCAACAATATTATTACTGTTTTATTGCTTCTCTCTGTTGTTTATAGCTTCTTGAACTTTTCCAGTGATTTTGGAAAACGTGACAAAACTGCTGCTTAATTGTTCTCTCTTCAAAGGTAAAATACTTGATATGAAATCAGACTGTCAAGGAACACAAGATATCCATATGTAATTTTCTGAACTTTCTCTTAAGTTTTCTGTCAGAAGACCAAAAGATATCACTGTACATAAAGTTGATTCACATGTATTTCTAATTTGCTGTATTTTATGTTCAAATTTCAAAAATGCATTCAAGGGCTGAAAATAGGCTATTCAATACATTATTTCCAGAAAAAAAAACTAGTCTGTGGGAAAACATACCCCACCTATAGATAGATAAACAAAGCACCAAATAAGTTAGAGGATCGAGAAACATTTTTGCCACTGGAGTTCCCAGTTGGTCAGTCCCTTGATGTCCGTATCTATTCTTCAGAAGAGATCCTTAGTGACTCAGCAAAAATGCCTTAAGGATTTTGTTTCCTTCAGGTTATATCAGTAAAAATTAAATTAGATTTGGTGCTAGAAGTTACTCCTTCCTATCTGCCACATTGTTGTGTACTATTATATTGGAAACAGGCCAGAAAAAAATGTTGAAACCAGCATCCTGAGAAACAGGTAGTTATCTTCCATACTGGGGGTTTATTATAACACAGTTTTGTGTGATACATCATGCTTTTCTGTATCTAGCTTTTGTTCTGAATGCTAAGATAACATGAAGATTTCTATAAATTTACATAGCAGGTAAAGGATAAGGAAGCAAATGTACATTGGCTGCTAAACATCCCTGAGAAAAGGGTAAGCATATGGCAGCAAAGCAATATGTGGTTTCAAAAAGACAGTATTTCAGGCAGAAGAAATTACTTATGCTGGGAGGTTAAGGAAGTGACTTTACTTATGTTAGAACTGTGGAAACATTAAATATGAATGAAATGCAGAAATAGCTTAAGGAAATGTAGTAACAGGCTAGAAGCGAAGGATGTGACAGAAAAGAGCTCTGGGAATGAAGAACAACGGTAATAGTAGAGACAAAGAAGTAAAGTGACAGAGAGGAACATTTAGGATTTGTAAATGAGCTCTGCCAAAAGAGAAAAGAAATGTTCAATGGAGTGGAATTGCTGAGTGACAGACAGGAAAGGAAACTTCAGAAAAAGGGCAATACAGTAATCTACAACAGAAAAAGTTTAAGGTATTCCAAAACCAAAACTTTTTTTGTCAGATACACTCTAGACTACAAGTTTCAGAAAACTGCAACAGAAAATAGACATGGGAAAAACTGGCTGAGTCAGAAGAAATGGAGAAAAACAAAGAATGAAAACAGTACATGGCACCAATGCTTAAAATAAATTATATGTGCTAGAGAAAGCACGTGGATACCCAAGGAAGAAACATGCAGTTAAAAACCAACAGTCTTGAAAAAAGTTGTTCTTCACTCTGTGGGACAGTACAAACACAGATGCAAGCTGCATCCTGGAAGAAGCAGAATAAAAAATCCAGAGCATAAAATTATGGGCCGTGTCCTGTGCTTAAATCAAGATTTAAAAGGCAATATTAAGCCACCAGCTGGAAGTTCCAGTTTGGGCTGTTGAGGGTTTCTTAACAGCTGCAGGGCATTTCTTTCTTATATTGGACCCCCAGTGATCACAACACAAATGAAAAGACTGAATTACTGGCTATGTCTCTCCTGCTTAATGAGGAAGAAGTCAATAATGGTCAAATATATTAAATGTCATTGTTTTACAAAGACAAACACAACAAATTGTGCAGCTGATGTATAGAGAATTCAGAATACTTTTATCATGCAATGGGGAGTACTTAGAATGAGAACATTTCTTATGCAGGAAATTGCTTATCTGTCATAATTTTTCTTTAAAGTGGAAATTTTTGCCTTATACCGTTTTATATTTAGGCCTTGCTTTGCATTTTTGAGCAGCTATGATCATAAACTATCTTAAAATGTGTAATAGTGTATTTAATCTCAACCACAAGGAGACCAGAAAGCCAAATAAAACGCACAAAATAAGTAATTGAAAAGGACTTGTTTTTCTAATGTAAAACAAGCTGGGTGAGTTTAAATAGTCTAAATAGTCATTACAGTCTGACTGTGATGTGTTCTTTCCTCCACACTTGCTGCAGCATTTCTTGTGTTATTATAATGGTTTCTAGAGCAATAAATTACAGGCACAGAACCAACTGCTGAAAAGTGTAGGCGGCTCACACAGCGTGATGCAAATCACACTGTTGGATACTGTTTCTTTGTCACAACAATTCCATTAAGGTCCACGTGATTCTGGCCACCATAATGCAGTTTCTCTACACAGCACAGAGTCTGTCGGAGCAACAGAAGATGGAAGTTTCCCTTGCTAAGGTCTTAAGCCTGCAGATATTTTGCTGCTTGAACTTTGCTTGCACGTGTAGTAACTGTGCACGTATATAAAGTGAGCAAATACATAGTCAAACTCAGTTACCAAAAGACATAGCCATCTGAGAGCTGTTTAGCAGACTATGATAAATTAAAGTGGTGGCTTTTCAGACTAATTCCTTGTGAAGTGATCAAAACACCAATACCCCCCAATTAACAAGCAAAAAACACAGGGTTATTGAATGAGGTAATGAGTAATAGTAAATGGTTATCTTCTACAATCAACTTTCATTAAATTATAAGAAATCATTTGCTTCTGAAACGCCATTCTCCTTATTTAAGCAACCCAGATATTCATATCTGTTAGTTACTCTGTGAAGTAATTTACATGTGTATTTATTTACTCCAAAGATAACAAAAGTTGAAGATATACTTTTCAAATGCCAGTTGACTTCAATATGTTACAAAACGGGAGTCAGATTTTATTTTTCTGCTTCTCAAATTTAGTACCGTTAGGATTCATGTGCTATAGTTAGAGATGTGACAAAATGCAGTGAGGAATACCATGTAAAATTTGGCAGCTACATATTAATTTTGAAAAGAAAAAGCCAAACTGACTTCACAAGTTCTCCTGTAGAAGATTTCTCTTTGAGAACATATGGCTTACAATGGTCCATGAAGTTTTTATTTATAAGATAAAGATGATAGTTATAACACACATCATGTGTACATCTAAATAGGAGAGCCATAAAAACCTAACTCTCAGGATGTGGGACAAGTCACAAATATCCCTGACTCAGGACCAGCAGGTAGAAATGGAAGTGGGATGTTTACTGTCTCTGCTCCAGTGCTATTTGACACCCAATTTCACCTAGCACGGGGTGCAGGTAGTTTTCCAAGGAGATAAGTAGAATTCTAGTTGTTAGTACTCACTCTTCCTTTCACAGAACCAAAACCTTTTCCCCCCCATCCCCTAGAGACCATTTGACTTCATATAGTGAGTCTGGCTTCAGGGGAGTGGTTATATATTAAATCTTGGGCATTCTACATTAAGGCCCTAATTAACTGAGTTCACAGATTAGTGCTTTTTGGATATAATGTTATCCATCCAACAGTGATTATAAATTTAGTCAACTCAAGGAACACATAGTTAAAATGTGGCATTTCCATTCTTTTCTTTCTGTTTCACTGTCAGAATTTACATGATTTTAAAATCATAATGTTTCTGCCACTAAAGTGAATCACCAGAACAGTTACATAATTCTCTAATAGAACTTATCTATTAGAATAGAAATTATCTTTAACACACCAAGTGTTCAGTGTGTTAGGGGAAGGGAGGGAAAGGAAAGGGAAAAGAGGGTGGTATTCTGAAAAGAGATCTAGGAGAAAAGCTTCTACACATTATTTTCATTGATATTCTAGTCTCTCCCTTTTTTTAAGTGCTAATTTTATCACGTTTAACTCCCTGTTTGGTTGTCCTTTTTACTAATATTGACATGTTGTTTTTAATTACAACACCTGAAAGATACAATATTCTTATAGCAATGCTTGGTGCTTCACTTTGCTCCTGCTTTCTGAAAGAGCTTTATGCTTTACCAGATTGAAGGCACTTGCCAGAGCTGGAAAGAATTCAAGTGCAGGATTATTTCCTGTACCATATTGATTTCAGGTTGTGAGGTATTAGACTCTCTTGATTTTTGCTTCTTGCTTAGCTTAGTTATCAATTACTATGCAGTTCCCTTTCGTTACAGATTTTGATGGAAAGCCATAAATACACCTAGCAAAGTTTATTTTTCATAAGGAAATGATAAATTTCTTGACAGGCTTCTAAGTAAGACTGAGCTAGATATGCTATAACTTCATATGCGACATACAACAGTGATGCATTTCAGTCGAAGTGAAGCTTGTTTTTATGATGTTATGTAGAATACACACTTGACATACATGAAAAAATCCACAGAAACAGCCTTGCAAAACGCTTCCAAGTGTATGTTTGCGGAATCATGACCTTACAACTTACAACACATAAAGGGTATATACATTTATTTATTTTCTGCTACTGGTTTGTGTTACCAGAATAAAAATAAAATAATCCTCAAGAATAACAGGGTTTTAAAATATTACGAGGGTAAATATGAAAAACCTTCATCTGTGGCTAAGTAATACGGATATGAGTAATTGCGATCTCTGCATTTTCCCAGTACTGTTAATGCTACAGATCTCCTGGTATAATTTATGGTGGGCTGCAGATTACTCGGTTTATTCCGGTTGCTAACAGATTTAAAAGGTCAGTATATCATCCATAGATGAGAAGGATGTAGGAAATCTTTCTTCTAACTTCAGCCTTTGACAGGCTGAAGGAAAGCCTTAAAAATATCTTGAGACTTTCAATTAGTCAGTGATATATGGGGAGGGGGGGGAGGGAGGAGACACTTGCCTTTGCAATGCAAGCAATGCCCAGGCTTTCTCACGCAACAGGATACCTGTACAGTCTACCATAAATTGTAGCTGCTTATAACAAGATATTCTCTGTTGACAGAAAAAGCAAAGTAGCCACTCATCTGGGTTAGGTATTCTGCTTTCACAGCCATAATTGGCAAGTGATGAGGCATGAGGCATTAACTCTGCTCTGCTCTTCGAGAATTTATCAGTGCATTACTCCTATGTCTTAAAATGTTAGCAATTTAAACAATGAAAAAAATACAAAATATTCAATTAACTTTAAAATGTCAAAAAGCAAATCAGATGATAGATGAATCTTTGTCTTTTATTATGGATAAGTTCCCAGATACTTTTCCTATGGTTTCTTCATTTGGATAAAGCAAAACCGGCATATTCCATATTTAAAAGTTAATATTTTACTAAAGAGAAAAATAATGAAAGGAAATTTTTAAAAATAATGAGAATAAAATGATAAAACCTTAATTTGGGCCATTCTTAATGCATCTCATTGTCAAAAGGCAGCTAAAACAGTTTGATTACACATAAAAGTATTTTTTAAAACTCTAAAAGTTTTCCTAAAGTATTGATGCTCAAGCGGAAGGAAGGAAGGAAGGAAGGAAGGAAGGAAGGAAGGAAGGAAGGAAGGAAGGAAGGAAAGACGGAAAAAGAACTTAGGCTCAGAATTGCTGAAAAAGGCACAATAGAATTCTTGAAATGATGAATTCTGTCAGATTTATTTTAAGGGGAAAAGTAGAACAGCTTGGTTTGTGGCATTGTAAAATAAAATGCAGTTAAGATATTGAAATATAACAAATAATTATTTCATTTAAATAAGAAAATTATGAAATTATTACTGCCAAAAGCAGTGGAGACTGAACTTAGAAGACCATATAGTATTTATGAATGAGAAAGATATACATTTGAAAAACAACCATAGATTCCTACATACAGATTTGTTCTCTCTCAATCATCCAACACCTAGCAGTCATAAAAACAATTTTTAGAGGAAAACACAGCAGCAGGCCTGTATTTCTTTTAATTCAAAATATTATTATTATTATTATATTCTTGTCACTGATTAATACACACAATTCAAATAAAATTAAATGTCTAGGAAGATAATGCAGCAGTTACTACTGCAGCAGAAATAAGCAAAGCAGAAGAAACAGAATTGTAAAGGGGCAATTTAAATTTTCTCTCTGCTCTGAGGGATCTATGAAATTGCTATGAAAAGATATTAGAAAGACAGGAGGTGAGATGTTGACTTCCAGATGGAAATGCACAAGAAAATATTTGAGAGTGCTCAGCACTGACGTATGACAATCTAGAAATGGATTAACTCACCGAGACCATATGGGCAGAAAATAACATGAGTTCTGTACGCCAACATAAATGTAGTTGGGTGAGGAAAGAAACAGAAGGGATAAGAATTACTGAAAATGACTACGACAGAGAGGTTTATAAAGCATGAGAATAACAAAAGGTTATTATCATGGAACTGAAGCAAGTAAGATTTTGAAATCCCAACAGAGGGTGTGCTTGCATTCCACAAGACCTTAGAAAATTTCCCGTGGTGGAATTCTTACTACTAGTACAGAAAAATCTTGTTTTCACAGTCATATTTGATCATGAAAATAACTAGAATATACTTAGGAGGGTGAAAATTAAATACTGTAATAGTTAGACAACTGGTCTGCAGAATGGAATTCAGAACCCCCTCCCCCCCTATGAGAAATGAAGGCTTCTAATGCAGATGTTGAAAGTTTGGTTCTTCAAAACAAAGCACCAGAAAACTCTGGCTGAGCTGGGGGTCACTTAAGGGAAACCCACTCTATGTGCAGGTGTCTACAGCTACATAATGGGGAACTGCTAAAACAAGTTGTTTGAAGCTTCTCTCAGAGGCCTAAAATCTCACAGCACAGGAATATACTGAGGCTACTCCTTCAACCTGGGGTTCTTAACTCTGAGAATATCTTTAAATTTGAGGCTATAATTGTGGGGGTTTTTCCAAAAATGAGGAAGAGGGCAGTCCATTTTTTCCCCCCACAGTTCTGTTTCAGAAGGATGTTTTCCCTTCTATATAACGTATATTCTGGGAAGAAAAAAGTGTATATGTTTATTCAGGGGGATTGCTAGGGGAGAGGGAGGAAACAGGGAATAAAAAGGTGCTGACATGTAGTACTTTAATGTAATTACTGCATAGGAAAAAAGAGTGCTGAAAGCCAAGTCTTTGTGTTCCTGTCCTACTGTTTTTGCTATCCTGCTACACATTTAAACTTGTATTTCTGCCATTTTTCTGGCCCAAAAAACCTTGAATTCTATTCTGCATAGTGCATAATTTTAGGAAGAGTAGAGTTTTAACTGCATGTCTCAATCCACAAATAAGGCATAGCATCTAGTGTCTATGGCATTCTTTAAGAGAGCACATTTAACCCTAGAAGCTTTGTGGGACAGATTGCCTTCCTGGACAACACCTGAAGCTCCCTAAAAAAAATGGCTAGACACAAAGTAACTCAGTTTCTCAGACCAAGATGCTTTTTGGGGCTTAAATTTTTTCAAAGCAACATTTTGGGTCCCATTTTCTGGACCCTGAGACGTCAAGAAATATGCCTCAGGAAGTGTTAGGCAAAAATGATCTATTTGTCTGTAAACAGCACTAACACCTAGGACAATAATCACATCTGTCTAAGGACTTAGTTAAGCTGGCAAAATTATCTAAGATCCTAACGTAAGCAGGTACTATGCAGCAGGCATCTAGAAAGCTGTAGTACTATCTCATTTTTTAGGAAACAGATACTTTCATAAGCAGCACATTCATAAAACCTAAGGTTTTCTGTGGCTTTCATTTCAACAGTCTAATATCTAAGGAATTTCAAAATAATAATAGTAGTACTAATAGTAGTAATAACAACAACAATAATAATATAGTGAAACTCATTTCACTCCATCTATATAATGGGATATTAATTTGGGTATTTCCCCTCTGCTCAAATGTGTATTTCCAGATGCCTTACTTTAACATTTCCATTCCTTTGCTTTATTTATCTAAATCTTGTCAACAGGGTCAATGGTTTTGATGTATTCAAAGCATGATGTAAAAAGCCAACATAAAAGCAAATGTTACTTATTATTAGTAATTGAAGGAAGCCTTGTGGGGTTTTAATCCATAAAGTGGCAGCATGTTGTTGAAAATCTTGCTTTATTCGGTGTCTCCCATGCATATCAATTAACAGTTCACTGTTAACAAAAGTGTGAAAACACACAAAGCATAAGATAATTTCAGGTGACAGATTTCTCGCTTCAGGGCTGTGCATGAAAAATTTAACAATTCTTAGGTAAGCATTTATCCTAAAAAGCTCTTTCCTCTATAAAAGCTAGACCTTGACAGAAATTATAGGTCCATACCATGGTTGCATTTTATAGCTTTCATCATTTTATAACATTTGATAACACTCACCATTCTTATTTGCACCTTTAATAGTACAACCTTTTTATTATTTAGGTCATTAAAAAATTACTTTTGTATTATTTGGTGTAAAGAGATAGGGAAAATATTCTAGATATGCTGCCGCTATAGAAATTGGGTAAATTGTATTTTCTCTGACATTCTTCTTAATGAAATTTTCTTGCTAATTAAGGCACGATTTTTTATTAGATATTATGAGATTATGTACATTTCACCAAACCCCCCCTGTTACTACTAATTATCTTTTTTCTGTTTAAACACCTTACAAAATGTTCCAGGTTTTAAATTATTTCTCATGTGTTATTTTCTTTACTCACTTCAAACCCAAATATCTAATACCAAATTTTTTTTTGCCTTTGAACACTTTAAAAATGCATATGCAGTTAAGAATAAACTGATATTAATTTACCTCCTACTATTTTAGCAACAGCATTTATTCTGCTTCTGAAAGTACCAGGTGACTTGTTTTCATAGGGGATGCCTTTCTTCTTCAAATTTCAAGTCAAAGTAAAAACGTAAATTCAAAATCAAAACAGAAATAGAACTGATCCTTTTACCATGTATTTGCAAGGACATGCAGAGGCCATAGGATGGGGATCCTCTGGTGAAGGGAGTCTGTTTTTCAAGTTGCTTTACTGACTACAGGGAAAATTTGCCTGGTATGTTTCTTGCTACCAATTAGCTATCCATGCAAGGACCTTCCTTATGTCATGGCTGCTTAATTTCCCTAAAAGCCTTTGACAAGGGGTTTTGTTGAAAGCCTTTTGGAAATCCATATATGAACTATCAAGCAGATGAGGCTTATCCAATCAAAAGCCATTTATCCACATACTTGGATTCTTCTAAATTCACATTTAATTAAAAAAAAAAAAAAAGAAAAAAAAAGAAAAAAGAAGTTTTGTAGCAAAAAAGTCTGCTCAGGGATAAAATTACCATGTTTTGTAGTAATGATCCTTAAAACCTCTGTTTTAAATTTACAGGCATCACATTTCAAGATGAAAGTTTTTTTCAGTATCAGCTCTAAAGGAAGTGTGAATTAAACAATTATACACTAGTCATCTGAAATTCACTAAAAATAGCTGTTAAAGTAAGACTACCTTCAGCATAGTGAGGGAAATCTTATCAGCATTTTGGTTAGGGAAGAATAAGTTTGCAGTATGCAAATTAGTAGGAAAAGCATTTTGAAGAAATGCATCAGGTTAGAGTTGTAAATGAGGCCTAAAATGTCTCATTAGGTTTTGAATTGCCCTTTTCTTCTGTTTCATTTTTTTTTTCTTTTTGTTTTCAAAGCATTATAAATCTTGTGGGCTTTGGGGGTAATTTTCTTGCTTGACTAAACCAGCAAGGGCTTTTCCAATCATAAATTAACAGATGCTTCTCCAAACTCAATTATGCATGAAAATATATTGTGACTCCAATAGAACTATATACTTTCATCTACAGGATATTTCTTGGCTTTGTCCCTCTAACATTTTTAAAATATTATTTCTAATGGCTCCAGTAAATTCTGTAATACATTTAGTATTATTAGTAATTAATGTTTAAATTTAAACTAAATATCTGAAGTTTAATACAGCAAAATATATGTACTATTTATCTCTATTGAAAAAAAACATTTTTTAATGTGAAATTTATGTATTATAAAATGATTCTTTAATAAAAAACCCTCAAACTTTAAGGCTGCTATTTTAAGCAGAAATCATTACAATGCTGACTAAATATATCTCATCCAGTTCACTATAATGTGCTTTTCTGGAGATTATGCTTTTCTCTTAATTTTTCCCCAAATAACAGTGTCTCAGTGCAATGCCCTAATGGTGGTGTGTAGCCCTAATTCTTATTAAGTTGACTTCTACTTTGAAAACTTCTAATTTTGGCAGCCTACATTATTGAAATAATATACTGAGGTATTTATTACTTATCCTCATTACTCAAAATAACTATGCTCAGGTCAGTTTATTAAAAGGTTATGGCATATGCATTTTTTTCCATTATTAATACTCTGCCGCACAAATTAAACTACTTTGAACCAAATGTTTTATATGTTTCTTATATTCTACTTCAGGGTTTTGTGAAATAATTTTTATAAAATAGCTCCAGATAGCTTACAGGACAGCAGTGCAATATGGTAAATTACTTGATGCGTTTACTTGCAGGGATAAGAGATTACCCATATCATTGCAGCTTGCAGAATCAGAGCTTAAGGCATACTGGCTAACAGAAGACCTTAAGTTTTTCTTAAAATTAAGAGTTTTGCAAGCCTATTGTAGCAAAAGTCTATTACTATGAAAAAAGTGCTGATGGTTCTAATTACTTGAAGCATTTGCACTCAACAAACACAGACACAAATGTAACATGTGACAGCAAATTTATCTTGCCTAAAATACCTGAACCCCACCCATCATCTGCTTAAGTAAAATCAGTCTATGGTGTGATCAGATGAGACGCTTAATTTACACACAATTCTTCACTTAGATAGCAGTGAACCTGTATTTAGCACCTAGTTTGGATTTTGGTGTCATTTTTTTCTCCCCTAAAGTTACTGATCCTATTCTTTCCGCAAGTGGAAACTCTCTTTGGCATGTGGATACTTGGTGGATTTAACTTTCTTTCATTTTTTTCTTTTTTCATGCTTAACAAATAACTTGGAGCCTTAAATGAAAAAGAGATAGGAGGGAGTGCATTAACTTCTATGAATCTGTCCAACTGACAATAAATTGGTTATTTTTCTTTAGCTAGTTGCCCACTTTCAAAAAAAAAAAAAAATTGCTCTCATGAAATCTTTGTCTGAGGACCACGGTACAGCAGAAATCTAAGAAACATGCATACTTCTAAATCAACGGTACTGAGAATGCTTGAATTATTCTTGAAGGGTAAACCACTATGATGTTCTAAAGTTTTACAGCTGATGGACTGAAGTCTGCTGTGCCACCCTTAGTTACTTTGTCTAAAGCACCTGTGCTTGTTGCTTGAATAGAACAGAATATTAAATTTTAAGAATATAAACTAATCCTTTAATGGTCTTGGAGTTAGAGTTGGTAATGTGGAAACAATCAATACATAGGAGAGAAGATTTAATAAGATTATAGCCCTGATAGCTCTAGCATTTACTTTTGCTCATAATCACATTGTAGTGCAGAGATATGAGAAGAATATGGGAAATCTTGTCACACCTGTTTTAACATATTTCTTTGAAAACTTAAAAAACCACCTAACTCAACAAACGTTTTAAACCAATTAATACGTATTTTAGCCCTGGAACAGCAAAAAAATTTGTATGAATAAACTTTTCACCGGTGTAAAATCCCTTCTGAGAGTTAAATGAAGTTATTCATATTTAAACATCAGCATGTTATGACAGGAAACTGGAATATATAAATTTGATAAATATAGCTCCTAACAGGAATATTTTTCTTAATCTGCATTTATAATTATTCTTTCAAAGTACTTAGTATAGACAGTGTCTTTCACAGGCAGAGACCTTCTTTCTCTTTCCTTTGCAAATTCACTTGCTGTTGCTCAAAACTGCTGGATGTATTAATTTTTGTTACAACCCATCATGCGGTATTCCAAGTATCTCACCAAAAATTTTGCTGGATTCTTTTGTGGGGTATTGCTTATACTTATTTTCAGATTCTTTTTATGAGCTTGATCATTTGAGGTCCTGCTTCATACTAAGAGATGTTCAGCATGTTAAAAGTGACTAGTTACAATGTCAATTCATATTTTGCAGAATGCTTGAATAAGCATTTTAGAAGATAAAGACTGAAACAGAAGACTTTGCAGTGCATATGCTTCCTGTGCTTGCCTCCAAAAAGCAATTTTTGACCAGAAGAGACAACACAGATGTATGGATACATTCATTAATTCAGAAATGAAGCTCACTCTGTGAATCTGTAGGAAGTGAATCACTTAAAGTGATCATAGAGAAAATAGTGAGGATGCTTTAGTTTGGATAATAAGAAACACAGATATATAGGAGGAATTTTTCAGGTTGATACATTAATTACAGTGAATAATCCTTCCTGCCTGCTGTCTCACTATTGCTTACAGAAGCATGTGAAACTGTTTATAACAATCACACTTCACAGTCTTTGTTCTGGATACTGCCAAGGTCTGCCATGTTAAGTCATGTTTTTAACTTGTCAAAAGAGATCAAGTTGTAGGAAACCTCAGATACACATGGTTATAAGAACTGCTGGCTGACAGTGTTAGAGTACATTTTTTCCTTACATTCTTACTAGTACCCATCAAGCCATCAAGTAGAAAGGGCAGAATGTACTTCTCTCGTGATGAAAAATTCATAATACCTTACTCTTTCAATAACTGCAAAGACTACTGAACATTTTCCATACCCTCATCTACACACCTTTCAAATTATTTTCAAATCCAAGTCTTAGGCATATTGGTAGCATTTACCATTGTGTCTTAAGTGCCAAAAACCCTGTGATTTTCCTTATTTTTAAAATCAAATACTGGAAAATATAAGGTTTGGTTTTAATTTAAACGAATGGAATTATGTTCAAGAATGTTAAGTATTAATACAGATAAAAGCCAGCATCTGATTTTATTTAAAAGCAGGGTTTTTTTGATGTGTACGGAACATATGACAGTGACTGAAGGGACTTTATTCCAGTATTATAAAAAGAAAGTGTTACGCAATATACCGTAAAATTCCCATTCAAATTTAACTGACAGCCACACTCTACTAAACTGAAATGTACTATAATGACTGAAGCTTCTGTATAAACTTAAATATTCAAGTTCCTGTCGTGATTGTCCCATACTGATCACATATAAATTACTACCTTCCGTTTACCAAAATCAGCACAGCGCAGCTGTTGCATACATAAATGTGTGCATACCAGTAGCCCAGACTTTAAAAGTACAGATGAACAAATTACCCTTATTTAATGATAAATTTTGAGAAATGTGTATCATTATTGATACTGTAAGAAAACACTGGCTTTGGTATTTAAATATTTGGTGTTTAAAATTTTGGTATTTGGTATTTATTTGTTATATTAAAACTGGTTCCTTTTTAAAAAATACAGTCTTAGTATGTGCATCAAAATCACTAAACACATCTTTTTTTAAATGCCCAACACAAATGACCAAGTGTCTTTTGAGATAAGCACTCCAGCTGAAATCACTGATATCATTAGGGGAGTGTTATTTACTATCTTAAAGAAGGCAGACAAATTCTCAGAGATAGCAACTGGAGGAAGTAGGGGGTCAGATGTGAGGCAATTGTGGTGCAGGATTATGGTGAAGAAGTTTTCATTTGGTAATATTCAGGTCAATCAGCATAGATTTCTTGCTATGCACTCTGTGAAATTTTATTCTTTGAGCTGTTAGTTTCAGTTATTGTAAGGGCAAACACTAGTAAAAAAATTCAGCTGGGAAAAAACCCAGCAAATATTCCTAAATAAAGATGTTGTTGTAAAACATGAGACTACTTAATTTATTTAAAAAACAAAAATAATCTGCTTTATGGACGTAGGAGTTACAAGCAATGGGATTTATTCCCATCTCTGCCTTCTTCTCAGTAGCAGTACATTGCCTATAATCCAAAACCCAGCAGGAATTCTAAGTTCAACTACAGTTTTGACCCTCACAACATGACAAAAATGCTGCCTGAACCACATTCGTAACATCTCACATAAGGTCAAGGAAATTTATACGTAACAAGCTTTCTTGGAGGGGCTAGTTTGATGTTGTCTAATGTACCTGCTCAAAACACTGAGTTTGAAACACGATATCAAATTGAC
Organism: Florisuga fusca; assembly: GCA_038090715.1. Classification (NCBI taxonomy): domain Eukaryota; kingdom Metazoa; phylum Chordata; class Aves; order Apodiformes; family Trochilidae; genus Florisuga; species Florisuga fusca. The sequence goes on from JAAWXA010000001.1 coordinate 19,356,315, forward strand.
CACTCAGTCAGTGAAAGCTGGACCTTGTAAAGGAAAGCACCATCTCCCAGGAAAAGAGGTTGGCTGTTGCATTCATAGGCACCCCTTGCTGGCTAAAGTCTGTCAAAAGCTTGTCACTAGCTGTAAATGTAGCGTGCTCTTACTGACACCATCTCCACTCAGGGAAAAAAAAATAGTGATGGCTGTTTAAAAATATTTATAAAAATAAATAAGCAATGCTACTAGTTTTCTGATGTAATATGCCAAGTGTTTAAAAAGGGAATGCACTTTGAAAACATATTGCTCCTGTTTCTTCTCTTACCATTCTGACAGACTCTTCAAAATCCAGTGATAAAACTGATAACTAAGCTTCGTCACAAACCATTTCATCAGAAGTCATAACAGAGGAAGCAATAACATATTAGGATACAGATCTTAGGGAAATAAATGAAATTCTGGTCCTGCTAACTGAGTAGATGAGAGACTGAGACAACTATTAAGAAAAATGAAGTGCTGTTCAGGTAGAATTCAGATTTTCAAAGCCAAACCAGCTATTCATAAAACCAAGCCTCACTCCTTAGACAGTTCAGAGACAGCAAACAACTACAGTTCTTCTACCCTGCATGTCCTCAGATATTCCTGCCTTACCAGAGTGAATCATCTGAGTTCTCATTTCTAAGGACACTACTACCAAGTGAGGTTCTCATTTCAATGAGAAGCAGCCCTGCTTGCCTGAGCTTGCTCAACAAAATGGTTATGCTTTCTTTTCAGTCTTTTCCACCTAATTATTGGTGAACATTGCTGCAAAACAAGCGTAGTAGTGAATTCAGGAGAGTGGAGCTTTGTTCCAGTTCTTTCAGAACTGGCTGATACATCAATTGATTGCTCTCATCCTGCTTTTTTCTTTTTTCTTATTGTAGGAAATTTTTATTTTAAAAAACTACGTGGTACAGTTTTATGTTTCTCCTTGAGATAATCTATCATATATAATAAAAGTACTTTTAAAAAAGCACCAGAATATAAGGATCTGCCTACAAAACCAGCAATCCCTTCCGTTTCCAAAATCATAATTTCACATACTTGGCAGAGTCCTGGTAACTCTGCAAAGTGGTTTCCTCACGTCTGGGAGAAACAGAATTTCATCTTTAGCACACAGAAGAATATTTAAAATCTTTTGTTATGGACATTTGACAGTATAAATTAATTTGAATAACCCCCCCCTAATCTTCCTCCTCTCTATCCACCAAAACAAAGCATCCTAATTATTTTGTACAGATCAAAGTTTTTCTATAATTGAATAAAACTTATTTGGCAATGAAAATGTCCTTCTGGTTTTCAACGTCACCTCAGAAAACTTCAAAATTTAGGGCAATATAGGTAGTGAAATATTTTTATGATTATTAATTGACGCAATATGATGGTTAGGCTGAATTCCAAAGTGAGACTTCTCACTAGCATGAAAGCAATACAGACTCCATGGTGGTAACATGACTTCAGAAGGTCTACTGTTCTAACAGACTCAGTAACAGGAGTTTATTTTTATTAAAACAATGATTTCATGCCATCCCTAATCTGACTGACATTATACCAGTATAAAATTATACTCATTTAAGTATAAATACATGAGTGAAAACTAAGAAAAACTTCAGTGCAACTTCCTCAAAGCATCCAAAATAGAATTTAGATATAAATACTATTATGGCTACAACTATGTGCTAAAACTTCTTACTGAACAGAAGCTTGAAGGGTGACTTGATTCATGAACAAAAGACTTGATTCATGTTTCATGACAGCTTCCTAGCTCCTGGTCAAACTCTACACATCAACAGGAAAGGTACAACTGCCAAGGAAGGTTTAGCATGTTTATGTCCATATGAACAGAGACATACATTGTGCATAGCACTGTAAACACCTGTATGTTTCTGTGTTTATCCAGCTGCTGAGGGAAAGAGGAACAAAAACTAAGACTGTAAGCATCAGTGTTAGGATATTTACCAAAAAATGAGTTAGTGCACCACCTTACAGGTCTTATGTGTTTATGATGGTACTGTAGATTGTTTTTGTGGCTATTTAACTGCATTACAGCACCAAAAATCCATGTAACACTGGTGCATTAGATTTGGTACAGCCAGATGATATTACCTATACACTACATGTATAGCTCTATTGTAATCAACATAAAATTAAAACCAGGACATAGCAGTATGGCATAACCACTGCTATAACTAAAAGCTGAGAGTCATAGAATGTATCAGTATACATTTCCAAAAGATTTTCTCTAAAGCTGACCACTGTTAAGAACATTTTGGTTTTTTATTTCAGTGGAAGAGGGAGACCAGTTGCTAACTCTGATAAATTCAGATGAAGTCCACTTTACCTTAGTCAGTATTTTGGCTGCAACTACAAATCTATGGAAAAAAGTTTTCTGTAATACTTCCCTACTTGTTTCTCAAGAGGAGAGATGAAGAGACCTTCTGCTCTAGGAAACTAGTTAGGCTGAAAGAAAATTATCTTAAAAATTTACTTTCAATTGTGAATTTTTTTAAACTTTTATAGGCTAAAGTGAGGCTTGATCAAGGTTTGGAAGCTGATTGCAATATATGTGACAAAAGACTGAATCTCACTAGAATACAAGTTTTATTTTGACTATTTCATAAGTTGATCACTCACTGAAGTGTTGAAGTATAGTATCTTATTATACTCTTCATTACAGAAACTTTGAATTTAAAGTCTTAACAGTAAGTTCTAAAGGTCAGCTAAATCTCACAAAGTTTCACAATGGTGAGACTTCATTTGAATCACTGAATTTTGTGAATTAGCTTGTTATTTGGTATGATCATAGGAAAAAACAGGATAAATAATTAAATTTGTTATATTTCAGACATATTTTAATACACTTTATTATTGTTATTATTTAATTATTTGAATTAATTAAAATTGTATGAATTTTAATAATTCATTTTTTGATTTATGATGTACTCCATTAAAAGTAGGAGAAAATTTTCATTAGTATATGCTGCCAGATTTGAGATCACTCCCAAGCTGAGTTCAACAAAGAACACACTTTTATGAAGTTAATAATGTAGAGTACAGTTTCAAAAATAATCTTTTTGAAAAAACAATTATGACAATAATCTTTAGTATTTTACTAGTGAGAGGTTGGTGACTACTGATAATAAAGACCATACAGTTCACAATGAATTGAACTAATCACAATAGAATTTTTTGGCAGAATTGTCAAACTGACAAGCTTGGAACTGTTACTTAAATGAAGAGTCAAAACAGATCATAAAACAATACCATCTTTGTTATCAGCCACTAAATTTTTCATGTCTGTATGGTATGACTGCAAATTTATCCTAAACAAGCTTGGACGAACATCTATCTCCTACATTAGTTTGGAAAATTTAAGTACGAATTATCTCCCTCAGGTAGTAATCTTCACTGCAATGTAAAAATAAAAACCAAACCAAACCAAACAATTCTGAAAATCTTGAACGTACTACTTATAAACTTTCAGTAAATCTCCTGAGTTATGCAACACCATGGAGTAACAGAGATACTAAGACTGAAATTAGTTTTCAGCATATGAGGTAACACTATGCCTGCAATCTAAAATAATTGAATTCACAGCTTAGTGGATTTGATGTAGCATTTTAACATCATTTTGGAGGTTTAAGAATTTCCAGAGCTACAACCCTCCAGGTATTTTGATCACTAGCACACAAGCATGTAACATACTTTGTGTTCAAGGGGAACCTTAATCCAGGATGCAAAGCTGGTGCTGAATTATAATCACCTTCAAAAAGATTGCAAGCCTGTGGGTATTAAGCTTTGCATTCACCAAGCTCAACCAAAAAGATTTATGCAATCTACTCTGGGACCTGACACTTATTCATACAGCAGATCTGATAAGTGCATTCTGAGACCTTGAAGTTTATTCTCATCAGAAGTTTTACATTTAAGGACTCAACCAGTAGACCTTTTTAGTACTGATCAAAAGTGCTTCATTATCAACTCAAACACAAACACTATTCAAACACATAATGATGAAAAAAAGGAAAAGGAAAGTGGAAAGACAGAGAAAAGGGAATAAAAAAGAAAAAAGAAGAAAGGCTAAAACCTTATATTAAAAAAAAAAAAAAGTGAATTTTGAAAGCCTAAAATGTGTTCAGATGTTTTAGATGTTTCAGATGTAACAGTCAAGTTTTTCTTTGCTTTTGCTTACCTGGAAATAGTTTGTCAGATAATGCTTGCTTTCTAGTATCTCAGTATATAAATGACAGGAGACATCTGAATCAAAAGACAATAATACACTATATTTTTCTTAACTTTATGGCACCCATATTGTATTGTCCAAACAAAATAAAGATCAACAATATCACGATTAAACTAAACCAAAGCATTTTACTGTGCATTTTCATATGACCATTCATCCAACTATTAATGAAGAAGTTGAACAGGATTGCAGCCAAAACTGACCCCTGGGATACACCTGAGGTTACTGGCCTCCAACTAGACTTTGTTTCACCAGTCACAACACTTTGGGCCTACCAGTCAGTCCTTTTTTCAGTCCATCTCACTGTCTGCTCATCCAGCCCACACTTTAAAAGATTCTCTATGAAAATGTGATGGGATACAGTGCTGACAGCCTTACTTGAACGCTAGATACACAATGTCCACTGCTCTCCCCTCCTGCACCAAGCCGGTCACTTCATCCTGGAAAGTTATCAGGGAGATAATGACTGACTCCATCCCTCTTCAACAAAGGGTATGTCTTTTTCTAGATCTACCCCCTGGTACTCTTGGCAAGGATTTCTGAAGGCTGTTTTCCCTAGCAAAGACTGAGGCAAGGGACAAACTCAGTACCTCAGCATATTCCATGCTCTGTACCATCAGCACCCCTGCCCCAGTCAGCAACAGGCTTGTGTTTTCTCTTTTTCATTTTGCTACTTAGGAACCTATAGAAGCCTTTCTCATTGCATTTGACATCCCTCACCAGTTTCAACTCCAGCATGAATAGCTCTGATATTTCAGGTTTAATAAATTTAAATATCATAGGTATATCTATCTAGTGCAGAGCTACAGTATTTTTTTTCCTTGTGGTCACATCAAACAAGAAAAATTCTGTAGAAATGTGGACTGACTCATCCAACCTACACAGCTGATCACATGTGCAAGTTCCCCCGTGAGCATTTTTTAGATAGATCTGAAAACTGTTCGAAAAGCAAAATAAATCTATTGCTAAGGTAAGAAATATATAATGGGAAGTTTCCACTGCTCTGAGCCATAAACTCAGGATGCTGATTTATTTTAAGTGAAGTCTTGAGTTTTTCTGCTACCTCTTAAACTTCAATTTTCCCAAAGCAAAAGTAATTTCTCACCCTTGCCTTCATGAATTTATGTTGCTTTTTATGAGAGAAGAAAATCTGTGAGTAATATCAGCTAATTTTTAGGGATGGAGAATACCATTTTTATGGTAACTGTAGAAGTGTCTGCTAAGAGCACAGGAATTGTAAACTACCAAAGGGCAATCTTACATAACAATGCAAGACAGTAACCATCAAATTAGCTCAATAATCTAATTCAGTCTTCAAGTTCAAATATTCATTATTTCTGTCAAGTGCTTATTTTGAAAGATACATTTGCTCCTCTTTGATCTTCAGTGCTTGAATTGTGTGTTTTATTGCTTTGATGTTTGGTGAAGAATGGTATTTGTTATTGCAGTATTGAGGATGGCCATTTGGAAGAAATACCTTGCAATTAATACCCCCTTAACTTAGTCCTGTACAGTATTATCTACAGGTTTACATATTTGTCTCTCTTAAAAAAGGGTATGTCTTTAAAAAAGGTTACTACAGGTTAATAAAACAACTCAGTAGCTGGTCTGTAACACCTTGTTTTACAATTAAATATGGGACTCTAATTGGTTTGGAGCTTTATTTGGAGTTATTCTGGGAGACTAACAAAATATATGGCTACTACTGGCAGGCCAAAATGACTATTTTGTCACCACAGTAATGTGTTGTATACCAATATCAATTACAATTGCCACTTAAAGGATTTTTTCTGCTAAAAGTTGAATAATTACAATGATACTCAATTAGCACCTTTACCATTATTCTCAACATGTCAGATTTGAAATGTGACAATTAGGGGAAAATACACAGGGGAAATAATGTGAAAAGAACAAAAATATCTGAACAAATAACTTAAAAATAGAAAGGAAAAAGCTTAACCAAAATGCAGAAACTGTGAAAAAAACCCCTCCTGCCAACCTCCACTACCAGGAAAAAAAAAAAAGGCAGATCCATCCTACTTTGCATGCTTTTTGAAACATTCAGAAATGAAAAAAATCACCCCTCTGACTGGTGATGTCTCTCGTATTTACATTCTTGGAGTTTATTCCTGCTCGCCAACTAAATACACCATCTCCTTTTAGATTAATTTAAGTCATACCTTATGAGTTAAATGCTAATTTGAGCTGTGTGGGTGATTTCATTGAATGTTTTATGTTTCTGAAAACACATTCAAGGACTGTATCTTATTAATTTCCAAAAAGGCATGGTGTTGAACAAACATGCATTTTCTACTGCTAAATCTTTATTTGCAACTGGTGACTTCTGTTCAATTATTTGATGAAATTATCTTGTTTGTGACAACAACCAAGTACATCTTGATTAGTGTACCCTAAAGATCAATTATTTACTAATTAGATAAAAGTTGCCTTTTGCCAGTCATTGATGGAGATAAGAAAAAGATTTGAAGGGACAAACAAATTTTCCTTCAGCTTAGTGAGACTATGGCTCCAAAGGAGCTCCTGAACCAAGTGAACAACACACTTTCATTAGAAATGAACGTTCTTCCTCTGTTCCACCTTCTGCATTAGAATGTTAGCATTGTATTCTGGAGGCACTCACTAAAATGGCAGTACAACTCAACCTGGTAAATTTTCTGCCCTTTAAAAGTGTGCAGCAGCTCAGAGAAAGATTTTAGAAACACTATGGCTAATGAAAGGGCACGGAATTGCAGTCTAGAAGCTGGAAATGAAAAAAAGTAAGTGAGGGAGAGCAGGAAGAAAAGAGAAAATGAACCCTCCTCTCTTTGCTGAGAGAGAGAACCTGTAGATGGGAAAAGAACATAGGCACCTGCATCACATATATTATCCTTAATTTCTGGCAAGCACCTGTTTGTTTAACTTCTTAGAGGAAAACTTATATGTAAAAAATATTACATTTTCAAATGAATCCACTATTTGAATAACCACATTTTTTACTAGTTGCAGGCTAATAAGCAAGTCTTCAGGGAAAAATGTTGAATCTGAGGTGATACATGAAAGATCCATTTCCAGAATGTCGTATTATAACTCTGAAAACTCACATTCCTAGGGCCAAAGTAAACAGTTCAAAATCAGTCACACCTTAATGTGGCTAAATTCAGGCTGAAGAATTTTAAAATTTATTCATATGAATGTAAGTCTCCTTCCTTATTTTTCTAAAAATAACTTTAGTTTCGTTGCCTCATTGGTTTATGCCAACCTGGAAGAGCTTTCATTTAGGAAAAGAAAGTAATTATTTTACCCTGAGAACACATCATAGCCAAGAATGTAACAACTTGTCTTGAACTACAGCTTACCTTAGGTCCTCAAAAGCAAACACATGAAACTATTATTTAAAAGATCAGAATATACGAAAATACAATGTTATACCATTAAAGCATCCAAGACATGCCTTTCTTTCTTTCCTGATGAAAATGAAAAAAAAATCCTCTGAGATCTTTGTAAGGAGATGAGATGAAATTCATGAAGAGAGGGAAGGCAAAGGAATATCTTATTCATTCAATTCCCCAGCATATGACACCTCTTAAAAGATCCTTTGATCAAAAGAAACTATCACTGTGCTATTGAAAAGGCACATTTACCTTCTCTGTGATTACATTTCTACATAATCTTATAGATTTGAATTTTTTGGTCTTTCCATACTAAATGTCTAATACCCTTTGTAATTAACTTGTTGTAGTACAATGAAGTATTATTTCTTTAAAATAAAATGTACAACCATTACTAGCTACATTTCAAAGAGTAAATTAACAAATCTTCAAAGAAACAAGTGGAGCCGTAATGAAAAGAAAAAGCATTAAGGAGATGATTGATATTTAGAATCCTTAAAGAAATCTAACAACATGGTGATACTATAATTTTTCCATTTCTTTTTAAAGTGCCTTCTGTAGGATAAGGATCTTAAAAAAAATAATAGTGTCAGAAGGAATACATGAAAAAAGGGAAAATAAGTACTCTTTATGTTTCTGTTGGACAAGTTTTATTGAATTTAAACTGTAGCAAGAAAGACTCAAGTTAAGCATTAGGAAAGATCTTTCAAACTATAATTATAGAAAGGCATCATAATAATGTACCTGAAGAGGCTAGAGGTCTTTAAGAGCAGGTTAGAAAAATGTTTAACATGAATGACACAAGCACAGCAGATTCTTCTGTAGGCAGAAGATAAATGACCCCTTAAGATACCTTCAAGCCCTATTATTCTAAGATTTACGTAGCACCTATAGAAAGAGAATAGAAAGATTTCAATACCACTCTAGACAAAGTAATTTGTAAGAAATGGCATGGCTAGGGAATCTTTGATAATAAGTAAAAAAAAAAAAAAGGCATAAAAGCCAATAATAATAAAAGGGTTATAGCAACAATGGCCTCATCATGCTTTCTGTGATAACTTGAGTGACACTGTAATACCTTAAATAACCAAGCAAGAGAAATACATTAATGTGTGGAATGCAAAATAAGTTAAACAGTCACAAAAAGTAGGGTACCTGGGAAGCAACACTTACTAAAATTGCTACCCCCATCTTCAGCTCTTACAACATATAAAAAAGTTAGACATTTTTGGTAAATTATATTTTGTCAAAACTTCAAAAATGAAGTTACAAGATAGACGTGGACTTTGAACTGTCTTGCAGAGAAGGGAAGAGTAAGAGAGAAAAGTTGTGAACGCTGGTCTGGTTCAAGAGCAGACAGACCAAAAAAAACGGGGTAAAAAATATAATGCACAGACTTGGGCACAGCAACTGTATAGAAAACATGGTTTTCTCTTTCACATTGCAAGAGTGAATTGCTTTACAATTCTCTCTTGAGATAAAAGTTCCATGGGGAGTTGAGGAGAATGTAGTCTAATTTATTTTAATGATCAGAGCAGTCAGTTAAGTGCCTGCATTTACAAGAGAAGGACTTTTTATGTCTGGTCATTTTCTTAATAAAGATTTCTCTACACATTGGACAACTACATTTGGGAAATGTGAGTAGCCATTATTCCCTTAATGACTAAGAAATTAAATGCAGGTATTCTTATCATGTCCTATAAAGTAGAGAATTCTTCTTTTAGGATCCTATGATTTTTACAAAAACCCCAGTGTTTTGTCCCACATTTTAAACTAGATAGTGTAAATGTGCTATGCCTAACTGCTAGCTACTGTCTGTTGAAACAGGAAAATCTATTTCTGAAGAGAGAAAAACAAAACAAATGCAAATTCTAGTTTTCATTTGAAATGCCTGGGGAATTGATCCATTTTTTAAAATTTGCTTGTGTTTTTCTCCAGGTTTTAATTGAAATATAGCTACAAGAATGTGACTGTCTTTTAAATGGTGATCAATACAATGTTGAAGTAAAATACATCTGCTTTTAAGAAAATAATGAAAAATGGCACTGTGGAGAATCTGACATCAAATTTATAAAGCTGTGAAAGAGCTACATGTGTACGTTGTGCTTTAAGGACCAGATACTTAAAGATTAATTTCATATCGATAAGATGATGTCACTGATATTGACAGGCAGTTGACCTATCACCTACCATGGCAACTGAGCAGATTCACCCAAATAAAACCAGACACTTCTTACGTATATCTCTCGCAGGCATATGAGCTGCAGGATTTAAAGTAGGCAATCAAAAAAGTCTGCAAGCCCTTGACAGCAATCGACTTCACCAGCATTAAACTGCTAAAAGCAGCTTTCAGCTGGCAGAAATCACATCTAGTCAAAACTATTTTTAGAAATTCTAAATATTACTGATTGAGAGTTTACGATTTAGAGATGTCTTTTGTGAATTTTCAAGAGTACTTAGTAACTTTCCTGAATACTTCATCCATTAGCTCCCAAATCTTGTTACTGTGCTGCTGTAAGAGCACTTTAGTAGACTAGAGTAGATCTTTCTGCATCACAAGTATCAGAAAATAGATGCTGACAGGGATTACTTAGGTGTTTTAGAGCCATCTTCCCCTCATCCTCTTTCCCATGCCACTTGCTCTCCCATCTTTATGGGTGATGCCTTGTCCTCTTACGTCATACTCTTCTTCCCACTCTAGTTCTGAACATAAGGTGTGCATCTGTCTTTGACATTTTCCTGCTCTTTTTTTTTTTTTTCTTGTCTTGTTCCCTGTAACATACCCCACTATAGGTGTCTATTGCATCTGCATCTTCATAGTGTGAGTAAAATTCGCAAACAGATACATCAGTAAATATGTTAGTGAAAAATAGACTATTAAAAGGTCTAAACAGGCCTCCTTTTGTCTTTCCATTTATTTATTTCTAGATATTTCTAATATATTTCTCTATATATTATCAAAACCCTTAGTGTGTTATGATGACACTATAATACAGTGTTACATCAGAAAAACAGAAACCAAATGCAAGATTTAACTAGGATTAAAACATTAATGTCAAAGCACACACTACTACAAATGCCAAAAATTAAGACTAACCTACTCAAGCATTTAAACTAATGATAAAACTGAATACTTTTTAAATTACATGATCATTTTCAATATGGGTATCTACCTCATTCAGAGAATAGATAGCCATCCAATAAGCCATTTTATCTTTCTCAAGCACTTCTTATCTGTCCCCTGATTCAAACCGGTTGGAACAGACAGCTTGTATCTGAACAATTTACAATTATAAGCTACAAGGAAATGAAACTAAAACAACTGGAGGCAATTAACTGTAATGCTATGTGGCCTACCTATAATTAAAAACTCGTCTTAACAGTAACACAGATGTGAATCTGCACAACAGATTCTCACCATGTTTCTCTTCTATATGAGTCTTAAAAACAGCCCCCCTTATAAAGAAAACAGAAACATGGAAAATTAACAGACTTAGGCTGCAGAACTGAATAGCCCTCTCTCTTAAATGTTGAACAAATCTTTCCTTTGCAAACCCCCCTGGTGTCTGTTGCAGAAAATATTGGGCCAGTGATAGGGATAAAGTTCTGCCAAATCCGAGAGAACTATATATTTACATTTACATTACAAAAAACCCCTCATGTGATAGCTCATGTTAAGACTAAATCTCAGACTACGTAAATAAATGTCTTGGGTCAGTATGGAAAAGGCTGTGAGGTTTACATTTATTTTAGTATCATGTGAAGTTCAAATAACTTGGTAATTTGCAGCAACACAGATATAGAAATGTGGGTTATTTTACTAAAATATATAGTAGGGAAAAGTTACTTACTTCTGGACAGTAGCAGTCCAATAATTTAAAAACTATTTCACATATATAAGATATTAGAAAAAAAGAAAAATTATTTTACATTTCATGAAAATATTCTTCTTACACACAAGTGCAATAACTGATGCCAGAGCAATAATAATTTTAAACCTAAACTTGCCTGTTACAAATGCGCTCAGCCTCCATGGAAGAGAAATTATTCTTTGGGAAATGGATTTTACTCATTAGTGAAATTTCACTCAGTAAAATTTACATTGCAAGGCAACGATAAATATCAGGTTGATTTTTCTTAATGAGACAATTAACGGGACTGAAATATTGCAAAGCAACAGCATTGCATACTGCACCATCTAAGAAAGAGGACTTTAATTTTTTTTAAGCACAACACAATGCAATGATTCACATATATATATATATTTTATTTCAGTATTCCTTATATGCAACATTATTCAACTATATTAACAGTAATCTAATTCATTTTTAATTGGCCAGATTCTGGGTTGTCGTGCAATTTTAACTCCTTAAGTTAACGGGATGCTCAGGCTATTACAACGCAGAAATGAATTTGCTGCATGTTTGGCCATAATTATTATAGTTTACATGCAATGGTACTTCAATTTAAAAAAAAATAAATTAAAAAATGACTCTACATTGACACTTAAATACGTTCATGCAAATTTTTTTTTTTTTTAATTAAAAAGTTAACAGACAGAAATTAATGGTAGTAATTTTGTTATGTATCTTGGACATTGCTAAAAAATGAAACATATTCTATGCATATTCTATGCAGTGAAGCATATTCTAAAGGAAGCATGTTCTATACGCAGAAAGGAAACAAGAACATCAACTAGTTACAATAGCACTGATGATTTACTTCCTAGCCATAAATTGGGCAAAATCTTGCCTTAAGGACCTTATTCTGTGCTCTTGCTTCTGTAATTTCCTCTGTGCTGGCAGACCAACTTGAAATGTCAAAAGAATTAAAATTAGAAAAGAAACAGATAACTGAAGAGTATTTACATAAAACGAAGCTCTTTAACAAAAGTCAACCACTTTCTCAGGTACAAAAGGGTGATATGAAAGGGGACTGGGCTGCACCGAGACACACAAAGAGCAAGGGGAGCCCAGTGAAAGCTAAGAGGGAATAGGGAAAGTAACTCACTAAGTGGAAGAAAGATTTGTGAAAGAGCTTTTGTTTCAGTCTGGGCTGAAAATTGTAATGAAAAAAAAAATTCTAACAATGGGAGAAAATGATGAAAGGAGTAACAAGAAAGCCTCCGGAAGGAAAATACATTGAAGACTATTTAGACAACTTAAATATAGTAAAAATAGAAGATCCAATAAATATGTACTGCTGGGAGGGAAAAAAAGCAAAAAACAATTTAGGAATAGTGGTTTTGCTTCCAGCACCTTGGAAGTTGCTGGAATAATCAAACAAGGCCAAAAAAAGATAAAGAAAAAAAAGACAAAGATAAGTGAAAATGTTAAGGTGCTATTGGTTGGTATAATACAGATTACGCATGATTTACTCAATTTCTTTCTCAATTTTTTTTTCCAGAAGAATAAACTTAGGAAGGCCTAGAGTTTGACTTTAGTGATGCCTGTAAGACAATTTTCCCAATGGAACTGTAAGATCAAAATCAGAATTGTCTGGCATACTGATGTTAAGTCATAGATAAGCATGTGAAAATGGATGATTTGAGCAGACAGTAGGCTAAGATACACACAGATCAGTAAATAAACATTTGGTTTCTAGCTAAAAATTCAGAAGTTCATGAAGTTTCTTTCTCATTGCCCTGCGGCCACTAACAGAGAAGAATCTGCTCACAGACCGTTCAGTCCTTTCTAAGCAAAAGGTACACACATTCCAGTAGCTAAATTCCTGTCTGATGCCAAGCTGAAAGTGATCACTGCCTCTTAGAAGAAAATAAAGACCAGTGGTGAGGAAAGGACTGAAAATAAACAAAGAAACTTCTGCAAGCATACTACTGGCATGATCATAATTGACAAATATATGGGTCATTTCACACGTACATTTTTTATCATTAACACCTATCAAAAAATGTTGGGTCAAAATGCTGGTTGGATCCCACTACCAACTTACACCAGATAGGACTGTCTATTTTCATAAAATGTACAGTACAGGTGCTGTCTTTTAATGTATAACATACTATTGGTCATTTTTTAACCTCTGCGATGACTATATATTAAACTTGGGCAAAGTGAAGAAGCTTAGACACCTCAAGTGGGATGAAGACTGAAATTTATGCATTTCAGTATAAAATCAGAATAGTCAAAAAAGTTGTGTACACACCAAACTACCCAAATTCAATGCAAATCTCTGGTATGCATTTATTTACATGTTTACATTTCCCCAGTATTAATTTGTACCTAATTTGTGGCCTATCCCAGCTAAGTGCGGAATTTAGGTAATTCCTTAAACATTTGAAACAAGTGGGCTCGTCACAACAGAGAACATGAAAAAATCTGACAGTCACTCTCAAGGTGTGCCAACAAAAGGGATGAACAGTGCTTCCACCTTCCACCCCTACACTCCTTCCTCACATCATCTACAGACAGTCTGCTGTATTAATCAAGATGTGATAATCCTGATGTTTGATTTAGAGCCTAAATGTTTGCCAGAGAGTATAATACATGCTAAGACTCCCTTTGTTATGCCTCCACATAACAAGAAGTGATGAAAGATTAAAATTCCTGGAGCACCATTTGTTGGTTTTCTTCCTCTTATCTGGAAAAGAAAATCAGAAGCCTAAAAAGCAGACCTTACAAAATGACCAATGTGAAGCCTAAATGAAGGCAACATGGCAAGCTTGTGACTGATCTTGCTTGTGCTGGGAGACAGACCCCTCATGGGTTTCAGCTTATTGCTAAAACAACATAAACATAACTGCCTGTATTAGTACTCACTCCACTACCGTGCAGCCAAGAATATGTGTTCCAGCTTTATTTCAGACTGTGATCTCAATGAAACTGATATCAATCATATTGCAAGGGGTTTCTTATGTTTTCTTGCAAAACCAAATATATGTAATGATTTGCAGTAGAGAAAAAAAAAAACCAAAAAACAGGAGTCTTCAAAAATCATTATTTGGAGCAGAGCAGGTAGTGCTAAAGGTACAGAGGAGCAGCAAATGTGCTTTTGTTCTTCAGGAAAACAAAACCAAACCAAACCAAAAAAAGCAAACCGAAAATCCTAAAACCCCCATAAAGAAATACCTCAAACAAGAAAATAGATTTTTCCTAAAATAAAAAGGCCCTGATTCCGACTGAAATCACCAGGAGATAATCCCACTGATATCAAAGAAGAACACAAACTAATGTATAAGGGAATGTTGCACATAAATTACCTTGAGTATATTGCTGTTAAATTGCATACGAACTCCTGCTAATACCTTTGCTTCTTCTGTTATATTTTCAGCCTTACAAAGAACAATTGTTTAAAACAACACAGTGAAAATAACTTCCTGATTACTTTTTTTGAGCAACTTTCACATGGTTTATCAAACTAGAATAAAACTCCTAGTATAAACAACTTCTATAAATGTCATTGAAATGTCTTAGATAAATAGAGTGATACGGCAGACTTCAGTGATTTCAAAAGGATCCAGTCATTCCAAGGCCATCTTACTACGACATGGTGCATGATATTTCTGAAGCAGCAGAAAAAAAAAGGAAAGTATTGCCTGAGGAAGTAAAACTGAGTCACTTTTCACACAGGTATGTTATTTCATGACTGTCAGGTGGAAACTCTTCAGGATTAATGCTTTATAATTCTCATATGGCTGATGCTTTAGAACTTCAAAGTGTAGTAGAACATTTCAAATTTTCTTCAGCCCATGAGGAAAAACCTTTTCATTGAAAGTTGCTGTCAATTGGAATCTTGAATTTAATACCATGCAACCGCTACACATTTTATGAAAATTAAAATTATGCACAACGTGTGCAGTTGCTGGTAATGTGAGTTTGTTTCAATAGAAAAAAATACCTTGCTAGTGATGAAAACTAAGTAGTTACTCCTCATATCATTTAGTATTTCAGTAGATAACTTCTCCAAACTATTAATGTATAATTATGTCTTCTTCCACCAATAAACAGACATACATCATTCATTGAAAAGATAAGTAGTCTGAGGTTATTGTGAAGAAAATTACAAGAAAATCACTATGTGGTTCCTGAGGAAGAGACTTAAGCAGTTTAAATTTCAATTCTAATAGTGTAAAGTCACGAATACAGATTTTGCCTCTGTAAAAAATAATCTGTTTGCTATAAAACCATCCCTAGTTGTCTAATACTTCAAGATACAGTGTATTAGCACCCTTGTGGAATCTGTGTGAAGCTGGCCCCCTTTGGCAACTAAAAGAGCTCTTTGAACCATAGAACAGATGTAATGAAAATTGGTTCCATTAAATGCAGCTGGCAAATTACAAACTGAAAAATTAATGCACCATACCAAGACTCTGGAGGATAGAATGAATCAAGGTGTGGTTGCCAGATGCTAACAGTTCTTTTTGCTCCCCTTTCACTTCAAAATAAAGAGCACAGTAGCTTATAAATGTGCACTTAAACAGGAACTGTAATTGTAATTACAACACAAATACTAAAAGTAAGTGATCAAACCCAAAACACTGAAAGCACCTTCCACTGATACGTGTGTGTCAAAGGTGTGTGTGTGAAAGCATGGAAAATACTAAGGACATATGATCCTATAGGGGCTTATTAATGGAAACAATTTTGATGAAGAATTAGTAATATACACCACAACATTTCTAGCTCACAAATTTCCCTTAGCTGTAGATTTCTGGAAGCAGAGGAAAGTAGTTCTGGTTTTCTACTCTTTTTCTAACTATCGATGGCTGAGGGCAATTAGAACAAGATGCTTACTCACAAGATTCCACAAAAAAGGTTATTCTGTCTCTGTTTAAAATGTGAATGTGAATAAAGGAAAGGGTGAGTGTTCTCAGTTGTTACTACTCTTGCAAAACACTTAAAACCTGCTTTTAAAAATGGGAAAACTTGCAGGAACCCTAGTAACTTTTTCCTTTGTGTGAACATGTTTAAATAGACTTATGAAACATCCTGAGAAGTCAGTGGTACACAGATAGTAACAGGGAGACTAGAGAAAGAAAAAACACAACAACAAAAAAACCCCCATAATGCACAAACATGTCAT
Organism: Florisuga fusca; assembly: GCA_038090715.1. Lineage (NCBI taxonomy): Eukaryota > Metazoa > Chordata > Aves > Apodiformes > Trochilidae > Florisuga > Florisuga fusca. The sequence goes on from JAAWXA010000001.1 coordinate 19,373,001, forward strand.
ACACATATAGTGCTATAAAGTCTACAGAATTGGTTTGTCAAAACCTGAAACATGTCACTCTGCAAGGACTGACATTTCCTGAAGTTTCTAGCCTGCAGCAGAATTATTGCTTAATTTCAAGGATTTTTTTTAATTAAGTGAACTTGAAATATTTTTAAAGGGTACCTTAGAACTGTCAATACATAATATAGTACATTTTTTTCCCGTATCGCATTGTTGAATGTGCATGATAAGACATAAAAAAGCCACCAAAATTAGAGGATAATAAAAATGAAGGCTGGTGGAACCAAATCACTATGTGACTCAAAAATCAGTACACAAACGCTTGCGGGTAACAGCAACGAAGGTAGGTAACAACCAACAGAAGTTGTTTATACTAGGAGTTTTATTCTAGTTTGATAAGCAGTCTGACACTCTCCTTACCCAGAAAAGTATGCAGAGTCCACAGTTTGTGGACTGTTCTCAGCTCTATTTCCAAGTTTTCACAGTCAGTTTAGTTCTTCAGTGTGCCTGTGAACACAACTAATTTCTAGCATGCATTAAGTAATATTTCTATTTCAATGCATTTTCAGTCTATCATAAGCTTTGCCATCGGTTTGCTTGTTGGATTTTGGTTTTTTTCAAACGCTAGCACAAAGCATGATGCATCTCCTGTGACCTCAGATATTGTTTCTGACGTGCTTCCTGGGATTAAGAAGCTACCCTTAGTCAACAGAATGGCAGTGCAAATACTTTTTGTAAATCATTGAACTGGTTTGTATGCTTGTTGTTTTTTTCATTTCCTTCTTGAAATTCCTAACACATTTATTTATTGTTGTCCTAATTTTGAATTTATTACTCGGAAATCACATTTTGTTTTTGTTCCAGAGGTCTGAAAACCTTTCAAACACCAGTATATATCTGCTCTTGTCAAAGGCCATTTGGACAAGCAGTCTAAATTCACTGCCTTGCTAAATGGTGAAACTAGCATTTCTAAATGATTGCTTTATTGAATGTAATACCTCACAGTATCCTAATCACTTTCCCCCAGAGGCCATCATGTCCAGTTTCAGTCATAATGAATTACAATTATTAATCACAACTAGATACTTCATCAGACATATTTGCTGCTTTACAGATGGGTGACAAATACATAGGTCAGTAGATGGAGACACTTAGAAGCCACACCCTGTGTCAGTTGAGTCTGGAGTCTAACCTGTTGTTAAGTCAAATAGTCACAAAAGGTGAAACTAGCTTTGCAAACTATGTATATATCTTTCTTTATATCTTCAGAAGTAGGCTATTAAGATTATTTTCTGAACGAATTAGAAGTGAACATGTACTTTAGCAGGAGAAAAGGGAAATGAGCAAGTGGATTGTAGTTTTCTTTATTTATCTATTTTTCACAAACATTTTAATTGCATCATCCATATGGATCCCTGTGAATGAATATGCTGCCTGCTTTGCCTGAAAATTAATTTGAGGATAATGGCACTTATTCCAGGGTATGATGAACATAAAAGATATAGCACCATTAACAACAGCACAGTTCCCAAATATTCATCCCAAGCTATTCAGAGGACATGGAAATGGCATAAAGTGATTTGTGATACATGCTTAAGGCAGGATGTGCCCATAATCTGACTCAAAATACTAAGAATATTGAGTAAAGAGTATAAATTCATATAAATGAATAAAATGTGGTAAAGATGGCAACTCCAGTGGAAGATGCCAACCTCTCCCTTACTGCTTTAAGCTGACTATCAAGATCACAGAATCACAGAATGTTTGAGGCTAGAAGGGACCTCTGGGGGTCATGTTGTCCAACCTCCCTGCTAAAGCAGGGTCAATCACAGAGGCAGAACAGGACATGACAGCCTAATGCACACAGAGACCATAGTGATCATTGAAATAAACTATGATTTGAGACAGGGGGGTGCATGATACAAAATGGGTTTTATAAATAGAACTGAAATAGTGTTTTAGCAAAGACTGTCAAAAGAACAGCTTACATCATATCACAATCTAAGTTATACTAAGTAGTGAAAGCCAAACTGCATTCTCTGCTTTTTTATTCCATCTGAATGGGGTTGGTAACAGGGAATACGTACTAAATGAAATTTCCTGCAAGTGGTCTCTGGAGTTTCTTATTTGGAAAAGGTGAGGAAATTAAAATTTACTTAATTAATTAAAAGGGGATGAGTGTTCAAAAATGCCCAAGACAAAGCTTCAGCATTTGTTGAAAAGCATAAGCTCACATTAGATTTGCAGGGTAGCATTGCATTGCTTACTTTCCAGACTTTTATAGTAAATTCAGCAAAACAATAATTTCCATTCATACTGTATAGCAAAAAATTGTCCATGAATCTAAAGAAAGCTATGAATCAAAATTTTTATAGCTCTGCTTTTGATATATTTAGAGTCTCTATCTGCACACTTTGTTTCATAAGGGAAGGAAAGAAATAATTCAGTTGAGTTCTCTTAAAATCTGCCAACAACTGACTGCCAAAAACTATGAAATTTACACATAGTAGTACTGATGTTTCTAGAGACTGTCCTGATTCTTTCCTCCAAAGTGGGTTTAAAATTAGCTTTATTAATAACAATCACAGGTTTAGACAAATAGGTCTTCTAAAACAAGGCATGAATTTGGAGTATTTTCCCAACAATTTAAAATAACATAGGGCTTCCTCAGTCCTCATGTTTTTAAAAACATTCACCTGAGGAATAGCTTCTTCGTAGTTTGCCAATAGTATTAAAAACATAAAACCATTTAGTATACTTCGAAAAATCCAGGCCATAGTTAATTCTCCTTTCTAATTGAGAATACTGTGGAGAGTGGATCCAATAATTCTTGTATTTAAAAATTACATATGATTAAAATGTAAGAAAATGCAAGAAAACAATTTTATACTAACCATTAAGCTTATTTATGTTTTGACTGGATGGCAATTAAGTTATGTACCAGCAGGCACAAGAATGTAAGACAGCACATTAGAAACCCTGCACAACTGCTCCAAAGAAGGGTAGACACTAGGGACAGAAAAACAAAATAAAACAAAACAAAGTAAGATAACTACTGCTTTTAGCAAAAGAAAATTTATACTTTGTTTTGAAAGCACAGCATCTCTTTTCAGCTGTTTCAGCCCTAATTAGTTTGGAGCAAGAATAATGCAGTTACACCAATAAAATTTTCTAAGACTCTGCTAGCAAAAAGGAACAAAGTAGAAGCTTTTGGGTGGTACTATAGCTGGTCTATAAATCAGCAGCTCCTTCCCCAAAACCAAGATCATACTAAGTACTGAATTCTAAAATACACTCACTGGCACTGAACATGTACACATTTTTAAATAAATGACACTGACATTCTCTGTAGAGATTCACTAGGCCTACTGGTAACTTTCATGTGGACTTAATGAAATTATAATAAAAACAATTATAAAACTAGGGACTATTTACTTTTAGTGTAAACAAGTATGTTGAATTTTTAGGAGATTCTTACCTCTACTCATATTCTTTAATGCTGTTAATATACACTTATATGTGCAAAATTTGAAGGGTTGATAGAATAGACTCAGTGTATTGAGGCAACAGTTATACCAAAAACAGGTAAGAAGGAAAAAGTCCAAACTCATTTTCTTTGTCCCTATAAAATCCAATCAGCCTCTTAATTCCACTGTTATTTTTACGTAAGCCTCTGAACTTTAATGCTGGGGAACAAACTACAAAAGAAGAAAAGTTTAAAAAAAAAATGAAACAGCACTGCTGTTTAATGATAAGTGACCAGGTATCATAGAAGACAATAAATATTGCTGGGAATTTCAGTGACAACAGATTGTCAGACCAAACGAAGTAAAAGTTTACTCCCTGGGCAGATAAAGAAGAAAGAATTTTTTCTCTCAAGGTATAGATCCTATGTAGAGCTGCCTGACATGTTGCAGCAAACAAAGCCTGTCTCTTAATGGGACAGTGGGAATGAGACTATTGCCAAGGCAGTGGAAACTGTGCTTCCTTTGTAGCCATTTCCGTTCCCATTCAAATTCTGAGGAAAATTCCCCATGTATCTGTAGAGCACTGGACAGATTTACATTTAGCAGTTTTATTTTGCATTGCTCCGTTTTCATTCTTTCAGTCCAAAAACCAACTTGAGGAATGGAATTTTTCTAGTAAGGTTAAAGAACTCAAATGATATAAACCAAAAATAACAGATGAATTGATTAATATGATCTTCACTTCAGGTAATACTGCACTAAATCAGAGCAGGTTATGGAAAACATCGATGGCCCTTCAATTTAATCTGTCACCTTGCTTCAGGCAGTGCTCTCTAACTGGTATCCCTAAGAAGACAGAAAGCCCCACCATGTTCCTGGACTGCTGAGCCATAAGAGTAGGGCAAAATTCCTCCTCAACCTCTAGTTGCATTTTTTTCCAATAAAGCGCTCATACCTTGGGCAAAAATAATCTCCCATTTTACACCAAATCTAAATAGGTATTTTTAATTCCTCCTGAACTACTTCTTCTTCAGCTTCATGGAGGCTGGGCAGAAGCCTACCACTCCATGTTTAGCAATATAATGTTCTTCAGGTATTCAGTTTGTCAGTGTTTTCTTTTGTGTGTGTGTGTGTACTACAGGTTGGTTGGTCAAATTATTCAGAGTTTTTAAAGTCTAATGGGGTCTCAATTATTTTTATACTTTCTATAATTGTTCTGATATTGGTAAACAGATATATTTTTTGGAAAATAATACAAAGTGACTAGAAAAGACATTTCTGATTTTGGCTGCAAACAATAAGAGCAAGTAGAATTTTTTTATTTTTTTTTAAGTTGTATATTTTCTGGAAAGGTTTTATTTAAAAGAGTAAAAAAAAATAATTATGCTTTCACCCTAAATTTAGTTTTTAGAGACATGGATTTTTCAAAAGTCTGTTTTTTATTCTACACAGTTTTAACTCTGTCACCTTTTTACTTGTTTTTGGTACTTACTCTACTTAACATACTTTAGCATGGCATACAAATTTCCTAACATAGTTTTCTATAGTATGTGCAAGCAAAAAAAAAAAAAAAAAATCTACTGATAAACTATTCAAATGTACAATCTAAAATTACTAGACTTTACCATCCAACTGTTATGCAAAATTCCTTGTTACATGGGATGTTAATTACACTTTCCTCCCGTTAGTATTGAAAAATAACCAATACACAAAGCTTTATCTATTTAAAAGACCAAAGAAAACAAACAAACAAAATGAGGAGTCAGTTAATATCAAAGCTATTTATAAAGGAACACTTATTTAAACAGCCAAGCTGTCCTCTTTGCAGGTATGTGTATGCTCTACATGTTATAGGAGCCCTGTAGGAGTTCTCTGTGTGTCAATATGCACATATACACAAATAAAAAATTATTTCTTTTATTAATGTGCAGTGCATGGGATTTAAACACTACTTATAATAAAGCTATAAGAGCCTGGAGCCAAGCAAATTGACCTTTCTTATCTTTTTAATGAGTAAAAATATAAATTCCCTAATATTGCTTGACAGGAACTCTCTCCATGAAAACAGGGGTTTTTTGCATAATTTAAAAAAGATCTATGTTTTATAACTGTTTTGGTTTTTTGTTTTTTTTTTAAGCTACCCTTTTTAATAGTAGAATTGCATTGCAATGTAGACTGATTATGTTTCAATCCTCAGTGGTCTTCTTAAATACATAAACAGTGGGATAGTGATAAAGAAGCTCTCACTTCAGGAACAATATAATTATTGACGAACTGATTTACAGCCATGTGATACATTAACAAACACACATGGAAGCTATTGTGGAAAAGACAAGCTTTTCAAACTGCATATGAAATAGCAAAAACAAGTTGGACAGATAACAACCACAGAAAATGACTGTGAATCAAATGATGAAAAAAATAAGGTAGAGTGATTGAGATTTCATGGGAAACCTTCATCACTGTCCTGCAGCATGGTATCTGAAGAGAGAACAGGAAAATAAAGAGTGCAGACAGGGGGAATCTCTCATTAGACACTTCATGTCTAGTACCCCCTTTTGTAAAGACATATTTTGTTTTTAAATTATGCTTACAAAACAAGATTTGTTATGAATCTAGTATGAAGACTACACAATCAAGACCCTCCAGAGGGACAAGCAGGCTTAACATGAGGAGGAAGGGCAGGAATTTAGACCTTCAAATTAAATACTCATCACCAGATCTTAAGGAGTAGGGTAGAAGTGAGTAAAATAACAACAGTCACATCCACAAAATTCACACGAGATGTCAAAATATGGACAAGGAGGTGGATTGTTCTCATTACGGGAATACATAAAACTGGGTAGTAGGGTCTTATCTTTAGTCTTTTTTGCCTTTATCTTCCCTTCAGAAGAGGGTGAGGGTAAACAAGTAAAGGAGGAGAAGGAAGAGGACAAAATATTGTAGACAAAGAATTAATACTTAGGTTCATTAGTGATAAGGAATGATGTTTATTGTTTAGCATGCTTGCAGGGATTAACTTTATTTTACCTTTTTTGTGTGTTTCTCAGCTAACAGACTAGAGAGCAGTAAGGGTCTTAGCAAATGACTGAATCCAAAACACACTGCTGGGGTGTTCAGAAGTAACTGAAGCAGTCACGTGCTCCTTCAGAATTAAGATGACAAGGATGTGGACCAAAAGTTTTTTCAAGCAACCCATGACAGATGGGAAAATCCATTGGCAGCAGGCACATACCAAAATCATGCCTATCTATAGTTACTAAGGAAATGTAGGAAATTCACATGTAGAAAACTATAGCTCTTCTGTCTTCATTGAATGTGAAAATGTAACTAATATGATAAAAACTTTCCCGGGGGAAAAAATCTATTTTAAAAATATGAATTTTATAACTTTGACCCTAATTATAATAGATCATTAAAACAAGTTTTATAACTGTTGTGTTCTTCTACCATATTCCACTTAAAGAAAATAAAATCCTTCATCAAACAAAACAGAACTTTAGAAACTAGGAAAAAAACAACCACAAAACAACAGTGACAGGGAGCAACTGCAACCACTGCCAGTGTCATATTTCTGCTCCCATAGGGCAAACACTGTTTCCTTGGTTAGTCTAATGGACAGAATCACTAACTACCCACACGTGCACAAAGGGAGAGGGAGGAAGTCAGTCACATAGAACATAACAATCCACTGGGACATGAGTTCACATCCAGTGGTGTAACAAAAGAATAATTCAGATCAGGTTGTTTTGAAGTGAAATAGCTTGTGCCTTAGTGGAACCAAGTCAGTTCCACAACAATGGCCAAGTCACTAATTCAATAAAAAATAATAAAAAAAATTGATTTGCAAGTTTTTTTCCTTGCTGACTGTTGCTCCTTACTGATACTTCTTTACTTTTGAATAACCATGGCAATGACTAAATCAATTTATAGAAATACCCCTCACTGCTGCCCTTGCTTTTTGTATATATAGAACTATAATTAGAAAAGCTGTATGACACTATGATATTTATTTTTCTTCATCTTAAATCTTACTTTATCATTATTTCTGCACTGCTCTACAAAGTATGTTAAACTATTTTACTAATAATTCATAAATTGGTGAAGGCGTATCTGTTTTTTAGATACTATTTTAGGAGGCATTTCAGCTAACAGGAACTGCAGAGCCAATATTTTGGATCAGGGTTGAAGAGCTCTTTTCTCCTATCACTAGAGCTGAATTTCATTATAGAGACACACTTTTTTTTTAAATGAAAAACACAATTCTCCTGAGTTGTTAAAAGCTCTTCCTGTTTTCCTATATGGAATTTCTAGGTATCAAAAGGAAGGAACACTGCAAAGAAGCAGCTTTACTAAATACCTTGATGAATAGCTATGAATATCACAGATGGAGGTCAGATAAATTTAGACAAATTTTGACTGTTTAGGGAAAACCAAATTTTCACTCATTTCAGAACTTCTCTGATACCACGATCTCTGTGATCTTACACCTGAAGTTTAAGACTAGACCACACACAGAGTGGCAAAGCTCTTTTAAATTTAACTTTCAGAACAGTAACAAAAATTGTGTTGTCATACCAGTGGAAAAATTCACACATGTATTTAAGGTAGGATAAACTGTAGGGTACAGCTTGTATGTTAACCACCAGTGTTCAGAGTTAATGAGATGAAAGATTTGAAAGGGTTCTTTGCAAACTGTCTAATAATAAGTAATTTTACATGTCTCAAGGCCAGTCATAGGGAGAATGCAGTCGTTTATAGTTTTATAATCTTTGTGACATGGTGCACTCCAGCAAGCACAGAATGGGTCCTATTTCAGTTGTTTTAAAAGACCTGAACATATCAGAATAAAGTTGCTCTCAGCATGTTAAAACAGCATGAAATACATTCACTTGCAAATTGTTTACAGAAAAAATGTGTTTATGGAAATGTATCACTGATTAAAATTACTAAAGGTAAAAGACTCTCTCTGAGTCTTTTAATTGTATTTCTTCCTAGAGTGTGGCTAGTAAGGATGCTACTCTAAACTCCTACTATGAAATAAAATAATAAAGTGGGGTTTTTTTTTGTTTTTTTTTTTCTTCTCCTTTGAACTACTGTTTTCCCTGTTTTGGCAATACTTGAAAATTCTAGTCTTTAAAAAGCTGCAGGTGTCTTTTACCTTGAAAATGGAGCCTGCCACAATTGTATCTTGAAAACACTTCAGTGAAGAAGACATTTTGATTCTGAAGATTATTGGTTATACTTGCTCACTATGGAGACTGGACATGGAAATCTGAGTAGTGTGAAATCAATAGACAAGAATATAAGGAAAAGTGGTAGAGAAAATCAACTGAAACCTCAAATATATTCCTGTTACAATTAGTCAAAAAAATAACTTTCTTGTTTTCTTAATTTAAGCAGTCATAACTGGCAATTAGGTAATTAATTTAGCCTAACACAGTTAGTCATAAGTTCAAGGGTTCCGATTAGAATGGTGTGACTGGTGTCATTGCTTTGCTACTAAGCCAAGAGATAACTGAATTCTAGACTGCATGTAAGAGAACTGAAGTGCAATGTTACTCATTGTATGTTACACACAGTATGTGGTTTCTGGATTTTTTTTTAATCTACTGTGTGATCAAAGCAATAGCAGGAGTAAGTTTTGCCCCAGGTTGTCTTCAGAGAGTGGTTAGAAAAAGCCAACATAGGAAAAGGGGATCTATGTCCTGTGTCCCAATGCAGTAAAATTGCAAATTCTTGTATGCTTCCGATCATTCTACAATTTAGTCAGAAGAGATGTGTGAAACAACTTTGTGAGAAACCTTCTGAGTGAAAAAATCATGAAAACATTAATCACAGAAAAGAAGTAGAATTAATAAATGTGCCCACATTGAACCGTCTGAACCATGATATTTATTCCCAGAAGAAATATTGTATTTTTCATATTTTTGAAGTAAAAAATAAACTTTTCTCAAATGAAATATTTGCGACTGTTTTGGATTTCACAGGAATTAAAACTTTACAAAGATCTGTTTTAAATGCTTATCATTTAGTTTTCAGTTTGGAAAAAAGAAAAAAAAGCTGCAACAACCAGTTATTTTCACAACTGTATGCACAGAGACAGTTTGTATGTTTCACACTTACCTGTTCTTAAGTGTCTGAATCTTCCACGGAGAACTGCACTCGGTGTGGGGAGGTTGTGCCATGTGATTATTAAAAAGAATACAAGTTCTGCTCTGATATAAAAACTAAATAACCCTGCCAAGTCAGAATTCCTTCAAGTCTTAGAGACACACAGACAAAATGTGTCATCTGAGTTTGGAGGAGCAGCATTATTGCAATCCAAAGCTAATTATTACATCTTGCACTCTTAGTACTAAGACATTTACAAATAAACTACTAAGTATAAAAGATTACAAGTTGGCTGAATCAGAAGAACCCCAGCTTTTGGTATGATTAAGTTTTAATTGTATTTTTCCTTAGGGACCACTATTATCTAATAAGCTCATGAAAACAGGACTTTAAATAGCAGGAGTAGTAAGTGTCACCCCATGCACCATATTTTGATATGCTTGGTTGCCTGAGGCATACTGTTGCCTGCATTTTGAAGAGTTCAATTTTCATCAATGAAAAATCTACCAAAAACCCTTAAGAAATCTTTATTTTTGAAATTATAGCTGCCTTAGTATACATTGTACCTTTCATGAATCTCAGAGATCCTGCTACCATGTCTTCTTACTTTTCCTATGGTTTATTTGTAAGAAACAGATCTTTGTGAGTCACAAATTCTGAATCACACACTTCTCAAATTTAATTATGTGCATCTCACTGTCTGGTAACAATGACTGCAGTGATGGCAGTGTATAGATATTGCAGCTATAAGCATTTAGAGTAATATCTAACCTTATAAAAAGTGTTTTGCTTCATTTTTTAAGACTCCTGAATCTTTCTGCTAACTAGGAAAAATTTGTTCCCATCCTTTTCTCAGTTGGATCAAGGAACTCTGGACTATATAATGTGTTGTTCTCAGAAAAGAGAGCAAGGGGAGCTCATACAGATATAACCCATCCAGAAAGTATGTGTCAGACCAAAGTTGGAGGCATCATTCTGCAAGCTAGAAGAGTAGAACATAGCCAAACCCACATCTGTGATATAAACTGGCATGTAAAAAACAAATTTAACTTTTTTCTCCCAGGGCTTTACATTTCTTTCCTTTCCCTAGGTGCTTCTAATGAAGCTGGTTAAAAACTTGGCAGCTAACATGAGGCCATTAACCTGGTTAAAAGTAAATTAAATTATACAATGCCATTAAAATTGATTTGAGAGTTTTAATTTATTTCCTCCTACATATGGTCACAAATGTCTTGTTTGCAAACTCAAGTAAGGCCCTATTCATTTAGAATATTTAATTTTGATGGTCACATTCCATCATTTGAGACAACAGAATTGTGTTTCTGTAACTGCATTTCTGCAGTTGAAAATAGATGGAAATCTTGCACACACCAATGTAGAGAATAAGTATTTTTACAATATAAGCAATAATACCTATGAAAACATATTAATTAGATAGAAGAACAGGGTACTAATAAATGAAGGACATCTTCATCATCATCATGAAAGATTTGAATAATCAGATTATAGCATTACTTTAATTAATTTCTTGACTCATGAAAATACACTTCTTCATCCCCATAGCAAGTTAGATAGTTCTATCAGAAAATTAACATTGGCATATGACAACTGAGATGCAGAGGAATGACTTACAGAATATCAAGGCTAAGAATTTATTAAATAGAAAAAAATAAAGCACTAATATACAGAGCTTCAGAATTAACTAAATCCCATGGACTTGCAGGGCCCCAAGACACTGTAACAGATGCAACAATTATGTATGGCATAACTTTAGGGACATAGTAGCCAATCTTCTGGGAGCTCTGCAGTTTCGATGAGAGAATGAACTGTTAATTAACAAATATTAAGATCCCAACTTGTCAGGGAAAATTAAACTCAAGGGATGAAGCATGGCTGCCCACAAAAAGCTAAGCTATCAAAACTAAACCAGGTCAAAACTAGTGCATGCCTCTCAGAAACAGTAAAAGGGATATTTCTGCCAGTAATTTCTGGTGGTTCAAAATACCAGATAATAGGTCAGTTAATCTTTTTCTCTGAAATCTCTCAGATACAGACAACTCCTAAATACCTTATTTTGTCCAGGGGTCTACATTTCCTCTGAGCTTCCATGTGAGGTGGGCTTCTTTCCTATCTTGCAAGAATTCATAGATATCCTAGGGATTTCTCTCTAACAGTGAAAGGATTTGAAAGACAATCTTACTGCTTGAGAAAATAACCCTTTCTGAAGAGGAGTACCTCACAGTTTTGAACTATACAACCTCCATATCACAACTGATGCCTTGCACATAGGCCATGAAAGTACATTTCTTTGGTCTGAAGTTGACAAAGATCTGTACTGGAAAACCCCACCCTTGGCTAAATACTGATGACCTGCACTTGTTCTCACATGAAGGCAACAGGGAAAGTTTATGGGAATGCTGAGATTGCATCTAGCAAGCAAAAACACCAGGCTTGTGCACGCACACAGACAGACAGACAGACAGACAGACAGACAGACAGACAGACAGACACACACACAGTTGATACAATTAAAAGCTAAAATCTGTTTCATTACAATTGATACAATTTTAAAATTACTTTGGCTATGTAAAGGCCGGGAAACTGACATTAATTCCCAACCTATATCTGATTTAAAAAGCTATAAATGAGCATCCTCATAATGCACTTTGAATTATGTCACTAATACTTACCTGGAGGCAAAGCTCCTCTCTAATTTGGAGAGGAAATTCAGACTTTCCGCTACCTCAGATCTATGTCTCTGCACAGTAGGAAAGGACAATTGTGCCAAAACCACATTGAATTAAATGTGATAGTTTGGCTGCCTCTCTTGCTACTTACTGAGGTAGAAATACATGTAGTAAAATCAGTGTTTATCTCTCTTTTTGTGTCCCATGTAACATAACACTTGCATGATCAGAAAATTCTTAATTTTTTTTTACCAATGGTTTTGGGGAGTAGGGGGCAGGAAAGGGAAGAAATATTACCAAATTATTTACTGAGCTACAGAAACCTTCTCATTCACAAGAAACCTTTAGTCTCACTTTCTTGTCAAGAAAAGCCTCAAACACTTCTTTATCCACATTGCATCAAAATGGCTTTAAGTTTTAGGCATACATAAGGGTTGCCAACCAGTTGAAAGTTCTCTTTGATTTCAACCTCACTGTCTCAAAATGATCCTGTGCTGCCTTTTATCTGAATGCTTATGGCTGAAAGCAGCAACAGCAATAACTCTACTATATTCTTTGAAGGAAATAGCTTTACTCAAAATAGCAGTAGAACATAAGTACATCTTAGTTCTCCTTTACTCAGTCTTTGGAACAGGTTCTCTTGTATGCATAAAATATAAAAATGCTCTGTATTTCAGGACTGCAGATTTAAACATCACCAGTTATTCTGAAATTAGTCAAAATAGTTAATCAAGCATGCTGATAAGAACTGATTTATTTCTGCTTCTGTGAATGTCCTCAGACAAAGAACCTAGGGTAAGAAGAACTAAGAAGTGAGATGGCACAGAAGAGACATAGTGAGACCGAAAACAGGATAACAGGCTGGAGGGCATAATAAGTTATCAGAGATGGGGCTTTATATTTTGTTGGAAATTTCTGAACCTATAGGCAATAACATAGGTAGGCACAACTTTGTATTGGTAAATATTCATGTAGGCTTAGGTTTATAATATTGCATTTTGAATGAGTAACATAAAAGTTCAGAATTGTGTTTTTTAAATACATAAATAGAAAATTAAAAGTAATAAAATAAAAATTAATTAAAATAAAATTAATACAGAAATATTTTAAAATGCAAGTCTGTTTGGACAGCTTTTGTATTACACTTGATTGAAAAAAACTTTAGAATCACACTAATACTTTTAAATTTTATGGGGGAAGTGGGCTTTTGTTAACATAGGAATAATTCCTGAACAGTAAATATTGTGCTGTTAGAACTTTTCTAGGCTTGCCAGCGTAGGCATCTGTCATATGAGTTTCTCCTTCCTATCTAACAAATGGCCTGAACTTAACTCAGAAGGGAACATCCAAGCTGTCAAGTCATACAGAAGTTATTTATGATCACCAAGAAAATAAACAGATATATGCAGAAGGCTTTACATATTTCCCCAGTGAAGGCATGGTAATGTCAAAAGTTTAAATATTAAGGGAATTTTCAATCTTAGCATGTAAACCATGAGAAAGAACTTTCTACCGTCTTTGAAAAAAAAATAAGAAAAAAAAATTGTGAGGAAATACGACATGGTGAGGGAAAAAAAAATTAGCACTTCCTAATATTCTTGAATATCCATAGATGACTTCTGACACTAGCAGAAATATTATTCTTGATGAGATTTGTGTATTTACCAAATGGCCATACTAAGTATAAAATTAAATTCAAGGTTCAAGATTTCCATTTGTGTATGTAAAACATAGTACCAAGTAATGCAGTAAAGTGCTTTCCTTTATTCATAAGAGATACAATTCAATTGAAATCTAATGATTTTTTACTTTAACATGGGATATTTCGGTTACTGAAATGCACTATTTCTCTTAGGCTTAAAAACATTCATCAGCCATATGAGAGGGAAACACCAAGCATACCACCCAGATTAAGGGCATCCTCTTGAATGTGGTACAAACCATAATTCTGGAGGAGGAAATAAACTATGCACATCTAGAAGACATCTTTGTTAAGGACTTGGACAAATATTTACAACTAGAAACATAATGCTTCTTAGGAGAGACTAATGATTTGAAGTGGTATGGTAAATCTGCTTCCTTATGATGTGGTTCTCACCTGTTTAGATTGTCAGATTTGCACACGAGAAGAAATTTTTCTATGCTGAATGCAAAATGATATAACTAGAATTACCTGAGTACAATATGCTGGTTTGAAAAAGCATTAGACACTGTCTGGTCTCCTAGCAAAGGAAATCTGTTTGAAATATTTACTTTCAGATCTGTGAGATAAGGGCTTCACATCCGATGAATTTATGATGGCAAACTGTGAAATGATTTAGACTTTTACACAACTGCTTATATTGCAGCCAGAGAAGATAGTGAGGAATTTCAAAATTGTGCAACAAATCTGTGTGAATTAATAATATTGTGGCTAATCAAAGTCATTTTGAAACCACGTTCCAACACCTTACTCACAGAGTAATCTAACTGGAACAAAGAACAGGAATTAATCACTCACTGCTCAATTAAAAACTGTCTGTACTTCTCAGAGAAAAATGTTCCAATAAATATGTCTTCAGTCAAGCAGTGATTGTCAAGCCAACACATAAAACAAGGAAAAAGAAAAAACAGCACTTATAAATAAATTGTGTATTGCTATTTGTAATCGTGCTTCATAATGAACACTTGAGCTCAGAAAAAGAAACATTTTAAAAATAGGTGACAAAATTGGAGAGACCAGAAACACTGAGAGAGAAGCCGTGCTAGCTTTAGTGTTGAGGAAAATCACAGAACGTTATCAAAGAAAAAAAAACAAGCAAACCTATTTATTCCTTAACTCCAAGAGCATACAGACACTTCAGTTATACATGTAGTACTAACAATGTTTAATTGTAATGCTTATGACCACTGACCTCTCTCAGAAAAATTATTAACCTACTATACTTATAGCCATGGAGAATTTTAGAAGAGATAGAAAACAAGATGAGAGCTAAGGATAACTTTTACAGTAGGTTATATTTTCAGATGACACCGATCTATTTATGCTGTTCATTCAAGCACAAAACAGAGGGGTCTGGGCAGAAAAAAAAAAGAGAATTTAATACTTCCAGTGAAATTCTCACTGGCTTGATGTTAATGAAGGATTAGAAATTACTTCTATACCACTATTCAACTAATCATGTAGTTCTTCATTAATCACTGAAGTGCAGTGAGGTACCTAGTGAATCAGGCAGTGGTAAGGCTCTTCTACTGAGACTATTTCCTCTGTTCATTGGCTAAAAATTTAAGTATACTTTTTTTTAGGAAAGCAAAACAACCCTTCTTTACCTTCCAAAGAACAGGTGTAAAAAGAATCAAATACCCCAAACCAGAAATTCTCTAAGATGCTTCAATACATATAAAATACTGTGAATTAGAAGTTGACAGAAATTAGTATTTGACATTAAGAGATTCCTGGAAAATTTTGCAGTTTTACACATTATGTGACTGTGTATTATACAATATTCCAAAGTACCTGATGCTGGAAATGCATGTCAGAAGACTCTTGAATTATGAACCATGAAGCTAATTCAGTATTTAACTTGATGATTAAATCTGATTTATAGCTCAGTATAACCATTAAATTAGAGCAAGTGAAGGCTATTTACCTGCTTTGAGGACAGCTGACGGGGAAACAAATTTTGTCTGGGATGTAAATACTCCTCTGCAAAATACAATGCTGCAAAATGGCAGGCCATCTTTAACATTCACCTAATGGGAGAGGACACGAGGCCTTTTAAAAAACTTTTAAAAATACTTTGGGGATTGTAAACTGACTTATGCTGAGGAAAGATAGAGGGCTATGCAAATTCTGCTAATGTAAGCAACATACCTATATCTTTTCTTGCTACAAAGGGGTAATACGACTTTTTCAATACCTTTTTTAGAAGCAGATTAAGAGTGCAAGATCATCTTTTGTTAAGAAGACACATAATCTTATCAACACAACTGTATAGCACTGCCATTGAGGAATAATCAACAGGATATGAAGACAGACCATGCTGCACACTTTTCTGAGGAGATATTATCTATACATCCATTCATATTGTGGTTACCAATACATTAGTACTAGCAGTCCAACAGTTTTTACCTTGGAAATTTCCATTAAGACCCTTCCCATGTGCTGTTTCATGCGTTATCCAAAAATCAATAAAAGAGGCAGAAGATATTCCTAATCCTCTGTTTCTCTAAAATGATGTAACCAAGATGTGGTATCAGATTTTGAGATGGAAAGTCATGTGAGATAACTTTGAATATGCACACATACATATCAATGGCACTACTGTCTCTTTGTAAATTTTCATGGTAAGGATTCAAAGTAGTATCCCTTGCAAAGAACTGGCAGAGTTCTTCACTCTCTCTAGTTAAGTAAGGACTCAGAGCTGTACTCCTCAAAGACTGTAAATTTCTCTAGACACTTCAGGAAGTGCATAACATTTAGCAAAAGTGTGAAAGGAGCTCCAGGTGGCTGTATGGCATAAGTAAAATATTACAAAGTTCAGGAGAAAGCCACTGCTTCTGCTTGAATTGCAACCAAGTGGACCTTTCATAAGAAAAAGAGTTAGTGATTTTGATGGTGTTCTTTTACACACCAGATGTCTTTGAAAGGGACTTAGCAGTACCTTGGGTCTTTTAGTTTCTGATGAAAAAAAGACAGTTCTTGTAAGGTCATGTCCTCATTATAACATCTAATTTTTGGAGACTTGTTTCCAGAGAAGAAGTGTGAAGTTTAAGAAAGAATACAGAATACAGGCAAGTTAACTTCCTTCAGTACATGAAAGTCAGAATTCTCTTAGGTAAAAGCTTCAGATGGATCCTACCTCTTGTCCTTATGGAAAACAGTGCAAAGGAATTAAGCTTGAATCTCAGCTGTCCTTGTTGCAGAGGAGAGATCATAAAGACTGTTTTCAAAGATAAATGGAGAAGACAGCATTCAAAAGATCAAAAGGCTGTCACATAAGAAGATAAAGGACATGAATTGTTCATTTCTGACAATAGGCCAACTATTACTAGTCTAGGATGATTTGCAGGGATTTCTGATGTGAAAACTGAGGGATGGAAGATCCTGCAGAGTGAGAGTTGCAAAGCAACCTCCCTTGTGGAACCAAGAGGGTTACTGAACTTCAGTTAAAGCATTTAGATTCTTATATTTTAAATAAGTATTAAGCATGAATGGCTTTTAAAATATACAGTAGGGTTGTTGTCATAAAACACCTCTTATCTGTTAAGGGACTTGGTCATATGATCTCGAAAACCAGTTAGGATTCTATCTGTACTGAAGTGTGTATATTATGAGAAGAGTATGACACAGAGAGGAAAACTGTATGTCCAGAAATTGGACTGTATAGCTGGGAGGTACAGCATACAAAGCCTGTTTGTTGGAGAAACTAGACTTCCACAGGTGGTGCAATTTGGACTGGAAAGCTGAAAACCTGAAGAACACTTGAAAAACAGAATATAACTTTGGTTGCTATAAGAGGGAAGAAGGTAGTGTTCTCAAG
Source organism: Florisuga fusca (assembly GCA_038090715.1). Taxonomy (NCBI): domain Eukaryota; kingdom Metazoa; phylum Chordata; class Aves; order Apodiformes; family Trochilidae; genus Florisuga; species Florisuga fusca. Next base: position 19,390,794 of record JAAWXA010000001.1, read on the forward strand.
TGCACTTTTATACATTTTTTAAATTAAAGACAGAATTTGCAGCACTGATAGTGTCGGTGCTAGCAGACACTTGCCACTGACCCTTTGACAATCCCTATTGAAAAAAGGGATTCTGATTACTTTGTCTGGCAGAATTTATACCAGAAGAGCTATAGCCCATACAGATCCAATCTAAGGGGAAACAATTCTTCTTGGAAGGAACGTAACATAATCTTCAGGTAGAATGTTGCAGAACACAACCCTGTTGGATGTTGAATGGGTGTCTAACAGGACAAAAGAGATTTTTTACACATAATAGCATGTTCTGAGGAGACTTCTCAGGGCAACTGCTGCTACCACTGACCATGCTGTAGTGTCAAAGGCATTAATTGTACCCTGAAATGGAGACAATTTTACTTAAAAGCAGGAGAAAATCAAGTTGTGTCCCAAAAAAATGGTATGATGAGATATGAAAAGGTCTTATTTGGAATATTAACTTTTATTTCAGTAACTAGCAAATCCATTTACAATGTAGAATTGAAATGAACCAAACTGAAATGGAAAATGACATTGGAAAAACATAATTTTCTTTGTATCCCCTGAAAGAAACAGGCCAACTTACTTCTTCCTGTAGCAGCAGCTTACTGTAGACAACAAAGAAAGAAAATGCATATATTTTCTCCATGCTTGCTCTAGCTATTCTTTTAGATTCAGCCTCACAAGATATAACCCCTATACAAAATTTCCATGCAGGGTTGAGAAGAGCAATAGTATTTTTGCCTTCCAAGTATACTTCAAAGTATTACCTATGAAGCAAAAAAGAAGTGGTAGACAATATCCATTAACAAGTGAGATGATTTGAAGCAAAGCTATGGAAGGAACCATTTCTGTAGGGCTTGCAGTTTTCCTGTATTTGATACCTGAGTTCTACAGGTTTTCCAGCACTGACAGTCTGTTCTTCAAGATTTACAGGTAGAGAAGGGAAAAGGTATAGGGAGTGAGACCCTCAGTTCCCTTTCTACATCAGATGTAGTCAAACGATTTAGTGGCTGATGAAAACATCCTTATAAGCAACTAAGGAGTCTGAAAGATGATGGCAGGGTATTCAGCAGAACAGCACTGCTGAATTTTTAGACCATGCATACTGACATAAAAATGATAAATATGTCTGTATGCATGCTTGTGGGCAGTGGGGTTTTCTTTTGACATTTCATTTGGAGCAATTTTCTAGTCACAGAAGAACTACATGGTGTACTGCTCCTAAAGGGAGCTGGGTTTAATACCTGATGCTATGTTCCTTCTTTCCATGTGCCAGTAACTTATAATGGAGTATTTTGTGGCTTTTGAAGGGGTTTAGATGTTGACACAATGATGAAGTTGACACAAAATCCAAGACCAATGACAATAGTGTGACAAGGAATAAAATACATCCTTCCTTTAGCCTCAGTTTGACTTCTGAAGGCACTGACTACAACATGGAATATCAACTGATGAGTATGTTAGTAAGAATGAGGAATATATATTATTTGTTTTATACTCTTTCATTAATAATGGATGTTTGTTTTAATAAAAATTATATTTGTTTGCACTTTGTGAAAGCACAGTGAAGCTAAATGACTTCCTCAAGGTCACAAGAAACTTCTTCATAGGAAAAAAATATAACTAAGACAAAATTACTTTTAAGGAAAGTGGTAAACAACATGATAAAGAGCACTGCAGAGAATGTTATTAGTGGTAAAGAAACCTAATTTATTACCACTGAATTATGAATTCATATAATAAAGGGATTAAAAGAGGTAGCTTACTATTTGAAATTGTATCGAAGTCACATGTTTAAAGAGATGCTGGTAAATTAGAAGGTATAAATTCAGAGATGTTCTTTGATTAGAGAAGAGTTATGTAGAAAGTATTAGAAAAAATCAGAAAAAGAAATGCAGAAACCTTGCAACTGATACTACAAGATAGAGGACTTCTCTGATAAAAAACCTATGATATACAAATTGTGCCTACAGATGTCTGAAAACCAAATATTTTTTGTCTGGTGAATGTTAATATCTCCTGAAGGTAATTTTCCAATTATATCTGGATTATATTATTATATTATTATATTATTATATTATATCATTTACTAAGGAAATCAGTGGTAGAGTAACCTCTGAATTACTTCTCTTCATTCATAAGGACAGAGACCAATCCCTTCTTTCTTTTCTGAATTAATGCTCAGTTTAGATTTTGAACAGTTTGAAATGAAATTTTAGATGTAGATTCTTTAGAGTTCATATTCTACAAACCTTAGCAACAATGAATATGATTTAGATGTACTTAAAGTTCTGCATTTTTTTCTGCTTAGTAATGAACAGACATGGTGATTATATCCACAACACTATGGTCAAAACAAACGCAACCACAACACAGTTACTGTGTGGCTCACCTCTCCCTCCCTGCTCTTTATCCAGTAACACAGTGCAAAATCAAAGAAGATAATTCTGTATCTGAAAGCAGCAGCAATATCCATCTGAGTCAAAAGAAAGCTCCATTGGGCTGGTTGGCAGGTGGAGAAAGGCTGCATGTAGGTTGTCACCACAATGACTAAAATTTTATTCTGGCAGAAAAGAGTTGATAAATCTAAAGACATTTCATCTTATTTTTGTTCATGCTTGGAGTTACAGTTCTCTGCTAAATACATTTCAGTCTATTCCTTGATATAAAAATATAAATGCTTTAAAAAAAATTTAATAAAAAATTCTATTGATCATAGAATCAACTGGGTTGGAAAGGACCTCAGAGATCATCAAGTCCAACCCCTGATCCACTGCCACTGTGGTTACCAGCCCATGGCACTGAGTGCCACATCAGCCTCTTCTTAAAAACCTCCAGGGATGGAGAATCCACCACCTCCCTGGGCAGCCCATTCAAATGCCTGATCACCCACTCTGTAAAGAATTTTTTCCTAATATCTAACCTAAACCTCCCCTGGCAGAGCTTAAGCCCATGCCCTCTTGTCTTACTGGCAGCTGCCTGGGAGAAGAGCCCGACCCCCCCCTGGCTACACCCTCCTTTCAGGGAGTTGTAGAGAGTGATGAGGTCTCCCCTGAGCCTCCTCTTCTCCAGACTAAACAACCCCACAAGAGGCTAGAAGAAAAAGAATAAATTGTAGTATTTGGAAAAGTTTGAAAATAACTCATCAAATAAATAATTCCTAAAGGCAAACATGGCAAGATGTATCAGTTTTCAGTCATGAAATAATATTTTAATGGAGAGCATAAGACAATACCCAGTAACTATATAATATCAGGACAAATGAACAAATGTATAGAAAAATATAATTTCAGAGCTGAATTGGTGCAGATCTCAAATTATTTCTTCTAAAAATAAATTAGTGTCCCTTGTCACATTAAATACATCGATTATTTTATTGTTACTTTGAAGGTGCACACATTTCCTGAAAAGTAATTTCCTAAATCTGTATTATATACTGGAATAAATCACTGCTCCAGAACACTTGGTCCATCAGAAGCACAGAATTACCTTCCTCCTATTTCTATGGGGGTCAGTACATGTTGGTGCTTTGAGAGCAAAGTAATTAAATCCAAAAGAAAGAAATAGGTGAAGAAAGAAAAATAAGAATCAAAGAAGGTAGAGAAAACAAGAAGTTTTTTTTCTAAAGAGTATGGCAGGGAACCTTCTGAGATATAATACATTAGATTTGCCCAAAAGAAATGCCTGTGCACTTATATATTCTGAATGTTGATCCTTTTTCTCACCTCTGTACCTAAGCTGTACAACTATCAGACCAAAGTTCTGTGCAAAGTTGCTGCAGTTTGATTCATTTGCTGAATACAGTGATACCTGTAGATATAAATGTCAGAGAGAAACACTATTGGTTTTCAGTGGTTCAATTTTAACCTGCTTTGAACCCTATTGGACACTTCAGCATCTGCAGTGAGTACTAAAATTTTAATCATTATTTTATGAAACAGAGAAATTGCATTTTCAAACTACTCTACTATAAAAATAATGAGAATTTTCCATCTATGTGTTTGACAGTATTATCTGCCTATTCACAGTTTATTGAGAACACCGAGGAACTGTAATCTTGTCATCAAGGAAAGTTCACACATTTTAAGAGGTGATCATTGTATAAATTATGTGTCACAGTCATCAGTAAGTCACTGCTGTGAATTTTAATGGTAATTGAACACAGCTGTGCTGTCCCAAAGGATATAGATTTAATGTATAAGTCCTTGCACACGCTGAATACCATTAGCACATGAGGCCTGATTGCCAGGTGGAAGCGATGTTCCAGAGTGTTCCGAGATCAAATGAAACTGAACTTTCTGTCTGACCTAAAACTCATGAGGATACATTAAGCCCTACTATTCAGGACTGACATCTCCTGATGGGTTGCAGCAGTGTGGGGGACAGCTTGGGAAGCCGTAAGGATCCCTCTAGCCTATTTTAGATAACCAGCAGATATCTAGAGCACGTGCTGAAGAAGGATGTACACAATGTGTAACCCACTGAGAACTACAGTTTAAGTAACAGTGGTTGAAAGTACTACTGATAACATGTAGCTAACATTTCTAAACATTATTTCTTTGGATAATTCAGAAATGTCACTTGCCTTCCCAAGGAAATGGCAGCTTAACAGACAAAAGCCTGGTGGAACACTGGGAAATAAACGTCAGCAAACAAGAAGCTCCATTCAGAATGCAATAGTCCTGGGTTTTTTTATTACTATTGTTGTTTTTGTTGTTATCATAATAATAATAACCATCATCCATTATACTAATCTATTAGAATAGAAGTTAGGATTTTAAAACTTTTCAAAATCAAAGCTTGCTTGTGAATTTAAACTGTTGTATAAGGGTAAGCAGGCAGCAGTGGAGTTCCACTGGAGATCTGAGCTCGATACATCCCACATTGCTTGCAAAGCATTCAGTGTGCTCCTTTCCAGGGAAAAGCAAATGGCTTCATTTCAGAGGTATCTTGGCCAGTTTTATAATTCCATAAAAATAATGAAATATTTATAGATAGTAAACATGAGAAGCCAACCTAAGGGCTTTCATGAAGTTGAAGCAGCAAAAGTACCATAGATAGTGGAAAATACCCTTTTATAGCTTCTGGAAGTAGAAGTTCTATGAAGTTTCTGAGAGAATACTGTGGCTGAAGATTCCATAGCTGAAGAGAAGAGTATGGCAGGAATATGACTGGATAATCAACGTTTCAACAAGAGGAGTTGTAATATTCTACTTAATTTTATTTAAAACAGTATGTTCATAATTATAAAATGGTCTTCTCTAAATTAGATAAATGAAAATCTGCATTAAAGAGATAATGAAAATTCGCTCAAAATCCAATAAAGCAGATTTTATGTAATTTCATTATACAAAATGGTTTGGTTTTTTTCAAGACTAATTATGTCAGTTATGTAAACAGCTCAAAATGCTCTTAAGCTTTTCCTCTGTTGTATTTATTAATGTATATGCATACTTATTCTTTGAGCTGAGATTAATTTACATTAACACAGTCAACCCATAATGGTATGTAAATATACATATTGAAAGACTGTCTGGATATATACATTCCCAAGGATGCCATTAGCTTCATGAACAAGCACTGTAAAATACTGAAGACTTCTCAACAGTTATCAGATTAGTCTGACATAGCTAAAATGCAAAACCAGCTAGTTAACTTACTGCAAAGTTCAAACAAAAATCCCTCAAGTCCAGTCAGCCATGTGAGAAGGCACTTTTAACACACACCTTGTACTGTCCCACCTTGCTGTTTCCACTGCCTTCCATAGAACTGGGCTTTTAAGAGTTGCTTTTCACTTGTTCCCTTTTGCAGCCACAAATCAATATGCAGAAGCAAATGACAGACCAAATACAAATTAAGAATAAGGGGTCAAATTACACCAAAATCAAATGCAACAGATAAGCAACCAAAGAGGAGTTGCCTCACAGCACTACAGTGTGCCCGTGGGACACACCAGCGCCTGAAGCTGTGGCTCAGAGAGCCCACAAATGACACTGACCCACCTGCTGTAGGTCATTTTGCAGCAATTCTGTGAGGATTCAAATACAGTAGAATGCTCATCACCCTCATGTAAAATGCATTACAAAAGTTCCTCTACTTAAATTGCATACTACCACAAGCAGAAATAAGGTAGGTATCTGTTCCCACAGTTTGCCTCAAAAAAAAAAAAAAAAAAGCTAGAAATCCTACACTTAAGTTGCTTAACATTGTTCATGTTGTGAGATTACTAAATATTGGATCAGAAAATGGAAATACAGGGAAATGGTATTCCCAAAGACTGTGAGGAGCATTTTTCAGCCCCTCAAAATGTATTCAGATTTCAGATGATCAAGTTATTTGATTTAATATGGTGACACAATAAATCAGGACAAAGAAAGTCTAAGGAACCCCTTTTAAAATGTATGACAAAAAACAATCACTGATTTACCCTGATTTTAGAAATCTCCTAAAACTGAATCTTAAGAATATGTGGCAAGAAGTAAGATGATAAGAGGTATAATAGAGATATTCCTTCTATTGCCCCAAAATATGTACAAGGTGAACAAAGTTCATGGTTCAAGAAAGAGGACAAAGAAGACATTCTCCTACTTTGAGATCATGAAGGGTAGGTAATCTAACATTCATTAAAAAACCACCATTATCTCATGCAAACGAACTGAGAAAAATTATTCCAACTTTTGAGGAAGGAGTATGTATCCTAAAATAAGATTGTACAAAGGTCGTAATATTTTTTCCCTCTGTTGCTTTAGCGCCAAGTCCAGGGACTTCTGTCATTTGTTATAACAAATTGAAGCAGAGTAATAGGGGAAGGTGTATAACCCTGCGCCATAAAGAGGTAACACTGCTCCAAACTGACATCAAATTTGCTATTCCTTTTTACACAGTTTGAGAAACAAAGAAATAACTATTTCCACAAAACTAAAATTAATATTTCTCCTTTGCCATATTCCTACTGTAGTACAGTATTATTGTCTAATTATTATATGACATCTACCCTCTTTCATCTTTGAAACCATTCCTCCTCATCCTATCACTACTTTTACTTCTTTAAAAAAGTCCCTCCCCAGCTTCCCTGTAGGCCCCCTTCATGCTCTAAGGTCTCCCTGGAGCCTTCTCCAGTCTAAGCAGTAGCAACTCTCTCAACCTCTCCTCGTAGGAGTAGTGCTCCAGCCCTCTGATCATCTTTGTGGCCCTTTGAATTCACTGACTGGTGAGTAGTAGTGATCCTAGATCCTAGTGATCCTAGTAGTTCCTTCCATACTGTACCTCACTACTATATACAAGAGTATCATACTAGGAGAACTTTACTATTGAACATTACTGCTACCATCTATATTCTATTATTTTGATATATTTTTAATTGTGATGCAAAAATCCACATGTAATCTCTCTTTGAGAAATAGACACTGATCTTTCAGACAGGTTTAGAATCACTCATTCAGTTTTGCAGAAGGTAAAGTTTTTGCTTTTCTCATACAAGATTTCACTTTTTTCACAGAAAAGCCTTAACCATTTTGGTATTTAAAACCAACAGAACTTAATCGGATTACTGAGAGTTTGGAAGTGTTTTCACATTCCATACTTTATGTGCATTTTTAATAACCATTTGTTTTTACTGTTCTGTAATATGGAAATCCATATAATTGTTAATATTGCACAAATTCACAGCTAATCACATTATAGTACCAAAGGAACAATTACAGTATGTGAATGTGTATAAAGATTAATATACATATCCTAATAAATCTCAGCTGACCCATTAATGTATAATGGGCCCAAAGGAGGCCTCATATTCTTAGTATAAAAATGGCACATTTCTTTCCCCCTCCACTCCTTTCCTCATTTTGTTTTATATATACAAACTGCCATAAAAAGGAAAATTAAGCCATACAAAAACATTCTCAAATATCAAGTGGCTAATCAAAAGCACAAACCACTTTCTTTTCATATTAGACAATAGGAGTCACACTAATATTTGACATGCATGTATAATGAGATTTTTTTTTTACTCTTCCTTTTGAGAATAAGGCTTCTGAAGTTGTGGACAGACATCCATACTATGTATTCTACAATGAGTAGCCATTACAGGTTGGTTAAGTCAGGAACTTCTAGTTTTAATTGCACATTAAACCAGATTTTTCTTGGTTTAGGACACACCTTCAGCTACTTCAGCTAAATCTCTTGTGCTTTAAAAAAAAAAAGGGGGGGAAAATAAAAAAAGAGGGGGAAGAGAGAAAAATGATCCTCTTTGCTATGTAAGATATGCTTTACAATATTGCTACATAGTGACAACTGCCTGTCCTCCTGTCACATACTGTCCCTCATACTTTGCTCCAGAAAAGCAATTTTCTGCCTCAAAAGCACTCTATTTTTAAAAAAGTTTGTCTCTGGGCAATTTTCAAGTTTACTAGAGCTGCACAACTGTATACAGATGAGAAAGACCCAAAATAGGGCAATTTATTTGATTCCTTCTTTTCAAAACATTTAGCTGAGATTGCATATCCAACAGAGAAACCCCAACAAAATATTCAGAGATGACCTGCAGTGACACATATCTTTTTTCCTTTTTTTTTTTCTTCACAAAAATTTGCATTAAACATCTCCACACTCCTCAAATACTCTACATTTGACTTTTGTTTAATATGACCTTTAACACAAATCTTTCCCAAGGTATTAACAGCTAATTTCTTTTTTAAAGGAGATCATGAGAACTTACAAAGATTTTTTTTTTTAAAAAAAAAAGGGCTTTGGGGTTTTTTTTGTTTTGTTTTTAAACATCTGCACTCATTTGAAACCAGTTTCTTTCTTGTTACAGAGTAAACTACCAGCTGTATGAGAAAATACATCCTTCCAGGGTTCAGCACCTATCTATAGCATTTTTAAATGCCCGAAGCTAGTTTCACCTCAGTATTCTCCCGGTACAGTTCTGCCCTAACACAGTAAGGGCAGTTCAAAATAGAGCAAAGGCCTTGCCTTTAAAACCATTCACATCTTAAAAATTCCTTTACCTGCATGAAAGTCTTCAAGGAACTCGGGTAACTTCAGGATTTGGACCTCAGTTGGCTACGAATGTAACATTCACTAATGCATAGTATGAGTTAAAAAAACACCTTGATAATGTTTCTCAAACTTTTCAAGCAGCTAGTTGAATTTTACAAGCTGAAAATTAATAAATGGCAGGCTCCTCCATGTCTGAAATAGTGATTATATTAGTTATATATACACTTTTGAAAAATTTAAACCAGACCAATAGCTCATTTACTCCTACAGACTTACATTTCTCCATTTTATTTTTCTATTGCTGTTTTTCAACTGAAGGCTTAGTACATTTAGTTTCAGAATTTCATGCTGGCACAGAAATTGTGTTAAAAATCACCATTAATACTGGCCAGAAAAAAACAAGGCATAAAGGATGTCTTTATATATGGTCCTAACTAGCAGATCAGACCCTACCAGCTGAAGCACGAGTTTTCTTTGCTTATTTGATGAATCCCTTTGGTAGGAACGCTGTTTGTATTTTTCTATGCCTGGCATGTGAGTATATTTAAAAATGACCTGAGAGGAAAACATCATTTTTCTATCTTTTTTGTAGGCACAAAAAGATATTATCCCCCTGTACAGAAGTATATCCACTTAATTAGCATAATTCACTCAATTAACCTTTGTGCCAGAAACACTACCACATTGCCATGCCAGCACCTTTAGGGTCATGCACTCAGACCTGAGAAAATAGGATTTGGCTCCTGTTGTGTCTGTCTCAATTCTCTACTGGCCCCCAAAGCCTGCACGTGTGCACACAAACGAGACTGTAGAGGAGGTAAGAGAAACGTAGCACCAGTAGGATGAAGAATTTGACTTGAAGGCAAATCAGATTTCCAGATATGTTTGAAACTAATGCATTAGATTACCAGAGGAGCTATTTGTTGGCATATACACACAAGGGAAGAAGATCTTTATGATCAAGCTCATTGTGTCTGCAAGTGCAAATGTTGTCTTAGCATCCTACAGTCAATTTCTAAGCTGTGGTAAGGAACAGTGTAATAGACACAGATATGATAAAACTGCACACCATGAAAACTTTGAAAGCGGCTGAAGTAGGACACTAAAATAATAAAATGATTTTGAACTATCTTAATATCTAATGTCTGATTTAGACTGCTTTAATATTTAACTGTGCAAGAAACTAATGAATGTACATCTCTGTGCATCTTGCTGTCTGGCAAACCTTCAGCTGTGTTTCTGGTTGTTGTCAGTCTGTCACAGCTCACTGATGATTCAAAAAGGTAAGTGCACACTGATGCTCTATTCATTTCAGTTAGTAGTGATGCAATGGCTATGCCAATCAGAAGTTACCAGGAATAAAAAAAAATTGTAATTAAATACATTTCCTTGGCCTTAAATTCCTCCTTTGTATCTGGTTAGTTGCATCCTATTTGTTTGTATATTTGCCCTGTTTTGGCATGGCTTGCTTGCATCCATTTGGAATCAGGATAACATCATTCTAGCCAAGGAGTCCCAGGAGTTACCTGAGAGCAAATATGACAATTGCCTGTGACTTTCAATAAAATCTATGCTAAGTTTCTTTCTCAGAATGCCTTCTAATCATATTTTTGCAAAGTAATCAGAAAAGCAAAGACAGAAAAGTGTACACCCAACCCAGATGAAGTACTGAAGAAGACATGCCATTTTTTAATTCCCACTAGATTAATTTCAAATAAAATATAATGTAGGATATATAAGATGCCTTATTTCTTTCCCTAAAAGTTAATATTAAACTAAAAAAAAAAAATAAAAAAGTTTAAAAAATTTCTTCCAAAGTCTTGTGTCTCTAACATATAAAACCAAATAAAATATGAATTCTATTTCATGTGAACTTTACATCTTTTTCACAGGATATCAAGCTCTTAAACTGAAAGGTGTTTTACCCATGGCTATTCAGTAAAAAAATGTAGGAGCAGTCCTTAAAACTGAGACTGGCCCCTCACTTTCTTTTCTGTAGGGGCTACACTAACCATGAGGATACAGTTTTTCTTCTTCTAATCCTTCTGGTTGCTTTCACTTTCTAAAGTTTCTAAGTATTAGGAATGAACATGTAAGACCTCTGTAAGAATTATGTCTAGACTGTGTGCCTAGATGGAGCTCATTGAGAAGCTTGCTTTCCTCACAACAGTCATTACAGAAAGCCTATACCTGCAGCCAGAGACACAGGCTGAGCTAGAAACCACAGAGTCAGATTCATAGAAAGTTGGAAAGGTTGGAAATGACCTTGAACATCACCCAGTTCCAACTGCCATGGGCAGGGACATCTTCCACTAGACCGGGCTGCTGAAAGCTCAAAGCCCCATCCAACCTGGCCTTGAATACTTCCTGAGAGGGGGCATAGACAACTTCCCCGAGCAAAGCTTTCAGGTGTCTCACTACCTCCTGTACCACACTAAAGAATTTCTTCCTTATTTCTAATCTCCACCTAGCCTCTTTAAGCCAACACTGTTCCCCCTTGTCCCACCAGTACATGTCCTTGTAAAGAGTCCCTCTCCAGCATCCATGTAGTTCCCCTTCATGAACTGCAAGGTTGCTCTAAGCCTCCTCTTCTCCAGGGTGAACAACCCCAACTCTCAGCCTGTCTCTTAGGAGAGGTGGTCCAGCCCTCTTTAAAACCCTTCCATGGATTTGCTCCAAACAAGGGCCAGAAATCTATGAATGGTCAGTGAGCTGCAGCTTAAGCTTATCTATAAGTATGGACACCCTTAGCCTTGTGAACATTCTCAGTTACTCTACTACTAGGTAGCTGTAACTCCTGTTCTAAAATCCCTCTTTGTAACTCAAGAACACAAGATTTGTGGCACATCTCTTTCACTCCCACACACTTTCTACTGATCAGTAGATGTGACTCCTCATCTTATGCCAAAACACACAACTTATTCACAGCACATAATACAGAGCTAAGTGATGTGGCTCTCTGTGGTGGTCATACTGAAGTCCCTTATAAAAGTCACTATGCAAAATCATGCAGAGTTTGAAAATTCCAAACTTTTAAAAGTTAAAAATGAATGTAATGTAAATCAAAATCAAACTTAGATTTGTTACATACGGAAAAGTAGAAATAGAAAGCAAAGGAAGAGAAACAGAAAAATATAAACCAAGATTAAATTCTGAAATATCTATTCCTCCTTTTTTTTTTTTTTTTGCAATAAGATATCCAAATAATAATATTATACTATATTTCTCCTTTGCTGCATAAGTCTAGCCAAATAACAAGAATATGTACATCATAGCTTTGACTTGATTGTTTGAATAGCAGAGGAGACAGCTACTTAGCTGCCTGAAAATAGTACCATATAAATAGCTAGTGCATCCTAAATGCTGTAATTCAAAAAGCTTTTGGCATCTCTTCAGAGCTTCTCATTTACTTCCTTTATACATAATTTTTCCACACTTAAGCTTAGTTTTCCCCATATTTTAATAGACAAAGAAGTATGACCGTTCATATTTTAAAGTTCTTTTTTCACTCAAAAAATCATATTATCAAAATTATAATATTGCCTTTTGAAAAGGAATAATGTACCTTCATAAATTCCATGTCCGCATATAATGTTTTCCCATTTTTGTTTGCAAGGTGCTAAAATTAATTTTAATTACACAATTATCTGATAAATGGCAGAATTTCTGTGACCTATATGAATAATTTAATTACTCAGATTTATCTGTGAATGTCTGAGCACTGAATGTTTTATGTAAACAATCACTGCCTGGTATTCTCTATTCTTATTGGTTAATTAGAATTAGAATGTTTTAGCTAAATAATCACTGTCAATTCTCAAGCTAATATGAGTAATTCACTGTATATTTTCTACAATTTAAAACTTTGTGCAGAGGAGAATTATTTTTTTTATATGATATTTGAACAAACAGAAGTTCAAATAAGGAATTAAGAGTCATAAGTATGGTTCATGAAAATTTGCATTTTAATTAAGTCTGTGGATTTGTTTTAAATGGAGCTGTCCCTTGCCCTCAATGACAGCATGGAGATGCTTGTTACTTCTTGGTTCTTTTAATGCCAGCACATATTGCAGAATTTTAACTTATAACTAAGATTTTACTTAGCTAAGATTTAACTAACATTTCATTAAGGTTAAAATCCCAGCCTGTATGTGTGTCCTGGCTCTCTCCACTGAATAATTTTTCAGCACAGTGATTGTCAAATGTTAACCAAATCAGAAAAAAATCAAGTCTTACAGATAATTAAGACACTACAAGTTTCAGGAAAGGAGATCCAAACGAATATCCCCAGGGATAGGAATGTGGGTGGAATTCAGGCATTCTGAAAGGAGCTGGATGGGCTACTCAGCATGGAGCTGCAGACTAAACACTCTTTTGTTTCTCAGTTAGAGAGGGTAATAGGAGACAAGAAGAGGGAAACTCAGGTTGCAGCTGCAATCGGTGATCTTATAGCTGGCTTGATTAGTTCGAGCTCCTGAAGCACTGTGCTTCTGCTAGTTTGCAGTTTTTGTGACTTTTAAAAGAAAAAAAACAGGGTGTTATGATTCCAGTCTGATTCCTGAGAGTTTGGCAGAAAGAAAATTATGTAAAAATGAATAACAAATTTACAGATAAAAAGAGAAATGTATGTATATTTTTATAGGAAAGTAATTTACTTAGGGGAGAGCAACACTGTTTAAGACTAATGATAGTTTATACTGCTGGAAGTTAATGCAATGTGCACAATCAGTCGATATTTGAACCAAGATGCAAGGAAGTGTCCTCATTAAGCCTTCATATGTAGTTCAGAGATACAGGCTTCAAAGGGGTAAACTTGCCTTTAAAGCTTTCTGTGTTAGAGCTTTCACTGGATTTTTTACCAAACTGATGAAAAATAGTTGAAAAAAAAAAAAAAAAAAAAAAAAAAAAAGCACAATAAAATAATCAGAGGTGGACTAATCCCACTCTGACACAAGTTAAAACCAAGAATATGTTCAATCCTATCTTCATCAAAGAGAGAGAAGATTTATACATATATAGGTAATATCTAATACAGTTATCAATTTACTCCTCTCAATTATCTTTAATTAAGTCCTCTTACTCTTTGTAAAACGTTGAACTTCAACAAAATACCAAAAATGTACAAAATGCAATGGAATCAATGTATTACTGAATCTAGAACCATCTGGCAGATGACACTGGAGTACCTGGTTGTATCAAAGAGAAATCAAAACAGGGAAACATAAAATTATTGTCATGTTTTTGTCACAGTAAAAATGCCACCATTTTTGTAGCTATTAGAAATAAACTGAGAAATGGCAACAATTATATTTGATTCTCTCTGGTTATATCCTAACATCTGCAAAGGGTTGTGTTCTCAGAGTGAGGGCAGACCAGTTGCTGTGGGCCCAATAGCACTTACAATCATCCAGTTACCTATTATACCAGTTGCTTGTGCAAGATTTCAAAAACTGTTATTGAAACTTAAAATAATGAGTTCTGATCTGTATGCCTAAACTTGCCTGGTAAACAAGAAATTCTGAGTCTTTAACAGTTGGACTGTCTATAGTTCTATCCTATCCGTTTTAAATGAAAGCAGCTATATGTGCAAAATATCATAATATATCAAACTGCAAGTTATTTCATGTAGCTACTGTAAAACTATGCAACCTCCTCTAAAGATATAAAAATGAGTTGACAGACAAATTTAGAATGAAAACAGAGTTAAAGAAGGGCTTTTGAAACTCTACCCTAATGTTTTAAATGGTGTGCAAATTCACTGTCATACATCATTGAACTGACTATTTTTGTATGTTGTTAAAACTAGCACAAAGTTAGTAGATGAAAAGCTGGAGAAAATGCATTCATCCAATACATTAAGCTAGTCCTTAAAAAAAAATGTTATTTTTTATATTTTTGATCGCAGACCAGGATGAGGACTTCAGCCAGTTCTGAAATATTCACACAAATACTCAAACCCAAGCCGAATACTGATTTACTTGAAAAACAAAAGGCTAACCCCAAAATTAGTAAGACTCCATCACACAGTTCATATAGGAAGAAAGAACATCTGTAGATCATAGCCTCTTTTGCAATGCTGAAACAAAAAGAAATGTTTGCACTGTTGACCAGTAGACAGGGGAATCAGTGACAATCCTAGCACACAGATGAGGAAATTCTAAATAGCACCACTACTCATTTGTTGCACAAAAGACACATATACAAGACATACCAGCTTTTTCTTATGCTGGAAGTGTTCCTTTGATGAATAGACATTAGTTTGTTAGCCTAGTGCCATGATAACACTGCTATTAATATTTCTTTTGAAGCTCCTCTGGTCCTTTCAACTGACATACTTCAAGAACATATATAGTTAAGAAAAATTAAAAAAAAAATAAAATCAAACATTACTTATCATATAGTCATAAATGATACATCACAGTTGTCTGACTGTAGTCCGAATAGGAGATAATTGCAGTAATGTGGTTAATACTGAATGACAGACAGCTAAGTGGCTCTTTATGGCAATACCTTTACATTAAATACATGTATTCCTTCCCAGCCTTAGATCCTGTACATACTTACAGCTTCCAAATTGTTCCAAGACAGGTTAAATATTTTTTATATCTGACTATGTACTTTGTGGTGTTCTGTGTTATGGTACTGTAAATATTCCTGATCCATGGATAGCTATTTCACTCTCCACACATCTGTTTTCAACATTGTGTTGGAAGACAGAAATTTCTTCAGGCATACTGGATGTCTCAAGCAGGAGAAATCAGCTGAGATAGCCTCAAATGAAACAAAAACTTTTTCAGTACTGAACTATATAGTTTAGGCAGTAGTTATGGAACTACTACAGTTACTACATCATCCCTGGACTGCCTTGTGGATATCAGAATTTCTGCAATGATGTGATTTCACCCTAGGCATCCTTCCCAAAGTAGACGGGTCCCAGAATGCAGCCTCTAGCTACCTTCCTAAATTTCTACACTTGGGAAAGTTTCAGATTGCCATATTTGAGATGTTATGATAAATTTATATCATTCCAGACCATTTAGCCAATGGAAAGTAACAGAAAGAGGGGAGAGATTCCTTGCTGTCAGGAAGTATTTCTGTCTCCAAAATAGTATTTTGGAAGGTTCTTTCATATAGTTTGAATAGGTAGCACATGATAACGGTCTATAACTGCTTGTAAGCCTAGAGAAATAAGTGTTTTTAAACACCTCAAATTATTATTAGAAAAGAAAAAACCCTCAAACACCTTCATCTGGGGGGGTGGGGAGTGTGATACTGTGAAAAAAAAAGGAAACTCCTCAAGTCAGCACAGCTTTTTGAAACAAGTTTCTTTGCAGCAAGGAACTGGTTTCCCCATGTGGTCACTCACCAATATTTATAAGGGAAGGTCACTTTGAATGCCACCAGCAGATGAAAAAACAGGAGGGAGAGAGGGTTTTTCTTTCTTCACTGAGCTGGCTGATTCTGCCAAAGTGATAGTCAGCATTGACATTACACTAGGGAAAGGTTGTAGTAGTCTCACAGTCTCAGCTCTGCTGCAGAAACAAAACAAAAACAGAAAGAATAACATATGTGTATACTTTTCAAATGAAAGTAATGCCAAAACATTAAATCTCTGATCTCTGGAATATAAATAAAACTTTAATCTTGGCTTTGAAACAGTTATCTCAAATCTACTTTAAAAATAAGATTGAAAAAGACCCAAGAAACTGAATATCCTTCTGTAAAATTAATCAATCACTTTCAGGGTTTAGTGGAAGGAAATGGCCATAAACATCTTATGTACTCAGCTGGTGGTAGAAGACAGATAGAATTGACAATTCTGTTAAAAATAAGGAAAAGCTGAGATTTGAACTGCAGATAGTATGCAGAACACATTGCAGGGATTGACAGGAAATTTTACAGGTGAACACGGCCCACGAAAACCTGAAGGGAAAGGCGAAAGATTAATGAGGGATTCCTATTTATTTATTTCTTTATTTCATTTTTCTAACATCTATGCTAATTATTACCTACACACCTGATCCGTCCCTCACAAAAACAAAAACAAAAACTCTGATGAATAAATAAACAGCTCTAGAAATCTTCAATAGGGTCCTTTACCTTGCAGGGAATATTATCATTGGCTTTTGATACAATTTCTGCTGCAGGGAAAGACTTTCAAAGCTCAGAATGCTGAAGTATTGCCAGGCCCTCAAAGACCCCCTGCTGCGCGCGTCAAACTAAGAAATCTCTCTGAACTTGTCGAATTAAAAGTCATCTCTCTCTCCCCGCAACCCCTGCGTGAGCTGGGAAGCTCTGTCCTCATTTTTTTAGGCCTTCCATGATAAACAAATGGAGCCTGAAGCATCTTTATTCTTTTCAGGCACATAATTAAAATTCTTTAAAAAATGTAATTGAAGCCAATGAATTTCAAAAAGAGGTTCTAGTTAACAAGGAGACTAGAACAGTTTCAGTGGGCCGTATTGCTTCACCATTCAATTTTCTTTCAAAGGTAAAAGCAAACGAGCTTTTTAAGATCATGGGTATCTTTTTTAATTTATTTTGTTTGTACATCAAGAGGTTGCTCCAAACTTAAACATCTCAGCAGGATTTATGCTTTCTGGAATGTTGTAAGACTTAATTACTGAAAAAGCAAAAAGAAGCATGCTATTAAAATATGAACAAAGCAGAAAGTATTCTTGGTGTCTCAAAATCATTATTTATATACCCCTAAAAAATTAAAGAATATATTTATTGAGGAATCTGTGTTTTCTTGGCAATGCATTTATATTTCTTCAACCACTGAAAATACTCACAACCTTGAAAAAAAATTTTAATCTCTTAATATATAGCATGGTTAATTTTCTGTGATCTCTTTTGCTTTAAATCATTGTAATAATTACTTCTTATAGACATTCTTGATGTTGCCGAGAAAATAGCAAGTGCTGAGGGAATTAATAATTTCAAATTAACGCAGAAGTGATAAAAACTATCTATTTGGATTTCAATAGGAGCTATTATTAAAAAAAAATAAACAAAAGGCAGTAGAAGACAAGATGGTGTTTTCAAAAAGTCATCTCTGAGGTGACTCTTCCTTAGAGAGCTCAAAATCTAAACCAAATATTTTTAGTATCTCTTTCAGGGTGATTTTTAGTATTCCTCTCTATTGAATCAAAAAGCTTCAGTTTTCACTTATTTTTTTCCGTGCTGTATTTTTAACTGGTAGTTCTGGCTATAAATGACCACACAAAATGTATTTTTTTACTATTTTTCTCCAGAGACACTGGAGATTGAGATGTTTTAAGAAGTTATTTACAGTTCTTGTAGCATTAAAAAATGAAAAGGTGTAGAATGGTAGCACTGCTTCTACAACTTTTGGGTCACACTCTGCTTCTGATAGTTATGATGCCTCTGGGAGTCCTGAGACAAGACAGCTAACACAACTGCTCCTCATCCTTGCAGGCAGAAGCACAGTATGTGTTCTGCATGGGTCAACAATTCTTCTGACTGGTAGAGAAGCAGAAAGAGCATCCAGTTAGGTCCACTACAAGAGGGCAGTGCCAAAGTAGATCTAGCAGAAGCAAATTAAAACTCTGACTACTCTATCCCCTAGTAGGTCTGTAAGCCAGATGTTGCTTCTTTCCTAGGTTCCATTCCAGAAGTCTTGCTCAACAGCCAACACAGAGAACAGTGTCGTCTCTGTTTTCTGCAATTCTTTCTCATTGCTTCAGCATCCTTTAAATGCTGAGATTCCCACATGCCTTCATCCCAGAACATGCAGCATAAAGCTTCACTTTTGTATTGTGCAAGTAAAACTTCCATAGACTGCACAGACTGCACCCATTACGCTCTAACCTGAACAAAATTCATAAAAAACAATTATAATTTCATAGATCCAGGAAGACACCATATAGGCACAATAGCAGCAGAGACCAAAGGCATATGGTATACCATATGTTTTTACCTGTGTGTTGTTTATGAGGTTGCAGTATACCATTACAAACCAAAAAAAGAATTAACCCATCTGTTCTATGCCTTCTGTATCACTGTAACCTTCTTGGGAAAAAGTGAACTCTTTTTACCCTTCCTCTCTGACATATTAGTGTGATTTCTGAAAACATATTTAATTGTGTACAGTATCTTAATGTGCCATGAAATCAACAAAAATCATGGACATAATCAATAAGAAAAAATGAATGAAGAAAAACCATCAATCAGAAAAACAATTTTAGGCAAATTAGTATTTTCAAAATTCATTTCTGCTAGGAAACTTGATTAATGAAAGCACTCTGATTATAAAAAGAAATTCACCTCTCACTGTAACTTTTCTGTAGAATGTGAAGGACACTGGACAAAAAAAAAATGTTACAAAGATTGTATCTGCTATATTAAGGAAAAAAAAAGAACAAAACAAAACAGTGTGGCCCAGCATGAGTATTTAATGTCTGTTAGCAGAATAAGTAAAGGTTTCTTTAAGTTCACTGAGCACTCTCTGTAAAGTTTAGGGAAGATCAGTAGCTTAGAAAAAAAAGGCTACTGAAATATGAGTCACAGCTATGAACAAAAGTGATCAAAGTCTACTTGGCTGCCAGTGTGTGTTCAGTTTATGCCACTGCAGTACACATATTACTCGACTGAAAGGTGTGTGAATGTAAGGTACCCAGGTCTCTGTCTACTGTCACTGGGCCTGAAATTCTCATTTGTTACACCTGACATCCTTTATTGATTTCTTTTTCCTAAGAAGCAACAGCTGAAGTAATTTTTGTAGCATTTGTGAACACATTTACAGCAGAACAAACTCATTATTCTCTTCTCTCCTCCAAGCTAAAATAATTATTTTAAGAGCTGTGATAAAGTCAAAATTATCTAAAGTTTGTTTCCACTCGTCTGCTGTAAACTATGACAGTGATATGCATCCATATTGTACTTTCTTACGTATCTTTAGGAAACCTCTTTTAGTGGAGAAAAAAGAATCACTTTTTATGTTATCGTCACATAAGAGTTTAGTGCAAATAATTTATTCCTTCAAAAGACACTTGCTGCTTATAAACCTAGATCCTGTATGCCCTAATACTAATATGTAACTTGGGTAGAAAATTAGGATACCTGAGAAAAACTCTCCAACATAGAGTTTTGATCCAGTAGTTCAACATTCTATAGACAAGAGTGTTGGCAGATGTTGCCCTGATAATTTGGTAAGAGGTGCTGCTATTTCAGAGGATGGCAGAAAAGGGAGTAACTGAATGTAAACCCAAATTATTAGTTCAAGGAGACATATGAGAGCAGGGCACAATATTTTGACTGCTCTGCCTCTTTTCCAAAACAGCTTAATTTCCATTTCCTGAGATACAGTTTTTCATACACACCAGAAATTATTTTTTTTAGAGACTGAAATGCTCCTCTATCATTCCTGTGTCTTGATTATTTAAATTAATACAGTTTCATAGCCTTTTCACTCTACTGATCTAGCATATATTCTGTATTAACCACAAAGCATAGCTAAGTATGATAGATTTTAAGCAGAGATTAGACTAGAACCATGGGTGGACACAGAGAAGAAATCCTGACTGATGTTTGCCTTCAAATATGAGCTGCATGGATCCAATAAAAAAATTTAAAAATATATGCTTCACCTTATAAACAGGTTCAGTACAGATTTTACTGTTCCAAATGAGGTGGTAATCACAAAATAGAAAAAAAAAATAAATTCAATAAATATTTCACCTTGGTTTTTTTGCTTTCCCATGGATGTAGGCTATATGACCCCAAAATAATAATTAGAAATTATCTGTACTCAAGAATTTCACTTGCCATATGTTTTTGATGACATGTTAGCAGATGGTAATGAGAAAACTAGATAATCAATAAAAGAGACCCTGGTTAATTACTGTGTGCTTAATCCAGCTATTAGGTCTAAGGTCATTGACACTAGTTTAGAGCAGGAAAAGAAATAGTCACTTTTTTTTTTCTGGCAATTCTGTCTGTATATAAAATTACAATATTGAAAATAGTATGAAGTAATATTTTCTGATTATTTTTTAGAGGATACATTTAGCAAGGATACCATCACAGCAAAAGTTTAAGTATTAAGTGCAGGATATCCAATATCTTTTTTGCCATGAAAGCAAAGAAAGGAATGGATAACATTTGCCAGAATAACATAATCATGATTCAACACAATTTATTCCCGCAATATCTTGATGCATTTGCTTCTTACTTTCTGGTTTCTTGTGTATATGTGGTTTTTTCTTGTTTGTTTGTTTGGTGTTTTTGTTTGGGGTGGGGTTTTTGGTTTTTTGGTTTTTTTAATGAATACCCTTTCCCTATGACTTGTGTAGGAGCTCTGTGGCCCCTGATTTCTCCTGTTCCTAAATTTCTTTGCTCTACATTTTGCTAAAATCCACATATTCTACATTATTTCTGCATTCTGCATTCTGTGCTGTTTCTGAAATCTAACAGCTGTCAGACCCTTAAGGAGCACTGACAACAACTAACACTTCTGTTCATGCAAAAGCACTCTGTATCACTTCAGTGATGTGAATGGTACTCTTTGGATAGGAAAGCAGAGTAGCCTGACAACTCTGCTTCATTTGTCAGGAAGACGTGAAGAAAATCTGCTTCGCTAACAAATAATTCTTAGCTCTTAATAATGTTTGATGGTAGAATTATTTCTTACATTTAAAATGTTGCCAATTTGGTGAGACAGAAAACCTGCAGAAAGGGAGAAGAAAACCAAAGAGCACAGAGCAGCTGTACTGGACCTAAGAGACTGAGAAGGGGGTGAAATGGACCCGCTCCATTTTACCTGCAGAATTTTCAAGAGTAGAAGGCCCAATTAACTGAAGCAGGCACCTACAGGGAAACTGAAATTTACCCTTTTGATAGAAATGTTTTTTAAATGGTAAAAATAAATTGCAAAAGATTCTCACAGTCTCTACATTGCTATTCATTCCCATATTCACAATATGTCAAAATGGGAACAAATCTTATAGAGAAAGAATATACAGACATATTAACAACCAGTGCTGTTCTTAAAGTTCATGATTGTGCTATTTTTTCCCCTGGCTATATTCTGCTATTCTTGCAGTCAATTTGGTAGTTCCTTGAAACAATTTGCACTGGCAGTTTTCCCTTTATACAGTTCAGAGCAAGCCACTGTTAGCACAGAGTGTATCTGTCAAATTCAGTGCTGAAGAACAAAACAGGAAACAAACGTAGTAATGACAAGCAAACACTTTGTACTGGGAAAGAACTTCATGGTGTTGATTATTGCATACACAGTTAGAATTCTTTGCTATGTGTTCATGTAAATATGACAATAAAGAGGTTGAATGTTGAAAAATCTTTGCTGAAAGAATTAAGTCTGGAGGAAATGCAGAGAAAACAAAATGCCTTTTAAGACGACCATGTTATATTGCAATGCTTAGATTTGTATTCTAAGATAAATTAGTGTAAATAATTTATGTATGTTGTAAATTTAAGTGTGTAATATTTCATATTTGCATTCAGAATTATCTGAAATTCTTATTTTCAGTTAACAAATAATAATGAATAAAATTAATAAATAAAAATGGATATCTAATACCGTGCTTTTAGTGATGTCATTTTTAGAAAGTGGGTCACTGTAATTTTTACTTTTACAGAAGAATTTCCTAAACCCTATCTCAGTTCTTAAGCCCATTATTTACACATACTACCTGCCATAGCTACACTGTAATTATTCTAATTCCTTGAAATCCAAGGGTCATGAATATAAGCAAATGCTGTATTCTTAGAAATTTCTGCATAAAAACACATTAACCTTGGAGAATCAAGGGAGGAAAAAATTCATATGACGTAATCTTCAAGTTGCTGTATTGTACATCAATGGCAGTAATCAACTTTTTTTTTAAGGATGGGAACTTCAATATATTAAATCTTAATAATGCATCTACTAAATGCAGGAGATATATTGATAATATTATCTCTTGTACAGTTAAATCCTTAAAATTTGTTTCTTTCACCTCTCAGGATATTTCTTTTAAACTCAAACCAACAGCTCGAAAAAGGTGTGGAAGAAAGTTCAAGCCTAAGACATCAAAATAAATGCATATAATTGGCAATCAATAGCAAAATTGGGAATAATAATAACATTGGAACAGACTGCCCAGAGTGGTCATGGAATCTCCTTCTCTGGAGATATTCATAACCTGCTGGAGTGATCCTGTGCAACCTGCTGCAGGTAAACCTGCTCTGGCAGGGAGGTTGGTGTAGACAGGTGTTTCCACAGGTCCCTTCCTACCCTTACCAATCTATTATTCTTTGAAACCCAAAGGAAACATTCTAACAATCAAAACTGAGTTGTTCTGGAATGTTAATTCATCCTCAGTTCTGGAAACAAATTCTAACCAGTGAGATCCATTGATATAATATCATTTCTGGGGCAGCAGAAGCTAATGATGTTGTGAGCTTGTACAGAACTATGCTGCTTAGAATTTTTATGAAACAAAACCACAGCAGAAAGAACATATTAAAGACACTGTAAAAGGACTCAATTTCAAAGGCAACAGACATACATTTTTAGGCAAGTTTACTATTTACACTCTATGGGCTTGATGGGTGCTTTACACCAAGGGTTAAATGCCTCCAAGAGGCTGATTTAGATGAGGATATCAATTGCTCTTCTTCTGAGTGTTACACTCTGCTCTTTACAGCTAACTCTGTAAATCTTTTTATGTGTTCTCTTCACTCAGCTGTAACACTGCCAAAGTCACTACATCTTCCACATTGACAGCACTCAGTGCAACCAGGAATGTGCACTATCATAGAAAGAAATTGTATTTGAAGTCTTTGCTATATTTATTTAAAATTAATTCAATACAGGTAAAGTTTCCACCTTCCAACTTCACGTTCCACTTTCACGTAATAGTGTTATCAAATATTAGAGGGCTTATACTATGTAGCAGAAAACACAGAGCAGCTCTACAGAATATTAAGAAGCTGATTTGACACAAAATGTAGCTATGGAACCAAAATCACAAATATTTCTTCACTTTACAAGATTATATAGTAAATTCATGGGGAAAAGAAATAACATCATACAATAATTGATGTTTGGCTTAGAAACACAGAAAAGGACTTCAGAACTATCAGGTTCAATCACTTGTTTCTACAGAAATTAAATCCATTTCTTAAACTTAATTTTTAATTAA
This sequence comes from Florisuga fusca, assembly GCA_038090715.1. NCBI lineage: Eukaryota > Metazoa > Chordata > Aves > Apodiformes > Trochilidae > Florisuga > Florisuga fusca. The sequence continues at coordinate 19,414,982 of JAAWXA010000001.1, forward strand.
ATTGGGTTGTTGGGTTTTTGTTAAGTTCTTTTTTTTTTTTTTTTTTTTTTTTTTTCCATGTCTGATTAGTTTGGTCACTGGTCTAGGAAGACAGATGCTAGGTAGTATGACAGTATTGAAAACTGAGACTTGTTTGCCTACAAAAGCATGCCTGGGCAAAGTCAGATCATTACCTTAATGTTTCCTGTGTAACAGTCAGGAAAGAATCAGGAGTATACTCAGTTGCTGATTATAAAAACTATTATGTGAGATTCAATATTTATTCAATATTTCAATATCCCTGACATGATGTCTGCTACATCTCTAGTAGCTCACTGTTGTGGGTTTTTTGGGACTTCAGATTGTATGGACACAAAAGAATGAATTCTTCAAGTAATTTTCAGAGTTAAACATATGTGTTAATTTTAATTGTTGCATCCAACAATCTCAAATGTTTGTAAGATCATGCAAGGCCTAACAGATATATCACGAGTTAGTTTAAAATGTTTTTTTGCTGTTCTTGAAAACAGAAACTCGAAGACAGTGAGGGTTCTCAGTGGGATTTAAGTGTTGTAATTTCTCATACTACACAATTGCATGGGATTCCTTAGCTCCAAGCTAAGGAATCAATATGCTGGTGATACTAATTTAGATAAATAGATGTTTTTCAATGGCAAAATATCATTAAAATGCATTGATATGCATTATACTCCAGCTGTGAAAATATGCACTGGTTTTAGAGAGGAGGAGTGTTTAGTTACTGCCATCTCTGTGGGAGTAATTACATGTAGACTAAAAGAGATACAGTAATTAAAAGTACACCTGAAATATCTACACACTATTTCTACAGAATAGGACATTTTATGTAAAACTCCAAATGATTATTTGTAATTGTGCACCTAACATCAATCTTCCTTTGTATTCCTCAGCACTTGTTGAAAAACCAAGACAAACCCCATATGAATTATCAACTTACTGAATTTATCTGTGTGCTACTGTAGATTGTATGAAATATTTTTTAGCATTATTTGTTTTATTTTATAGTTGAAAAAATAATCAGGTGTGTATAAAAGTCAAGCCTCGAAGACTTTTATTAACAAATCCTGAGTAGAAATGTCTAATGCTGTTGCTTCAGAAATACTTGAAGTATTTCAATTGGAAAACAACACAGCTGCTACATGACATCATTAGCCTTTTGATATTGCTTTACTTACAGTTAAATATTCCAATTATAATACCTGAATGATGGCACCACCAGTATTTACTCTAAATGTGGGAGCAATCCCACAGTTGTACAAATAATTAGCATTCCTCCACTTACATGCATGGAATTTAAACGTGAAAAAACTCAGTCCCTGAACACAGAAAGTAATTCTGTGACATACACAAACAAGGACATTTTAGTAATTATGGAATTGGTACTATCCCTAACTAACTTTTAAATTGTCCTTTTTACTCAATAATTTCATGGATTAATATTAAACTATTAATAGGGTTATGTTGTGGAATACCAACTCTGTAATCATTAACAGCTGGAAGAAATATTTGAGTCACTGGTCTTCGACTTCTGTTTTTCTTTTGACTGACATATATTTGAAGACTAACACATCATTATTAAACTGTCTAAAAAGTATATCTAAAAGCAGTCTACGCTAGTTTTTCCTGAATTAAAGATAGCTGAAAAATGGTATAACTTTTCAAGATGCAACTGTAGGAATTATTAAAATTTTATTTCAGCACAAAATGTTATATTTCTGAAGCACTCTCTTCAGCCACTACTTACACACAGAACTGTAGCTGAGAGCAGTGGTAGTTTTCAGTGAGCTTGATCACTGAAAGTATTGAGCAGTAGCTCAAGTATTACAGTACTTGAATGCAAGTAATGGAAGTTAAAAATAATACATAAAACCAATATATAACTCTAATATGCTACTGTTTTATTTTCTTTATGTCTTGCATTTTAGCTACTAAATATCTGATATCCCTGTCTCCATTTTATAGCTGAAGTTGAATTGTTTCTATACAGTGGCACAGCAAGAAAATCCATTCTAAACCCATAACAAAGCAAGTGGATCCGGAGACAAGACCCCAAAAAGAGACTTCCAGATAGCCACATATGTAAGTCAAGTGAAAAGTATATCCAGTAACTACAGCTCTGATTTGGAAGGTAGAACATTTCCCTGTACAAATTGAGACGTATCTATGTTAGTAATGTTTCTTTTTCCTGCAAGTTTTACAATTAGAAAATTACTTGGAAGAAAAATTCCTTTTCTTATTTCTAGGATAGGTGTGCACATTAATGATCAGATTAAAAATATTTCAGTTCAGCAAAGGTGCAATGGAATCCAGTATTAATTAAAACTATGGCAGTTTTACAGAATTGTTTCCTGTTTAGATGATTAAATTTAATATCACACATGCAGATGATTTTTTCTGTAGCTTATTCATATGTACAGTTCTATGACTGGGCAAATACTGCAAAATTTATATTATCCTTTATTTTATACAGTTGCATGAACTATAGGTATATATTTAATTTAATATTTTAGCAATGAAAACTGATTTCCTATTTTAATAAAAGAAGTAATATATGCATAGAAATGATAATATCCTATGTCCTTAAATTCAGCAAAAGGTGAGACAACATTTACACATGTTGAATTAGAAAAACTGCAATCCAGTCTATAGTGAAAGTTCAATATTTCAGACAGAGATGTAGATGAGGTACATTCTAAGAATTTTTTGCACGAGTACTTAAAAGAAGTATTTTGAATAATTAGCGTATGCAAGAAAATTCAGATTCTCTTAAAAATGCTGTGGACGTTAATGATGAAATTAAGACAGATCACTGCAAATTATTCTTTCAGCTACACATATAGTTTGATCACTGTTTCTTCTATGAGAAAAAGCAAAAACGTATTTTCTAGTGTTTTCAGAAGATGAGCATTTTAGAGCAATTTCTTGGGGTTTATTTTGTAAGTATGGTGCTGAGTAACACATCTTAATTTGCATTCAGAATCCCCTATTATGGCTTCATAGGGTGCTTAAGAAACAAAATTTGCAGTTTATTCAGTGACTGAGATCAGCTGTGAGTTCTTCTAGCCAAATACACATTAATTTTGAATGTGTTACCATACAAAGTATTCAGATTATTTCCCTCCAGTTGATGAACTGAATACACAAAACAATCTCTTCCTATAAGTGGGAACTTATTTAAAAATGTGGTCCATCAGATTTAGGAGACCTTTCATCTCATAATTTTCAATTATGAGGTTATCAACATTATCAGTTAACAATTCAAAAATACTCCATGTATCTAGCTCATGGTACATATCCCCTAAGTGCAATAAAGGCAGGCATATATTTCAAATGCAAGACCTTCCCTTTCATATACAATCTTCAGTCTCTAGTAATTTCAAATAATCTATCACCTCTGTCAGTTTTCTCTGGATTTCTAACCTCTCCAACTTACTCTTCTTACTACAGACTGTGTGATTTATGAGCACTGATAGCTAGAGAGATAGCTGTGAGATTAGCAACATAACCTATCCACATCACCCTAGGAGCAGTTTCTTCTAAGTGTAAAGTTACAATGAAATGGAATCAAAACACATCTTGCCACATACTTTTTAACTAACTTGCTTATTCACGAAGATAAATGCAGACAGACATGAAACAGCTCTAATGACCTTGTCCTAAAATTTAAATATATATATATAAATTTTTAAATTTAGTATTTTTGCATTTTCACTAACTCTGAATGCAATTTATGATATGCATTCCTAAATATTATCACGTAATCTTTTAAATTGGAAATACAAGTCTATTTCTAGCAGTGAATTACATTAATCATTAAATACATCATTAGATTTAAAACAATTATCTTGTAGAAAAAATGTAAAACATTGTTCTGAAAAGCTTTATGAGAGCAAAGGAAGTGGTAAACTTCAAGAAGTGATGAAGCATGATATTATGTGTTTTCTCCTGAGACAATATCAAGTTTCAAAGCCAACACATTATAAAACAGAAATTAACTTTACTTAAAAAAACACCATTTCTCACCTACTTATGAAGAAGACATTTGTGTATTTTAAGGGTAAACACAAAATAGATTTTACACCTGTTACAGTCTGGGGTAACATTAAAATTTATTTTGTTTTGGATCCGAAAGACAAAGCCCAACCGTCAAAGGTCAGGTGCAAGCATAAGCTTTTATTTGACAATTGACACAGACAAAATGATAGAGCCAGGCAAAAGAGGGAGAGAGGAAAAGAAGATATAGGAGAGAGAGAGAGAGAGAGAAGTAGGAGAGAAAAAGGATAAGGAAGTGGGAAGAAAGAATGAGAGAGAGAGTGAGAGCGAGTCATCACCATGGCCCCAGCTCTCCAGAGAGTTTCTTCAAGATGGCGCTGATCCTGGACAGGGCCCGATGCGAGATGGCGGTGGGCCAAGAGACGACAAAGTGAGGCAGCCAGAGCAGACATCTTTTATACCCCCAAAATTCCTTTGTTCCAAAGGGGCAGTGGTCTGTGAACTGCCGCAGGAACCAGGTCCATTGGCATCAGAACCATTGCAGAGAGGAGGGAGCTGCCTGGAGCGGGAGCTTCCGCAGAAGGGTGCAGCCCCCACCCACTCATCAGGTCTCATCTCCTTCCAGTCCCCACTCCCTGCCCCATCCCAGTCCCAGCCCCCTCAGCCAGGTACCTCAGCATCAGTACAACCAAGGTGGCTTCCTCACCCTGGCCAGGGTAATGGTGCCTGGAGGGATGTCCCAGCATTGCAGGCCCTCAGAAAAGGGGAGCAGTCTCCACCCAGCCCTTGGTTCTTGGTTCTTATCTCTTTCTGGGTGTCATCCCCCGCTCAGCTCTGGCCAGGCCAGGCACATTCCACCCTAGCCAGGGCTATTCACTTTCAAATTGTCTTTTTGAGGCAAATTCCAATCAGTGTGATCAGCAGACTCTCACAACATCCAACTTAGATCTTATATACATTGACTATGACTACAAATCCACACAAATTTATTTATATATAAAAGTAAAATTAAAATAATTATTTTTTAATATTACTGCTTACTTAAAACTCAGGACAGAGTTTGAGTGATCCTCTCATACTTTTCTTTATGATAAATACTGGACTGCCTATGCATATGGATTGCAGAGATGCTACAAAGAGATGTCTATTCTGCTTTTTTCATTATGGATAGAACCATTTGGAAACTTTTCTATCACTGGAATATAATTTCCAAAATATATCTTTCATGGGAAAACATTATTTTGGGTAATTTCTTTTGATCTTTTTGATTTCTTGTGAATTCAATCAAGAAGAAATATTTTGGAATGGGACTGAACCAAATCAGAATGTGTCAGTTGCTGAATATTTTGAAGTTTGTCTCTATGGCCCCAGCCACTACTTACACACAGAATTGTAGCTGAGAGCAGTGTTAGTTTTCAGTGNCATCTTTTTCTGTTTTTAAAAGATATAATTTTCAAAAAATGTGTTTACTAAAGGAAAAAAAAAAAGGAAATTATGGGACAAAAATACATGAAGAAAACCCATGTTTAGCACTCTAGCAGCTCTTTATCTGCAACACAAAGACAAAATTCTCTCACACAGGCATCCAAAGATTTCACACTGGATATTCAGCTAGATAGAAATATTAAATACGCCTTGGACGTCACAACTTATGTTTCATAGAAATAAATCCTCTACCCATTAAAATTATATTGAAGATTTTGGTAATTCCAATTTTATAAGGAGTTCAGAAAGAGGTTATTAGTAAGAAATGAAATTAAGAATTCCATTGGAAATAACTGAATGATTGTTTATATATTTTTACGGTACATATAATCAACTTCGTATTGCAGTTGAAAGTCACAAAAAGTAACTGATCCTACATGGGATGGTGGAACCTCACACACAGTTCCTCTAGTTAAATTTCTACTGATAATAGAATGTTATTTTATCTTCTAAGTAATTTTTCCTATCCCTTCTGATCTTTTATCCTCCCTACCCCCAACCCCAGTCAATTTCTATTCTTTAAACCGGTTAAATGCTTCTGTACTCTCTATATTTATTTTCCTTATGTTCACATATCCCAGAAAATGGTATCACCTGTCTGCCATGCTAAAAAGGTAAAATCATTGATAATCTGGCAATTTTGTAATTTTACCCATTATTGTTCTATTAAAATTAGATTATCTTTTACAAAATGATTAATTGATCTTAGTATTTCAACTCAAATGCTTAAAAAAGAAAAAAATACAAAACAACAAAAGCAACCTACAAAAAAATAGAGATATTTATTTTATCTTCAANGAGGGCCTGCAATGCTGGGACATCCCTCCAGGCACCATTACCCTGGCCAGGGTAATGGTGCCTGGAGGGATGTCCCAGCATTGCAGGCCCTCAGAAAAGGGGAGCAGTCTCCACCCAGCCCTTGGTTCTTGGTTCTTATCTCTTTCTGGGTGTCATCCCCCGCTCAGCTCTGGCCAGGCCAGGCACATTCCACCCTAGCCAGGGCTACTCACTTTAAAATTGTCCTTTTGAGGAAAATTCCAATCAGTGTGATCAGCAGACTCTCACAACATCCAACTTATATTTTATATACGTTGACTATGACTACAAATCCACACAAATTTATTTATATATAAAAGTAAAATTCAAATAATTATTTTTTAATATTACTGCTTACTTAAAACTCAGGACAGAGTTTGAGTGATCCTCTCATACTTTTCTTTATGATAAATACTGGACTGCCTATGCATATGGATTGCAGAGATGCTACAAAGAGATGTCTATTCTGCTTTTTTCATTATGGATAGAACCATTTGGAAACTTTTCTATCACTGGAATATAATTTCCAAAATATATCTTTCATGGGAAAACATTATTTTGGGTAATTTCTTTTGATCTTTTTGATTTCTTGTGAATTCAATCAAGAAGAAATATTTTGGAATGGGACTGAACCAAATCAGAATGTGTCAGTTGCTGAATATTTTGAAGTTTGTCTCTATGGCCCCAGCCACTACCATAAGCTGTTTGCAATTCAGGTGCCATATATCCCCTGTAGCCAAAATGCATCAAATAGATCAAGCTTGCCAGAACTCATCAGCTTGGAAAAATATGGTGTCTGTTTAACAGGTAGCTAGAAATTCACAAGTGGTATGGAGAAAGTAATTTGGCAACAATTATCTCTTATATTACAAAGATTTGGGGATTATAGATGAAGCTAGGGGGCAACAGGTTCAAAGAAAAAAACAAAGAGTATCTCTTCTCATACAAATAGCAAAACTGTGAATGAATGAGACCCACTCATGGAAAAATGGATGACAGTATATTTGGAAGTGGCTTCAAACACCTCCGTGGAAGTGGAGTGGGAACTATCAATATATACTCGAACTGTTTTCATACTATTCCCTAGATATTCATAATTGATCAAACACAATATTGTGCAAGACAGAGCTTTGATCTGATCTCAGTACTGCAAGTTTTTCATGTGTTTATGCTGTACCTCAATTTTTCCTATAGCTAAACTGCAAAGATATATCAGGGGAGACACAGTCCTACTGGTATTTTGATAAAATGCAACATTTTTCACTGAACCACTACGGAGCTTTATTGTAGCTGTATTTTCAGACACAGCATTTGAATAGTTAAACATCAGATTTAGCCTAAACTACATACTGGGGGGTTTTTCATGACCTCTAAAATCAAGCATAATCCAATGCAAAGTTTCCAGTCTCTTGCTTTTAAGTATATAAGCTCTGATGGCCCACAAAATGTCCAGATACCCTCACTGTGGTTATGTTGATTTATTTCCTTTGTTTGCACATTATCCATGGAGAAAGGGACAAGAAAACTGGGAAATGGAGTAGCATTGAAATAATAATTTGTTTTTAAATCTGTGTTTTGTTGTTGCTTTGTTGTTCTTCTTTGGTTTGTTTGTTTGTTTTTAATTGTTGTACTAAAAGTTCCAAGCAAGAGAGGACAGGAACATGGTGAAAATTATTAATTTCATATAAAATCTCACTATATTGTCTTAGGCATGCAACTGTAAATTCAACTGCCTCAATATGCATTTAAAAATGTAAGAATTCATAATGTATTAGTTCTAAAAGCTATGACTGCTTAGGTTCAATTTTCTTTATCATTAGAGCAAGTTTACTGTATATTCATCCTTAATACTTCTTCCTGAATATAACTGTATATTAATTTTAAAAGTAAATATCACAGTTTGATTCAAAGTACCATACTAAGCTCAGTCTTAAATTCCTATGCCAGCGAAGGATACACAGAATGAAAGACTAAGCAGCAAAAAACTATATTCCAATGTTCTAGACCCATTACATTTACCTCAGAAGATTCAATGACAAAAGAGCACAAAGAATGACATAAGCATTCCACGGATATAAATACGGGGGACATGCAGAGTAACAATAAACAATATATATTTCAGGTAATCAGATTTAGTACTACCAACGCAGTATGTTCACATTTCAAGTGCTCTAAAACATTAAATGTGTTTCTTGGTTTTCATAAATGTTACTGTTTTCCTTAGCTCTTCTGAAAGTTGTCATTTATATGGTTTCAAATAAATTATTTTCAAGTTTCTTAAAAATAGTCTTAGCTCTGACAATTAAAGAAATATCTAAATATTTAATTCATGAAATTATTTATTCAGTAATCAGACCAAACACAGAATCTCTTTATGAGTTTGCTTTTGCTAATCTGTGTTTTTTATTTAGTATTATTGTTGAACTTTGTCTTCATGAAAAATAGTATCTTGGGGAACTAACTCTTCACTTAATTTTTTTTTTTTTATAAAGGTCTTTTAAGTTTACCTTTGAAGTAAAGCTATTGAAGTCCATCATAAAGTCCTGCCGGTAACCTATGTAGCACCTTATTAAGCTGCACTATTTCTTGACTCCCAAGAAGAGCAACATAAAGGAGATATACTGTTTTACAGTGCCTCTCTGAATGACACCTTTAATGTGAAATAAAACAAAGATATATATTTTTCAAACTTGGCAAGCATTTGAAGGCATTGGTATGAATGAAAACACAAATGTACAGCAACTTAAGGGACTATGGATCAAAACCCTCTTGGGGTTTGCCCTGAAGTTCTATGACCATCCATCTCTTTCAAATATTGGAAGAATTTTTTCAACCATCTAAAAAAAACTTAACTTCAAAAGACCTCTAAAGACAATGTTATGTCTTCAAGTAATGAAAGAAGTTTGAAATTGTTTCATCTAAAAGAACGGGCACTTTTTTGTAATATTTTTATAAAAAATCTATAAGAGATTCCTGTTGAGAACTCTCCTATAATCTTTGCTACATACAAGACTCATAAATCTAACTGCTTACACATACAGAGACAATGTTTAGAAGAAGCCTTTTTTTTTTTTTCCCAGATAGAAGTGATTTAATACTAAAACACCATCAAAAATAATCCACTTTACATATAAATGTATATGTGGCTCTGAGCAGTCTGAATATCAGAAATCTAAATACAGAGTGAAAGAGAATTAAATAAAATTCATAAGTTAATTTTACAAGAGGTGCCAGGGCGATAAATTTTCTTTGTTCATACAGCACTGAGAATATATACAATAAATACCTTGGTTGCAAGTGTTTACTCTACCAAAAACATCATTAGACTATACTTCTTTGGCATCATGCAGAGTAAACTAATGCATACACAGTCTGCAGGTGTTGATTGGACATCTCAGTTCCAAATGAAAATAACTCAAATATTGCTACATCTAAATTGTCTCCTTTATACTCTGGAACTAGAGTTAATGAATTCCGGTGGGACAATAAAATAAAGAAAATTTAAGATCTATTGAAAAATACAGGCTGAAAAGCATAGAAATGGAAAAAAAAAATAGGCACTACTTGAGCTTATATAAATTTTGGGTTTTGTCTCACCCTGTAACAATGAAGTTCCCCAAGGTATGCATTGTAAGCACAAATGTAAACTAGCTTTTAAAGAACACTGCATGCTAACAAATACTTGGATTTACTGTCCCAGCTGTAAGCTCAGTATTCCTTAATACTGGACAAGAACATCTACATGGCCTGCAGAAACTTTTCACAATAAAAAGAGATGTGTGCCTTGTGAACCTCAAGAAGTTCAATAAGGCCCAACTCCTGTGCATGGGTCGGGCTATTCCAAGCACAAATGAAGGCTGGGAAGAAAACGATCTGAGGGCAGTCCTAAGGAGAAGGACTTGGCCATGTTGGCTGATGAAAAACTCAACATGAGACACCTGCAATACTCACTTGCTTCTCAGAAAGCCAACAAAAATGATCAAAGGGATTGAACACCTCTTCTATGAGAAAAGGCTGAGAGTGTTGAGGTTGTTCAGCCTGGAGAAGAGTAGGTCCTGGGAAGATCTTAATGTAGCCTTTCCATATTTAAAGGGGGCTTATAGGAAAGATGGGGGGAAACCTTTTAGCAGGGCCTGTAGTGACAGGACAAGGCACAATGGTTTTAAAATAAGAGACGGTAGATTTAGACTTCACATAAGGAAGAAACTCTTTTGTGTGAGGGTGGTGAAACTGGAGCAACTTGCTCAGAGAGGTGGTACAAGCCCCATCCTTGGAAACATTCAAGGTCAAGTTGGATGGGGCTCAGAGCAACCTGACCTAGTTGAAGATATCCCTGCTCACTACAGGGGGATTGGAGTAGATGACCTTTAAAGGTTTCTTTCAACTGAAAAGATTATATAATTCTATGATAAATTAAAGTTAAATTTTGTTTGGTGAATTAAGGAAGTTATTATTGACAGTTAAAACCATCTGATCCTTATTAAAGTATAACATTGAAAGCAGAATATTTTCTTCCATCTCTGACAAGATAACCTCCTGTGCATAGACATGGGTTCCTTCTTATGATACTATTATATAGCTCTCTGGAGACATTTTTATACTCATTTGGGCTGACATTGTTCTCTCATTCAAAATAAAATGTTTTGGTTTAAAACATACCTGCATGAATCCTGGGACAGTTAAGCTCACTGGAATTTTCAGTGGCTGAAAGCTTAGACATGTTTCTTTAAACACCAGTCATAGAGGCATTAAATTTACAGTTCCGTTTGTTAATATGCTTAATAGATCACTATGTTTCTTAGTTTAAGAACCAGCTAATCCAACAGTGTCAGAAAGTCAGGAAAAAAAGTTCTATTTTCAAATAGCAGCCATTCTGAACACTGGAATTTATTACTATTAACATACTTTACAGACATATACTCAACCACACAAAAACTACAGTAACTCTTCTAAACACCTCAAAATCAAAAAAATATCTAAGAGATTCATGATGCTGAAAATCTGTGATTGTGGTTATTCTTAGCTCATGAAATTAACAGAGGAAACAAATGCGTGCCTGGAAATATGTAAGTCTTTTTTTTAGGACACAAAAAGCAGTGAAATCTTGCCTTTGTGGGAAGAATAGTAATACCTATTCTACTACTGAATTAAGTATCTAAAAGTCCAGTGTGTTTTGTATAAAGTATTTTTTAGCCACCGTCTGGATATTCCATGTGAAAGGCAATGCCCCCAGTGAACAAAAAAGGTTTTCTAAGTTTTAACCTGATTCTTTCTCAGTCTTAACATTTATGCCATAGTGTCTTTATATGTTATAACTCAAAGAAAAGTATTTTTTTGTCTGGTTGTTCTATTCCAAATAGAAGATATATCCAGCATTTTTATTACTGATTTAGATTTCAGTCAACTTTGTATGTTTGCTATACTTACTATTTGAATAAAAATCTGTATAACACTGGTAGCTACTGGATGGTTTTTCAATTATCTTCTCTGGATATGACAGAATCCAATATTCCAAAAGTGTTTTGCCACCACTGACAATGTCTTTTAGCATTTTACCATTATAGCATTAGCATTACTATAATGAACACCTAAGAAACTTAAGATATTTCCTCTATACCATTATTTTTTAGATGTGGTGGGAGTGTTCATGCTGCAATAATCTGAAAGGTAGGGCTATGTCTTTTTAGACAGTCTCCACTTGTTGATCCACGTTAATATGTCAGATGTCATAGTGGCATCTGAAAACTTTTCTGGTACCATGGAAGTCAAATTTTGTACTGTTTTAAACGCCCACTTCTCACACGGAGAAAATTCTCAACTGAGTCTCAGTTCGCCCATTTTTCTACCTCTGAAAGTGGATATTAACTGATCCCTACAGTAATTCTTCTTTCATATGCTTCTCAGGTTTCTGCCAATTTCTAGCACATACATTCCCCAGCTAGAAATTCAACTAATCCCTTTTTGAACTCATCTATGGTTTAGGCCTCTATTGACATCATCCAGCAATTTGTACTGCAATTAAATTATCCCATGTTATCTTAACCACAGATGCTATTTCTTTAGCTGAAAATTTCATTAGTTTCTGTCTGTCCCCTTTGAAAAAATGCAAACAAAATATTTCACAATGTGTGCATCTGTATAATAAAAAAGGTACACTCATGTTGTGCCTGACATAATTTCCACTAGCCTCATACATCACTCTGTCCTTTTTCTCTTCTAACCTTACCCTCGCATGGTTATGGTCAAGAATGACAACAGTACAGATTTATTTTTTTTAAATTTCAACAGAATTAGAAATCATTAGAAGTCCTCTCATGGATGTACCAGGAATAGAAAAGAACAGACATGAGGAAGTGAATCAGCCTTGTACTAAAAAACCACTGCCCCCCCTTCTGAGGCATTATTCTGAGCAGGAACTTTTTGTTCTATAAAGGGGTAAAAACCACGAATAATATCCCTCTTGATCAATACAAGATTATTCCCCCTGCAATGCTGGATATGAAGGTGAGGGTGCCTAAAGAACCAATCTTCATTTCTTCAATATGATCTCTGTAACTCAGGTATTTGATATACAGACATTATACAATGACTGAGCAGGCTCCCTGAAAAGTCATGTAACAGCTAACATTATATAGCATGTGCAATGCATGAAAACATGTTTTCTTGTTGTGTGAAACATTATGCAATAAAAATAAAACCAAAAACTAAATGTTAAGAATTGCTGACCCCAACAAACTGCTATAGGAAGAGAACTTTTCAGGAGTAGAGCATTCCTGCATTTTCGAAGAAGCCTAATTAAACTGTATACACATAGAAAATACAGTCTTTTTACCACTGCTATTAGCCCTCTACAGAACCTCTGCCTAGAAGACTGACTCTAACATGTCTTATGTCTTATAAAGCAATTTCTTATTCAATTTTGTGTCTTTTTTTTTTCCTTTGACTACTTGATACATAAAGGCAGAGAAATTAGGAAGTATGGCAGTGTTAAATTTACACAGGCTTGAGTGACTCGAACAGCCACCTAACGTGGCAATTCACAATACTAAGGTGAATAATAAAGACTGTCTAAATTTCTGTTGAAGTGAAAACTAAACAAATACACCATGCACTCTGGTCAGTGAAATCCAACTTCAACGCAAACACTAACACTGAAATTTGTTCAACCTGAATCAATATTAAAATCTAATTTCATCCTTTTCAACCAAGAGTATGAGAGAGGGCAGACTCATCAGACTCACTAACAGTTCTGTCTTCTTTTTTGTGTCTAGTAGAAAATGTGGTTCAGGGACAGATTTTACAATGATTCTGCTCTCACACACATTCTTTTCTTTTACTGTCTCCTAGAAGGATGATTTCATATCTCATCCAACAGGTACTATTAATGTTTCATATTCTATTTGTCCTTACCTCTGCTAAGTCTGCTTAATTTAAGGCAGAGATGAGAAATGCAGATTGTACCCTTGGGTATGTTCTAATTCATGTTCAATCAAAGATGGCCTTATTCTGAAATCTGCATTTACCTTCCCTCCACACACAGTGGTGGAATTCCTACCACTGTATCTACCAAAATGTTCAGGTCACTTACACTAGAAGATTACCACCATTTCCCCTTTCCACAGGAACTAAAAGGCTGCTGAAGACCAGTATGTAACACTGAGCATATGCTGGCTCTTCTGTAACAGAGAATCTTTGGGTTTGTCAGGCTTCGAGGGTGCATTCTGACCAATTGTAATTAAACCATTTAATTTCACATCTGGGCTCCTGGTATTAATAGCAGCTGCCAGGTATTAGTTTGTCCCTACAATTTTGTTTCCACTATTTTTCTCTCTTTTGCCCATATCCCTGAGCTTTTTTTTACTTTAACAAGTTTTAAATGTATATCCCCAGTGCAACCAGGACACCTCTCTCCCAGAGTGCTGAATTGCCACTACAGCAAATAGGGCCTCTCAGTGCAGGGCTGCACTGCTTCTCTAGATGCTGACTCAGCACAGCTGGGGAAGAGAGAGACAGGAAGCAGCAGGAACAAACAACTTGCATTAAACATAAAAAGTGGGAGATTACAGACCATGAGGGGGGATCAAACCCCATGATGTTATCATGTTCATGATCCTTGTATAGCCTTTCCATTGATATCATAGTAACATGATACTTGTTCTGTAAGAAGCAAAACAGTGTTTCAAGAATATAAAAATGAAAAGAAAAAATAAATAAAAAAGAAAAAAGAAAATTAGGTAAAAGCAGAAAAATAATGGTTCTAAGCTATCATATTTTAGATACCATTTCAGCTACAATTTTTAAAAGTTTGTTTATATGTAATAACAAAGCACAAAGAAATGCATAAGACAAGGAAGGGAAAAACAAAGTGCTTTTGAAAATATCACAGCAATAGATATCAGGCTACTGATTAGTGATATATGCTTTGGATGAGCTACCTAGGAGTGGCTACAAAGGCGACACCTTTACTCTCACAATCAAGCAGTTCACAGACTGCCTACTACTAAGAGAACTAGTATATATTACTTTTCTTTTAGTACAAACCTAAAATTTAAATGTCTTTAAAAACTATAAACTATTAAAAACACTGGTGAAAAGACACGAAACAGTATACTCCATCAATATTGATTTAGAAAGTAATTCTTCTTAAAGTATCAAGATAGAACACAGAGGCAAACTTTACCATTGATAAAACTCAGTAAGGCTTAGGGCAAAAGGGCTAATACATCTGAGTAGCTAAGTGAAAAAAAAAACAAAACTAAAATGAAAAAAAAAATCCTTTCTAACATTGCATTAAAAAATATAAATCTATTTTCCACAGAAAGGACACACACATCCTGCCAGAACCATTTTTAAATTGTGCAATAGAACAAGATGTAGTTGAAACTAAATACAAAATGAGGACTGTTTTGTTGTTTTGTTTTGGGTTTTTTTCTTTGTGTTGTTTTCTTTGGGTTTTTTTTTACTGAAAGCTCTGAAAATGGGAAAAAACAATATATTTTAACACAAATTATTAATATACTTTTTTTCTCAAGGATCAATACTAATATACTTTACCAACATGACTGGCAAAAAATGAATAATTTACTACAGGTTACTTGCTTAATATTTCTAATTATTGTATTGTTCAACTATATGGCTAGTTATTTGTTAAGCTCCTAACATTTAAATCATATCTGTTTTACAAGAGACATTCAGCAGAAACAGTAGAGAATCCTTGCTATGCTTGTCTTTTTCCTAGTTCACAATCATTAAGAGGTTTTGTATTTCTCCCTCCTCCCCCTACAAATCTGCATTAGAGCTATTACTTTAAAGGCAGATTTTAATTCGATTAGGGAGTACATACTCCTTTTATATGCTTATTTTATACTTCTTTCATATTTCTATATGCTAAATCTATTATTTGTACAGATAATGAGCATTTAAACACCAATGTATCCAATATTAAAATATACAATGTTCCTTAAATACCACTAAAGGATTTCAACCTATAATGACAGAGGCTCTCCAGAACTTTCTCACTTTTAACAGCAACAGTTTTACAGTTTCCAAACCACTAAGGAATGTTTTGGCTCCAGATATAAGATATGATCTTTCCAAAAATATGTAATCTCATAAAATAAAGATGATATGAATATTTAGAAATGGAGAACAATATTAAAAAAGGAATAAAACTGCACTGTTACACTTCACCTGGCATATGAAACTTTTGGAGGGCATATATCTGAGTTTTCTCTCCAAACCAGTGTCTACCTTACAATAAGCAAACTCATTTCACATTGTGATTTTACACTTTCTTAAGTTCCTGGACTTGTTATATTAAACTCACCTGATTTGTGTAATATGTAGCAAGAAATTCTGCTCCTTGTGGAAATGTTTTAGGAATTCAGTTCTTGAAATAATTCCAGCCCAAAAACCCTGGGATAATTAAAACGCTTTCCAATTATGCTGGACTGTCTTGTTTACTTTCCATCTACACAATGAACAAAGGTAACTGTTTAGCTATTTTTTTTTTTAATCACAAAATCCAAGAGCTTTTTGTTTTGGAAAATGAAAAATTAAATTCCCCTGAACTCCATTACCTCCAGGATCTTTGGCCTGAATCTGTGCCAAGCCCACTCTATTCAACAAGAAGAGTCACCAAAACATGCTATACATCAACACATTCCTCCAAGACTTTTGGAAATGCAGTTTTTCTTAATCAATGTGTCAAATTATTGTCATCTTTTAAAGGCACTTAATTGGTTGAACTAAAGCCTTTTACACTAAGACAAGAGATTTAAAATATATTGTAAATGACCCTCATAAAAAAGACTAAATAGACAGTAGCTGTGAAACTCAAAATTAATCCTAAGATTTAAAATCTTTTATATTCCTCAATGGAAAAAGAAAGTAGACAAAAATTAAAGAATCAACAAAAGATCATTGAGGACATAACACATCTTCTCCACAAGTGACAACTCAGTATCAGTTTAGGCCCCTTCTGGCTAGAAGAATTGTAAGTGAGATGCAGTATAACAGGTCTCTGGGAAATTGATACCAGTATTCAGTGGGGTTTTTTTCAGATAAAATTATCAAATCAAAGCCAGGAAAAGAAAACTAAATAGGATGTACTTGTGTAAACAAGTTGCAGTTAAACTGAGAAAGCCACTGTAACTGTGTATTCTGGAAATCAAAACTGTAGTGGTAATTTTGAAAATCTAGGAGATAAGCTGTTCTTATTTTCCTAGGCATTTTTGACTGGTCACCATTGGAAACAGGGCAGCAGACTAGCAGGTGCTTTAATCAAACTGAACATACCCATTCTCTTCTTCTTGTGTGAAAAATTAAGATCTTCAGGTGACTGGAATTTGAGTATAATTTAAAAAAAATATATATATCTTTATTTTGAATATACTATACAAAAGATCCATTTAGATTAGAAATATAAACCCTAATTTCCTACTAACTTGTTTTAGTAAACACCAATATTTAATTGTGTGGCTTAGTGTTGTATGTCCTCTGATGTGAACAGAAATCCAATCTATTACCAGGGGTGAGGAGCAGAGGGTGCCAGTCACACTGTAACAAGAAAGAAGTTAATTGTTGGTATTTTACTACTAGGAACAAATCCATTAAAGCAAACAGTATTGCCTTACTGTGACTGATGATAGATTGCACTTCAAAAAATCAACTAGGCAAGCAAAGCTTTTCAAGACAGAATTGAAATTATTGCTATCTCAAAGTGCTAGTTTTTCTTCCTGAGCCATTCTTCACCCTTTTTTTTTGTTTTGTTTTTTTATTAGATTATTTATCATGTAAAATGCCCCACATCTCAAGCATAATACCTTTGTCTTTTGGAAGGCAAAAAGAGAACTGATCACTTCACACCTCAACTAGCTTGCTTTATGTACCTTTAAAACACAATTGCAGTATCTAAATTGACTGACAGGGTGAAAAAAAAGTTCATTCAACTTAAGCAAATGCTGTGACTTGGAGAAAAATGACCTCATGAAAGTTACCATTTACACAAAATGGTCATAAACCACACAATAGTGAAGCATTGGAAATGAATTTTAAGCTGGAGTGTGACTGCTAACTCCCTTAACCCCAGTTTCTCTCTCCCTAGTACTTAAGACATAGGTTTGTAATGAGAGGGCAGATTACTGACAGATTTTCTAGCATTTACTGTATCTTTTCAATTGTGTATAATGACTTCACATGAAAAAGAGATGTAATATGTGTACATCTGAAAATCTATACTGATTGATAAAACTAACCAAACGCAGTTGCCTTTTCCCAGTTGGAAAACAACATTCACTGAACTTTTTTTTTTTTTTTAATTTGGTGTGTCACAGCTACAGCTCTTGGTTTTTGAAGTTCAGGCTACTGTCTAATGGCACATCATTGTATAAGTACACAGAATATCTAGACAGGCCTATCAGATCAGCTTGCTGTTCCCAAGTCTGTCACTACTCTTAATTAATATGTTAGTGGGTGAAAAGAGGAGACAAGAAATGCAATATTTTTAAATTCTTGTTTCCCATTTTTAATAATTTTTTAAAAGTTGAGTCTAAGTTAGCTTAGCTGCAAAGGAAAGCAAAAGTTTTTTTCCCCTTGAGCATTGAGCTGGCTAATCTTCCATACAGGAAGTATTTTCCAAATAAAATAATGAGTTCTTTCCAGTTTAGTTACATGTGTTAGCAACACCTGAGAAATAGGTTGTTTTTCTTGTGGTTTTTTTTTTCTTCATAGTTATTTTAAAAGCATACTAATAGTTAAGAATTTTGTTCTTGTGAAGGGAGTAACATTGAAGGGTAGAAGCTCAGAGAACAGACTGAAAAATAAAGCAGTCTTTCAATTGCCCAGCTGCTCTATTTGCTTTTAGCAATTTTCTCAGACTGACTACTTTCATTTCACTTTAAGAGAATTGTTTCATTGTCCTACTTTATCCTACTGATCTAGTATCATGAAATACAGGAAAAAATAGACTGCATTCACCAATGCCACATTTCAGGCATGACCCCATCTCTGGGTGTTCTCTCAGAGATTCTCCCACTGGCAAGACATTGTGCAGAAAATGAACCCATTCCCTCACTGCAGGGGAGGAAAATGGCATGCATCACACACTTCTCATGATTCCTAACCAAATACAGTTGTGCCAGCAGAATTTCCTGATACCAGTTCAGTTACATCAGCTATATAGCTTGCTTTGGGATGACTAAGTTTATGGAACCATTCCAAATACCTGTTGTCTGAGGGAGTTTGTTAGACTACCACCAGTATTGCTACCAGCTGTACAGTTATGTCTACATGGCCAAAGGATCCATAGTGAATGAGTCAACACATCAAGACATTATGCAAATCCCTGTCCAAAAATCAACAACGAAGTTTTCAGAAGGTTACCTAGCAGGGGTAATACTTCTTTGAAGTTACAATAATTAGGATAAGAGAGTCTTTGAATAGTAACAACAAATCTTTTTACTAAGATAGCAGCAAAATGCAGTGTCTACTTTCTTAAAAGGTAACAAGGGGTTTAATAGAACCACGCTGTCCACATTAAATACTGCAAAACAGTCCCAGCTTGATGTTTCAATCGTGAAATTTCATCCCTCTCACATTCATGCTTTTTTTTTGAAATCTAATTTTTTCGTGTGTTGGAAGCCTTGCTAACACAAACCTCCTAATGAAGTAAAATATAGCCATAAATCCATTTCCAACAACAGGATCTTCAGTTCAACTTTCGGCAGCAAAATAGAATTAATTAAAGATTTAGGTTTTCAAGATGTTAAAAGAACCTCACCACTGGATTTTCTTTACAAGAAAAATTGCTCATGCCAACCTCATAAAGTCATACACAAGAAAAATTGCTCATGCCAACCTCATAAAGTCATACCTGTACACCATTTCCTCCATCCTGCTGTGTGATATTTGAGTTATTTCTAATATAAAGGTTTAAAGAATTATTGCTGATCACGTGACATCACCAGTGCAAGGCCTGTAGTATGTTATAATTTTTAGGATTTTCATAAAGCCAAGGAAGTGTTCTCATCTGGGAAGGAGTCATACCACAGAAAGATAAGGTTAGACAGAAATACAAATGTACTGTTTGGAATAGTAGCATTTAAAACTTCTATTAATAAACCTAGAAATGGTCACACACAAAAAAAAAAGTATATGAGAATAGTGAAATTAGTCTTATAATGGATATAATACTTAAAAATGAAGAAGCATAAGCACAAATCTCCTAGAACTCTATTTTCTACAATAATAATCTAAAGAAAAATTGGTTTGCTTAGTTTTATAATGCGTGACATTACCTTACTCCAATGACAGTCATTATGGTATAACAAATACTGTATTACAAGAATGCAATCAACAAGGTCCTTGTAAAAATCCACACAAAATTTTGATTCATTAGATATTACAAAGAGTAGACAAACATGTAATTCTTATTTGTATCAATATTATATTAGAAAAACAAATTGGGCATCCCACTGGGGAGTGCTGGTATCTCAAAGAACAGAATGTGTTGGACTTGCACACAGGGCTCCAGCAGTAGTGAATACTTCCATGAGAAGTATCATGTGCTTTGCATGTGTAAAATTCACAGCAAACACAGAAAGGAACAGTGATGTGAGTGTGCAGAGACCTGACATGCCAAGAATACATTAAGACCTCTGTTCTATCCAGCAGAGCTGGGTGATAATACATGTTTATGTGTTGCAAGCATCATCTAATATGCATAATTTGGGTTTACTACTATTTTTAAACACCTATGATTAATTAGCATGTTAAGCACTTGATATGTTCTCCTGTTAGCACCTTGTGCCTGTGATACAGCCAAAGACTGCTGCATGCTGTTTATTTGTAAGGAGTTCTGCTCAGTTCACAAGCTTCACGTTACAACCGAGCCTTTGGCTTTAATCCACAGTTATTCAATGTTTGAAGCCTATTCCAAGAGACAGAGTAACCAAGGGCACTTAAGGAACCTCACTAGCGTAGGACTTAAACATAGTTTAAGAATAAACATCATGGTATAAAATTAATCCTTTCCTTATAATATGCTTTAAAACTGTCTCATAAAATATTTAAAAAAAAAAACCAAACACAAGAAATAAAAAGCAAGAAAAGTGAAGTAACAGAATTAGACATCCTTTATCCTAAACAGGAACCAATAATTTACAAGGGAATTGAATTCACTTTTTCATTCATGATATTTACATTCAGTGAAACATCTCCAAACCTATTTCACATATAAATGAGATTGTCCTATTCAAACACTTTAATCTACATGACACTTTTCTCTCTAAAAAAATAGCAAAAAAGAAAAAAAAACAAAACCCTAGCAACAGGATTAGATTCTAATGGTAAATTCCAACAACACCAATAGACATGATTTGCTGATGGTTACTTTCAAATGGTTTATTTCCTCATCAGTTCATTACATTATGGAATTATTCATGTGCAGAAGAGACATATTATGTATGTTGGTTGACAAAATAAATTTACTGTATACTAGTAAAATAACACTGATGTGGAATTAAACTATGGAGTCTCAAAGTTTAATATTGCTAATTTTATTGGGTGGTTCATCATTCCATTAACAAAGCTAATCTAGATTTTGTCCATAAAGGAAAAATATAACAAGCCATACATCACTAAAATTATAACTCTGACTACAAAAATCCAGCTTTACAAAGCACATATACAAATAGATACTTATTTCTCTGAAATGGGACTTTCACTTTGGAGTCTGAAGTATAAAAAGCTAGAAGGAAATCAATTTGGAATATTTACGGCACACTCAGTGGCAGGGAAGCTGAAAAATTCTGACACAGGCGGAAATAACATTGTTCTGTGGAAAGATATTCCAGTTTACTATGGGTGATTGGCATTGTTATGGTGACAGGAGTGTTTCATGAGGCAAAAATAGAACTTATATTGCATTCCACTAATTAAGGATGAAAGTATCCACATAGTCAGTTCTCTTAAGGATTAAACAGGCAAACCTAAACAAGTTCCTAAAAGAAGAATTCACTCTCTATAGTCTAGGTGTAAAAAGGTAGTCTGAAATAAACTATATATTTTTTCAAGTTGAATACAATTGTTTATATCTCATGTTTTCTCACTTTTTACATACTCCTGTCATCAATAACACAACTGACAACAAAACCTAATTGAAGGGATATTTGATGTGATTTGATTTTTAAGACCTTGGAGTACAATATTTAGTATGGATCAACCTCACAAAAACAAATAACAGGACTTTATTCCAGAAAACCACTACAGTAATTTTAGATTAGATCTGTTAGCTACCTCAGGGAATGTTTGAGAGATAACAGCCAAAGGCACCACAATCAAAGGAGGGAATATGCAAGAAATTCCTGCTATTTTATCTTAGTCTGATATGTGGAAGATATTATTTTTCTCCACTTAAGAAAAAAAAAACCCAAACTCTGGTGAAATGAAGATATATATCTACATATTTACCCTCTCAGAGGAGACGGCTATGTTAAACATTTCTTATCATAAAGAACCACTGTATTTAAAAGCTGAGTACTCCTGACACACATAAGGTTAAAAGTTCATACCCCGGACCAAACTGCCCAAGTTGATGTTTTTAAGGACTCAGTACATGTTCCTGGAAAAAAACTAGTAAGAAGCTTTTATTGGCCCTGATCAAACTCTCTAGCTCCATACATGAAGAGATACCCCTGTAGCATCAACTCTACCTCCAGATGTGAAGAGTCTCTGAGAGATCTATGAACAGCTTTCAAAAGGTAGTGAAAACCAGTTAAGGCAAGATGTCAGCAGACACACTTCAATCAACGCCTTTTAGCATTATCTTACATTGCCATTTAGCCACCAAAACTTTCATCTCTAACTCTTAGGACAGCTCTGGGGTAAGAAAGTTCCTGGCTACACTGCTGCATTGGATCTGTGCCATCAAGGATCTGCAAAAGAAGGATGCTGTGCATAAGCAGCCGTGAGGTTTTAGGTTGTATGAGTATCATACATATTTCAACTTCTAGGTTCTTTTACTTTCTTTAAATACATTAAGTTTTAATAAAATATAGCCATAGGGAAAATACTATAAAATGAGAAACTTCTTCATTATATAACTGCCCATCTCAGAAAGTGGGTAAAACACCTGCAACTTTATACTCAAAAGTTATTTAAAGATCTGAAATAAATTTGTAAGTTTGACACTGATCCTGCAGACCTCTTTACCTGCTCACTCTTATTCAAGTGAGCAATCCTTTACATTTAGTGATATGAAGCCTCCTCAGTGGTTACATGCATATTCATCTTTTGTACATTTGTACACAGGGACATAAATCAAGCTGTTCCAAATGAGCAGTGATTTGTGTAATATTTACAGTTGTCAATATAGGTTACAGAATTATGACTACAGAAATATTTCATCTGCTCCATTCCTAACGCTGTATAGCTATGGGGACCATTTAAAGTACCTCTTGCTCCACTTGGGTTTTGTAAAAAAATATTACTGTGCCTCAGTAAGATAAGATTAATATAGCTAACTGGAGCTGCAGAGAAAAATCTCTGACTTCATCTTCTCTGGTTTTACGGTCAAACTTCAGTCTCTCCATTGAATGCTTCTGCTAGGCTCATATCTATAGAAACATATAGCCTCACTGTGTTACTCAGACTAGTGTCATTGCCAATTGTCAATAAAAGATAAGTTTTCCATCTGTAAAATACAGTAAAAGGACTTCCCATCTAGCTCCCTGTACAGATCAAATCCTCTCCTAGGGAACCCATAAAACTCTTAATATACCACAGGGAACAATCTTCAACAGGAAGGAGAACTGGCAAATGAACTTGTAAGCTTTTGCCATTTATAACTCCTGTGATTCATTTCTGAACTCATATGCAAGCAGCTACTTCATTTTCTGCTCCATTGTTCCAGAGTTAGCTTACTTGAAGCAAATAGAGAAATTATCTTCTGCAGTTCTTCAGTGTGTATCCTTTTGGAAGATCACGTGGATTACAGTTTATTATCTGTGCTCTATACCACAAGCACTCTGAAATCCCTTTAATCTTTAACTTATCAACAAGAACAGGCGAGAAGGCTATTAGGAGACAGGAATTGTGTTATTTTGCACCTTCAAGATAGTTTCATTTTGCCAAGCTGAAGCTCTGCACTTACTCAACTCCCTTTTGTTCTGCTTAGGAATACACTGTACATATTCCATAATCTAACAATAATAAAAATGAAACCTTACACCTCTAGTTTGCAAATAAACAATGAAAGGACAAGAAAATCTTTCAAAAACTTTTGTTTTCTGCAGGGAAGAAAAAAAAAGTCAAGTATATTATTATGTACCCTAAGTGGAAGGTTTCTTTCAGTATACACAAGGAAACTATTTATCAATTTGAGGCTAAATATTAACAGGAATTATTTAATTTTATTTTTATTTTTAAGTTTTTTTGGAAACAGAGGAGGGGATGTGTAAGCAAATATACAGTTATTTACGTGTAAGCTAAAGTGTAAATATTTAAACACATGTATTGAATATTTATATATTTTGACACTGAGGGTCCAGGGTTCATGTCTGTGTTCAGACACTGCCAAATCCTCCCCCCTTTCCTTCTGAGGGATGGACTAGATTAGCTATACCAGTCCCTTCCAACCCAAAGCATTCTATGACTCTACATATATATAGAAATGTAATGTATTTCAGAATTTCTAAAGTATGTTCTAGAGTATAGGCTCAAAAGGTTAAACTATACAAAAACTGATGAAGGTAAAGACATCTTGTCTATTAATTACATTTATGAATACTGTAAGGAACAGGTATAAGAAACATTGGATATAAAGAAAACAATACTGATTGGCAATACTCAAGGCACCAATATCTTGATACCGGAAATTAGAACATTTCTGAACAGTTAACATATTCTTGTTAAAATTTTCTAGCCATAGTGCAGACATACTCATAATTAGTTTCAGTGTGTATGGGTGGCCAGATTCTGCAAGGAATTATATGACATGGTTTGAAAGGATAGATACCACAGGTCTTGTTTAACAAAATGCTCCACCTGACCTCTTGTGCCTGTGTTCTTAAAATAATGCAATACTTGAACTTGCTTGAGGCCCAGAACTAAACAACACCTGACCCCAAAGAGAAAGCACTCTGAGAAGGAAAAGCAAGTATTTGTTATTTACATGTTTCGTGGCAGATAATCTATTTATTGACGTTTTTTTTTCCTCACATCCCATGCCCAAGATCACCAACCTGTGTATCTTTTCTTTCACAATATACTAAAAATTGCCCTTTTGTTTCTAGCTCAGGCTGAAAGAAATACAGGACTAAAAGGAAATAATCCCTTTCTCACAGATATTAAAGCACACAATTACAAATTCCAAACTTTTTCAGTGAGATAAAAGAGGCCCTGCATTCTGACCTAGCTACAGGCTGAATATCCATCTGGGTTCTTAGTGAGATACTAACAGGATTTTTTTCTCTATCAGCAAAGTGTGTCACAGAATAAGTCCTGGACAGGACAATCTTCAAGCAACTGAAATGTAAACAACTGAAAATGATTCAAAGTTAAGTGAAACTTGACTGATACAGAAGTATTGCATTGTGATGGAAACTGACAAAACACCTGATATCAGACTGTTTTAAGTCATACTACATCAATCATAACATATTATTAAAAAAGAATAGTCAGTGCATCACACCAGGGAGATTAAATAAAATGATATGGTTTTTAAAGACTAACTTTTTAAAAAACAATCACAAATAGAGTTCTGAGGAATTTTTAACTGGAAAAATAATAGAAAGAAAAAACCTGGGATATATCTATTACAAATTATAGCTTAGATAATACACATTTGCCTATACATTAGATAAAATATTACCTAGTGGGAAATACCGAGTTCTATTTAACTGAGTGCTAAAATGCATCCATGTTAAAACTGAAGAGTGATAGTAACCTAAGGAAATAAACGGGTGATGACTAATGAAGTAAGAAACCAACTAACCAACCAACAAACAGATAAAGAGATGAAAGAAGAGCTCAGAAAAAGAACCTAAAGAATGTTGAAACATTCCTCAGGTAATCCTCAGGGGCCAGTACTGGGACCATTTAACATCTTTGCTGGAGACATGGACAATGGGTTAAAGTGCATCCTCAATAAGTTTGCTGGTGATACCAAGGTGTGTGATGTGGCTGATAATTAGAGAGACGGCAGGCCATCCAAAGGGACCTTGACAGGGCGGAGAGTTGGGCCCATGCCAACCTGATGAAGTTCAACACGGCCAAGTGCAAGGTCCTGCACCTGGGTCAGCACAACTCCAAACACAAATACAGGCTGGGGGAAGAATGGATAAAGAGCAGCCCTGAGGAAAAGGACTTGGGGGTGGACAGTAGATGAGGAGCTCGACATGAGACTCCAGTGCATGATTGCAGCCCAGAAGGCCAAACACATACCAGGATGCATCAAAAGAAGTATGGCAAGCAGGACAAGTGAGGGGATTCTGCCTCTCTACTCTGCTCTTGTGAGACTGCACCTGGAATAGTGTGTACAGCTCTGGTGCACCCAGCACAAGAAAGATGTGAGAGAGAGAGGGTCCAGAGAAGGACCACAAAGATGATCAGAGCGATGGAGCTCTGCTATGAACCAGACAGAGAGAGTTGGGGCTGTTCAGCCTGGAGAAGAGAAGGTGCAGGGGAGACTTTACAGCGGCCTTCCAGTACATGAATGGGTCCTACAGAAAAGCTGGGGCAGGGCTTTCACCAGAGAGGGTAGTGACAGGACAAGGGGTAATGGTTTTAAAGTGAAAGAGGATAGATTTAGGTTAGACATCAGGAATAAGTTCTTCACCATGAGAGTAGTAAGATACTGAAATAGCTTGTCTAGGGACGTTATTGATGCCCCCTCCCTAGAAGTGTTTAAGGCCAGGCTGGAAGAGGCCTTGTGCAACCTGGTTTAGTGACAGGTGTCCCAGCCCATGCAGGGGGGTTGTAACTAAGTGATCTTTTAGGTGATCTTTAAGGTCTCTTCTGACCCAAACCATTCCATGATTCA
This sequence comes from Florisuga fusca, assembly GCA_038090715.1. Lineage (NCBI taxonomy): Eukaryota > Metazoa > Chordata > Aves > Apodiformes > Trochilidae > Florisuga > Florisuga fusca. Next base: position 19,441,833 of record JAAWXA010000001.1, read on the forward strand.
CATAAGGTTTATCTAGACAACAAATATTTGGAAATCATTTGCTAAAATACTTTTTATAAGCACTTTTTTTTCTTAATCCATATTTATCCTTTACTGCACATGCGCAATGAACTATACTGCTAGTTGAAGATGTACATGCATTAAAATATCATGGATTTCTATAAGAATTCTTTCTTACATCATCTTAAATAAACTCTACAATACTCTGCTTTCCACCAAAACTTAGGAACTATATTTGAATAATGGTTTAAATTCAGTGAATGCAGAGTCCAGTCATCCTCAAATAATAGGGAATAGTGCTGTGCAAGTAGCGTGTACTTTGTGCATAGGCCTAGGCCAAAATACACTCATGTGCAAAAAAGAGGCCTATGATGAGTGGATTTACGAGAGACTGGGCATTGAGAGACTCTGACGTGGGATCAATAGCATCTATGACAAATGACAGAAAACATTTCTGTAACTATGAATGGTAGCAAAAATTTACATGCAATCAGCCAGACATTTATCAGTCAACAGTGTTATCTCCTGAACAATGTTTGGTGCAGAGAATATGACAATTTAACCCAGTGTTTTTATATGTTGAATTTAAAGCACTGAAGCTATACTTATAGTAGAAAAGTTCCCAACAAGTTTTAAAAGGAATCACCAAGTGCTAGGATGTATAATTGAATGCTGCACAATATTCCAGGCCACGAAGAAACCCTAAGGACAAGTTCCACAGATGTAGGAGCTCCCAAATTATTTAGATCTGAATTTTGTCTATCAACTGCATTCACATTTCAGGATTCTATGAAAATACAAAGGTGAGTGTATGACAGCAAAAGCTTCTGTAGCCAGCATCTTGCCTCCAGCAGTGGCCAGTGATGTTCCTTGGAGAGCAGCATAAAACCAGGGCACACATACAGCAAAACTTCATGGTCCCACCCTCCATGGGGAATGGTGAGCTGCATATTAAGAATTCCCTCTGAGCCAGACATATCTTAATATTTAATATTCACAGATATATTCTTAATAAGAATCTGAGAATCTGCAGCACTAAAAATACAACAAAAAGATGGCAGATTTTGTATTCTGCTGACAAGAAACCTGCATTTGTGCTCTTGGTAACTTTGCATTGCCCTAAAAATCACTTAGAAAATGCTAAGAGTTTCTTTTAAAAAGCTTACATATAACTCGTTACAGTCTTCCAAAATTGATACAAAAAATCCCAAACCAACTAAAAATAAAAAAAAATAAAAATAAGATAAAGACACTAAGAAAGTTCCCTAAAAATAAGGTTATTAAAGGTTACTTATAACTAACCAGTATCAACACTGAAAGGATCATCCTCAGATCCTTTTATGAGCATTTTCTGTACATTCACAAAAGAAAAAAAAAAAAAAAAGCAACTTGAAAATGCCCAGCCATGCAGGTGAACAAAACCATCCTGCTATTCTTAATTGCTACTTCATCTCACCACTTTTCAGCAATGTAGAAAGGTAAAAGGTATTTTTTGAGTAGCAGCATGTGGTTCCATGACAGAATCCACAGGCAGTTAAGCTGTGAGTTTTGGAGATTCCTTTATATTGGGATGCCACTGTTGATGCTGTGATGGATTGTCATAACTGCTCACACTGCATTTTCATCTTTTTTTCAGACACTGAATTCTGAAGACGTGCTCTTGTTTGAATGGATGTTTATACATACACATACAGGAAAATGGACAGAACTGTATATTATTCTCATGCTAGTGTACTAACAAGTTTAAATGTCATATTGCTAAATATCACCTACTATGCCAGGATGGGAAATTAATTATATACCTAACCATATTTTCAGTATTGTAAAATAATTAGGCTAATCTGATTCTCCTGCTGCACTTCAGTTTTCAAAAAAAAAAACCCAGAAACAAAAATTAATATAATCTGAAACAAAATTTCCAAACTAAATAGTGATTGCATAAACGTATATATCTTTTTAAGCTGATACACAGAATAAATTGAAAGCACAAAAGATCAGTAGCCATTTTTGAGACTTAGTTTGAAATAGCATGGAAGACACAGTCATTTCACTGAATACACATTATAGTCAGCATAACTATTTGTATAATAGTATATTTGTATATATCCTCAGTACAGATCCCTGTTCTCAAATGGTTGCGGTGTAAAAAAATCATCTTTTACTAACCACAATATTACATTGATCAATGAAACAAATAAATCAAAGGCTAAAGAAACTAAAACACAATTAATCTGATTTTCATTTAGCAACAGATAGGTAATCTTGCTAATTTACACAAAAGACCAAACATCTGCAAAACAAGTCCTTCACTTCAGTGATAAACTGGGAAAACACCTAAGAACTGCTTACTCTAATAATTTTTTACAGCTTAAAAATGAAAAACAATATTTTCCCTTGTCTTGCAAATACCAAAAAATAACAAATGAACAAAGCAACACAGAAAATAAATATAGAAAACCATACCACTCTGGGTGAGATTGAGACTTTGGAACCTCCCTGAAGATACAGGTTTTTAATGGAAATGCCAACACCACATATAGCACTGCTAGCAGACATGGTTTTAATAAAACCTATTTTCTCTGCTCCTCTTTTCCATTTCCAAACTAAGGCCAAGAGGCCTAAGATGAGCCTGTTGTTCAGGTTTCTTGCCAACTAGCTTTTTCAGCTTGGTGTGTATTTTCAGACCGGCAGTATCATTTTGTTGCTCCTGCATTTTTCTTCTCTTTTAATTTATCACTTGAAGTAAATGAACTGGGTGGATACTTATCAAGTCTCCACTTCCCTGGAGGGCTATGAAATACAATTTCCACATTCATTGTTGATGGCCTAAATACAGCACACATGAAACAACAAGAATAGGCTTCTTAATGTAGTGGGTAAGATATCCATAAAACAGTGGCTCTAGGGGCTGGATTAGAGAAATAAACAAAATAGATTTTACCTCAGTGGATCTAGATAATTTCTGAAAGATTTAGTGCAAGGAAGCTGAGCTGTCTAAAGACAGAATGTGTAGAAATATTGCTGCCTGAAGGTTAGCAAAATATCTTGCTATATGCTTATACCTTCTTTACAATATTCCACAGTTCTGTCCCTTTTAAAAACATAGTCCAGGAGGTTTTAAAAAAATCCTTAGGACTGGTTTAAAAAACAAAACAAAAAAACCCCAAACAAACAAAAGTGAAAATGTTGTTCCTATTGGAATGGATAACTATTTCACATTGAAAATGTGAAACACAGCACATTTCCCCAGGGTTTGCAAAAGTGTTCAAAAGAAGGTAATGTTCAATGTAAATTTAGGATAAGCTTCTGTCTTTTGATAAAGACATTCACTTACTCATTTTAGTGCTACAACTTAGACTAAGCTAAAGTAATATAGAAATAAATTCAATAAATAAAATTCAATATCATTTTATTTACTCCCAGGTGTGATGCACTGACTATTCTTTTTTAATAATATGTTATGATTGATGTAGTATGACTTAAAACAGTCGGATATCAGGTTTTTTGTTGGTTTCCATCACAATGCAATACTTCTGTATCAGTCAAGTTTCACTTAACTTTGAATCATTTTCAGCTGCTTGAAAAAAATCCTGTTAGTATCTCACTAAGAACCCAGATGGATATTCAGCCTGTAGCTAGGTCAGAATGCAGGGCCTCTTTTATCTCACTGAAAAAGTTTGGAATGAACCAAACCAGAAGTGATGACCAAAGCCTACTTTGTAATTGTGTGCTTTAATATTTGTGAGAGAAGGATTATTTCCTTTCAGTCAAAACTTCTAGTAGTTGTAGCCATACATGCTTGTGCCCATGCACATAGAACAGGGACAGCTAAATATTCTGTAAAGATTATACTGGTAGCCTGTATGCCTTCACTTCAAGGTTGAAAATCAAACAATCAATACAAAGTCCTTAGGTATATATCTTATCTCCAATCTATCTTCAGCCACACTGCAACCCAGTCGTGGGCACAGAACAAGTTCAATATTGACCTAAATGGAAGAATGACATTTGCTAAATCATTAATATTAATTTTTGGATCAGCAAATTCTTTGGGTAACTGCCATCCACATTCTATCATACATAAAGTAGTTCAGTTTTCAGAATTACTCTGTCAGGTATTACAGTTATGGACAGCAATGGACATCACCAATAGCATAAGCTAATTTAGAAAATAAAAAAAATTTGCCCTTCAGTATCTTTTCATGTTCTGTTCTGCACTGCCTTTGGCATAGGAGGACCAGCAAGTACATCGGAACATCTTTGTCTGCATACAGATGAAGAAATGAAAACTTCAAAAGTGCTGGGACCAAAATATTTTCTAAAGGGTAGATAAAGAACTTGGATTTTCCCTACTGCCAGCAGCTATGCTGCATGTAAGAAACTACTGTTTCCAGTAGTCAGTAGAAATCTAGACTTTCCTGAATATAATTAAGAAAACTTTGAGGGGCATAGCCAGTAGCCATTCTGTAATAATTTTTCATAGTTCCTCTAAGAGTTGTTTCACACTCACTGTTTTTCAACACATTTGAGTAAATTCATTTTCCTGTTGCTATATTAGTTGAATATAATTTTTAGTCACACTAATAATAAAACTACCACAGAAACACTGAGTGCAACATCCAGTGAAAACAGTTCAGTGACTGTGCCAAGGCTCTCATTCTGAGATACTCAAGAATTACACGACTCTTCTGGAGATGGAAAGATTGAATCATTCTGCTCAAAGTCTGTTTATGCCAAGAGTTTTAGGTGTTTAGGTGTTTCATTATTTGACTCGACTGTAAAACAGCAATGTCCATCTTATTTCAGGAATCTAATTTGCTTAAACTGTGAGGTAACAGACTCTCATTATCTCGACACAATCATGAATCATTTATTGAGCTTTCATCACCATTTCTGACTTCCTTTCTGTCTTATTTATTTGGGGTCTCTAACATAAGTAGTATCCCAGGTTGTTGTATTTTTGAGTCTTCTTCCTTGAATATCAATTTTATATTAATAAAGAACTCAATTATCTTTATTTTCTATGTGATTAACAAAAGTGCTGGGAGACTAAATCTGTTTGTAACTACAGGAGACTTAAGGGAAGTACAATCACTCAAAACATCAATCCTCAAATCAAAATCACTGATCACTGAGTTTTTGTTTGAGAAAATTTGTATGACATAATTTCATCATTTTGACAACTTGGAGATTCCTCTTACACGTTCAGATTTCTGTCACATGGTTTAGAAAAATCCTGTTACAATGGAAATTGAACTAAAATGAGGATACTTGTGAAGAAATTGTGCTCTACCTATTCCTATTTCTGAATAAACATTGCTTCTTAAGATGCTTCAGATTTAAAAAATTCATAAACACTTTATTTTTCTCATCACAATGGCAATTTAGTATATGTATTTAAAAGCTCTTGCAAAAGGTCACATTAGATATAATGAGTTATAAATAACTACTTATTCATGTTACCCCATCAAAACAAAATTACTAGCGAAGAGATGAAGTATGCTCAACTTCTTGTCAGCTTGTTCTTCGGGACTTTTTTTTATATGTCTGATTTCATTTTAGCAATATTTTAGAGAATCTAGTTCTGTTGGATAACAATATTTTAAAATAATATTTTGGGGGTAGTTATCAGTAATTCAATTTGGAAGGTAAGATAACTATTATTCTTTTACTACATTAAGGAACTATCATACCAACTTATTTCCAGCCATATACTATGAAAAGGAATGCACTTAACAGGCTTTGAGACCCATCCAAAATACTTCTTTATAAGCAGATTCTGTAAAGAAATTAAACCGTGGGTTTTTTTCCCCTCCTTTCTTCTTTCTTTCACTCAGTGACAAAATGTGCTCAGCATAACACCTATCCACTGATTAGAAAAAGACTGTGATACCTCTGCAGGTTTCCTACAGCACAGCTTACCCAAAGCCCGTAACTGATCCAGCAGTATTTGTCATCTCTGCAGTATACTTGCTGTAATTCCCCTCTGGTTTTCCTTCCAGAGTAAATCACAAACAATCTTTGAACAAAATTTTTAAAATATATATATTTTAACTGAGGAAAAATAGCACATAGATATTAAGTGCTATGTAAAAAAAAATTTAATTGCCCTCCTCAAATCATTTAAATATTATGTATTCTGCATAAATGAACTTTCCGTTTTTTGTTAATAATTTTTATTTAAGGCAATTCTTCAACAATCAGTTTTTACCCCCTAAATATATGTTTCTGGCAAGTATTTTCAATCTTTTTTTTTGTTAGATTTTTATGACTTTTTCATCTGAATATATATTGATTCTACACAATGAAATTTTGGGGAAATTTTGCTCTGATACTGAATATTTTATTCATGGTCTATCTTTTATTATAAAAGCAAACAACAATTTTACCACTAGCACAGAATCTATTCCACACTAAGCACAGAATTTACTCTCGATTTGGGAAAGTCATAGAGCCATAGGGAGCAGATTTGAATTTGTTCCAAATAAGCCATCCTAAGTCTGAATGCTGAGATTTTAAATAGACTGAATTTGTATCATGAGTCCTCCCAGACCCACCTCTTACTCAAACACCATTTTGTGCTTATTTGTTCATTTTTAAACTTAAAATACTTTGTATAGCTGCTTTTCTCAAAATACCAGAAATTATTGGAGGGACCAGCAGAATACAGTAGACATCTTTCATAGCATTAAATGGAGTAAGAAATTGAGGACATTATTATTATTTTTTATCTAGTAATGAATTCCAGTTCTAACATAAATACTGTGGAAGGACTAAAAATAAAAGTGCCAAAAAAAGAACTAATAAAATTATCTGACTTACTTTATATAGTTTGTTTCATTTACAAAGGTAATCTACATTGTTACATCAATTGTTTCACATAATGTTTCCATAGTATAACAGTAAATGACCCCTAGTGCAATTAAATAAATGAATTTTAGGATTACCTGGCAGATAAGTAACAGATAAGTAACACTAGCTAAACTAACCGTAAAAAATCACTAACTTTTTTCAGAGTTTTAAAATATATTTCAGCTTAAAAAGAGCCCCTAAATGTTTAAAAGTAAAGAAACTTAAAACACTGAATTAGAATTTATGAGGAGAGATAGGAACAGGAAAGATACTGCTTCTGCCTGAGGTGCAAAGACCACATCAGATGCAAAGGACTAAGAAAGAAAACTTCTGGGTTTTGGGTTCCTCTACAGAGAGGAATTTTAACAAAGCACAGCCTTTGCTCTGTTTCCCATAGGTTGTAGGTTTAGAAAAAAAGTAGTAAAAGGGGGAAGAATCATTGTTCCTTATGACAGGCAACAAGGACTTAATATGTCTTCTCATTATTCCATATCCCACTATGATATCCAAATTTCTTCACTTCAGCTATAACAGCAAATCAAATTGAGGAGTTTCTGGCAATTCCAATTCTATTCACTCAAAATACCTCTAACCCAAGTTTTGACCTCTGTCAAGATCTTAAGAGACGTTGTTCTATCCCATCCTGATGTAGCATTCAGATTGAACCAAATACTTCACAACTGAAAGAGTTTCATTTCAACTGACAGCTCCTTATTTCACAATAATCCTACCTGTTTAGAGTGTGTAGTTGCATATATAAAACTATAAGCTATATATGAACCATATATAAAGATAGAGAATGTATGCATATCTGCATGTCTGTGTGTACAGGATTTAATATTGCTTAATTTAGAGAACAGATGCAGCAATAGCACATATTTCATTGATGGATTTAAAATACAGTGCTATTAGAAATCAAAAAACTTCACACAGGCCACTATATATTATATATATTATTATGAACTGGGTAGATTACTTCACCTTAAATTATGAAACCAACTCAGAGGGAACAAGAAAAGAACTGAGATTGACAGGAGGATGATGTGAACTTTGCAAGAGAGAAAGCAGAGAACATTCCAGTTAGGAAAAAAAACACACCAAAAATTGCATTAACAGGATGAAAGACTCAAAATCCCCAGTTTTCTCATTCTGTCATGCTTATACAGAGGGAAAGCAGCATATTTCTGTTGCTCAGCTATAATGAAAAAAGATGGTAGGAAGGCATACAAAAAGGACAGCTGAGTCCATGTGAGTCTTCCATCTTCATGTGGTCCACTACCTTTGCTACTCGATAAGGTGATTGCAATTGCAACACTAGATATACTCACTCCAGAGAGACTCTCCTAACAGTGAGAGAAACTTTAGAGGGAATAAAATAGTAGAGGATATCCATAAACCTATGATAAACTTCAGGTATTGCTCTGAAGGGGATGCACTTACATGTCCTGACAGGCACCTCTTGTAGAGTCCTGAAAGCCTTTTTGACCATTTATGTAACTTGGTCCTGTGTTCCTTCTTGGAAAATGGATCAGAGTCTACCTTTCTCTTTCATCTGTGCCAAGAAACAAATGCACTTATGTATCTGTATATCAGGCCTATTTCAGGGAGCCAGTATCACTATGTATAAGGTAGAGGAGGCATTTAATTTGATAACAGAATCCTCTTATTTCCAGTACACAGCATGAGTGATTGAAGTGATGTAATACCATTGAGTATTGGCCCAGATAATAAATATAAGTGTATGATGAAGAACAGAAGAAAGGGCCCATCTACTGTCATAGAAGACAGTGCCAAAGCAGCCTTCACGTGACAATCCAGGGTCAGAAGAGAGCAGAATGATGCAATTTTGTAACTTTTCATCTTCAGCTAAGTCAGATGAAATGGTGCCAAGAGGATTGTCTCGTTTGTCACAGTGACTGCATAGTCCTGAAAAACTCAAGTCTTACAGCATGATGTAGAGAATAGAAGGAAGAATGCAGGCATCTAATCACAACTGATCCTTCCTCTACAGTTCTGACAGCCTTCTGAGTCATCAAGGCCTGAGAGATCAATACAGCTTGGCTGAACAAGAGCAACTTTATGGTTCTGATGTCAGTAGAAACCTCTGTGGCTGCTACAGCAAAACTCCCTTCTTGTTTTGCCCAAGGCTTGAACAACAGGCAGGATTTTGGCCATGAGACTCCTAGGCAGCACAATCACCCACATAATAGGTTTAAATCCTCCCAGACAGCACAATGTCAGTATGAAAATGGAGATGTGTGATGAGTGGTGTTCCTCAAGGGCTGGTACTCAGACCAGTGCTGTTTAACATCTTTGTCAGTGACACAGACAGTGGAATCAAGTGCACCTTCAGCAAGTTTGCTGATGCCAACAAACTGTATGGTGAAGTCAACACATTGGAAGGGACGGGAAGGGATATAAGGAAAGGGATACCATCCAGAGGGACCTTGACAGGCTTGAGAAGTGGGCTTGTGCAAACTTCATGAAGTGCAAGGTTCTGCACCTGGATCAAGACAGTCCCATGCTCTAACACAGTTTAAGAGGAGAAAGGATTGAGGGAGGCCTGAGGAGAAGGACTTGGGGGTGACGGTGGACCAGAAGTTTAACATGAGCCATCAATGTGGGCTTGCAGCTCAGAAAGCCAACCATGTCCTGAGCTGCATCAAAAGAAGCACAGACAGCTGCTTGAGGAAATTGATTCTCCCCCTCTAATACACTCATGTGAGATCCCACCTGGAGTACTGTGTCCAGTTCTGGAGCCCCCAACATAAGAAGGACACAGAGTTCCTTGAAAGTGTCCAGAAGAGACCCACAAAAATGATCAGTGGGCTAGAGCATCTCCCCTGTGAAGACAGGCTGAGGAAGCTGGGGTTGTTCATCCTGGAGAAGAGAAGGATCCAAGGAGAGCTTATAGCAGCTTTCTATTACCTGAAGGGGGCCTAACAATAAAGCTGGGGTAGGACTTCCTGCACAGGTGTGTAAAGAGAAATTCTACATTTCTTAATACAACCAAATTTGGGATATTCAAAATGAAACCAATTTTCTTAACTAGGGAAGAGAGGGAAGTATGTATAACCAAGCTCAAATTGTATCAGTGAGTATCAATTAGATCTTTTTGGAGATTATTTGTGTAGCCTTCATAGCAATAGGATTGTTTTTTCATCAAAAAAATGTGTAAGAATAGGTGAATTTAAAAACCCGGTTACTGAGCAGGTAACCTTGGTGCTCACTCTACTGAAATTTAAGCCAATTTTAAAACAGAATGAGTAACCAAATGAGTACCTCTTTAGCTTTAGTTGAAATGCCATGACAGAATGACAGTAGCAGAATTTTAAATTCATACATGATATTTAGTAATCAAGTCTGTTCTATGTTTTCTGCACAGATTTAGTTAGTATGAAACAAATTATGTTGCATATTAATGAATACATATTACTAATTGCGGAACTATTAGGACTATGCATGCTGTGTACTACACTCATGAGACAGTTCATTGAAAAATACAGTCTTGTCAAAAACTACTGCAGTTCAATGTTTTATGCCATGTTATTGATCATGTTTCTTTTGAGATATATGGCTCTAATGTTATATTTGACATGCTGAATTTCTAGACAACCTTTATTTTTAATTCATTAATCTTTTGTAAATAAGATGGGCAAAACCAAACTTTAAATATTAGCAATATTAAATCAAATGTTTTTCTCATATTGTATGCCAAAGATCTCAAAAAAATGCAGAAGAAAATGAAAGAAAAATGCCTGTTTTCCTGTGTCACAAAGCTTTCTTTTAAGGTACATAAATATTTTCCAGCCTGTAATCTTTACACATCAGTCATTCAATAGATAAGATGGAAGACTTCTCCTTTTCTTATGTTTGGGTTTTTTTTTCCATTTCTAAATTGTTATGATTGCACAAGCTACATACTGTTGCTATTCTTCATTTCTTTTCTTATTAAAGCTTAGTTGACATCCAAATTTATCCCATGTTGCAGAAGAGCCTGCAAATTCTTTAAGATCAAAGAGAATTAAAAAATAAATTTGTGTCCAGAAACAGGAAACTTTGTCAATAATTTATTCTTGAGACAGGAAAAGAAACAGGTCATAAGTAAGTTGTAAACAAAACTGAAAACAAATTCTATAATCATTATTTCCCTGTGTTTTGGAAAAGGACATTATGGCATTCCTATGGACAAATATGTCTTCTTGCTAACAAGGACAATACAATCTTCATGATCTGAAACTCATTTATGTGGGAAACATAAGATTCAGCCCCATAAATGAATTGTGGATAAAACCAGGGTCAGCGAGCAAAAGATCCTGCAGAGTCTATAAAGCTCCACAGGAGAAAGTCTCTCCTGCAGAGGCTTTCTTCTGAGAAACAAGTAAACTCTGCAGGCTCAAACATTTCTGTACACAATATTTTAAACACAAAAACACAAGCTCTGAGGGACACACCAAACGTTGAGATAACTCTATGTTTTGGTTACTGCAAATGTGCAGTTACATGTCTGTGGTATTTGGGGAGTTTATTATTTTTTATTTATTTATTTAGTGTTTGTTTCTTTTCTTTAATAGTGTGGCTAGTTAATTTCTAGATTTCTTTTTACATTTCCTTAAGGATTCCTTTTTCCCGTTTTGGAATATTCTCAGTTAAACTAGACTAAAGGGCAAAGATCTAGAGCAAACTTGATTATGCAGTGCTTTACTCCAAGATGTTAAAAGAAGCAAGGATCAGTTACAGATCAGACTTTTTCTGTATTCCTATTGACTTCTCTGTATGTTCCTGTTTTTCACAAGGGCAGTAAAAACAGGTCACCTATAACAACACAGACAAAACAGCAGTAGTCTGCGGAAATGAATGAAAATCCTCTAGCAACATAAGCAGTATATTACATTAGGATATAATAAAAATGTTCTATATTAATAAGAATTATTTTTCTAACATTGCAAAGTATTTAGTTTTTAGTGAAAATAACAGAATTTTCCTGCAGGGGATATCTGAAGGTAGAACCATCTACTATTCTAATACCCTATAATAACCAAGATAAGTGAGATTTAACAACTCTGCAGGACTGGAGTTTATATCCTGCTTGGAAATTATAAAGTACAGTAGCAGTCGGCTCTCTTCTTTTCCTGTGGCTCCTGTGAAAGAATTGTGATGTTTATTACATACCGAGCCTTTGTAACACACACAATGCATTTCTGATATTGCTGACGAAACATTTTAAGAATGTATGTGTACTGAAAACAGAAGTGACTTTTTTTGGTAGATTTAAATAAGAAACTACACAATGGGAAGTAAGAAGAAATAATTAAAGATGTTTTGTACCCATCGGTTAATTGAAACTGCCTTTAGGCAGAGAATATTTCAATTAAAATGGAAACTGTTTCGAAGATGTTGAGCATTTCTTAGCAAAACATCCACTTCTCACAGTTAACCTATTAATTCATATAAGCAGAAAAAAAAAATCACCCGTAAGGACAATAGCTTTTTTTAAAATTATTTTTCATTAAGCACAAGATTTTAGTGTGCCACAAAGGAAACTTATGTAAACAACTGAATTTTAGCCCTGCCTGAGAGAAAAGCTGTCTGTTCAGCTATCCAGCTGCCATTTTCTCAGCCAGCACAGGAAGCAGGCATGGCTTTTTCCCTAGTTCTTAGGACTACTCTTATTCCATGAGCTGTAGAACACATTAGTTTTGAATAGCCTATCTTCTTTCTGACCTCATGGTGAGCAATGGACCAGCACCTCAGTTTCCCCCTGGGCACTTTGCATGGGAGGAGACCACAAATGGAAAAGGGAAGGGCAAAAACACAGCAGCTGGCAAGCTGGTATGGCAATGTGGCCAGGAAGAAAGCTGACAGTGACAGAAGGGAAGGGGGTATTCAGATGTGAGAAAGACATGAAGATGGTTGGTAAGCCCAGAAATGAGTTGGGTAAGGGCAGAAGTCACGTAGAGATGGAGTGCACTAGACTGATTTAGAATTAGGGGATGGGAATAAACAATTGATGGGCAAAGTGTAGGAGGATGAGAGATCTTTCGTAATAAAGCAAAACTGACAGTTCTAAATGGATTTAGACGGGTCAGCAGCCCTGTTACACATGCTTACATATGTACATGCAGACACAGATACATCTATATTGCAATGCCATTTTGCAGTGCTGGAAAGTTTTTGGTAAATCTCCCACTGTACTTTGAAACACTGCACCTGACAGCACTTGAGCTGTTCTGGTATCAAGGAAGGACTCAGCCTGGTGCATTTTATCTTAAAATTCAAAACTATCCATAGACAATACTGGCATGAAAGTGGCTTTAGTTTAACCACAATTCTTAACATTGACAACGCTAAATATTGGGAAGAAATGTTAGTTATATCATTCTGTAGTGACACGTGATTATTTTAACAAGGAGAAAAGTCAACAAAGAAAGTATCCCCTCAGAATGAATTAATTAATTCGGAATAAATTCTCAAAGAATAAATGAATTGAATGAATCAAATGTAGTGGTTTTGTTAATCCTTTTCCTTTTGTAGATTTGCAATATCTACAAATGGAGGAAATATACAGCTACTTTCCAGGATATTTAAGTGTAAACACTTTCATGTGTACTTAAAATAGCAGGACAGTAAATCTTCACCTGTTCTAAAAATGGCAGCAGCAAGAATGAGCTACAAAAACTACACAGAATAGTACAAACCAGTGCTGTTCAACATCACCTGACTCTGGGATGAAATCAGAGGGAGTGATACTGTTTACTTTGATGGGTCTGGGATTTCACTCCTTTTGTCATAGTAGTTGTCTTCTAAATGCAACCTGCATTCACTTACCCGATTTTATTGAAGTAGCAAAGTATTTACAACAAGCTACGCTTGGGGCTACCTACACTCTTGCTCAGGATTGCATGATTAGTGATGCATGATGAGATTGTGATAGAGGAGAGCTAACAATTTCACCAACATGGCTTCCCACTGAAAAGCAGTCCTCTTGTGCCCTGTAGACATATGGCTCTTCCCCTGGCCTTCCCCAGATCTAGTGAGAAGCAAGAATATTTGGACAGAAAGTCACTAGAGAGTGTTTTCGAAACACACACTGCTAACAGAACTTGTTTTGTAAAGTTGGATTAGTTTTTGGTGCAAGGAAACACTAGCTTAAAAGTTCTAACACCTGACTAGAAGTTCTTACTATGTGGAAAAAAGGTTTACTTGAAGTCTAAGCTGCTGTCTTGAAGCAACTGAACAAATTTATAATCTTTCCTTTTCCCACCAGAGCTGATAACATTTATTCTCAGTTTATGTCTTAGATTTTATTGGAAGTGAGTCTGGACAGTGGGCTTTCTCTGTATTTGTGACTGGAAAGTGGCATGTGCTGTGCTAACACAAGTTTTAGCAATTATATTAAGATGCAATATTTGAAGAGTATTGTTACTTTCTGATGCAGGAACTGCTTGAGATCAAATTGCAAGTGCCTATGCAGATGACTAAGTTTTAGTCCAGCTTAGTCCAGTTTCAATAAATTGATCAAAACTAAAAAATCAGTTACATGTTGTACTCTTAGACAAAATAGCTGAGCATAAAAAGGAATGTGATATAGCAACTAGGAAATATTTTGTAGAGCTTCAGATTATGAAATCTAGATCAGAAATTATAAACTACTAGCATGTCTGCAAAGTTTAGTACTGGAAAAGATTTACAGTGGTGCTGACAATGCTTTGCAAAATCAGTTTGCTTCTGCACCCAAGAATGATTTGCTGTAAATGACCTTTACTGATAAAGATGAAGACAAAGAAAGGACAAGAGATAAAGATGTGGAAATCAAAACTAAGGTCAAATATAACTTGCTGAGCATTACACTTTCAAGTCGGTGATAGGCAGGGAGTTGCTTTGTAGATATCAGCATATTATCACATGAAGCTATGGATGGGGTTAGATGGGCCTAGTAATTGTTCTAACATTTGGTCTGTAAATTTCTTAGATACCTGGGCATATTTAACCACAATCCTCCAGGTATTTCTGTGGGCCTGTAACTAAAATCTGTTTAACATCGAAATATCAGAATGAACTGATTGCTTTTAGTAGAAACACTCTAATACGACTGGTGAATGTATCAGTACATAACAAAAAGTTCAGAAGTTCATTTTAACCAATTAAAGATTAAAATATTAGTATGAAACATAGGGGTAGAATTAAAAATTTTGCCCCCAAACCCTGAAATAACTGCCCGTAACACTGGTTTTGATAGAAATATATCACCTTTGAAATGCACAGACCAATAATTAAATCCACACTTGTTCAAAAAGGTGGACTTCTCCACTCACAAACTACATCAAAATTTGCCCTATAGTGCAATTATTATTATATGAAACCCTGCAACAAATGTTTAAAAATTGGTAAAGGCATAAAATAAGTTCTATTATGTTTGTATATATATATACATATATTCCAAAAATACAAAATTACATATAAATAGAAAAGAATAATGTGGCACAGAGGTTTGAAAATATGCATTAGGATGCACTTTGTATGATAGTCTGCTATGTAAGAATTTCTGAGTGATCACAGGAAAGATAAAATAATATGGTCGGTAGTTTGTGGAGATGCATGCATAGGCCTTACAAGAACAAATAAAAAATACAGTACTTTTCATCCACAATCACAGTTGAAATAAAGCTTAATTTAATATATACATATATTTTTTTTCTCCTGCTGGAGGAAATATTGTGAAATTATTTTGTGATAAATATAATTTGATACCTTAGAATGCAAGATCATCCTAAACTGATGTTGTCCATTATAAAAGTCTAGAAGTTGTTTGGGGGGAACACTAGGTAGCCACTTGTTAACAACACTTTTTTTTTCTAGTTTTTTTTAAAATACAACCATTTTGAGAAATGTTAGAAAGGAAGATAAATGTTTCTACATAAGATAGACCTATACTGACCTGTGAAAGCAGGAGAGAGTCATCAAATCCCTACTGGCACAAACATGAGCATACACTGGTCAGTAAAATCTGTCTGGTTTTCAGAATGCGTAACACATCTCCTATCCAGAAAATAAAGGTGTCTCTCACTAAAATCTTAGCTGCCACATTAGCATAAATCAGTGCCTGCTAGAAACCATGGCAAAAGATTGTTAAAGGTTTTCATTGTAAATACTATTTTGCTGAGAGCTTAAACAACACTACAGAAAGAGGATCTGAGATAAAAGGTGGTGTATTAGGTATCCATTAGACAGCATGTCTTCAGGCTCTCAGTTTTTAATTCTTCAAATATGTCCAAATCCTAATCTTGAAATGCAAAGCTTAAGTGAAAGCAATGGAACACAATCTCTAGGAATGATGGAGCACTGGGCACACAATATGCACCTTACAGTCTGATCCTCCTTGCTGGGATGACAGTCAAAAAGAAAAATATCTCCCGGCTGCAATTTGTTGGAATTCCTTTGAATTAAATTGATTCCAGACAACCACAGTTAGAGACAATTTTATTTTGGATTCACAGCTGATTTTGTCTATTTCAGTGAGAAAACTCCCAGGAGTATTCCTGCATAGTAGTTTCTCCATCTTTCCTGCATGCTATTAGAAAAGACGGGCTAGATGTACCACTAAGAGACTGACCCAACTGAAATATTCCCATGTCCAAAGAACAGCTCCAGAATAGCCATCATACAGGTACTTGAAAAAAAAGAAGCATCAGGAAATGAAAAACTAGGATTAAGAAAGAAGGCCTTAAAAACTCACAAGTTGGAATAAAAAAGTACCAATAGAACAAACGTTAATGAAGTGAGATCCAAAATGAAGATGTATGGAAACAAGATGAGAGAATACAGAATATAATTTTAAAAGAAACACTATAATTGCCTGGAAAATACAGATCAATGTACCAGGCCAACAAGGAAGAAGAATCTACTCTCTTTCACAATTAGTTCATACCAGAAAGGTAGAAGTGAGCCTAAATTGCACTTCAACTGGTGCCACCAGAGAAGTGGTTAGTAAAACTCACATTTAGCATATCCCCAAGGTATACATGGAGTGCAAATAATCACTTTGTTCCTAGAAACTGGTATTTTTTTCAATGAGAAATTCAAATGCTGTTAAATTTTGTCATTTAACCTTTTAAACAGTTTTGCCATCTCTGTTGACAGTCAGAAAAGTAGTATTCATCCCTCACAAGAATAAGAAAAGCAGTATTTTACTTAATAGTATATCATAGATTTACTAAAATGTAAAAATAGGATGAAAGACAAAAATTTTAGAAAATATTAATTAGCTCTATTTGTTAGTAAACCTATTTTTTCAAGTATTTCAAATCAACATCTCTTGTGTCAACCACAGCTGCTAGAGATCATTGTATCTGCAAATAGCATGATAAGTCACTAACAGTAACTGAAGCTAAATACTTTAAATCATTATTGATAAAAACAAAAGCTCTATTGGCATTTTATGGAACATCATCACGGTAGACAAGACTGTTAACTAAATATCACCATCCTATAAGAAAGAATTAGCAGAAGACTTCAATATAGCCTAAGACCAGATCTACACAAAGAAGGGCTTGATGACACTGAAAGCAGGCATGCAACCACAGCAAAGGTAGCACTGAGGACAAGCTTTTCTGGTTTACTTTAGAAAACCAAGCCTCCAACATAAAAACTTAAACGTTATGTATTTGAGCATAACTAGATTCAATTTTGATCTATTTAAAGTTTAATGCTGCCATCTCCTCTATACAGAAAACAGGAAGCTACCTATTGGATGAAAGAGTTTTGACTGAGAAAGAAAGAAGGCTACTTCAACATTGGAAAGATGGGAAAGAATCTAATACAGGAAAAGGTCAAAAATTTCATTAACACTTCACAAGTGTTAAATAAGAAGCAATATTTGCAGTGAGTCTGCTGGTCAACTTTAACCCATCATTTCAACAAATATTTCCAACACTTCTGAGTAATTATTACAAATATGACAAAATTTATGTCATATACATTTTATATGACACAAGATCACAACAAAGACCAAGGTGGAGAATGAATTCCTTATAAATTAATCAGTTGAAAAAGGGTATTTACAGAAGAAAATAGGAAAATTCAGCACACAGCATTCATAAAATTTGGTTTCATCTTTTATTTTTCTGAGGTAACCAAATTTTTTTTTTTTAAATCTAGAGGAATTCTAATTAGTTTCTGATTCTCTCTCTCCTAGGGGAAGGATTTCATAACTGTTAAAATTCATCCTATTTTAGCCACTATTCTATCCCAAAATTAACATTTATTTTAATGTGAAAAATAAGTAAGAATACCTAGACTACATGTAATCTCTAAAGTTCAACAGTTTTAAAGTGAACACGAACTCAAATATTACAATTTTGGGGAGGGAGACAATATAGATTATAGAGATGCAGAGGTTAAGTGATTTGCCCAAGGTCAAATATATCAGCAGAAGAGAAGTTCACAGATTAGCTGATTTCATACTAATTAGCATTACATTGACAGGGTTTGTAAAACTACAAGTAAAGATTGCTTGCTGTGTAATAATGTATCCTAATAACTCTCAGTGGGAATATCCACTTGAAGGAGAAAGGAAGTGATGAGAAAATGAATAGTAACAAATCATTACGATAAGAGAGTATTCACGCAAGAGTCATAAGACAATTCACAGATGAAACCAGTTATTGACTTGATGTGGTGCATTATCTCTTACCTTAAAGTGCAAAGGTACTGAAAGCTAGAAGATAGAAAAATAAATAAGTAAAAATAAATCTGAATGAAAAGTTAAATAGCAGGTGTAAAAAACCACAGCCTGTGTGACGTACCAATTTGTCCATATTGGGCAAAATAGAATAAACTAAAATAAAAAAAACCTCAAGAATAAACCTAAGAACCTCTCATACTTTGAAAAACACATATAGCATACAAAACCCCAAAAGGGGGTAGAAAGATTATCGACAGCTTCTGCACAGGTAGCAGAGTCAGATACTTCTCTTGAGAAGAAGATATCCACAGAAGGATATAGATGAGGCTCACAAGCCTTTGGTGGACAAGAGGAAACGGATAGGTATTATAACACTGTTTAGTGTTATTTCAGCTAAATCAAACTCAATACAATGTAAAATCAAAGGAAGATAAAAGAACCCACATTCAAAACAAAGAATTTTGTTCCTTTATGCACAAAATGAAAATGAGTAGAGTTCCATGCAACTGATTTACAAAGGACATTCTTCTAAGGTTTAAACAGTTTTATGGGCATAGATTAAAGACAGAGCAAAACAACAAAACCTCAAGCTTTAGAAACTATATACATCTGATGAAATTTCTTTGGCTAAAAATGCTGAAAGCTGGAGAATGTCTGGAAAAGTATAATGTAACTCTTACATATCTCTGGGCATATATTCATACTTACTGCCCAGAGACAGGATGCTGGCCAGAAAATTCTTACCCCAATCTAATACAGCTATTTTTCTTTTGATGTTTCCCCTACTTGTTATTTTAATGTAGCTCTTGGAAGCAGGCATTTTGGGTGCAGCTTTATGGATGTTTTTGAGCCACCTAATTGTGTTGGTGTGTGATATATGGGGAATACGTGTCTCTCAGTTTTGAAAAGTAAGAAGAGCCATAAAATGTAGGTGTAATTAATTTGTAAAACATATTCCTCCTTTATTGAATAAGGTTAGAAATAACCGATTTTTTTATGTGTTCAGGATAGTTAGACATTTTTTGCATTATGAAGTATCTTGCCTCAAACACTATGCATGGATCAGTAGACAAGTGCAAACATGGAATCTCTCTAAGAAGTTAACAAGTTTCCCAATGTGAATTGCCCTTTGCCACTGCAGAATACCTCTTGGCAACAGAATTAGAATACCAATCAGATTAAACACAACTTGCTCTAAAGCTTCTCAAATGAAACAACATGGCCCTATAATAGCATTGAGTAGTAACACTTCATTTAATATGTACATTAATTATTGCTGAATTATAATGGAGTTCCCAAAAAGATGTATAATGTTCACATTAATACTAAATGAATTCATTATGATCAGTGTAATTACAATGAATACTAACTGAATTGATGGCAGTTAGACATGTTAGAAAAAGTGTCACCATTTACTTGACATCTTCCAAACGGAATGTATTTTGGTACTGCACTTGTAAATGTAGTGTGAATAGTAGTGTGAAGCAGTGTGTTTAGCAGAGCTTTTTTATTATGACTGAATAACTAATACTTATGTTGTATGTTGGGTTTATATACATATACACGCAAAAAATACATATATTAGATGAATTATGTAAAAATAGCAAGCTTCAGACCAGTCTGATGCTTCTGTTTGAATTCAGTCACACTGTATATACGTATAAGTATAAAGTCCTAGATGGACACTCAGATAAATGAGTAGTCAGGAAATAGACTCCATATGCTAGTTGTGCCCCAGTTCTGCTCTCCAGTATTCATTCTGGTGTGCACTCTACAGATCAGCCATGTCAGAGCCTTGGAATACAACATTACCAGGCAGAGCCTGATGCTAGGTGGTATGTTTAGCATGGTTCTGCATTTATATTTCTTGACCTGGTGGCCTAAGCTTTACATAAACTATTCTTGCCTATGGCAAAAGAAATCTGTCCTGGGGATTATATCTGTAGTCACATGCCAGATGTCTCAGGGGCTCCTATACAGTATTAATTGTACAGCAGTTTTCAAGAAAGTACCTAGAGTTTTATCCATGAGATAAAATTTTAGCAGATTCAGAAAAATATGTTAATCCTAATTCAACAGGAGAAAAAAAAAATTACTTACAATGTATTTCTCAGTTAATGGAATATAATATAACTGCCATCAGTGAGAGCAAAGGAAAAGAGATATAATTTTGTGTAACTCATAGAATTATGGAAATTGTAAGTATGGAAATTTAACAGAATATAATTAGATGCTATATTATTAGCAGACAACTAAAATACTATCATACTTTTTCTTCCACTACTTTGATACAGAGGCATCATTATCAACTGGATACCTTATTTTGGAATCACACATCTAAACCAGCATAAACTGTAAACAATCATTCATTGCTTTATCCAAAAAAGAGAAAATAATCAGATTAGTAGGGCAAAGCAAGGATTGAAAACACTGCCAAACACTTAACAAATCATCAAAACAGAGCTTGAATCTGTGTTCACAAAAGAGAATCTACAAAGAAAAAAAGTATCATCCTTTAACTTTTCTTGTACTTTCTTGTATTGTATTTCAGAGGAAGGTGCACTGTAGCCTTCCGGCGATCGCTAATGCAGTGTTTGTATTCTGTGTTGGAATTATCCACTTGGGTGCTGCACTGAAGCTGCCTGGGCTATTTTGACACTGCATCCAGATGCTCCAATTTTGCTTCAGTGACTCGGAGCAGAACTGAAATGCCTTAAAGCAATGTTCAGGGGGTGAGGTCTTGATGAACAATTAAAGTACTCAGAAGAAGTGTTTCTAAACATCTCTGACTGGTGCTGAAGTGACTTAAGCAGCCTCATTGTGACAGCCAGGTAGGGAACGTATAATAGGAAGATTCAGCACTACTATATATAGCTATGCTTCAGGTGAATGTGGATTTTTTTTCCCATTTATATAGGAAAATTAAAAAAAAAAAAGTGTAAGTACAAAAGAAAAAACTCTATTATTTTAATTGCAGTATTAGGTCTAGTCAGAAATATTTTATTAAAAGTAGCACTTGTCATATATTCCCCATTTGAGACCTAATTTGAAACCATACATTCCTAATTTGAGACCTAAATAAATTTACTGATTGAGTAAGAACATATATACAGACATTCTAATTATTTTGTGAATGGACACCCTATAGAATGTAGGCATAATTTGACAGAAACAGATATCTACGTACTTCAGTATTACGTGTCTGAAAACTTCTTAAACATTCAGCTTATTATTCCAATTCGTAAATATTTATGGGATTGGAACATCATTTTGCAAAGCATTATTCATTTAATTGGAGATTAACTATATCTACTAAATAATATAAAGAAAGACAGAGGAATAAACAAGATTCCAGCAGAGGCTTGACTCAACAAGACAGAGAGGCCCTGAAGCAGAAAGCTAGGGGCACCTGATCATCTAATGCCAACTAAGCCAAACAATATATTTTTTTAAACCATCTTCCTAATGAAGAACTTAGAAGACTTCATTGTCATATGTGCTCAATATAATGAGTGTGAAAAATCAAGCTTTATGTTATTTAAAAAAAAATATTTCATTGTTTTAATTCTTAAATTAGGATGCCACGTTGGCAAGTTTCAGTTTGTTTTCAGTTGTGGGTTGCTTGCTTTTTTTCTTTGTTTGTTTGTGTTTTTTGTTTGTTTTCATTTTTGTTTGATTGTTTGCTTGTTTTGTTTGTTTTTAAATTCCTAAAGTTTAGACTTTGAATATCAGGTGAAGTAAGAAAACAATTTCAAGTGGTAAGTGTGGTTGAAGAAGATTTTACCTGAATAGTCATAGCACAAACTTGAAATTGAAGAAGACAGATTTGATCCACAATACACACCATATACCAGGAGCAAGTTAACTGTGGGAAACCTTGACAGAGACATGCTGAGATAACTGAGAGATGTCCTGAAAGACATTTTCTTTCAAAAAAATCACTGCAAAAATCCACTCTGTGATCCCTCCAGCACCTTCTCCTGCTCTGTTCCTGTTAACTTTGCATCTGGCTGATGCTGCCAGTTACCTCCCCGACGGTGCTGAATGGGCACTACAGGGGAGAGATGGCCCCGTTCCTCTCCCTGCTGATCTCACAGACAGATTTCTTCTAACAGCACATTCCGTGCAGAAGTTACCCACGTGCTTGTGCTTCAAATCTGTATTTGCTTTATAAGAAGAGATAACCACTTTAAAGATTTACATTTGGGACGCTTATATTGTATATTGTTAAATAAGTCTTCTTATTTTGTGAAATCACTGAGATCCTTAGATAAGAAGCAATCTACACAATGTGTTTAAGGATTATTATGAAAAGTTTTACCATGATTTTTCTTACATGCTGCTGATATCTAAGGGGGTGAGGGTGGGAGGAAAGAAATAACGATAGTTTATTTGAATTTATAATTGTTTTCACCTCTGCAATTCAGAAAACATTTTCACTTTGGGGGAAAAAACCAAAAAAAGTTGGCTGAAATAACCTAATTTCTCCAGAACAGAAACTGATTATAGTTTTATGGACTAAGAAGGTCCAGCATTATTAAGAATGACAGATGCTAATCCAGTGTACTGTATCTTTTTGCCAAAACACTCAATATTAACAATTAGTAAATACAATTGACTCTGCCAGCAAGAACATTGATTTCTTTGGAGATTCTGTTCAGAAGTTCTTTCAGAAAAATGCATTATTTAAGGAGAAATGACACTCAAGAACAACCCAGATTTCAAGTATGCTTCCAATTAGCTATTAATAAAAAAGCACTGGCAGCACAACAGATAAAAAAATCCACCTATACTTTATTTGTCTTTTCCTCACATTCTTTGGTAGTGCAAGCTGTAGGGAATGATAAGAAAGATGATTCACAATTCATAACCAGGCAGTGTTGGTTTTTTATTGATCTTTGTGTCTGAATTGAAATCAGCAATCTTGTCTCTAGCAAGTTCTACCAGATGAAAGCATTCTAGTGCACTGCAGGTTCTGGAATTCAGAAGTGTTATCAAATATGGAAGCTTATGCAGCAGGGCACTGTCTATCAAGTTTTCAGTTAGGGTATTGAAAAAATCAGTTGTTTTCCCCCTCCTTCACGCCTCCCTCTCCCAAAATTTAACTAGACTTTTGTACTTACTGCCAAATAAAACCAGACCTCGATTTTATTTGGGACTCACAAAAATATTCATGAAATCTTTAGGAAAAAAATTCAGATAATTATCCTTCATCAAAGCTAAAAATAATATTTTTGTTCAATCATCAATCTGTACACCTGCCAGAGACATAGACAACTCTGCAGAAGCTATTTAAATTCAAAAGTAAAGAACTGGAAATGAAAGATTAGGTTTACACGTTCTTTGTAAATCATTCATGGAAGTAAAGAGAATCCCCGCTCTCTTCATTTATTCAATAGCTCTGTGGTTAGGGCCTCATCTGATATACAATGTGGGACAATCAGGTTCAAGACCCTCTTTGTCTGCACATTCTTGAACCCACATTTTCACTTTCCCAGAAGAGTTCTTAAACCAGCGAGAAATCTATAATTGGCTTCTCTCAATCCCTATGGAAAAAGCTCCTCTGCATGGATTATTTAAATACGGAGTCAAAGAGAGTGAATGACTCTTTCGTCTGGTGGTTAAAGCGTTCACATGGGAGGCACACAGCCAGGTCAAAGTCACAGTTCAAATAGCTCAGGTAAGAGTACACCACTGCAGAATATGCAGTGGCTAGGTGATTCCCTGAAAGGCAGAAAATAAGGTTTAAATCTCAGTCAGGGGGAAGGAGTTGAAAACTATATGGGGGTTACTTCACTAAAAAACATACTGTGAGTTCTTCAACTTTATGGGGGGGTAAAGTTGAGGAGGTGGAGAGGGGAAGATAAACTGTTGTCTCCTTGCTGCTAGTTAAGTAAGTACCTCTTCCAAAAAGAAAAAAGAAAGGAATTCCAAATTTAGTCTGATTTTTCAGCATGGTTCTCTGTGCAGGCTCAGATTAGACCTCCTCTCCTTTTTTTTTTTTTTTTTTTTTTTTCCTTATGCAATATGCACTAACTCCTGCAGAGCTGGGACTCACTACCATTTAAGAAACTATTTTACAACTTACATACTCAGAACTTGTGGGGAGAGGGAGTTATTATAGTAGAAGCTCTAGTAAGTTAACATTTCAAATTTTGCACAGCATATTCTTTTTATATTCCTTTATAGTACATGAGAAAGAAAAGGTCGATTTCGTTTTTGAGAGATCATATCTGGAGATAAAGAAGTCAGTATAGCTCATATGGCAATATTAACTTTGAATTTCTACTGTATACTGGCTGTTAATTCTACTATTTTGAAGTAGTATTATATATTTCATTTCTTAGATACTACCACCAAACACATCTGAGCCTGTTTCATGAGAAGATAAATCATTATAGTGAATAACAAAAAAAAACCACAAACTGGAATTCTTGACTACTTGCCATCAGCATGGACCTAAGAATTCATTTGCTTTCCTGAAGATTAGATACATTTTTTTCTTATTGTTTAAATTTGAACAAAGCATAATTCACTTATTTAAACCTTATTTTTCTTTCATTGTCAGTCTTTCACTCCTAAAACCTTCATTTTTCTGACAACATCCAGAAACCCCAGGGATATCATTGACAACTTAACTGGATGTAAATATTTCAAACAGAAAATGGGTTTCAAGAGAAAAAGGTTGGTAAAGCTGAAATGTTAAGCTAGAAATACAACATAACTTTAGCTAAATCGACATTTTGAGCTTAATAAAATTACTTCAATAATTTAATTTGCTTACTATATAAATGTTCCATATTCAAGAGTCATTCTTCGGCCACTGCTACGTGATAGTATTGCCTGCTGGTCTGCAGCTCTATATAGCACACACAATCACTATTCAGCTACTAACAAGAAGGTAAGAACATGCTGCTGCTTTCATGTAGCACTTATGTTCCCTTATTTTTTCAAAATATGAGCATATGCAAAAATAACACAATCTTTTCCATTTTGCATCCTAATAGCAAGGGTAAATTACAATTTTTCTTTTTTTTAAATCTATCTTTTTGCCAATGAACAAGCTTATTTGCATAAATTGTGCCTCTCAAGGGAAGTCTCACTTTTTATGTTTTCCATGTTCTATTCTCACCCCAACAATCCCCCCAAAAGTAAAACATCTTTTCCAGTTAAAGAGGGAAGAAAGTTTTACTATAGGGAATTCCTGTCAACTTACTCTGATAAACATTTATTCATCTTGCTATAATTCTGCTTTGATAAGAATATTTTAGCTTTGCAAAGGAAAATGAAGAATTATTGCTAAATGGCACATACTAATAAAATCTGTGGTGTTTCTATCTGAGATGTGTTCATGGGATAACTAACAAAAAATAGTTGGTACTATGAGGAAGCTCATCCTTATGTAAGTAACACATGGAGCTGGTGAGAATACCTACAATAGTGGAATTTGTTATTTAGGTTTTGTGGGTTATTGCAATACATCGCTGACTACTGATAGACACAGAGTGGTCTAGAGGTACTTTTACGTAAACAATAACCTTGTACATTTGTAGAAATTTGCCTTTCAACTCTATAGCAAATATTTTAAAAAATATATGGCCAAAGATCCTTCAACTATTTTTTTAACATTATGGATTGAAGTGTAGAAAAAAACCCCAAACCCATTTCTTATTATGTTATTCAGAAATACTCATAAAATGAAAATATGTTAATGCATTCTATAGACACGCAAACTGCAAAAAGATTCAGGTTTTGCTAATTACCTGTATAACAAAATTCAGTTACAGATGCAACTTTCCAAAAGGACTTTATGATTTTCCTACCTGCTCAGTACTGCATGATAATTCACTTTAACTGCAATACTGAAAAGAAAGCATAAAGGGAACGCACAAGACAGACCAGGGCAGCTTCCATTCTAGAAGAGAAAGTTTATCACTGAATCCTCTAGGATCAGGATTTAACACATGACTTTATCAGAAATAAAAACAGCAACCAAAAAGACAGCTACAGCTCTGATGCAGACTGTTTCCATTGCATTACACAATATAATATAGTATTGCTTGTGTTGAGTTTTAACTATGAAACAGAGAAAGAAAAAGTAAAATTTTATGGCTTAGTATAACAATATGCTGCCTTTTCTTCTGGCAGATGTTAGTTCAGAAACAATACAATGATCCTTAGTGACTACAAAATAATTAGGGAAAAATAATTAAGTAGTCAAATCTAATATAATAAGTAGTTTGCTGCTACACTGTTCATTCTTGTGCAAAACTGTTCACTAATTTATATAAAAATGGAAAAGTAACTAAATTGTTTCTGGGTTATTGGTTTTTTAATCTTGTATATTAATCCAGGTAATGTACCACTAGAACTAGTTTCCATTTAATTATTTTTATTTATGTACCATTAAACTCAATTTTCATTACTCCTGTTGCTGAGAAAAAAGAGGAAAAATCCTCTATATTTGTATTGTCAGCTAATTTCCAGTCCTAGTACAGCGCTTTTTTTTCCCATTGAAGAGAGAATCTTTCAGAATCTTTAACATCAGTTTTTATTTCTTTAATTAGGAGTTTCTATCAGGACCTTTCCAGTGAACTCTTCACATTTTAATATACTTCTGCTTCACTACTCTAGCTGATTGTTTTGGAGTTTGTGCAGAACACAGAACTGCAAGAAAGCTGTTTTCAAAGTCCTTCATAGTCTGCCATAATCCCCTGGTAATTACAAAGGCTCTCTTTGCAGCAATAAGCAAGTCTGAGAGGAGTTCTACAGCTCCGCATCACACATTAAATTGTACTTGGACATTTCAGCTAAATTTGCTTTCCCTTGAGCCTCAAACTTGCGTAGAAAATCTGAGACATGTCAAAACACAAGAACTGAAAGGTTATGATGATGGTAACTGGGTCTATAGAAAGCATTGATTAAATGAAATACAAAACACAGCTTGGATAAAGGCTTTACTTAAGGAGCAGTTAAGTCCTCATTAGAAAAGCGAAGTTGACGGAGCTTAAAAACACTTATTTTATGGCTGATAACCATTAATCATCTTTACTGATTTTTTTCTCCCCTGGGATTTTAACAATGCTTTTGAATGCTCCTCTGTAATTACTCATACTTTTTTTAAAAAAATATTTTATTTCTCAAGGAAAAATGCTTCTTGCTGTCAAAGAGACCGATCTTGCCAGATTTGTGATTTAGCTGCAGCTATTACTTCAGATATAGGAGCCATGAGCTATCAGAATTCACTTGTACATATAGAAAGGAAAAGGGTACTATACATATCTTCACTAATACAAAAACCTCGGGTTTTTTCTACTATATCTTTTCCTTCTTTGAGTTTCCTCTAGCTTTTGTGTGTTGACAAGAACATGTTCCTGTAGTTTTTTAAATCTTCAAAGGGCTACACCAGGTTCCATCTATAACTCAAAAGAAAAACTATAAGGGTCCAGAATACATCAAACCAATACCATATACCTGAATTTGCCGTAGTTTAAAAACCTTTGAAAAAAAGAAACTTTTTAATGCAGTTTTTGCTCCCAATATTACTGGTCTAAACTATGTTAAACAATGTTGTGGGATGAGAATAAGGTAAACAAGGTCTGGTAATGACCCCTACTTTTAAGAGGGCATCTATAACGTTAAAATTTGTTTAAAAGGTTGTGATTCTCATTTCCAGTGCTATGGCATTATATAAGTTTCCTTCAGCTACACATTACCCTAAGTTTTCCAGCCTAATATATTCTGTGTTTTTCACTGTGCACAGGAATATACCCTACAAAAAACAAGGAAACCAGTATCTACTCACAAACACAGAATGAGACCAAGGACCTGTGCAAAAGATTTTCCATGTATTTCACCAATGAGCTACAGCTGAATGAAAACCAAATGACCGTTTTCTTTTTTCCACATTTCTTTCACTGACCTGGTAAACTTTAAGATATCACTCACAGAAACAACAGAAAAAGATCCCACTAATGTATTCCTCATTTTTTGCTTAATAGCACAGTTCTTCAAACAATTGTTGATTACATGGAAAAACCACCTCTACATTTTAGTTCTACCTGGAAGTTATTTAATCTCTATTTCCCAGAACCTTTTTAAATTATAATATTATAGATATTTTCTCTCTCTCTCTGGATAGAACTTTTTAATATCTTCATATAGTCAATGAACTAGAGACAATAAACATTATTCCATTCCTTGCTGTTGAAGCAATTTACATGAGAAACCCAAGTTCTAATTACCAGACAAATGAGTATTTATGAATTGCATACAAAGTGGAAATATATCAACAAAGAAAATGTCAGAAGGTGTTATGATTAAGGTACTTGAAGGAAAGGACAGAAGATGCAGGCTCAAGTGAGACTTGCTTTCCCCTTCAACATGTGAGCTGATAATTTAAAACACTTTTTCATTGAGGGAAATAGGTCTGATTCACTTCTGGGGATTCAGTTAACTAAATAATTCTGGATTTAACTTTTTTGTTATGTTAATGTTAATATATATTTACTGTTTTTAAATTAACTGTAACCACATATTTACAGCTAGTACACTCAACTGGACATGCCTTTCAAACTGCTTGCAAATGCAAATAGTGCAATTTGGAATAATTTCTCTGTGTTTCTGGAAAGAACTCTAGGCAAAAGCTGTTAAGAGACGTGCACATTTTAATTTGATAACATTATGTTGCCAGGTAGCACATTAAAGTTCTGTCTCCACTAACAGTCACTAGAAATTTATTTTAAACAGAGAAAGATCTCAACAGACAGATAGTACACTACTTCATGCTTTGGGGATCATGAGAAACCTCCTGTTCTCTGGGAGCCTGGCAGACAGTGCATACTGAAATGCAGTGGTACAAGGCACTTTGTAAAGTGCTACTTAATAAGTACAACAAACATGATGTGGTAGTAGGTGGCTATTTCAGTACAGCTTCTGCAGAATGCACGGTAATACTTTAGTAAGAATACAATCAGGGATGGAAATAATTAGGCCAGTATTAGAAAAAAGGCAACTTCCCCTTCCTTATAAGGCATGAATGAAAAACTGTAAGAGTTAGGAGTACTCCAAGTACCCAGAAACAAGGAATGAGTAAAACTCCCTTATAAATAACTAAATGATTGCCCACAGGCTGTATACACCTAATAGTGAAGGTGCATGCATTTACATCCTTGAATAAAACACCTGTTAGACATGGGCTTTTTTCAGTTGTCATCTAAACCATCTGCTAATTAAGTTTTTTTTAAAGCCTTGATAAAATTCCTAGTAATGACTTCAAACGTACATTTTATGTATGCACATTTTATGTCTAAATATTTTGACAGTATTTTCCTCTGGAGTCTGTTTTGTTATTTTCACTCAGAATTTGAAGATACTCCTGAGAAGATTTAAAACAAAACAACAAAACCCCTCTGAATCATGAATACCTGATTGAGATCAACACACAGAAAGAGTGTTCAGAGAAGCCTTTACCAGCACCTGAGCACTTTATTCTAAACTTGGTAAAGAAAAAAAGGGAATGGAAAATAGCCTCACAAATAAAACAGAAATGGTCAAACTAAATTAGCACAGAAAGAAGCCACAGAATGAATTCTGTAACTGGTGAAAAGTGAAACTTAAATACCTAAAAAAAAACAAAACAAACAAACAAACAAAAAAAAAGAATAAAAGAAAAACCCCAAAGGAACATGAACACTTTATAAAGAATCTGTAGTAGAATATTCCAGCTTGCTTTATTACAGTGCTACTCTATGTTCTGTTCTTGTGTAAAGGCAAGGGAAAAGAATTTCCTACAAGTAGCTCATTGAGAAACAAAATGTGAATTTTGGAACTAAAAAGCTAGGATTTGTGTACAAGTTCTCAGAAAGAAACAAAGTTGTGCCTATTTGATACACATACATTGGTTAACTGACAAAAGTTGGTACCACACAGAGTGTTGACAGTAGTATACCAAAGACTGTCTTATTAAAACCATGAGTTTCTTTAAAGCAGGTTTCTGTGGTGGGCTAACTGTAACAGTTTCACATCAGCTTAAATATATGCCAGGCAGCAACAGGCTGTGGTAGAAACACAGCTTTTTCCACTGCAGGTTATAATTCTAGAAAATTGATCCTATTTGTGAAGGTTTAATCAATCACAGTCTTTCTTGGGGGGAAACAGGGGGAGAAGTTATTTTTTTTTTAATTCGTAAATGAGACTTAAAGTATACTACAAAGAAGTACAGAAACACGACTGTACAGTTTAGGGAACATTTGTCTTCATGCAGATTGTGTTAATTTAATTAAATGGTTTGGTTTTTAGAGGTTAGGTAACATTTATTATTAAAAATTAATTTTAAAATTATAGATTATGATTATTAGGCCTTTTTTTAAAGCATGGTATTCTAAGAGAGATTAAAAAAGGTGAAACCCACAAAGAGATTCCCTATATACATGCTTCCCTTTCTAAGCAATGGAAATAAACACTACCTTCAAACTTCAGTTGCTTTGAAATCACATTATTAGGATGAGAAAAATAGAAAATATTTCCCTAAATGGCTCCTGTACCTAACTGGAGCCCAGCACAATTTGACCAAAATAAACTGCATAAGAGATTTAGCATGAGTTCACTTATACAGTTAAAAAAGCTTGTTCAGTTTCAATTTAGAACCATAGAATTCTCAGGGTTGGAAGGGACCTTTAAGATCCCCCAGTTCCAACCCCATGCCATGGGCAGGGACACCTCCCACTGGATCAGGTTGCTCAGAGCCTTGGCCAGCCTGGCCTTAAAAACTTCCAGGGATGGGGCTTCCACCACCTCTCTGGGCAACCTCTTCCAGTGTCTCACCACCTTCATGGTGAAGAACTTCTTCCTAACTTCCCAATTAAGTCTACCCTCCTCTGGTTTGAATCCATTCCCCCTAGTCCTGTCAATACCTGACATACTAAAAAGTCCCCCCCCAGCTTTCTTGTAGCCCCTTCAGATACTGGGAAGCTACAATAAGGTCTCCTCAAAGCCTGCTCCTCTGCAGACCCAACGCTCAGTCCATCCCCACAGGAGAGGTGCTCCAGCCCTCTGATCATCCTCGTGGCCCTTCTCTGGACACGCTCCACATCCATGTCTTTCTTGCAATAGGGGCTCCAGAACTGGACACAGTACTCCTGGTAAATTGTGTATACATTTATCACAATTAATTACAGCAGATAACTTTTAACTTATTTAAGATTAAAAATAACCCCCATCATAATTCATTGCAATGGTATTTTGTGCACATGCTTTTTTTTTTTTTTCTGTTTTTAAAAGATATAATTTTCAAAAAATGTGTTTACTAAAGGAAAAAAAAAAAAAAGGAAATTATGGGACAAAAATACATGAAGAAAACCCATGTTTAGCACTCTAGCANGAGACAGATCTTAGTATTTCAACTCAAATGCTTAAAAAAGAAAAAAATACAAAACAACAAAAGCAACCTACAAAAAAATAGAGATATTTATTTTATCTTCAAGTTTTGTACTAAGTGGTGTCTCTTGTGGTCTAGTTATCCGTAAGAAAGAAAAAGGTGAGGGCCTTACAATTCAAACAGTTACATGTAAAATGAAATAACTAAGTTTATATACACATTATATAAATATAACCTTTACATAAGTTATATTTACCTTATATCTATACATAGAGACTTTTCCATTCATAACTAAATATTTGTCTGGAAGAGTTTACAAACTGCAATTTTATTCATCTTTATTGCAGTGCCTGTAATGTTATTTCTAATTCTTTGCTCCTGTGAAACAGCATACTAAACTCTAAGGGATAAGGAAACGTACAAGTGCTATTACAGTACATATTTCTAAGCAGCAGGAAGTCTGTAGTAAGTGTCAGAGATTGATCAGGATTTTATTGCACATATAAACAGCCACTGTCAGGTGCACTGTGCCAAAGGGCTGTGGATGTAGGGCCCATGCTGTATGTTTTAACCACCTCAATTTTTCAGAAAGGTAACAGCAAGCTTCAACTACTAAAAAAACCCCTGCAATTACTGAAATCTTTTCAATATAAGTTAAGAAAGCTATTTAGAATAAAAATAGAAATCATGCCCCTTTCCAAAGGCAATAGGATTCAGTTCAGGGTGAATTGAATATAAGAAAATGTACATAAACAGATGAACTATGTGCACTTATACAAACATTAAAAATATACCTTTCTGTATCCCTACTTAGATGTATAAAACAAATGCATGTGTGCCACAGAATTCAGATATACACCAAAGAATTAAAGGGCACATTTTTAATGATTAAAGTGTATGAGCAGGTTTCTAGCAAGAGTTCTCAAAAAGTGATTAGTTTACAGACTGCCAAAATTGCTTGAAAGTTCCTGGACGCTTTCAGATTTTACACTGTGATTATTATAAACATTTTGATTAATTTGTATTCAGTACAGATTTTAATTCATTAATAACCACTTTAAGTATGAAAGCACTGCATTAATGCAAATGAGGTACACTTTTAAATTACAATAATAAACTCCTTAGACTAGTGTATCACCATTTCTGAGATTAACTAGGGGTCCTGAACTAAAAAAAGCCACGGCACAGTGCCAGGCTTGTATGATGTCAATTCTTCATATGGAAGAACTTCACTGCAGAAAATAAGGAATTTAGAGTAATTATAGAAACCTATTAAGATACTGGAAATTGAAAATATATGGATATAGCAATTCCATAACTCAAAGTCCTTTGAGTTGTAGTTTTCTTTTCCCTTAACCCATTTAGTAACTTCATTTGAAAGCACAATCACACCTGCATTGCCTTTTACAAAGATACCTCTGAGACCGTCTCACAAATCACGTGGGAATTCATTTTTCTGATAGTGTTTCTCACTGACAACCAAGCTGGTGTCATTCCAGTATCCAGAATACCACTAACAACATCCCAACACACATACCCTAAAGTGTACAGTTTTAGAAAGAATCGTAAGATGTGAACCATATGATTGCAGATGTCTTTCAAACACATGTATAACCTAAGGATTTGGTGAATTTGATCTCGGTTTCCCTCAGCCAGAGGGAAACAAGAGGGCAACAAGAATAAGCAAACACAGAGTCTGCTGTTCAGCATAAGGGAAAACGCCTTGCTACTTCATAAAACCATTTTTTTTTCAAATAAGTTATGGACACCAGTCATAATGATGGTGCTAAACAGCTTTTAGGCATAGGAACTACTCTGAAAAGAGTGTCTTTCAACATCAGGGTTGTCATTATGTTTATGAATAAGGAAAGTAGAGAAAATACATATTTTTGCCAACATCTGTGACTGTTTTTTACTACATACAGACAATCTCAACTTATGACTTAAGTCTGAAATTAATCAGCCTTTCCTCAGTGTTTATTCACAATTGGCTAGGTCTGGGTTTTTTTCATTATTTTTCTTTTAAAAATCTCCTTAAAAGAAGAAAAAAAAGAAATATTATTTATTTGGTGTTAATGCCACCTTTTAAAGAAACTGGGGATCAGCATACTTGTCTTAGATTTGCACCAACTTTGCTTCTTTTTGGAGATAAGAACCTGCCTGACTAGGGGAAAAAAAAAAAAAAAAGTGTAAGATAGTGGAGTTCTGCTATATAGAAAGATTTTAATTATGGAAACTCCATATAGCTATCTTCT
This sequence comes from Florisuga fusca, assembly GCA_038090715.1. Classification (NCBI taxonomy): domain Eukaryota; kingdom Metazoa; phylum Chordata; class Aves; order Apodiformes; family Trochilidae; genus Florisuga; species Florisuga fusca. Next base: position 19,476,001 of record JAAWXA010000001.1, read on the forward strand.
CTTAATATTCTCAAATCCCTAAATTCTTTCTCAAAATCATCATTAGTGAATTCAGAGATAAAGATATTAATAAAAGAGTTAAACTCAAAAGGAGCATTATTTTCCAGCAACTATTCTCCCCAACTGTAGTAAACAGAACATAAATTTAACCAAACCAAATATTCATTAGACAGGTTTTAAAAACTATAGTCTTCTCTGCTTGAAGCATGTTCATAACCACATTAATATGAATGAAAGTTAACCATGCACAGGGGGAAAAGAATACATTTGCTGTATGTATACTTGCTCTTCAGAAACTTGAATATTTCATTTTAATAAATACATTTTGGGAAGATGTCTAGTTTATCAGAACAAAGGCTTTGGTTTCTGTTTTAAAATTACTGAGGCGCAAGATAAGACCAGAAAAGTTCACCCGGCCATGTATATTTTACTGCAAACATGTCATTTTAGACATCTTTCAAAGACGTATCTGGAGCTGAAAAGCAATCCTACTGAGGTATTGTTTGCCACTGCTCATTGACATATTCATGCAATGTAGAATCAATCAAAATCAAAAGCACTTAAATATAAACCCAAAACTGAAGTAAAAAAGCGTATGAGGTTGCATAATTTTGATTCCCAGAACTTCAGTGTTTAGAAATTTCAGTAATTAAACTCGTTATACTCATATACTATAGAAGTATCAGCTTATAGAGGTAGCTCCTTTATTTGGGAACTGCTTTATTTGGATAGAAGAGCAAGTGAAGATATCATTAAAGAGAACATATATGTAACAGCAAGGAAGAGCGTGAGCTTCAGAATTAAAGCTAAACATCCTGAAGGGTGACATGGAAGAGGTTTTCTCTCTGACAGAAGGGATGACTTTCAGGTTCCTAAATATCATAACCTAAGGATGACAAAACCCCCAAAGTATTTGTAAAACTGTACTCTTATTTGAAACCTTTAAAATTTTTATATCAATTACAAACACCTGTTTTGTCAAAATGGAAATTACAATGGAAATTGTGGAATATTTGAGGCTAGAAGGAAAGTCTGAAGGCCACCTGGTTGTGCCTGCCTACACAAAGCAGTGACAACTTAGGACACTTTGTAAACAACCACTCAACTGGGTTCTGAATCTCTCCAAGAATAGAAAAATTGAGGCTTTCTGGACAGCAATGAGTAACCATACTCTGCGAAACTGGTTTTCCCATTATTTAGCAGGAATTAGCCTTGTTGAAAGCCGTGTTGCCTGCCTTTCATGCTTTTATGATCCAGGAAATACTCTGAGAAAAATCTGGGTTCACTATGTCCATATATGCTTATTAGCAAGGTGGAGAATCCCCGCTTAGAATGATCATAGAATCATAGAATCATAGAATCATAGAATCATAGAATCATAGAATTAGCCGGGTTGGAAGGGACCTCAGAGATCATCTAGTCCAACCCTTGACCCACCGGAGCAGTTGCTAGACCATGGCACTGAGTGCCACATCCAGTCTTTTTTTAAATGTCTCCAGGGACGGAAAATCTACCACCTCACCGGGCAGTCCATTCCATAGCCTAATCACCCTCTCCGTGAAGAAATTCTTTCTAATATCTAACCTAAACCTCCCCTGGCACAACTTAAGACTGTGTCCTCTTGTCTTGTTGAAGGTCGTCTGTGAAAAGAGTCCAGCTCCCACCTCGCTACAGCCTCCTTTCAGGTAGTTGTAGATGGCAATGAGGTCTCCCCTGAGCCTCCTCTTCTTCAGGCTGAACAGCCCCAGCTCCCTCAGCCTCTCCTCATAGGGCCTGTGCTCGAGTCCCTTCACCAGCCTGGTTGCCCTCCTTTGGACCTGTTCCAGGACCTCTACATCCTTCTTAAACTGAGGGGCCCAGAACTGGACACAGTACTCGAGGTGTGGCCATGCAATGTGTGCGAGGTGTGATCATGCAATGCAAATGAGAACTGCCAATTTGATAAGTCTAAATGAAGCATTGAGACATTTTTGCATCCTGATCTTTGCTATAATTTTAACTAATATTGTTAACACANGTGAAGATATCATTAAAGAGAACATATATGTAACAGCAAGGAAGAGCGTGAGCTTCAGAATTAAAGCTAAACATCCTGAAGGGTGACATGGAAGAGGTTTTCTCTGTGACAGAAGGGATGACTTTCAGGTTCCTAAATATCATAACCTAAGGATGACAAAACCCCCAAAGTATTTGTAAAACTGTACTCTTATTTGAAATCTTTAAAATTTTTATATCAATTACAAACACCTGTTTTGTCAAAATGGATATTACAATGGAAATTGTGGAATATTTGAGGCTAGAAGGAAAGTCTGAAGGCCACCTGGTTGTGCCTGCCTACACAAAGCAGTGACAACTTAGGACACTTTGTAAACAACCACTCAACTGGGTTCTGAATCTCTCCAAGAATAGAAAAATTGAGGCTTTCTGGACAGCCTGCTGCAATGAGTAACCATACTCTGCGAAACTGGTTTTCCCATTATTTAGCAGGAATTAGCCTTGTTGAAAGCCGTGTTGCCTGCCTTTCATGCTTTTATGATCCAGGAAATACTCTGAGAAAAATCTGGGTTCACTATGTCCATATATGTTTATTAGCAAGGTGGAGAATCCCCGCTTAGAATGATCATGCAATGCAAATGAGAACTGCCAATTTGATAAGTCTAAATGAAGCATTGAGACATTTTTGCATCCTGATCTTTGCTATAATTTTAACTAATATTGTTAACACAAAGTCACCCACATCAGCATTTAAAATAACATGCAGAATTTTTAGAATAAGTTGTAATTTTGATGTTAGACATGGAAGATGATTTTTAAAGAAAATATTAGCATTAGAAAAAATATAATGAAAAGTGCCAACCAAAGCTATACATTTACCAGAACATTTCCAGTGGGGGAGCACCTGAAACTTCATAGCTACCACATCGAAGTTGTATATAAATTTTGATTTTGTAACTTGCTTTTTAAACATTGCTAGCAGATCAAATCCAACAATATTTTGGCAGCCTAAAATTACACTCTTCTGACCTTGACATTAGTATTCAACAGCACTGATGAGAGAATGACAGCTTCTCCATCCTACTGGGTGATCTTGCAAGCTTTTACCTTCATGACTATGGAGTTTCTGTCAAATATGCTTCCAGCTGAATGATCACATTCTTCTGAATTATGAAGTGGCTGAAAACTGTGCTAATTGGGTCCATCTTGATGTTACTCATAAAGATTAAGTAGTTTTAATACTCTTCAAAGTTATACAAATACTTGTAATTTAATTGCATGTTAGCTGTAGTATTTGTTTGGCTTGATTAAATAATTTGCAATACGTAAAGAACACATGTAAGCCATTGCCGGATAATTTTTAGTAGTTTAAATGTTTGAAAATTAGAAGGATAAAATTTCCAAAAGTAATTAAAAAACCAATTAAATACTTTTTTTTTTTTTTAAGGCAGCAACTACAAAAAACAGTCTTAAGCTCTCATGTGTTGTGTTGTGCTGTGTAACTTAGTAGAATTAGAAATCAGAAAGACAGAGAAACAATGAACTACAAAGTGATATTCTCTTATAGGAAATCTTAGTTCTGGAGAAGTATTATACTGTAAACGAATATTCTGAAAAATTATCCTATGATAGTCACCTTTAAGCCATTATTCCTATCTTTAGTGAGCTGCATTAGCACCTCTTAGAATTAAGAACAGTAACACTTAGTAGAGGAGCATCCAGTTGTGCCATGGACAACTTTAGTTTTAGAAAGCTCATAAATCTGCCTGAACTACTCAGAACCTGACTATTAATATTTCCCAATCCATAGGAACTGTTATATAAATAATAATTCTATCATATCCATAGATACAACATTTGATAATGAAAGAGCCTCAAAAGGATAAACGACCAAACGCACTATTTTTTGGAATTATGCTTTGCTACAAGAACTAGCAGCATAGCCAGTTTCCAGTTTGCCCCTGCAACTTAACCAACTTTTGATATAGTCTGTAAAGATTTTAAAGATACAACATTCCTGTTACAGTTGCTTAGAGTTTTGCCATTTAGATAGGCATTTCCAACATAATGCATGGAACTCCTCACTTCTCCTTTCCTGTTTTGTGTACAGTCCTGGGCTAAGAACTGGAATATCCCACAGCACAGGTAATGTCTGGGTCATTTCCTTTGCTTATTTTACTTAAAGCTACACACAACTTCTATTACATAGCTTAACTCAGTTCTGCTTTTAGGTATCTGCATTTTTTAAGAAAATGACATGACATACATACCTTGGGTTATAACAGAAAGCATGACACATACATGATTTATTTTTCCATACTCTCTAGAGTTTAATCTCTACAGCTGATAGAAACTGAAGATCCTACAGTGCTCATTAAAGTGTATGAATTTGCAGAACGGATACACACAAGCAGTTTTAGTCAATTCTGCTCAAGTGGCTTAGTCCTACCAAATATCTTATTTCAAAACAGTCAAAATTTCTGTTATGCTTCTTTATGCCTCTGTGACTTTTGCTATATTCAGTACAGTAATTTTGACATTTTTGATCAATTTGGTTTGCATGCAGGAAGTAATTAGGACCTGCAAGAGTTCTATGCCCACTTTAGATTACTGGGTGGATAATGCAAAATGAATCTCAAGCATTTCATGTTTTCCAGTTTCTTCTGCCAATGTTTTATGTAGTTGTTAGATAATTTTACAGAACTTTGCAGCTTATGCCCCAGAACGTGAAGAAAAAGTGCATTTTCTTATACAAAAATATGCAGCCTGTTTTCAATCAAAGTAGTATTGCTTTGTTTGTTAAATCACAAGTGGCATAACCAGTCTGCTGGCCAAAAAAAGTTAGGGCAGAAAACTTTCCACATTTCTGAAAGCAAAGACAGCAAACTAGCTAGAAAGATGAAATAGTAAATATTTTTGTATCACACAGAGAGATTCTCCTTCATCTAAATAGCTATCAGCATCTCAGGATTTATCAGCATCAGATAGAATAAGACTTGAAGCTTTGTTTGTGCTTTCTAAAAAATGAAAACGTTGTGGGAGACAAAGCAGAAATAAAAGACCTGAAAAGTTAGCTTGGCTCTTCTGGTCCTAGATTTGCTTATTTAGGACAGCAAATGCAATGGTGACTCTATTTGTTCACTTTCTTAAAGAAAAGTATCACCATCTAATGATTACATGAGGAAACAAATCCAACAGTATAATTAGGGCTGCATTAACAACTGTATCCCTTGTCTTTTAGACACCTGACTACAAATGCAATTCAAAAGCTTAGCAAGGTGCCTCAGCTCCCTTGCAAGTGGGATAGACAGATACTTTGGGACAGAATACAACAGTGCAGCATGCAGAGCAAAGAGAAGAAGAGGTACTCAAAGGAGCAGCTGTGAGATCAATCCCAGAGGATAGCTGAGTTCATCCTTGACCCCTACATATTAACAGTGCTATTCAAGATTTTAGCGATGCACATTCGACCACTAATTTCTCAAACGGCTGCATAGCTGCAGTATCATCTTTTAAAAAACTAAAGAGGGCCTATTTTCCTCATTTACAATGTGGGTACTTTTATTTGAGGTGCTGACCTTTACAATAGCAGCTGGAACATTACTCAAAATGGAAAATCCAAATCCTTGCTGTAACCGAAAGGCTAAAATCCATATATTGTATCTCTTTGGAGGGCATCATATTCATGTTTTCAGGCAGGGACAGATTTACAGACAAACACAAAACAGAAGAGGACAATAGCTACTAAGATGCCAGCTGAAACCTGCTACTGCGTGACACTTCTCTCCCAAGACAGCCAGCTTTCCCCAGTCCTTCAAGAGTCATTATACCAGCACGAATGAGAAGCCTTAAGATTTTAAGATAACCTAGGACACCTCAAGCTCTATCAGCTGTGCAGAAACCAAGCATAGGAAACCTATTGAAAACTGTCTGAAAACTATCTGTAACACAGATACATAGCCCACAGCTCAGAATCTACAACTGCACAGAAAGTACCAGATTCTATGCCAGAGATGCTTGTAAGTCATAATAACTGTCAAGCAATAGTAATTTAGGATTTTTCAATATATAAATACTAGATTTAGATTCCTGTAGTCAGGAGGAATAGTATTTTTGTTTTGCCTCTGAAATGTATTATTAGCTATAGTACCTGATTCCCAGCACCACTAGAGCTCTAAAGTTTGAATCTCCAGAGCTCACTTCAATAACATGTTCTGCCTATCGTGGACACATATCTCTTTTTGTAGAAACTGCAGCTTTCAACTTTTTCTCTATTATCTCTATGAGGCAGCTTGATAACTTGATAATTTGTTAATGACATAATTGCATTTTATAAAATCTATCAATTCTACCAACCACTAATTGTTAATCTCTGCAGCTGATTTTGAAACTGAACTCAAGAGATTATATTGATTATGGGAAAAGAGCCAGCTGTTATTTCCAGTGAAATTGTGGGTGGAAAAGAATACTGATGAAAACTCAGTGAACAAAATATGCCAATGGCTTATTTTATAGAGTCTTTTCTAACAATAAATCTAAAATTTAGATTTAAATAAACAAACAATATAAATAAATCTACATTTGAATGTAAACTACTAAGCATTCTAAATTATTTGGAGATGTGTCACTAGCCTGAGGTTAATTAGTTTTCGTTTGGGTTTTTTCTTTTTTAATAAACAGATAACTATGAAGAAAACAGCAAAACATCCACTAAAATTGGACAAATCACTTGAAACTGGCTTTACACGTCAAAATAAATTTCAGTGCTAACTTCATTACCTTATACAAAGGAAACTGGTTACTTATTGCAGTAGTACCTAGTTTATATTTCCCGTTTTGCTGACAGAAGATAGTATCTATGTGCCTCACTCCAGTTAACACATCACACACTACTGGGCTAATGTCCAGCTGTAGGGCTTGACATTATGAACTACATTTTTCATCTCTGCAGGTAGTGATGAGTTTCTTTACAATCCTTCCACCTTTTAAGTAATATAAATGATAAGATTATTAATTAAAATCTTATTATTCATAGCCCTCAGAATAAAATAACATGAAAAAAAAAAAAAAAAAAAAAAAAAAAAAGAAAAAAAGAGAGAAGCAAAAAAAATCTGGCAGACTTTATGAGTAGCTGCAATTATATTTTGAAGCAAAAGTGCCAAAGTTTCTTAGTACAAAGCTGAATCATGATGCACCTTCAGCAAGAGTCTGCTAGAGTGGGTAGAACCACAGTTTGTGTAAACAGAAACAAAGGTTGTCTCCCTTTACAGCATTTAAACTCAGATTAATTTAGTTACAAATCAGCTGCATTCTTAAAATAAAAGGAGACTATAAATTTTATTCACAATGTAGTTTTATCTCAGTATAATGTATTCATAAATTATTCTCAGATAAAGGAATCTGATTCTGAACAGTATTTTGGCAGCTAAAATAACACTGAGATTTCAAGTGCCCACAGGTACGATGACCTAGGTTGTTTGGTGGTTTTTAGGGAGGTTGCTACTCATACTCAGTTAATTTAAAGGCACCACTGTCAGACAAAGCCTAATATGGTCCAGAAAGAACTTAATACATCTGATTCTCAGTACTTTGTGAGGCTTTATTTCTAGGTTTTAATTTTAAATACATTTGTCAGTCACTGGGATAAATAGTTGCAATGCTGTGTTAAGTGATGACTACGACCATTGCTGGCAAAGAAACAAGTGGCAAAATGAAGGAGAGGAATATGGACCTAGGATTCATAGATGTCAAAGGTAGCTTTTAACCTCTGGTGCAGCCTTCAAAGTTAAAATGTTTCCTACTGTTTAGCTCCTAAGGCTCTTCACTCAATCTGGAGATTTTTCATGCTCCTAACATCTGTTACGGAACAAATCTGGATTCTTAATCTAGCAATATGATAGTTAGGAACATGATATCACCTATTGCTGTGCCTACTGAAAGGTTTATTGGATGTGTCCTGAAGTGCTTTTTAAAAAAATATTTTGTTTTTTCCTACATATTGCAAAACTTCTCTAAAAGCCTGAACTATAAAAGCATCTAGCCCAACATTCAACATTCATCTTATTGTCTCCTCTGACTTCAAACACAAACTGTGGAACTTCCTTTGAGCTTTCTGTGCTAATACTAAACCTTTCAAAATGACAGTGAGTCTTGGAAACAGAACTTGGTGTTGGTTTTACCACAACCCTTGCTAATCTGCTACAGCAGTTCTTCTAAAGCAATGTTACATTTTCCAACATGACTGGTTAAATCAATTTACTTTGTCAATATTATGTTGCTCCCTGAATCAAAAGCATTACATCAGAAATTGGTGTTCAGATTGTTAGTTCTTGCTGACAGCATCCGAGGTGTGGCCTTGCCAGTGTCAAGTGCAGGTGAACAATCATTTCCCTAGTGATTGTTAATAACAATGTGATTTTTCTCAATTTTTAATAGAACTGAAGACAATGATACAGCAAAGTTTTGCTGCTCTAATGAGCTCTGAACTATGAATTAGGCTTGTCAAGCTCAGCTGCTGCTGTCCTTAATATCTCAACATTCTGACACCTCCCAATTAATTCTTCATAGCTGCAGAGAAGAATAAGCCAGATTCTGGCAAAAAATTTCTCATTGCTTTGTGCATTTTGGAGTTGGTTCTACTGAGTTTTACTATCCTACAGTAAGCTAAACCCATTTACTCTCAGAGATTTAGAGAATAAATTTAATTTTATTTTACATCTACAGAAAAGAAGGAATTGTGTTTCTGGATGCTTTCTGGATTATGCAGGAAGCATTTCTCTTTTCAAGTTGAACAAAAAAATGATAAACACTAATCTTTAGTCCAACCAAGTAAATAAAGGCAGGACCCACAAATCCTGTGTTGTCACCTTGTAGACTCTATTCCAGGAGACCAGGGCATTTATTCAGTGTCTCATGACCTCATGAGGACCAGCACGGTGTCTTAATCACAAGAGAACAATAAAATTGCTGAAGAGGAAGAATAGTTTCTCTCACGAGTAAGCAATCTGTGCATTCAGACCTTGAAATTCTATGCTATATCTTATTTTAAAGAACAGGAAAAAGGTTCAAGCCAAACTAGAAAAGATTTAGACAACAGAAATAATAGGGTGTTCCCTACAGTGACATTAAGAAACAAGGTTCAGGTTTCTCATAAGCCTCTCCATTTCAGTCATACCTTCCTGACTGACAGCTACCCTTTCGCCCCCTTCCAGAAAAAGCGCTACAAAAATCAAATGTTTTCCCCAACTATTAGTTTATTTTCTGATTTCGTTTAAATGCTTGCAATCTCTTGATTCCACTTCAATCTGGGTAAAAGGTCTTAATGAACAAAAGTTGGCGTTGACAGAAAATTAGGTGAGTAGTAACTAAGTTTATGTGGATCCGTTAATTTAGCATCACTTTAGATGATGCTAAATCATCTTTAGAATAACTGAACATGAATAAAATGGTAAATTGCAATTACAGTCCTAAGAGAGTACATATGAAATCCATATTAATACCACATTAGTTCATCATAGCTAACATTATTATAGCTAATACTAAACGATAAAAAATGACTAGCTACTTATGGAATTACCGTTTATAATCTTCCTCCTAGAAGGAATATAATTATGGTTCTCTGGTAAGAATGCAAAGTTTTTTCTCTTCTAAAGTGATTATTCAGGCACAAAATATGGTTTGCAGCTGACTCAGTATGGATAGTCTCAGGTATGATTTTCTGAGGTAAAAAGCACAGATGAGCAGGAGATATTTATTGAAATTTTGAGATTAATGAGATTAATTGTGCTTTTTCCAATTGTTTTAATTTGGAAAGTTATTTACAAACCATTCTACCATTCAGGAAATAAAAATAATATGAGAAAGAAATAGCTCCATAGTTATAAATTATCTTTTAAGAGGAACAGACTTAGCATTTTTCATGGTTTTAATTTCTCCCATGTATTGCTGAACAGTGTTGAACAGTAATGCTTGTACTATTGCAGTGACTAAAATTTCTAATAAAACCCAAACAAATAAAGAAATTGAGTAGCTGAGACAGCGAGGATAACACCTGCAGACCCTGGCCTTCCACATAGGTAAAACTGTAGGCTGGGTTTTAAAATTATATCTGCAACAGGATGAAAGTGAATGCAGGATTTTTTGAGCCTTGAGGCCAGTGACTTAATCACTGAAATGGCTTTCTATAATGTTTGCATGTTTTACATCACAAAATTGAGTCTGATGTGATTGATGGCTTTAGAAAAGAGATTTTTCTACTAATAACTCATGACCAAAATGAAGCTATGTGTAAGAGAGAAGGGAAAACGGAAAAGCTACACAACTTTCCATCAAGTGGGATGCTACAGTAAAGCTGAGTGCTTTTGAAATGCCTGACTCAGAGGTGGCTTTCACAGAAGCACTGGGAGACTATAATTTTGTGTAATTTCTGAGGAAGTTAATAGAGTGATTAAGAACAGGGAAAACACAAGAGTAAAAGGTAAATTTAAAAACAGAACAACACAATTTTTGTCTGAGAAAATTGTTAATCTGCAGCCTAAACATGACAACAATGTAAAGATCAATCTGTCATTCTGACAACCAGCAGTTTCAGCCAGTTTATTTTTCCTACTAAAGTAGAGATGTCTTTAAATTGTTAAAAGGAAAAATTATTTGAGCCTCACACACCAGTTAATGATTGTGATATGCTATGTCTTTATATCATATATTTGTTAACATGACATATTTGGGTCAGGAACATAGAGGAATACAGGCTGCTGTTTGGTAAACAGTTTAAAGTAATCCATTCTTCAGAGTTCCACTGCGTTCACAATGTTTGAGAGAGGAATTAACACCATGGTTGACCCATTCCTGAACCTGCATACCCTTTCAGTGGTGCACACTAAAAACTGTCAGTGTACAAATAAGTTAGCTATGGAGCTTCTTTTACCAGCCTGAATGATTTTTTTATTTTTTTTTCCTTTCTGTGCAGTGTCAGGATAAAAGTCAGTCAGTATGTGAATTGTTTGCTCTCCACTTGAAACTAAGAAAGCCTAAAACTCGAGTGACAAGAGGCATGATGGATATAAGGGCCTCACACTTGAACTGCCAAAAATTTCTTTATTTATTTTGAACACTGTAAAGAAAAGGTGTGTTAAAAGCTTTCTACTAAGCCTGCTAAGAACAGTCTAGTGTACAAGACAAAAAATGAATCAATTACACTCAAATCAGCATAGATTTTATATATATGTGCATTTGTCTGCACATGCATTTTAAAATAGGATACAATCATTAGTAAATGGTCCTGTTGAAACAGCATTGAGAATAAAAGAAACGAGTCTTTTTAAAAATTCTTTCAAAAATGTAAAACTGGGGGGAAAAAGCACTAACAATGAGAGGCCATTTATATTTGCACAAAGAAAAAAAAAAAAGCTCTCAAGGCTATGTGCCATTTTAAAGCTCTTGACACATTTTCAGTCTTGTGAACAGTAAAAAACTCTCAGGTGGAGAAAACGTGTGAAATTTTTCATCAGGTATCCTTGACTCCACTTAGTTTTCCTGAACCATCCTCTAGATGAAAGATTTCAGCAACAGTTTTGCCATAAGCAAGCAATAACAATTGCTGTCAAGAATTTCAGGAGATACACCAGGAACTGGAATTACACTTTGTACCCAGCACTCCAAACAAATTATTAATTAGAAGGTGCAAACAGAAAGGTGTTACTCTGCTTCATTAGTAATATCAGCTTATCAGAAGGCAAATACATTGAAAGGGTACCCCACTCCCCTGCTATGCTGCTAACCTTCTCTTGGGGACTAAAAAACCTGTGAGCCTTGTGGCCATATTAGTGATACTTTAGTGCATTCTGGCTTCCATGAGTATGATAGCATGACTGAATGTATCCAGGCTGTTCTAAGAAAGTCAAATGGCCTTGAAAACTGTTGAGCTATCAGATCAGGGAAAAAATACTCACAGGATGTATTTTATGCCAACATTCTCTTCACAAATTTTCCAATAATCTGTTACAAAAATGTAAGTAGTGACTTACTGATGTCTCTACTATATGAACTATTTTCTTAATAATTACACTTTATTTTGATAAATGGGAAAACATCCACAAACCTAAATAGTATAATGGAAATTAGCCCAATGTTTCATTAGTTGAATTATTGGTACTAAACTGGTTTTAGAAGAAGAAAGGAAAGACCCCAACATTTATACTGAGAACAGTGTTTTCTATTCCATCTGCTTTCACAATTCATCTTGTGCAAAGCAAGTTTTACAGACCACAGTGTAATATACCAGAAAGTATTTGCACTTATTTTTCTCTGGCTATTTTCTCTCATTTTAAGATTAAATCACTGATCCTTTAGCCTTCTCTCACTTGCAACAAGTTTTTCTGACTCTGAGTAGGCTGTTCTTTTACTTAATATAACAGTTAATTGCTTGGTCAGAGCTACTGGGCTTTCTACTACAGTTATCTGAGATTCTAGAAACAGGGTCTCAAATTCTTGCTAGGCTGTGCTCAGAGCCTATACACACACGTAGCCTTTGTGAACCCCCAGGAGACAGTTGCCAAATAGACCTTGTGTGTATGTCAAGAAGGCATTTTAATTAGTTTTCCATTGGCATAATAGTGAAGGCAAATGCCCACAAGAACTGGAAAAGGATGAAAGAAACTACAAATACACAAAGTTAAAATGTTCAAAAGCAAATGTGAAGACATTTTATGCAGAGCAAGAGATAAGTGAAAGAAACCATTTTTTTAGGCTGTCGAATCATTGAAAGATACGAAGGAGCCTGTAATGAAGCAATTTAACAGTACCAGTGGGAAAACTGTAATTCTACCTTTGTACAGTACTATGGAAATAGAAGACAGAAAGAGCCAGTACTAAAAATGAGTTCTGATGAAATTAACTTACAGGCAGTCCATACTCACAGGCTCTTCATGCACAAAAGTGCATGCATACAGGCTCGTTGGAGTGTAACAAAGCCAGATGTGAAAAATCCAATCAGAAGAGACACTCAAACTTATATTAATTGAAATCAAACTGCATTTATAAAATCTCCAACTGGACACTTAACAAGACAGAACAAGTGCTAGCTATTCTCAAATGCTGTGGATAAGCCATATATGTATAATGGATGTTTATAGCAAATTCACAACAGATTACAAAGATATTAAAGTATAATTTTTGCTCTGTTCCTTCTTGCATGTATTGATTGGAAGCTAAACAGTTAATCAATTTTCTTTGTCAGTAGTGACTGTAAACATAAGCTAGAAAATAATGAAAAGAAAGCAAAATAAATTAGCACGTCAGTTTAGTTACTAACAGAAGTGATTTTTCTAGCCAGAACAAAATTTCCTATTAAAGGTATCTGCACAAAGATCCAGTGAATAAATAGACATAATTTCGTAATAAAGGTGAAATGGGTAAAAGGTAAAAAAGGTAAAATATGGGATGCAGACTGGTTCCAACAATGAAAGAGCTCAACATCAAAATTGAGAGAGAAATCTTGCAAATGACTGTATTCTTTGTAAGTGGCTGAACCAGCAGTTCAAGAGAGGTGATTCTGCCACTGTACTCTGCTCTGGGATGACCCCACCTGGAATATTGCATCCAGCTCTGGAGACCTCAACATAGGAAGGGCGTGGACCTCATGGAGCAGGGCCAGGGGAGGGGTACAAAAATTATCACAGTGCTGGAACACCTCTTCTTTGAAGACAGGCTGAGGGAACTGATGTTATTCAGCCTGAAGAAAAGAAGATTCTAGAAAGACCTAACAGCAGCCTTCCAATACTGGAAGGCTTCCAGAGGGCCTACAGGAAGGCTGGAGGTAGACTGTTTAAAAGGGCTTATAGTGACAGGACAAGATGAGATTTCACACGGCTCTGAGCAACCTGATCTAGTTGAGGGTGTCCCTTTTTACTGCTGGGGGATTAGACTAGATGACTTTTAGAGATTCCGTCCAACCTGAATTATTCCATGATTCTATGATCTATAAAATGGACTACCAATGAACCTGGACTAAGATTCTCAAACATATGTAGGTAGGAGTTTGGTAACTAAATACGTTGCAGGAGCAAGCAGCCTCCATGTGCAATATCTAAATAAAAGTAGAAGGTGAAGGTTGATCTATTTTTTACGTATCTGTCATCACTTTACTCCCAACCAGCTGCGTAACAAAGTATATGAGAAATCTTTATTCATAAACCCATCAAGTTTATTCAAATAGGATGATTACTGCTCTATCAGCTGTGAGAAAGTCAAGTAACTAGGAGAGACCTGTTTGTACACTCTTTCCAGAAGAGTGTACAATTTTATTTTACATCCCTGAGATTAGAAGCAATGAACAAAAAAGTAAGCATAGTATATTTAAAATGTTTCTATTGTTACAAGGAAATAAAAATCTACTAAAACTGTGGCTATTGTATAAAGTCGAGCACAGCAGGTGCTTCTCTCCCTCTACTCTGCTCCTGTGAGACCCCTCCTGGGGTGCTCTGTCCAGCACTGGACCTCCCAGCACAGGAAGGACATGGAGCTGTTGGAGTGAGTCCAGATGAGGGCCACAGAGCTAATCAGAGGGCTGAAGCACCCCTTGAGAGGATAGTGACAGGATAAGGAGTAATGATTTTAAACTGAAAGAGGGTAGATTTAGGTTAGGTATTAGGAAAAAAAATTTTTTCACTATGAGGGTAGTAAGACACTGGAACAGGTTGCCTAGGGAGGTTGTTGATGCCCCATCCCTGAAAATGTTTAAGGCCAGGCTGGATGAAACCTTGTGCAACCTGACCTAGTGGGAGGTGTCCCTGCCCATACAGGGTGGTTTGATCTTGATGGTCTTTAAAGCTCTTCAAACCCTAAACATTCTATGATTCTATGAGAGGTAAGAGTTGGGGTTGTTCAGCTTGGAGAAGAGAAGACTCCAAGGAGACCTAATAGATGCCTCCCAGTACCTGAAGGGGACTAGAGGAAAGCTGGGGAAGGACTTTTTGTAAGGTCATATAGTGCTAGGACAAGGGGTAATGGATTGAAACTGGAAGAAGGAAGATATAGGTTAGACATGAGGAAGAAATTCTTGACTGTGAGGGTGGTGAGACACTGGAACAGGTTGCCCAGGGATGCTCCTCCCTGGAACTGTTCGAGGCCAGGTTGGATGGGGCTTTGAGCAACCTGGTCTAGTTGGGAGACTAGACTTCTGGGAGAAGTCCCTGCCCATGAAAGTGGGTTTGGAACTATATTAAGGTCCCTTCCAACCCAAACCATTCTATGATTCTATGATGTCGCTCTTGCCATTTGGACGGTTCAAGAATGAAACTACAAAAAAGCTTGCTATATTAATTATTGACTTTTTCAGAGGTAGTCACGGTGAACTTCAAATTATAAACAGTCTGTGTAATTTGAAGGAGAAGATAACATAGGGTTTGCAGAGGGTGTTAAAAAACCTAGATGCAGCACTTAGGCAAGCAGAACAGCTAAGAATGCTCTATTTGATCAAAGAGGGAAAAACACTAACACCAACTGTCTGCTTTGTTTATAGTCATTGCCACTCTCACACATCATCTGCCTCTTCGCGTTATTGTACTGTCTACACTTCTTACTTACTCTTGAATGATCAGTGAATCAGCATCCAGTATATTTTTCTATGACAGATTCATTTAAATCTACTGAGCTAACATTTTGCTTAGAGCAACTACTATAATCTCTTTATGAATGCTAGTTCCTTTACCCGTTACCAGAAGTGGTCATTATATAAAGAATGTATATAAAGTATATACAAAACTATGAGCTCTGAAAAGGACTAAGAGAATTCCGCATCAAAATGGACACAATCTCCTGGTATTATGCTGAAAAAAAAATAAAGATTTTTTTTTTTGAGCAAGGAGAAATAACTTTTTCACCACACAATAAATTCATTAGCCTTCCTGACCTCATTACCATATTAAGTTTGATATAGCATCAAAGAGAAGAACAACTGTTTGACAGCCAGATTTTCAAAGTCAGCTGAACATAGTTCTCAAACCATCAGTTGGAAATTTATTGCTTGAGCACCACCTCGTGGAAATTGCTGTTATTGCAAAGCCTTCTTGAAATTCCTCCATAATATACACATATATTCACAAAAAAGGCGTATATACGCAAATGGCAATTTGCTACGTTATTTTAAAGAACATTGAAAGTAATACAAATAATTTTGTTTCAAACATCGCTGTTTCTCAGAATATATCTATTTTTAAATACACAATTATACATTTTATGTCATTCCTTCATGAGAAATTTTGTGCTCAAAATGGCCAGGGTCTAGAGTACTTACACATTTTTCCAGGTAATGCTAATTACTATGACCAAATCAGTGCTACAGATATTTAACGTGTCCCTATTTATTGCACTCTTTAACATGCCTTGTATTAATGTTACAAATAACTAGTCAGCCTCTTCTCTATTTTGACAATAGCCCCTGCACATTTAAAATAAGGACAGCTAACAAATTTTAATCTATTACAAAATTTTTGGAGCTTTTGTAATCCTTTAGAATAATCCTTTCAAGAACTTACTAATGAAATAATTATGTTATGACATACTAGAATAACTGCATATTTGAGATATAAGAGTTTTTGAAGCTCAGAATAAACCAAACTGCATCCAAAAAGAAAACACTTAGAATAAGAGGGCTATTCTAATACAGAGTGTAACCTCTTTCAGGATAGAAAAAAATAGAAAGAAAATATTTCCAATTTGAATCAATCAAAAATAACTTTCATATTCAAAGGAAGCCAAGTTGAATCAAATAATTAAGATAAACAGGTTCATGCCTTATTCTACTGACTTCGCAATGCAGTGATTTCTTTTTCTTAGAAGATACTCTATCCAGTGGTCATGCATTTTCTAAGAACCTCTCAAAATGATACGGCTTCTAATGGCAGCTAATAGATTTAAATTTAAACTTTCTCATTAATTTTCAATCACTACTTGTACCTCACTTAAACCCCAAATCTGATTAACTGAGATAGAACCATTGCAGTTGGGCATTCCAAAAGGACTGTTCAGATATAGTTTAAACACCTAATTTCAGGTGGGTGTTTTTGATCACAACCTTTAAGATAGTTTTTTATAAACAGCTGTACTGGTTTTCACTGGAATAGAATTAATTTTCTTCATAGTAGCTGGTATGGGCTATGTTTTGGATTTTTGCTGAAAACAGTGTAACACTGGGATGTGTTCATTCCTTCTGAGCAGTTGTTGCAAAGACCCAAGGCCTTTTCTGCCTCTCACCCCACCCCACTAGCCAGCAGGCTGAGGGTGCACAAGAACCTAGGATGGGACAGAGCTGACCCCAGGAATATTCCATCCCATGTGGTGTCATGCTCAGCAATAAAGCTGAGGGGCAGGGGGGCAGGGGGTCACTGCCTGGAGGACTGGCTGAGCCTTGGTTGGCTGACAATGAGTTACTGTTTCCATTTGCATCACTTTTTTTTTTTTCCATCTGTTATTTTCTTCCCTTTTCTTTACAATTTATTATTTCTTTTCAATTATTAAGCTGTTTTTATCGCAAGTCACAAATTTTCTCATTTTACCTTTCTGATTCTCTCCTTCAATCCTCCTGTCAAATGACACAGGGATCAGGAAAAGCCAGCAGAGATTCACCAAGGGGAAATTGTCCTTGACTGACCTGATCACCTTTGATGACAAAGTAACCTGCTCAGTTGATCTGGGGTGAGCTCTAGATCTTGTCTACCTGGATTTCTCCAAAGCTTTCAATAGGGTTCACCACACCTAGAGAATCCTAGAGAATATGAGTACAGTCTAGACAAGTGGCCTGTGCTCTGGGTGTCACAAGGGAGGTTCCCCAGAGATCAATACTGGGCCCAATGATGTTTGATATCTTCATAAGTGATTTGGATGATGGGATCAAGTGCACCTGATCTGAGTGGGGAAGTGGATGCTTTGGGAGACCCACCCTGCAGGCTGGACAGGCTGGAAGAGTGGGCTACCAAGAACCTCATGAAAATCAGTAAGGACAAGTGTAAGGTCTTGCACATGGGAAAAAATAACCCAGTAATGAAGCACAAGCTGGTACTTACCTGGCTGGGGAGCAGATCTTTGTAAAAGGACCTGGGGGTCCTGGCAGACAAAATGCTCAACATGAGTAAAGAGTGTGCTGCTGCAGCAAAGAAAGCCAACAAGATGCTGATTGCATCAACAAGGGCATCACCAGCAGAGTCATCATCCCTCTCTACTCAGCACTTGTCAGGCCACACCTGGAATACTGTGTTCAGTTCTGGTCCCCACTATTAAAAAAAAGATTTGGACAGGCTGAAGAGGGACCAGAGGAGGGGCACAAAGATGATGAAAGGACTGGAGAGCCTTCCATAAGAGGAAAGACTAAGAAAACTGTGTGTGTTTAGCCTGGATAAGGCTTAGTGGAGATCTTTCTACCATGTTCTATTATTTAGAGAGTGGCTACAAAGAAGACAGAAGATTCATTTTTTTACAGGGAGTCACATGGAAAAGGTGAGGGGTAATAGGTGCAAGACAGTCCCAGGGGGATTCTAACTGGACACAAGAGGAAAACTACATCATGTTTTTGCCATGAAACATTGCACCAGGTGATCCTTGAGATCCACTCCAATCTGTTATTATATGAGTCTATGATTAACTGAGCAATTTGGAATCAATTTATGTAAGGAGGACTCAACAGCATGGATAAATATACTTTTACAGCAATGCTGATGAGGTCATGGCACAAGGAAATCCAGTAGCACTGTTACTGGCTATGCAGCCATTCCACATGCTGATCAAGGTCTTATGTCAGGCATTCTAACAAGAAATGATTATAAAGCCTTTTGAATAAGGCACTTCTAAAACATCATCCAACTTCCAGAAAGTATAGTTATAGGCAATAAACAATACAGAGCTGCTGTTAAATTAGTCAAATAAGCAACAGCTTCAGTCAAAGTCATGAGAATGTATTTTGCGGTTTTGGCTTATGCCACCTAATTTTCCATGTGGATGGATTATATGTTTTGTAAGACATTTCCCTAATCCATTTAGGCCTTAAAACAAATCAAATCATGAAACTGCTGGTCAGCAACTTTCTTTAAAGTTAGTTTCAAATACTTTTAAATCCTAAACTGTGTTTGAGGAAAAGGGGAAAAACTATTAGAAACTAGTTTGTCTGCAGTCACCACCACATGGTATTGTCATATATTAAAACAAATTTAAAGCTTCTTCCACTATTTCTTCTTTTCTTTCTCAACAAAAGACACAAATACTGATACTCTTAAAAGGCCAGAAAGTACCCATTAAAAGGTACTGGATGATGTGCAAAGCGACCAAGAAACACTGATACAGGTGAACTTCTTGAATATGTGGCAATTTTTTTTTCCTTAGTTCTGAAAGGGCAAACACACTTCCAGGCACTTTCTGCAGACTTTAAGCTCTTCTTCACACCTTTGACCCCCCACTGCAACAATCAGAAGCAGATTGCCCCTGCATGATGACAGGCGGGCTCAGATTTACCTTAAGGACAAGATTTGACTTCATAGGGTTTTTTTTGTATTGGCACAGGTGGACACTGCCTTGTGATCCACCTGTAACAGACCATTTGAGTTGAATATTCAAAGCTGGCTTCATATGACACCTGTCATGGCCCTTTGCTTGGTAAGACTGGCTAGGGAAATTGTTTCTGATCAACTTCACTGTTCTGTGATTTTTCAGGTCACATCTGTATATTAGGCTGTGATGAAGTATGGTCAGTTTATTAATACTGTATTTCAAGGCTAATATTTTTTCTTTTAGCCTCTATCTCTACACCAGATGTGGATTTGGAGATGCATCCCTAAACAAGTGCCACTTCTGGATGTCTGCATGGGTGCAATGACCTTCAGTTCTGCTTTTGTAGCAAATACTTGAAACTGGATGTGGCTTATTGTTATTAAAGAGAAATCTTTACACATGAAGGGCTGGTTGTATCAGATATAACACTGGATCCTGCTGGACTGAGCAATCATGAAATGTTTCATCATCCATGCTGCAGAAAAAGTTTGGATTGCACAAGAAAGATAATAAGACTTAATACTATGCCATCTAGCAGACTTTTAGTTAAAGGTCCTGCTTTCCAGTTTTACACACACTAAATTCACTCAAACAGATATGCCAGATAAGAACTTAATATTTTTATGTTTTTAAACCTCAGCTGAGAAAAGTGTGTGGTACCAGTGCAAAAGTAATTTCTATAAAATCCAAACAATTCAAATTGAAGAGTAAGCTGTTGATTTTTCTAAAAAAAAAAACAAAACACAAAACAAACCAAAAAACAAACAAACAAAAAACCTACAGCCCTGGTTGCATTACAGTTTCAACATTCATTCTCTGAGACTTCAGATCAAATAGTTTTGTTCCATGCCTTTACATGGTTATTGTTGATGACACTCAAGTAAGCTTGCCTATAAAAAAAAAAAAAAAAAAAAAAAAAAAAAAAAAAAAAAAAAAAAAAAAATTAGCCTGCAGAGTTAGACATTAAGGAAGTTTTATTGCGGTAATGCCTTAATGAAGCTCATATCCTCCTGCACACATTGGAATGAGCTTTCAACTTCCATCTGGGAATGCCACTCCAAATAAGATATTACTTAGGCCTTCTTCAGTCTTTGATTATCCCTGTGTACTTGAGAAAGATCCTGGAATTCAGATCTAGAAAAAGAAGGAGGAAGACTGGCTAGGTCCACAGTTTTGTTCACAGCTCCAGCCTTGTTCAGGACTATCTAAGAACATTTCCAGTGAGACTTGGCTGGCAAATAGGTTCCTCACCTTAGTGCCTGTAAATTTCTAGAGAGTAGTACTTTGAGTCCAACCTCCATGTAATGTCTAACAGGAATTCTTTGCCGAAAATAGGATATAAACTATATTATTATTACCAGTTTTATGATCAGAAAGCATTCCTTTGAAACTGTGATGTGAAAATACACTAAACCCTATTTTGACAGGGCTAATAAACAATAAGAATATAAAGCCACAGGAAAAGAGCCACCTTCAAAGTGATACTATTTTATACTTTGTTTCCTTGGTGCCATGACAAATGAGCTACTCCATATCTTAGAAAAGGAACAGGATGTCTTAAGGGCTCCATGAAACATTTCAGTTTCCTAAGAAAGATGAAGCCTTTTTACATTCAAGTTCTAATACTGTAAGCTAAAGTTAAGACGATCCTCTCCGAGTACAGATGTCATCCATTCTAAGCTTTTTAGGATCACCTTCCTTTAAACAAGCATATTCTAGATGTATTATGATTTATGCAAAATTGCATTGAACTGATGCAACCTGACATTGTCACAATCTTTCAACAAGTGCCCTAATGTCGGGATTTAGACAGATGAGCAAGAAAAATCGGTAACATTAATAATGGGTGATAAGGTGCAGAGAGTTCTGTTTCACTGTATAGGACTTCTAAATATTTGCAACCTTACTGTGCTAATGTAAAATAAAAGCACGAGGACAATGGTATGGTGAGCAAAAACTGCTATCCAAATAATAATAATAATAATAATAAAAGAACCTACCATACAAGGGTTAATGGGAACCAAACCTACATGTTTCATCAGTGTGCAAGCAGTTTGCATTCAGAGGATGATTTTCCCAGTCCATTATACTAGAATTAAATTAGTATAAACTGTACCAATGTGAGCATCAGAATGAAGTCTGTACAGGAGATAATCTGAGCAAACTTGCATATTTCGTAAAATTAGGTACCCAAGTTGTCTTTATAATATACATATACACGTTACCAAGCAGTAACTTTACAATCAAAATTAATTCCTTCCTATTTAAGAAAAATGTGTTGCCTCTTAACATAAGTCATCTTGAATGTCATTGTTTTTGGCTAGAAGCTACTTGTATTTTTAGTTTGCAGCTGCCTGACACTTCTGCTGGAGGAATGCATACTCCATATAATTAAAAAGGTGCAAAATATTTAGATACAACAGGATGACAAAAGTCACAAAATACAATTCCAAGAGCGTTAGTGAAAAGTGCTCCATCTACACATAAGAAATTAATTAGCAGTGTACCAGCAAACAGTGCTTATGAGGATGTATATATTCTGTATTTATTGTAGTACTATTACATATCACCAAGGGAAATTACAGAGTGATGAACACCTGTTTTACATAGGGAGGCACTAAATCGGCATTTATCTGTCCCAAGTTCCTTCTCAGAAAAAAGCCTGCTTGAAGAGACAATACCTTAACCCCTTTTGGTAAGCTCTATTTAAAAGAGCTTCTTTAAATTTTATTAGGAGACACACAAAAGTTCCTCGCAAGTTTCATCCATAGAAAGGAGGAAAAGAACGTTTCTGACAATTCCTTCTATTCGCTCGTAGTAAGTAAAGTTTGGAAGAAATGCAAAGCATCAGTGGTTGTTTTTTGTTTAACATCACCTCTGCCCTTCCTGGAAAAGCCTCCTGAAACCAAGCCCTAGCAAAGCCTTAATGGTAGCCAAAAAAACTGTCTTTATCAGGTAAAATTAGTGAAAGATTACAATATTTTCCAGATAAAACTGTCATACTCTTTTCTTCCTCTTCTGTTTTTCAACAAATGCTGGCAGACAAGATCAGAATAATTGTAAACATGATAATTTTATAACTGGGTCTGCATTACTGCTACCTCTAGGCTACAGTGATTAATATAATTGGAATATCTAAAATCATGCAGTGATAGCAGAATGATAATAGAAAGTGACCAATGAACTTTTACTGCGGCAGCTTATTTTTTAATATCTTTTCAGACAAAATAAGATTTTATATATTCTCAAAGGGGCTGTATCTTTGAGAAAAAAAATGAGTTGTGAAGCAGAAAAATGAATTATTTTTACAGAAATAATTCAAAGAAGTCATACATCAAGCTAAGGCACAACTGGACACTTTCTTGGTTATAATATATTTTTAATTAGTCAGAGATTATCCAAAAGTACACATTTCCCTCCTCTCCTTAGTAGCTAAGATGGAAGGTTTCATTAGAAATCACTTCATAAAGCTATCTACAAGCACATGTGGAATTTTGCTCTATAAACTACTAATGGATAATCCCAGTATTTTGTCTAGCAACTTTGCCAAGTATTGATGTTAATAGCATAAGAAAATACGTTTCTTCTGTTTCAAATTAGCAACAGGAATCTTGGGGTGAGGGTTTTTTTGGTTTTTTATGTTTGTTTAGGGTTTTTTTGAGTCTCTCTTCCTGTTCACTGGTTTATAAAATTGCAACAAAGGGCTCCGTAGTGTTTTCTTCCAGATGTCAAAATACAAAATTTTCACTATATCTAGCACTATTGTTTTTCCTCTTAAATAAATTCTTAGAAGTTGTCTAGGTTTTACATCTTGCACACATTGGAAGCTGCAGGGCTGCCGTAAATTTATCAGCTAATAGATCATTTACGTGTATATTGTCAGCAGATGCCTTTAATTTATTAGTTCTTTCATTGAGGATATTATACGAAGAAATAGAAACTACTTCCACAGCGTGGACGTTTTCCAGAAGGACAGAACTGAAACATGAAGTCATGTGAGATGAAGGAGTCAGGGCGTTTGAAATCAGAACAGAATCAGTCCCCTACCCTGCCAGGCACTGCAAATGGAGGTTTACCTACAGCTCCTGTCATCATTAAAATTTGCATTGCCAGTTTTCATTTATTAAAAATTATACATTTGTTCACATTCCAGCTCCCACAATCATTATAATATATTCACCAGATCTGTTACAAGGAGAAGCATACTTCTAGACTGACAAAGAAAACAACCATGTCAGAAGTACCAGGCAATGCCCATATGTAAAAATAGTTTGGTCTCTGGCCATCAACCAAATTTGGAATGGAGATTCATGGGGAAAATAAACTAAGCCTGCCACATTTCAAAGATAGTGCATGATGGCCTTTTAAAAAAAATGTATTAGTATTTAAAACAGTCTAGTTGATTAATATGGATATAGGGGTGTTTAATAACAAGAAAGTAAAAAATAGATTTAAGACTTTTGTATAATTTAAAACAGGTAGATATCCAATTAAATCATGACTTTTTATTGGTCACAAAATATTTAAGATGACAATAGGAGTATATTACTTATTAGTAATATGTTATAAAAACATGATCAATGAAGAGATAAGGTCAAGATAAGAGGAGATGATACAGACTGCCTAGCACTCTAGAAATTAAAGACACAAAAAAGGGAGGAAGAAATAAAAGAGAAAGTGAATGAATGCTGGTGTGTATTTGAAGCACTGATATACATATAAAAAGAACAAATACAAACCGAGTTGCACTTACATATTAAAAGGGACAAAGGTTTGCAAAAGAATCAGTAGCAGCTTGCTACAACAATTAAAATGCAAATATTCATTAATGCTTTATTTGTGTTTGAACTAAGGCTCTCTTATGGCATCTATGTCAAATTCTTGAAAAATTCTGAAGCTTGATTAAATGTTAAATCTATCCCTTTGTAGTTTTGATAATATTTTCTGGTGCAGATATTAAAATCCCAGTAGAGGGGCTCAAAGTATTATCCTAAAGGTTAAGAAAAAAACAAAGCTTCTGCTTTCTACATATAGCTTAGACTGTTTATCCAAACCAACTGTGCCTACTAGCTGGGTGGATCTGTGGCAATATGCAACCGATTTCGAAAATAATGACCAAGACCATCCCAGGCACCCGATATATTTACATAAAACATTGTACTTAAGGGAGCAGCAATGCTATATTTTAATGAAGGAAAATAGCTGGTTAAGATGAAAACAGAGAAGAGTACTGTGTTCTCATTATCTTAGTATACTTCTATTTCTGAAACTAAAACAAGTATTTTCATAGACCATCACAAAAATTAAATCTCTGCAAGAATTAATGTAGGCAAGTATTAATGCCTCCCTCCCAGAACACACGCTGTAGAAGACAAAGCCCTCACTTTTGTTTCACAAAACAGTATGCAAATTAAAACCCTGGTGGGGTTTTTTTGTTTATTGGTTTTGGGGTTTTTTGTTTGGGTTTTTTGTTGTTGTTTTTCTTTGTTTGTTTTGCTTTGTATTTGTTTTCTGTTTGATCCTTATTGTGATCTGGCATTTGTTTGTTGTTTTTTTTTAAACCAAGCAAACAAAAAAACAAACAAAAACCCCCAACCAAACAAAACCAAGCTATAACACTTAGCACTTTAACTATGTCTCTGTTGTCTAAGCCCTGAGAGTTCCTTCCATGTTCTTTTTCTTCGTAGAACCACTGCTTAACTTCATCTCCTAAATGAGAGTGATGTCTGTAGGAAGAGCAGCTGGAGTTAAGGCAGTTTTTCAGTAGTGGTAATGCCTGCTACATATTGAAACATTAATACCAAATATTAATCACTGTTAACATATAAGCTAGCAGGCTCATAATTTTCCCAGCAATACCCCATGCTGTTAGAAGGTGCTTATCCTGCTGAGAAGAGGTTAAGTGGATACTGCTGATTCACTGAGGCAGGTGGATTGTTACCTCAGTTGCATGAAAGGGAGCAGGAGTGGCTCCCTAGGGAACAACAGAATTTCAAGATTAGAACAACTATTCCTAACAGAGAATCAAAGGTACAGTCTAGCCCAGAAAAAAAAAGGAAAAAAGGAAAAAAAAAAAAGATTAATTTTTTTGGTAAACAGTTAATAGTGACTAATCTCTTGGAAGAGATTTTATACAACAAACTTTCCTCTGGTTTGGTTTTCAAGTCTGCTCACACAGACTACTAGGTAAGAGCCACTGGAAAAATCAGTAAATCTCTCTCAAAAAAAAATCACCTCTAAAAACATCTAGACCTTTGGGCTTCATAATTTAATATATTTTTCAACTGTTCTGTATCTGAAAAATCACCACACACCTATGAATGTTATGAATGATGCATTTACCATCTCTGATCTCTAATATTACACTGTAGCAGCATGGAAAAGATTAACAGGTGTGAACAAAAACAGGAGGAAAGGTCTCAAGCTTTTTCTCTCTTAGAGATAGCAGCTATGACTCCACATAGGCTGGCCTAAAATCTGGCTTTTTTCTAGTTAGCTTCCTAGCAAACACTGAGAAAAAAGAAGCAGTACAGGATATGGCATATTGTCCCAGCATGGACGATCAGCACTGAAAGACAGATGAAACCCTCTACTGGAGCCTACATGGGGTGAATTAAGCACAAGACAAGGTTAGCTTGATTGTCCCTACTCATGGTGCAATAGCATACTAACTGTTCATAGCTAACTAACTGGCTTTAGTTGCTAAAAAAAAGTGGAGAAAATAGGTAAGCAGCAAGTTTCATAACATTCACTGAAACCCTGAAAATACAAATATCATTTATGCATCATACCGTATCAAATATAGCAAATATATCTCTGGCACACTTAAGTAAAAAACACCATATGAAGTATGCAAAAAAATTCAAGTAGCCTTCTTAAAATGGTGTGTAGTTAGAGATAGCAACGGTGCCAATAAAGGTACTGTAACCACTCTATTTATATATTTTTGTTGATTCAGAAAGGCCAGTGTACACATTTAGGAAAAAACAACCAGGTTATCAATAAGCTAACTCAAAAGGTCAATAAATTACATGATATATAGAACATGCATACATTAAGAAATCATTTGTCTTACATATAATTAGTTGAGTGATACGGTAATAACGTGTAGGCAAAGACTGGAAAACTAATTATGACAAAACTTTTTTTTGCTACTTTTACTTTTTTGTTATCCACCTGTTTTGCACAAACAGTATACAGGAAAGCACTGTGCAATAAATGCTCAATAGCTCCTCGCCTTGAACAGCTTATTCACCTAATTGTGTATCCCTTGTGGATTTTTCGCAATACTTTACAGATCTAATTTAAATACTTTTACGGATTCATCAAATACATTCTCTGAGGCACATTTATTCAGCTTACTTTAAAAACTTCTAATGAATTCTCTCAACATGTAATTCTATATTCAGCATCATGATTTGAATTAAATATTATTGAACAAGGTGTTCATTATTGGATATGAATTACAATGAGAGCAATAGTAACCTTTACTATGATAACTGCCTTAAATGTAAGGAAGAAATTAAGCTTTATCAGTCCCAGCTGTACAGAGG
Organism: Florisuga fusca; assembly: GCA_038090715.1. Classification (NCBI taxonomy): domain Eukaryota; kingdom Metazoa; phylum Chordata; class Aves; order Apodiformes; family Trochilidae; genus Florisuga; species Florisuga fusca. The sequence goes on from JAAWXA010000001.1 coordinate 19,503,084, forward strand.
GTAGAACTAAACTATTAGATCTTTCCTTGAAAAGCTAAACACATCCTCCTGCTATTGTACTACCAAACTGGATAAATTACTACAAGCAATAACATATGCTAATAGTATGATGGGACCTAGATTTTCAAATATACCACATATTAATTTTGAGAATGATTGCTCCAGTGATGTATTTATCATCAGCTTTGAAAAGAGAAACACGTTCCTGAAAAGTTTATGGAGCACGTCCTCTCGGAAGCTATTTCTAAATGCATGAAGATAACTGGGAACAGCCAACGTGCCATGTCAAACACATCACCAGCTCAACACTCTTCTATGGTGAAATAACTGCCCATACAGATGGTAGGAATGCCACGAGTAACACACTTGTACTTCAGTAAAAATCTGATCCTGTGGCAACAGCATTCTCATTTGGTAGGTGAAGAAATTGGGAGTGGAGGAAGGGACAGTTCGATACATTGAAATATGGTGAGACTGCCATGGTTTGCATTGGGTTGGAAGTGATCAGAAGGTACGGAATCCCACCTTGGATTATGGGCATTATTTTGGGGCATTATTTTCCAGGATCCTTATAACTGACCTGAATGATTAATCAAAATGCACCTTGAGCAACTTTCCAAACTGTGCCAAATTAGGGAAAGTGGTTGACATCTAGCAGAAGACTTTAAATTCTCAGGAGTTCATAGGAACTGAGCTAACAGAAACCTCACAAAATTCTGGAAGAAGTGAAAATTTCTGCTCTTGTGAAGAAATACACAGCCTCATGTATGAGCACAGGCTGTGAAGAGACTGAGTAGCATTCCTAGAACTAAAAAGCCAGCAAACTGGGAGCTACAGAGAATAATATCCTCTTTATCATCCAAAGAGGAGTAGCACAGACAATGATAACATTCAATTACTATGCTGATGAGAGAAAACAGCTACTTGCAAGAAGAGAAAATTCATTGCAGTGCCCTGCTGGTATAGTAAAGATACTGGTATATTACTAGACATATTTTGAAGGCTGAACTTTTAGAAGCAACATGACTGGCTCGTACCCCTTTTGTTTTTAGATAATTTGGTCTAAGAATGCTAGATTTGAAAGGGGCTTATTTAAAATTACTTTTAAATTTAAATCACTTTTATTTCCTAATCTCTCTGAAGACATTACCTGAAACTCCTGAGAAAACACCTTTTTCTTTAAAGCAAAGAATGACAGCTTTGGGAAGATGCATCAAGTCTGGAAAATAAAGACTGCAGCACAACCAGAAAGGCTTTGCAACCCAGTTGCTGAGGTAAAAGGTCCTTGCATTACCTGCACATACGTATAACCCACATTACTTTTAAATTAATTTTTTCTTTAAAACACATTACACACAAGAGAGGTTTGGTTTTAGACACCTGGTTCCAGAGTGCAGTTGACCACACAGCTTCAGAAATAGGTACATCCATGTCAAATTCTTCAAAATTTCATCTCATTTTTATATCGATATATACAGAGAAATATTTTCAACTCCACTTTTCAACTTATTGTGATTTTATACAGTAAGTCAATTCTGAAAGCCTGTTGCCTTATTTGCAAACAATTACTCCTTTTGAATATTTATATTGGTGCATGTCTAAAAGCTGTATTTTATGTTTGTAAAAGACAAAAGATTCACAGGGGCAAAACATAGTCACCACGACATAGTCCTTCACATAGGCTGCAAAGGCAGAATCACAGCTAGCAAGCCTCTGTAGCTAAACACTCAGGTCTTGTGTTCCATACTACTAAAAAACCTAATTTCACCCAAAACCAGAGATCCTGTTCTCAGTGTGAAGCAAACTTGATGGAAATGTTTCAACCACGTGGAGAATAGGAATGTGGAGTCTATGATATGGATAAAAGTAACCTAATTGCAGTAAATAGGTTTTTGCTTGTTTGCATGTTTTTTGGCAAAGATTAACTACAAAATGAAGCCTATGCTCTTCTCAGTACCAGTCCAGCAACATAATTTGGTAATTTTCTTAGTTTTCACTTTACAAAAAAATTCTATTTATATCTTTTTAATGATAAATCAGTAGCATGAGGAAGAATAACGTGTAATCAAGTCATAATTTCATAATTAGATTTTCTTTCCTTACAAAGTTTAATTCACGGGCAGAATTACAGTGCTAGCACTCTGCACGACCCTTTTCCATCTTAGCAATACTGTTACATTATGTTGATACCTTACTGTTCTGCATTCACAGTTTGGCTTTTCCCTATCTTTAATTCCAACTGTACAAACTTCACCTTTCCAGAAACACTCAGTCTCTCGTCAGAGAGCAAATGAATAAACAACTTTCAATCTATCAAAGGAGTGAGAAATTATCCTATCAGTGGACTGTATAATTACATCCTTTAGGTGAAAATCATTAATGAAAAATATTTTTGTGTATAATCATACTGACTCTTCCCTTGTATTTGACAACTGAACATGCTTCAGTTACTCCCCTCTGCACTGTAAGCCCTACACATTTTAAACACTATATAGAGAAGTAGTATGCAAAAATCTTAACCACTGTGACTCCTAACATGAGCTGCAACATGCTCTTTCATATTCACATAGTAGGCTCTTAAGGTCAAAAAAACTACAAACTTCACTTTAAACTGTTAAACGTATGTAACATTCAACACAGCAAAATTCTTTTTAAAAAAGAGCTCCATGAAGGACTGTAGTTTGTCAGAAACTAAAATGTTCTGAGTTGTTAAATATCTACTAGCTTTCTAATGAAGTCAAACAAGAGCCTAGAATCAGGCACTACTCTTCACAAACATTCATTTACTTCAGCTACGTCCCACTAATAACTAAGCTGGAAAATGAGTCAAACAGAAATGGAAAGCTGAACAATTAAGATTCTCCCCATAAGCCCATCTCTATCATTTTATTAAAGGCATCTGGGAAAACCCTACTGAATAACTAATTCAAAATTATATTTGTAGAAAACAAATTAATGTAATAATTTTCTTTCTGAAATTAATTTAAATCTCTGTGGATGCTCCAGCAAATTTACTCTTTACTATGCATACAAAAAGTTATGAAAAGCCTTACTACACTGCTTTAGGCAGATTCATTACCTCATTGTTGACTGTAATGGCTATTCCCATCCAGCAGACTTGCTTTAAAGAAAATGCATTTATATCAGGAATTCTGAATATTGCTCTGCTGTCTTGCTAGACTATAAAATGAGATAATTTCTAAGCGTAATTAACAAGCATGAGTAAATAATTTATGAAGTTCTGGTTTTTGTATCTTTTACAATCTGTTTCCAGCTTTCTCAATCAAATGGCTAGCTCCTCACATTTTCTACTTTCTCCTGTGTTAATGAGGACGAAATTTTTCAAACCCCTTCTAAGATACGAAAGAAGATATGTTGGTTTCAGCAACAGATAAACCAAAATGAAAAGGTATTTTGCAACACAGAATCTCTATATAGAATATATTATATAGAATAAATACTTAATCACAAAGTTTTCAGCTTGGTTCTGTATCTACTTCAGCCTTACTTGAAGTCATGATGCTGTTTTCTGCACATGCGCATTTCTAAACTACCAAAGGGTTTTTCATTTGGTTTCGGCTGTTTGGGGATTTTTGTTTTGTTGGGGGGTTTTTTTGCTGTTGTTGTTTGTTTGTTGGCTTGTTTTTTTAACAATGTTGTGATTTAACATTTGTTGGCAAAGAATAAATGTTCTACATACTTGCAGATATGCAGTTATATGTTGGTTATATATTGTTTCTAGGTTTTTTTTCCTTGAATTGCTATATATATTTCATTGGAAAATCTTGAATAGTTCTCTAATAGCACAAAGTAAAGATGTTTGTAGATAATGTAATTCACTTCCTTTATGCAAGCCTACCTCTGGACCAAAATAAAGAACTTTGAAAGCATTTTCTTATGGTGCTTAAATCAAGTTCTGAGTTCTGCATGGCTGATTGATATTGGAACATAAGAGTACTCAGTGCTTTACAAGAACAATGATTATTCTATAGACATTAGTCTATATGCAATCATATATCACTAATATTCCAATTATTTAATCAAGGCAGCACTAACTGCAGTTTAACTTCTAAACTTAATATGCTTGTAACCTAATGGGTCTTGAAACTGAATCTCTAGATCCTTCCAAAAAAACTCTCCTAAGCAATAACTTGAGAAACTCATTCTTCTAAACAATCTACTGGGTATTGTACTATGTGTTTCAAAGGCTATCATCTGTGAGTCAAGGTGAATGAGCTACTCATCTTTGGATAGAAAAAGATACAGATGATGAAAAAGCAAGAATCATCTAGTGTTACATGTGATGCCAAAGTATATACTTTATGGTAACAAAGTTATGAAAAAAATAGATTTCTATCTGCCAACATTTGAATTTGCATTAGTAAATACTATTTATTAGTGCAAACATAATTCATCAATTCCTCTTGAATTATGAGGCAAGGTATTATAAAAATCGGGAAATAACCTTGTCTTTAGTACTTATCTTGAGCAGTGAAAAAGAATTTCTAATTCATTAACATATAAAATTACCAAAATGTATTAATCTGATATAAAATAGCTAGTGTGGATGACAGGTTCTGATTATCTATCCTTAAACAAAATCTTCTAAATATACCAGACTTTTTAAACGGATCTAAACCTAAACTACTGACCTAAACTAAACCTAAACTAAATTACAGGCTCAATTCAAATAGCCAAATGCAGCATGGAAAGAAATGAGCTGTTATATGATTAATCTGAACACTAGCAATTGTGTTACTATATAAGTTTATATATAAAGGTTGCTGCGAGTTAGTTTAAAGATGACAAATTCAGATTGTTAATAACAGTACCTGTTTATTAAATTATGCAAACCAAGGCTACATGCGGATCTTCATTCAGATGGAAAGATTAATAACATGAAAATAGAAGGCTCAAATAAGAAATAGTCACCCTTTGAAGGTGGAGAGCTGCCTCTGAGGTGTGCAAATCTTACTTCAACTTGTAAGCATTAGGATGTTGATCAAGGTGAAAAACAATCATGAGACCCAAACTGTCCCCTTGAGATACTTGTAGTCATTAGACTCCTGTAGATATTTAAGAAGAAATATTTCTGATAGTAGTAACTTTTAAAGTTACTATTAAATATTAAATACACCCATTTCCAATTCTGCTTTTACCTACTAGGGTTTATTAGCATCAGATAGAATGTGGATGAAGAAAAAGGTAGAAGAGGGTTAAACTTTACAAACTTGCAGATGAATCCAAACCTGACTAAGACCAAATCCAAGACCTATTTTTATTGAGGTCAATATCCATTTGTCTACAAGCTTGCTTGTTTGTGGGCTTTTTGATCCTTTCCCAGGGGGAAAATACTGCACTTACTTCATGGAGCAGAATGAACCATATTAACTTCAACTCCCATTAAACTCATTACCTTGTGCCACATTATTAGGCAATCATTCAGAAAACCATTCTTAGGCTTCCATAAATGGAAAAATTTTGAGTTAAATATCTTGAGTGCTTTTGAATAGGTACCTGTTAGTATGATTGCGTGGATTAATTTATACAGAGATTAAAAAGTGAAAGACAAAACGGTGAAAATGTGAAAAATATTTTTAAACTCCATCATCTCCTAGGATTGGTTTCCACACCAGATTGACTTTGACTTGGGAAGAATCAGTAGTGTAGATTCACCTTATTCTTGCTGACTCGTGATTTGTAGAAACTTTGCATTTCATAAAGGTCGTGGATTATTTGGGTTAAAAACTGTTAAGTAACAGCAGAACCAATAACCACAAATTCTCTCCACTGTATCTCCTAGAAAGGCAGCTAGGACTGTGTGTACTCTCCCTGCTGGACTGCACTGTATGTTCCTCTCCTTGCCACGTGTGTCTCAGAGACACTGCAACTGGTGGGGCCAACAACAAGAAGATCCTTTTAACCACGTGTAAGGCAAGCATAACATACTTTGCCTAACTTCAGAATGAACTTTATTTAAACAGCCCATTACAATCTGAAGTTTGAAAAATTAATTCTGTACATAAAAGTTGATTAGCCATTGAGAAGATGAAACCATAAGATTTAGTCAATATGCAAGAGATTTTTCTTCAATAATCATAGTTCATATGCATTCAAATTTGAGATCTTACAGAAAATGCATTAAGGCATTAAATGCATAATTCAGTTTGCTCCAATGTGCAACATTAAGAGGCTCTTACTGAGTTAATTTAGAAAAAGATTTTCTATTTTTCTGCTTTCTACTGTGAATAGCCTCTGGTTTTCTGCTTGCCTTCTGTGAGCCAGAGAACCACTAAGATGATTAGGTGACTGGAGCACAATATACAAGTAGATGCTGGAAGGACTAAGTTTTTTTATTCTTAGGGATAGAAAGCTAAGGGGGAATCTTACTTGGCCTTGAATTATCCAAAAGGACACTATAAGAAACAACAAAACTCACAGTGAAGTGCACTGTGGAAAGGGCACATAGCCCCCAGGGGCAGAATATAATTTTTTCACAGGGTAGAGGTGGAAGTTACTCATTTTGACTTGAGAAGGAAATGCTGTGATTGGGTTTTGTGCCTGTAAGGGTTCACTTCTAATTCCTTAACATGAGTAACAGGCTTAAAACAAAGAAAGGCAGGTGCAGTGCCCTCACTCTATACACCATTTATCTATTCATTTTCTCTATTAACCAAGCAAACGGAGAGCAGAGAACTTTATTTCTTTTCTACCTTAATGCCAAGTAATGGTAAATAAAAAAATAATAGGCAGATAACAACCAGATAATCTGTTTAAAAATAATACTTTTTAACCAGAACAGGTAGCTATCCAGCACTCCTACTATAGTGGCTGTTACACTGGGGCTTTTCTTTGTTATGTCTTTTGAGGTATTTCCCCATATTTCCTCAAAGACTGGATTTATGTAGTGCTAGAACACATAGAGTTCACAATTTGAAATAAATTCCTAACCAGGAGCAGAATAAAACAGGTTTTGGTTCAGAGACCTTAAAGCCCTAAGCAGAGGACTGCAAAAAATTTTCTTTGCTTTTCTATCACTGACCTCCATTTATTCTGGGAAAGAAACCCAGAACATTGTCAGGTCAGCCCCTAAGCAGACTGCTCTGGTTGGATGGCACAAAGAAAAATACACTTTATTTACCAATTTCCTTGAACACACTTAGAAAGTAGAGAGCTTGATGCCCTGCCCCAGAAACCAAAAGACTTTAATGTGCTTCTCTGTGTATAAGTTGCTATAATGAATTTGCACATATGAGAATAATTATGCACATGACAATACACAGTAAAGTCAGAAGAACTTCTCTAAAAGGCAAACTGATGCTCTGCTGGCACAGCTGGTTATCTCATCCTTCCCTTGAATTTTGTATTCTACACCAGCTTTAAGACCCATTAAACTCAAACCTCTTGAACATGCAGCAGCAGAAATCAAGAGCAGCTGTATCTCACATATTTTACCTTTTTTTATAGCATTTCATTCTGAAATCTGTCTCAGTAAGATCAAGTTCACTTAGCATCCAGGTTTACTGCTACAGCTTTCACAGACTTCAGCGTTTATTGGAGAAACAAGTGATTGTGTTTCAGAAGTTTAATGCTACAGGAACTACCAGCAAACCAAACTTTCACTATTTAGATATAATAAAAAAGATTACCAGACATTGTAGCTTGTTAAAAATGAAAGCAAGCATGTATATTATGTTGATAAAATATTTTAGTAGGAATTCAGAGTTCTTCATGTTAGACTTTGCACTATACTTTTTTTTCAGAATGCTTTTACTTGTATTATAGTTTTCATACTAATAGAACAGGTAATAGACTTAATTATTTAATTGAAATGCAATAGGACATTCAGAAAGCATCCAGAATATTTTATCAGAGATTATATTTTTTCAATATTAAGATATTCTGCAGGTAGTGGACAACAAAAGCCAAAACAAAACCAACAAACTCTCTCTGTGCTTTGAATAGTCTCCACACGGAGAATGTATCCAATCTTTCTTAAATGTTTTTGGTTTTAATTGAGAGCATATCTCAAATAATGAATTGCTTGCCCCATATATCCATTGCCTTATAGACTGTAATCCTGACCATGAGATAAGTGTCTAAATTAGTAAACTTTATTAAAAAATAAAATGATGGAAAAGCAATTCCTTCCTATCAAACCTGCATAATAGCATGGTTTTGCATTGCACCTTTTGGCTTCTGCTTCACTCTCCCCTCGTGTCTGGAAAACATGCAAAAGAAGTTTAGATGAGCACTGGTATGAATGTTAAGTTTCATGACTTCCATGCTAAGTTTCAGACTTTTTCACAAAGAGGTTCAGCAGCTGAGAATAGAAGAGAATATTAGATTTTTCACATACAAAATCTGCACAGGTTACAGTGGAGTGCAGTAGAAAGGCANAAGTTTAATGCAACAGGAACTACCAGCAAACCAAACTTTTACTATTTAGATATAATAAAAAAGATTAGCAGACATTGGAGCTTGTTAAAAATGAAAGCAAGCATGTATATTATGTTGATAAAATATTTTAGTAAGAATTCAGAGTTCTTCATGTTAGACTTTGCACTATACTTTTTTTTCAGAATGCTTTTACTTGTATTATAGTTTTCATACTAATAGAACAGGTAATAGACTTAATTATTTAATTGAAATGCAATAGGACATTCAGAAAGCATCCAGAATATTTTATCAGAGATTATATTTTTTCAATATTATTATGCATGACAAATTCTTTGGGGCTAAAGCTCTGTATTAAAGAGAATTATCTTCCTTATGTGTTAGGTATGAACAGAGTACAAAAAATATTTTTTTAAAGCTTTGAGAGAAAGTTCATTTCACAAAGAAAAAAGACTGCCAGGCAGTTTACCCACTGGAATTTGTGATTCATCAGAACACACTTTCAGCTCACATGAAATCTCATTTTCCATTTTTGCATGAGAGTTTTACAACTCTTTCCTAGATCCCAGATTGATGCCTGAAGCCCTTGGTTTTGAACACCGAACTCTATTACATGAACAAGACAAATCCATCTGAATATGTGCTTCATATTGCTTATTACATTTGTGCACAGCAAATTTCCTCATCTCACACAAACACCCCTGTAACCTATTACCAACAGCACAAATAGCTCACAAAGGCTTTGTGAATTTTTAATTAATGAAAATGAACAGACTTAAAATAACAGTCAATCTTAGCATGTCAGAATTCTGCACTTAAGCAGCCCACAAAGCAGTGTCTCAGTATCTAACTCGGTGGACGTGCTATTGGAAGGGTGGAAAAACTGCCCGTGCAACAACAGTGTCAACAAAATTAAAATAACACTCAAAATACAGGGGTCTAAGATTATGACATACTAAAATGTTAATAGAGCCTACTGACAAGAACTAAACACCATTTTCAACCAGAAAGTGTTTCCTGCCTACAAAGACAGGAGGTCGCTTTATGACTCTAGACCCCTGTATGGATTGTGTGTACAACTTCCAGTGCCACTCCCCATAGTAACCAGCACTGTTCTTTAATGAAACAAAATAAATATACTACACCTACAGGATGTATGAAAAGTGTTAGGTAAGAGTGTCAACCTAAAACAAGATCAAGTCCTACCTAAATTTACTTTGATGAATTATACAGACTTCGGGACTTACTGTTCTTGCTTCAGTTCACAGTGGGAAGTGATGTCTCTTTCAAGTGAAATAACTAGCAATAAGAGAAAAATATAGTATAATAGTACTTAAAAAGTTGGGTTGATTATGCATATTGAAAATTATAACATATAGATTTAAAGATGTTTTAATTTGAATGCCTTGTATGATGGAATTTTGCAATGCTACAGGTTACTAAGGATCCTCTGAAATTTTGCTCGAAGATTTAGTCATGGAACGTAGTTCAAAGAGACAACATCAAAAAATCCTCATGCAATTTTTGTTCACTAGTGACAGAGTTAGCAACATAGGAGTATTTTCCACAACTGAAAGTATTCAGGACTAAATCTCATTTTTTAATTTAAGGATGTGAAATAAACATCATTATGCCATTAAATAAATTTTGAAAGAGAAAAAAAATAATTACTTCACTTATTTTGAGAATATTGGAAAAAACATGTAGTATTAAATTGTATCCTAAACATTTTATTCCATGTGAGAATGAGATAACAGGCTTCAGGATCTCCATCTCTGGACCAGAAGATTACAATTTAAAAAAATCTTCAACCATTTTTAGAGGAATTGGAGCTAATCAAAGAAGCTGTAAGAATTGCTTCTTATTTAAAGAAGCAATTACTTTAGAACCAAAAAGGTGAAAAAATGAAGAACTTGAACAGCATTCACTAAGGATAAGACCCTTACTAAGTGTTTTTAAGGACTCCAGATGAAGACTAAATGATGTTCCCAAGTATAATGTCCTTCTAGAAGCAGCTTGTAGGACTGCAATCTTGGGGGGCACAGTGGAAATACTCAAACAACAGGAAATCCTACCCACTCACATAGAGGAAAAGATATTTAACTATAACTGAAAAAATTAGTTTTGAAATAAGATAGATATGGAAAATAGTCTCATGTCTGGCACTTCCTCCATTTAAACCCTGAAAATCAACTCTAAAAATAGTGAGAATTGCATTTCAGCCACAAGGGAGAGGCTTGAGCACCTTTATGTGACAAAGGTTCAGAATCTAGGGATTCCATTCCCTAGATGGAATCTGGGACTGTAGTGTTCAGAATAAACAATCAAAACAATCAAAAATCTAATATTCTCTTCTATTCTCAGCTGCTGAACCTCTTTGTGAAAAAGTCTGAAACTTAGCATGGAAGTCATGAAACTTAACATTCATACCAGTGCTCATCTAAACTTCTTTTGCATGTTTTCCAGACACGAGGGGAGAGTGATGCAGAAGCCAAAAGGTGCAATGCAAAACCATGCTATTATGCAGGTTTGATAGGAAGGAATTGCTTTTCCATCATTTTATTTTTTAATAAAGTTTACTAATTTAGACACTTATCTCATGGTCAGGATTACAGTCTATAAGGCAATGGATATATGGGGCAAGCAATTCATTATTTGAGATATGCTCTCAATTAAAACCAAAAACATTTAAGAAAAACTACAAACAAACTACTAAAATTAACAATGAGTAATGACTAATCAAAGAGCTAAATTAACATGGTACTTAATTAAAAATCAATACTATGTAATGAATGCCTTTGCTTTCCCTTTTCTTATTAAAAAAATACATTTTATGAAGAAGTCTTTATTAAATTCTTATGAAAACTTAACATGATTTGTGCATTTTTAGATTTGGTGTGTTTCAATACAGAATGACAAAAAAGAATACCTAGCAGTATTTTCAGAAGAAAAAAATACCTAGCAGAAGAGGCAAATCAAAATTCTTTCTACAAGACCAAAACACACTGTGGTTGGGAAGGCACATTTACAGAAACAATGCCAATTATCAAATACTAAAGATAGGAAAAAAAGAAAATGAAAGGCCATAGCTAAATCTCTTACACACTGTCATATCTGTCGGGAAGCTAAAGATCTCTAACAGTTAAGCATATTCAACTAATTACTAAGAATGTTAACTATATCAAATGCTGAGAAAAAAAAGACAGTAAGTTTAAGCTTACTTAAATAATATTTAATAATAATGTTTGTTAAAAAACTAAACATGTAGACTTAAGATAGTCTACTGAGTTTATCTACATCATTTTCTAAAGATACATGTATTATTGGTGAAAAGAATACTTTCCCTGACCTTTTTTCGTTTGTGTTTCCTCTTGAATTTAATACTTGACCTTTCTTTCTACAGTGTTCTTACAGAGAAAAACTGCATTAACAGCCAGTGAACCCAGTCACAGCACAGAGGGAAGATGAAAGGAGGGTTACAATTGGATTAACTCTGGTTAGATTTACCCTTAGAACTGGAAATAAAATTTCCATTATCTTGAGTTAGGAGAGATTACTGCAATACCTTTAGTTATTTTAATACACTTTACAGACCTTTTTTGTTTTTGTTTTGGTTTTTTTGTACAAATGTCATCACCAAATGACAGGACGATATAGAAACAGAAAATACAACCAAAAGGGATTATAAGAAGTCAGCCTGGTAACCTACGTCCCATCTAAAGACAGATACTATCTAACTTAGAAACCAATACTATCTAAACCTTTCTGAAAACACCTTGTTTCTCAGTTTTCTGCCTACCTTACCTTGGTTTTATCGAAACTACCATCTAGCTTGCTTATAGAAATCTCATCTGAGATGCTATCAACACCTTCAATAAATTTAAGATACATGACATTTGCCTCTACGTTTCAATCTGCAAAGTCCATTATTCTGTGGGGAATTCAACATCAATTGAATAATTTATCAATTATTCCTGATAAAGCTATTGTTGTTGTTATTCATGACTGTTTCATAACAGCGTACAACAGCTGAGGTCTTTTTCCCCAATTATTTATTTCTTTAAAACTGACTGATTTGTAATTGCATTTTTCTCACTTTTTAAACCTTCCATTTTGTTACTTTCAGAAACACCATCCATCTTCCCTAAACTATAGACAACTAACACCTCCTTGACATATATTATGTTTTAATTTGAGAGGCTTTTCACGCAACCTTTTTTCAACTTATCTATTCATCATGACTTTTGAAAGAAAAAAATTGGCTCAGTAAGAATAAATCATTTGAAGGTTCTTTGGACCTTTCACATTGTTTGATAGTTGGACCAAAAATCCATTATTTGCACAGCCTGAGTCCTGCATCTTTGTATTTATTTTTATACATGTGTGTGTATACAAAATGCAGCAAATAAAAATTAATATTGCTGTGACTTTTATTACAGACTGAGAAAGAACTATAATTGGTGGCATTTTTCTCAGCAAAGTGTCTGAATTTGTAATTTCCTTTTAGACAGTCACTCTCCAAGGATTTTAAAAATAATACAACCAGTACAGAGGAATGCAGCTATTATGGACCTGATTTCCAGAGTGCTAAATGTGCACAGCTCCAAGAAAAGTCCATAGGAGCTTTACATGACACACAGCTCTGAAAGAAAAAAAACAACCTAAAAAATTCAAGATTATTTAGCACAAAGCCTGGAATAGCAACATCAACTTTATTTGGGTAAAAGATTAAAATTTAGAAAATGGGATAAGAACAAAATATATTGTCTTCTAAAATATCTGAAACATGCAATTTCATTTCGTTCATTAAAAAATGCAAATAAAGAATTAATGCCCCTTAACCACAGTATTTTCCCTAGATTAGCTTGTAAGTTACAGATAGTAAGTTTACCTACTCTGGACCTTACTGCTGAAAGTAAACTGATTCTAATGGTTGTATTTCAGATTGAGATCTCTTCTACAGTAGTTTTGCATCCTTTCTTTTTACTCTGGCTTTGCATAGAATCTAGTATTACCAACATACATGGGAACATTTATAAGACTTCTTACACCCTGAAAGAATCTTTTGTTGTGATATAAAATATCACTCAAGGTTACTGTTTGTGCTATACAAAACTATGCAATGTTTGCTTTTAATGAAACAAAATTCTTAGCCTGCAGATTTTGTAAATTACAGAAGAAAATTCAGCTCCTCTCTGAGAATATCGGTGGTGTGGTGCTTAACAGTAAGGGCAAAACATATATGTTCTTTTTCAAGGCAGCAGGTATGAGGAATTAATGTCTGTTAAGCACTGTAACGTAAACCCAGAGTCTGCTGTCAGTTCAAGTCTCTATCCAATAAAAGCAGAGGGCTCTTTAAAAGAAGTGCTGGAGAATGAACTGAACTGAAATCTGAGCTTTCCCCCAGGTATAAGTGCCAGTGTCTGCTGCAGCCAGCGTTGTAGCTGTGCTGTAAGCATACCCAGTTGAAACAATCCAGAATACAATTCATACCACAGCTATGCTGGTAACACATGTAAGATGTTATTCGGAGGGCAATCTCAGTAGGTTTTCCCATACCCTTTCCTCCTCTGCACCAGCACTGGACCTTTCCTGAACCAATGCCATTTCAGGAATCTAAACCAGTAAGAACTATTCCCCCCTCTTTTCTTTTTCTCTTTATTGTTTTCTTCCTACTTATGTTTGTTTGGTTGCTTTTTGTTGTCGATTTGACTCGCTGATTCAGCTAATATGAATACAGAGTGCATCAGTGTAGGAAAAGCATGAGGCAGCAGGCAGAAGTGGAGTGGCCACATAATATGTTTTAACAGCTGTTAGCAACTCAGTCAGCTTAGTGCTATCTCACTTCTTCGTTTTGCACTTTCAAGTTCAAGTCACCAATGTAATTAAACATAGACTCGAGACGGGCTAACTATCCAAATATTTGCTATTCCTTAGCTTGAATTTACAGCTTATGAATTCTGTAATTCTGTAGCTGACAAATGTCTGTAGATAATTTTTAATTAACTATTTGTCATTTCAATGAATTTACTATAAATGCCTTTGGTCTGCATCTGAAAGATGCATCTTCAACATCCATCTCCAAATAGGTCCAGACAGTTATAACTACAGATATTTTAGTCCCACGTATTGCAACTCCCCTTCAAAGCACAGAGAGAGTTTGTTGGTTTTGTTTTGGCTTTTGTTGTCCATTACCTGCAGAATATCTTAATATTGAATGGCACAAGTTAAAAAATACAAACAAACAACTCACCCCAAAACCATGTTGCATGTGTAAAACATGGACCAACTTCCTCTACCTTTCAAACAGTAAAACAAACACGTCACTCCAGATTGCTATTATAAGATCATGATCAGTCCTCTAAAATGAAAAAAATCTTCAGGCCTGCTGTTACACACAGCACCATTGCTCCTCCCGAGTTGATGCCTGGCACGGCACTGTCTCCTTTAAAGCAGGCCCTGAAGGGGAATGATGGAGAAGTAAACAGGGTGTTTGCCCAAGGCAAGAAAGTTGGGGAAATTTCAATAGTATTTGGTTTATTCGACCAGCTATAGCTCTCTTTGGTGTGCTCCAGGATCCCTCCAGACTTCACACTTTGAAGGTGTGTCACAGTATGATGACAAGGGCAGGAAGCAGGATGCCTGAGGGTAGCCTTGAAGCAGAGCAAAGGCAGTTGTGGATAAATGAACATTACGGACAGAGACTAACAGCAAGTGAGTTGTGGGCTGACAGAAAGGTGTCAGAGCTAACACTCACATGGATAGGGCAGAATTCAGACTTGCTTGCAGAAGTGTGTAATCTGAGGCCGTTCTGAGCCTGACTGCTATGAGATTTCACTTCTGAAATACAGAGCTTAAATCAATTTATCTTTCCGTCTGCTCTACTGAACACTGAATTTTTCCTTCCCACCTTAAGGCACCTTTATCTACAACAAACAGACCACACCTAAAGTTGAGGCTGTGCTAAACAGTGTTTTGTCTGATTTGCAAAGGTCAGCTAGGGAAATCCTAAACAGTTCTTGACTGGGCTGCTCAAAGCAGCCGCCTGCAAGCACCACTCTCTCCAGACTGGTTGCCTTTCTCTAGAGAGCCAAACCACCCCTATCCACCAGTTGGAGAACATCTCGTATTCACATGGGTCTGGACACAGAAGTCCCTCTCCTCAGGTTGATCAGACCTAATTCTGTGTAAACTTAAAGATAGCACTGGTGGATCACAATATTGAAATGCTAAGACATCTAATTAATTTTGCTGCTATAGGATTAATACAGTATATGAAACAATTGGTTGGTATGCTTTCTTGCTACAGCACTCATCTGTCTAGGTCTGCTGCTTTACTTAATTACACACTGTATAAAGGCACAAGTTTAGAAATACAAGTTCTCTCATAAATACTAAAAAGAAATCAAAACCATAAAACACCCTCAAAACAAGTGATGAGATCATAATAATTACTTAGTCCAGCTAAAGAAAAACAAAGGGTGCCAAGAATGAAGAGCCTTGGCAAACATTAACATATGACCACCATCACCCAGCTAGGCAAAGCAGCAGTTCCAGCAGTTACACACTGTAGGAAGAGAGGCCAAAGGAAATTTCTCAAATGACAGAAGAGTCCCAGGGTACAATCACGTAGCTGATATTAATTGCCCTCTGGGGGAGGTTTTACATCTTTGTCTCCATTGTAGCAACTGGCTTCATGGCACCCCAATTGGGCCAGGGGAACAGAGCTCCCCCACCCTCCTGAGAAAACCCTCTGTCTGGTAGACTAGAGATATGAGAAGCTGATAGGACACACTAAATGCAGTATCTTGCTGATATAGTTCAAGCAATTATTGTCATGTACTGATTTTTCCAGGAGAAAAGCAGTCTTAGATTTTTCACATACAAAATCTGCACAGGTTACAGTGGAGTGCAGTAGAAAGGCAGTGCCCATGTCTGTGAGATGTAAGACCAGAGTATATGTAGTTCTCTGTACAGGTTCTGTGACGTGTATGTCACTGGCAGAAAAAAGTTGTAGTAACTCTAAGTAATGACTACATCTAGTCATAACCATAGAATAGTCTTGTCGTCCAGGCTCCATCCCTCCAGATGGCTGTCCTGGTTTGGGCCAGAATAAAGGTAATTTTCTGTATTGTAATTTTGCTTTCAGCTAAGTCTCTAGTAAGTAGCTGCACTGCTGAAATTAACAGCAAGTTTCCCAGTCAGTGTCTGCTTCTGGGACTGATAATGCTCAATGTTTATAGTTACTGCCAGAGACTGCTGTGCAGACACTGCTCAGTTCTGAGGAGCATTTTGCCCGCTGGAAGGAGAAAAGGAGCAAAGAGGTCACACCAGCAACCTTCCTTTAGGGAGAAGCCAACAAGATAAACGACCAAAATTGACCAAAGAGAGTATTCCATTCCATACACTTCATACTCAGCATAGATTTGAGGGATCACAAGGGTCAAACCCCTTTTCCTTCCCTTCCTCCTCTTCTTCCCCTCTCCCTGTTTGCTTCAGCATCCTGGGAGGATTCCATCTGTTGGTCTGCCCATGGTCCTGATCCGTGCCAGCCTGAGTCTGTGTGTTCCTGCCTCCAGCTGCTGCTGGCTCCACGAGTCCAGCCTGGACTTTTCCAGGGCTGCCCTGGAAACTGGGCAGGGCTGCCCAGTGCTATGTCACTCGGTGGTGACATGAGAGTTACTGGGGGATAGGGGAAAGGAACGTGGTATCAATTTTCCTGTATATTTGTATATATTTAGTATTTTTTCCTTTTTATCATTCCTGTTTCATTAAATCTGTGCAGTTTAGTTTCCAACCTGTAAGTCTCTCTCCCTTATTCTCTCTCGTTCCTTTATCTGGGAGGGGAAAGGGATTAATAGAGAGGATCTGTCATTCAGTTTAATATGCCGGCCCAGCATTAAACCATGACAGTGGCATGAGTAAAAATATAGACTGTAAAAACTGTCATGTAAAGAGACATAAGGGTAAGGATTACTCCAAAGAGTAGAGGAGAAGAAATAGAGGAAAAAAACTAAACACATGGGGACAAAATGATGTAAAGATTATGTTTCAAAATTTAGATTTTCTAATTGGGTGATAGCATGTATATATATAAGGCTCAGAATGAACTCAGAAACAAGGAGGACTCCATGGAGGAATCATTCTGGAGGTGTGGAGTTCATTTAGCATGGAATGGAGGAGGTAAGCAAGTCAAGGTTGCAAGTGAGTTGAGAAAAAAGGGAAAGACAATAATGATACAAAGCTGGCTTGAAGTAAGGCTTAGTGAAAGGCCACAACTCTAACAAAACTGTCCAAACACAGTTTGGACAAAATCTTTAAAAATCTCAACATCTTTACCCATAAATCGGAATAATTGAATTTAACATTTGAAACATTTGTACGTAAACCCAGAAACCATTAATGGCAAACTCAGACTTACAAATATTACCTCCAAGACAGTAGCTACTTTTTGTATGATATTTCAGCAGTTAATGATCAGGGGTACCACTATACACATGGGAAAACCAACATACACAAAGGAAGTAGAGGGTAGAATAAAAGGCTAAAAACCAATCTTGTTTAACAAGAAAGCATGTTGACTGCATGTGAAACTACATTTGGATAAACATCATATATATTTGTCCTTTTTATGTATGAGAATTGTCACATTCAAGTTAGTTGTTTCTGTTTCTATGCCTACTATATCCAGCATTCTAGGAAAAACTCTGTCCCTGTAACAAAGAGACTATCAAAACATGACTAAAAATGGTATTGCTAGTCAATATGTTAAAGTATTTGGATCAAAAATTGTTTTACAAGATTATGAAAATAATGTTAATTATTTTAGGCATGTGTACACTTTTTCTTCACATGTAAACACATGTCTTTATAAGTATGTCAGTTTTTGTATGCAGACCATATCCCTTCTCTATTTTGTCAGCTGTAACCTCTTCTTGGCAGGGACTTTGCTTTCCCAGTTGTTTGCCAAGAGAAATGCATACTGTTTGGATAATGTTAATTACTACTATTAATTAGTAATTGAGCTTGCTATTTTAGTAATTTACATCTTGAGATGAAACACAATAGGATTTGGTCAAGAATGTATACAGATAATAACAAAAGACCAGGGGTTGCACCAGGAGGAAATAACCAGCATAGTTACCAGAAATCAATAAGCATTGACTATGGACAGTCTATTCAGGGTGTTTAAAGAAAAAACAGTGCTGTGATCAATCAATCCCAAAAATGTCAAAAAACAAGACTGGGATTCACACTATCATAATCAAATAACTAAGAGTCTGCTCAAATTAAAGTTATTACAGTTTATATTACAAAAAAAAAAAAAAAAAAAAAAAAAAAAAAAAAAAAAAAAAAGAAAAGTAATTTTTACTATTTTGCGGTACTTTCTGCAAGGAACAGAACAGATAATGCTAATGATCATAAAAGGAAGGGCTAGAAAAACTCTAGGTCCTGAATAATCTAGTGGCTTCAACTCAAATCTGCAGAAATAGCAGAGTACTCTCTCTGCAACAAAACGTTCTTTGGCACATGCAAGGAACATCCTAAACAGAACACCAAGTGAATTCCCAGAACTAAATGTGGAGCTCTAAAAGCGTCTTTGCATCACTAAGAACAGAAAACCAAAACTGCTCAGATCAAGACATATGTAGCTGTGCAGTAACACAGTAATTCAGCAACTGAATTTGCTACTTGCCGAGAGTTTCCTCCTGGGTTTTTTTGCCTGCAGGGATTTGACCCCAAATATCTATTAGAACACAGCATTATTCACAGCAGCAAAAGAAGCATAAACGAATCAACAGAAAAACACTTTCATCTGTTGGGAACTTCTCAAGCCTATCCAAACCTCCCAAGGTGGAAAAAAAACAATTTTATTTTCCTGTTTCCAACCTATTCTAGATTTAAGTGCTGTCATGGTGTTAAGGGGGCTTATTAGCTACTACAGAGGTGAAAGCAATTTATTCCACATATTTGTTATGATTGTACTTTAAATGAAACTTCCCCCTAAGAATGAAAAAGTAGTGACTATATGTCTATATGAAGGAATTTGCTATTCAAAAAACATTTTGCTTTTTTTTTTTCTTCCTTTGAAGTTGAGATGGCTCTCTGGTTATGTACTGTTTTAGCATCAACAAAGAAAGGACCATAAAAACATAACAATGCAATTACTATCAGTGTAATGGTCTTGGAGACCCAAAGCTTCCATTTTCTCCCTGTCAGCTTTGTAAAACAAAACAACACACAAAGCAAATATTAAACCTCATAAAAAACCTACAAAATATTTATGTTTCACTGAATCAATCCATCTTTCTTTGTAATAACTTTCCTGGTTCAACCTATGCTTTTTGGCCTTTTTCCTTTTTTTTTTTTTTTATAACAATATTATGTTTTTAATGATTCCTGCATGCCAAAACTTGTTCCGTTAAATCAATACAGTCTTTTTAACATAATGAAAGAGACCATCTCCAAATACAGGGAGCCAAAGTAGTTTACACTAAAGTAGATCTTCAAAGTACATGCTCTAAACCTGATGAAAAATTGAGAGACTAAATAAGTTGCTGTAGAACACATCTAAAAATATGAATTTCAGACTGATATCTATCCCTTGTTCTGATTACAAATCTTGCCAGAAAAGGCACGTTTAAAATCTACATGAACAGTTTCTCTACATTATTTGTGTTAGGAAGCTACAAATTCATCAAGTGGAAAGCAGTGTCAGAAATATTTCATGTACAAGACATTTTTAGCTCAATATAATAGTTTTATATTTCAAACTCCGAGAATCTCAGTAAACAAGTTAAAAGTAATTTATTTTACAATTGAAACAATATGACACTTTCCCTTTGAGAGTCTAATGGCTTCCTGACCTTCTAACCCACCACCAAGTATCCCCAGCTAACAACTCACACAGCTTCTCCATCAAACTTCTTAAAAGACTATCTTATGCACTCTACAATTGTAACATACAATGCTTATCTACAGAAGATTGTCAGTTTTGTGAAATATTTGTTAAATCTAGTGAACCATTTGCAACATACTAATACACAGTCCAGGCACTTCCCCTCATAGGTTGTTGTTGTTTTTTTTTTTAAATCTCTCTGACAGATTCCCAAAGCAACTACAAAATCCTTCTGACCTCTCATTAAAAAAACAAAACAAAACAAACAAAACCACAGTTTTAAAATGCTGGATGTGATTAGCTGGGATGTTTACTTCAAAACACAAAGCAAGTCTCAGAGAATTAGCAAGGATTTCTAAAATAATTTAAAAATAACAAAAACAATTGGTGTTAAATAGCATGCATGTTTAGAAGACAAAACCTGCTAGCTGCTTATATTATGCATATAGAAGTTTTTTTGTTCTCTAGTATCCACAAGCATCTTGCAGATTCCTGTTACTTTTGAACTCCCCATGAAAGATAGGATCATTAATAAGCTGGCTTGCTCAGCATGTTAGCTGGAAGGAAAAAAACCCCAGCATCTCTGAGAAGAAACCCTCAGAACTGCTCACCATTTGATACAAGCAGTCATAAAAACATTCACAGCACTGATGATGCCTCTTTCAGCAAGGACCAGCTCCACCATGGCACTAGAGAAGATGGGGCAATGATGAGCTTTTTTGGTACTTCTGATTGTATCTCTCCTACTTCCCACCCTCTCTGCTTTTCTGCTGCCTCCTTTGCCTTTTCAAATCTGGACCAGTTTTATGTAGTGAGCTGTTCTATCTTCACATACAGATTCATCAGACTAATGAAATGTTTCTAGGAAAGAGGCTGCACGTTTATAACATTTGGCAAGGATGATTTCCTCCTGGCACACAGGATGCTTCCCAGGTTGCCAAGAGTTTTTTCAACATGCTTATAAAAATGCACTTGGACTGCTGTGAAGGTGAGAGTAATGATGAAAAAAAAAACCAGTAAGGCATGTAGAAGCCAACTTTATTTATTGGGGAAGGGAGGGGAAGGGAGGGGAAGGGAGGGGAAGGGAGGGGAAGGGAGGGGTAGGGAGGGGAAGTCTCTGCAGGACTAAATGAAAAGTCAACAAGGAGTAGAAAATTGTGAAACACCTGA
>JAAWXA010000001.1:19524737-19561764 GCA_038090715.1 Florisuga fusca
AAGGGAAGGGAAGGGAAGGGAAGGGAAGGGAGGGGAAGTCTCTGCAGGACTAAATGCAAAGTCAACAAGAAGTAGAAAATTGTGAAACACCTGATGAAATGAAACTAGGTCTAATCTAACCTTTTCCACTTCAAAGCTAAAAGCACCAATATATAATTTTGATGCACGGAATCCTAACCTTTCCCATTTAAAAATGCCCTTTTTTTGGTTACTATGTAAAATTTACTGATAAGCTACCCATGAAACTCCTATGAAATATTATCAAGCATAGGATAAGCTCAATGGTGCCTTTAACAAGATAACTGATGGACTCAAAAATGACCTTTTGAGTGGCAAAATATAAACTTGGGTGAATCCTAAGATAGAAAGCTGAAAGACTAAGTGTACAAAAAAAATTGCTAGGAAAAAGAAATGGAGATATTTTGCTTTTTTCTCTTTCACTAAATAAGGTTTGACGAAAATATATTACATCTATATTATTTTGCATAACTGTCAACTGTGATATGAATTTTTGTTAGTGTTATTCTTGTGAACTCTATAAACATCATGTTTTCTAAAATAAATTTTATTATAAGTTATGCTGGAGCATCCCTTGAGATAGGAGAAAATACCTTCTTTAAAAGTAATCTCAGGCATAAGGATTAAAAAGATAACTTAAATCTTATTTCTTTTATCTTATCACATCTTTGCTCCCTCGTGTAGGGAAGAAAGTGATAACTACTGTAGAAACAGAAAACACACTGCAGACAGATTTCAAGGCTGCACCCTGTTAGATCAGCTGATGGAGATCCAGAAAGGAGTAACCATATTTTCCTTATTTTAAACAGCCATGTTTTCCCCAGTAAAGATGTTCGTAAGACTACAGGATCAGAATGTAAAAAAATTACACAGAATCCTATAGAGAGGGGAACTGAATGATGATGAGGTATGTACAGAATATGTACAATATCAGAAACCGAGGCTGAAACTGGAGAAATGAGGACCAGTAACTGTTGGGATTTTTTTGTCCATTGCTCAAAGAACTTGTAAAAAATTATACCTTATGTGTCAACAGTGGGGTGACTGACTGATTCAGACATATGCAGTTCTAGCTCTATGTCCGAGAAGGGGGGCCTGAGATAGATTTAAGTTACACAGTGCAGGGTACAGTTCCCTTTACTGAATTCAATTTCCTACAGTGCTTGGTGAATATTTATAAAGAATACATTAAAAACATTCCTACCTATTTTACTACAGCCACATTTAATTGTGACTTAGAGAGGTTATCATAACATATTTTTTATTTTCTTTTCTGGCAATAATTTTACCACTGAGATACCTGTTAACATTTGTTTCAACTCTTTCAAAAGAACTGGAAGTTTGGCAGTCATGCCCTGTTAGTCTCTTAACATCCAATAGCAGATTAGTAGAATGCAATTATCCATAAAGTGTTTATCAATATTAGTAAGGGTTCCATGAGCTGATGATTTACAAAAAGAAAGATGCTCAATTTTTTCCTGCAGCTGCATCTATTCTTTGTGCTCTGGGAACTATTCTAAAACACTAATAAACGTAATTTCTGATACCCTGTAAAATTGAGACCACACTTCATTTAATTCTTGTTGGAAATTATTTTACATGACAGAAAACATGAATTTTGTATGTCTGACACAATAATCTAGTTAGCATTTCAGTAAAGAACTAAAATACCAGAAAAATTGTAGAGACAAAATATAACAGCAAAGAGTGATCAATACAAAAAGATACAACTAAACAGTTTTTAACTAACTACTAAATAGTTGGGTTTTTTTTTTTCCTTTTCCTGAGAAAAATTACAGAAAAATAAGTCTTGCCAATGTTTTAGGCAAAAAATATCTAGAAAATTCAAACCCACTTACATTTTAAAGCTGTAGATACATACTGGGGCTCCTGGCAGACAAGCTGAACATGAGTCAGCAACCAGCCCCTGCCTCAAAGGCAGCAAACGGTGTCCTGAGATGCATCAGGCAAGTTACTGCCAGCGGGTCAAGGGAGGGGATTCTTACCCTCTACTCAATGCTGCTGAAGCCACACCTTGAGCAATGGGTCCAGTTTTGGGCAGCCCAGCACATGAGAGATCTGTCCCTTTTGGAGAGAGTCCAGCAAAGGGTCGCTAAGAGGATTAAGGGACTCCAAGAGAGTCCCAAGACAATTAAGGGTACGTCTACAAGAGAAGGCTGAGAGAAGGTGGGAATGTTCAGCCTGGAGAAGACAAGACTCAGGGGGGACCTCAGGATATATAGACACCTGAAGGGAGGGTATAAAGAGGACAGAGCCAGGCCTTTTTCCAGTGGTGTCCAATGACAGGACAAGAGGCAATGGGCACAGACTGAAACTCAGGAGAGTCCCTCTGACCAGCAGAAACACTTTTTTACTGTGAGAGTGACCTGGTACTGGAACAGATTGCTCAGCATAAAGGTTGTGGAGTCTCCATCTGGTGGCTCTGCCTGAGTAGGGGCACAGAATCAGATGACCTGCAGAGGTCCATGCCAACCTCGACCATTCTGTTAGTCTGTAATACCACCTTTACAAATGAAAATTATGAGTTTGTTCACGTAAGAACTAAAAAGCTCATTTAGTTATTAGTAGGTTCATGAAACCTGTCACGAGTGAAACAATTTCTACCATGGAAGTCAGGATTTAACTCATTAACAGCAAAAGTCAACAATTGCTTTATAGGCTAGAAATCTTTTAAGATATACTCTCGAGAAAAAAATGCATGTACCTTCATTTATAGTATCTATTTTTCCCTTTTTGCAGGCACCTACTCCTATTTCACAAGAAAAATCTTTAGAACTGGCTTAAGCATTAATTTACACTAGCTATGTCTTTGACAAGTTTGTAATTGGCGTTGAGCAACTAAAAGAAACAAAAAGTAAACAGGAATATGACCAAAACAACAAACAGCAAAAAACAACACTGCAATTGTTACACCTTCAAAGATTTGTTCAGAACTTTTACAGAAGAATGGAATTTGTTTTTGTAAATATTTTATTAATAAGCTCTTGTAAGAAGTAGGCAGATTTCTACTCCTGAAAAAAATTATATGCTTATTTTCTATGAAGCATAGCAATAATTCGCCTAAAATCAAAATTATCAAATTAGGTATATATATATATGCATACACAAATGCATCAAGGATATAGAGAGAGATACAGCCTTGTATTAAGCAATTGGTAACATCTTTCAGCTCTCAGGTTTATATTTTTCACTGAAAACTGCTAAAATCAGACAGCCCACTTCTGTTTGCACTTTGTAATACTGTTCCTCATACATGTTCCCATTACATACTTGGAGAATTGTCAGTGGAAAAAGTAACAAATGTTTCCTTTGAGGCTAAAATTTACAGATGTACTATTTGAAACCATGCCTCAAATCATACATTCTATTATTCTAAAATTACACATACAATTTTTGTGCACAGCCCCCTTATAGTCCCTTTTATAAGAGATAAATTTTAAAATTAATTTTAATATTTTCCTTAGAGTCCATGTCCATATAGTATTTATAATCTGATACTAACTTAAATTTTCTTAAGCTTTCTATGTTGTTGTGTTTTTTTTAATGGCTCCTTAAAAAACACCAAAACCAACAGAACAACTGTTTTCTGACAGGCAGGTTTTTCCAACTAATAGTGCTTTAAATTTGAAATGTACATATTTTTCTTAAAAAACAAACTCTCTTAAACAAGCAAACAAAAAAGCACTTTTACAGAAATGTAATATACAAACATATTTGAAAAATAAATCGAGGA
Organism: Florisuga fusca; assembly: GCA_038090715.1. Lineage (NCBI taxonomy): Eukaryota > Metazoa > Chordata > Aves > Apodiformes > Trochilidae > Florisuga > Florisuga fusca. The sequence continues at coordinate 19,528,510 of JAAWXA010000001.1, forward strand.
TGAGCAATAGAGCAAGAAAATATAACTGGATTAAATTCTTCTTCTGTCTGTAAAATGAGTTTTTGTCTCTAAATATTAAATACTATACCAAGAATTCTAAATTATATCAAAGGCATAAATATCAAAGACAAACACACGCAGTGCTTATTTTTCCATCTTCTTTTAAGCATATGATTATTTACCACCCAACAGGTAATTATCCACTTTTCCTTTATTCTAAGCATCTATTCACTCCTCTAGAGAATGTGATTTGCATAAAGGCGATCTCCTGGGAGTTTTGGCTCTATCTAAAAAATCACGATCAATTTCTGTGTAATCCAGCTGGATATGAAGTGAGATATGGCACATAGATGAATGGAAATGCAAGAAGCACCAAAGCGTGAAAGAAAGTCACCTTGAAGGGCTGACACTGCAGCATATTTTGCCTAAAGTTTCGTAGCTACATTACACATGCATGTTCAAAATATACACTGCCTGAGCATAAACTATATGAACAATAACCTCTAAACGTTTCCATAATGCACATACTGGCAAGGTTAGGGATTAGGTACATTATGCCTTTAGGATAATTTGTTTTTTCTCCAATTAAGGTGACAAATAAACTCCTGCAGATGGCTTAGATAAATCTGGATAGAAACTGGTTCGTTTCAGCAAAGGGTTATCTATCTCATTTGCCATACAAAGGCTCCAGCTTACCAACTTTCTCTATGAACCAAGAAGAAAAGGTACAAGGTTATCACTTTGGATTAATGGCTTTAAACTTCATTATGATGTTGTCCTATAATGTTAATTTGTCCTGTTTTAGGCACATTTATTATCCCAGCACTTTGCTGGTTCTCACTTGCCCCCTCCCTCTCCCCAAGGCCAGGGAGGTGAGTCCCTTCTGAGAACAGCATTAGATTATTTCTTTAAAAACAACTTTTTTCAGAAAAAAATCAGTACATTTGGATGAGATTTCACTTAAATATAGAAATAACTCTGATGAACTAAGTTTCACATGTCTGCTTTAGACTTAGTGGCTGCAAAATGCCTTTACATCCTTATGAGAAGCACACTGCAGAAACTTGCTGTTCAGGGAACTAATATAGAGTATTTAAGTGGATCCATTCATCTCCAGCCAGGAGGAAGAAGATGAGATGGAAATCTTAATTTTTTCTGTTTACTGAGGCAGTAACCCACACCTAGTAATGAGAAAAGTCCCCAGCATCTAAAGAAAACCTCTTATCTGCCTAAGGATTAACCACAGTACAAGACACCTTAACTGAAATTTAATGGTTTCAAGAGTTAAGGCAAATTGATATGAGAAATGGATACACATAGCTGTAACCAATAACACAAAATGGCAAAATTTATTTATACATTAATCACGTGAATGTTAGTGAGAATCATATTATGAGGTTATTTAATTGCTTGGTAGGTAAGATACACATGGAAGTGTATATAAAGTGCCAAAAACCTTTACACTTTTTGCTGAAGAATTATTCACTCTCAGCAGAAGTTAGAAGCCGTTTTGAAAAATTTCCAAGCACTGTTATTTACTTACTGCCATATAATTCTAACAATTCTAAGACAACCTAACAGTCAGGGATGGTTTTTTGTTTCATTTATACATTGCTCATAAAGGGCACCAAAACAGACAGAATACAAGACAGATGTGGAGATAAGTAAGGGGTTTTTTTCATAAGTGCAGAAGATACTAGAGAAGAATTTACACATCTTTAGCCAAGATTAGAGGCTAGTATTAGTGATTTCAGCACTTTACAGATCCCCATGCATTAAACTATTACTTAAGTTTAAGGATCTTTCCAGATCTTTTTTTCCAGGATCTTTTCCACCACTATGTACAGCATTGCACGTGTATCATAAAAACACTATAATGATTTACTGCAGAATTTGAAATCGTAAGAACAGGCAAGTTTAATGGTGGTTATTGTCTTACTATAACATCTGAAAGAAGAAACTAGTCTTTTGCCTCAGCCATGTACCACCCACCCACCCACTTCCAGTTAAATTCCAGAGCAATGAAGACTTTCACAGCAAAACAAATACATCTTTCTTCTCTCATTCCTTCACAGGTATGCTCAGCCATCTGAGAAAAGTTATGTGAAAAAAATATTGAAGAATATTGTGCTAAAAATGCCTCCAAAAAAGCATATTTGACTACATATTTCTTCAGCATTGATCATCAACCCCAAGGAGAACTCGTATGTTGCTAGCAATTTAGTCAGTGGTGTTAGCAGAATAAAGGGACAGAATTTAAAAGATTACTTTTGAATGCGATAAAATGTGAAATTTAAAAGCCCTTTAAATAATGAGTTTCTTGCTGTTAAAATTTGCCACAGCTAGATAGCAAAACAATTACTTTGTGACAGATTCTGAGGAAAATGGTAACTTCATTTAAAGGGTAGACAAATTTAATACAGTTATTTCTCTTTTTATTTTCTCCTTTGTATTGTGGTACTTTCAGAGTGAGTGGCTGTCAGGGACTTGTATGGACGCCAACAATGCAGTAAGAAGGGACTACAAAACACAGTGTTTCTGTAAGTGAACTACCAGTGAACACACACAATGGTTCTGCTCCTTTTATAAAATTCCCGTTAAGAGTTGGTTGGGAAATAACAGTTTTCCTTTTCAAGAGAAATAAAAATCCTTAATGATTCTGTTGCTTTTATAAGCCACTGTTTAGGATGCACCAACATCCTTCTTTTCTTCCTAACTACACAATAGTAGTCAGGGATTTGTAGCTTCTCAGAAATACTAGTCTACACTGCATGAAATGAAAGAAGTTATGCTGAGACAGTTTGATGGGTGTAATATTATTTAATGGTTAATAGTAACTACCTCTGTCTTTTGGAAGTGAACTCCTTATTTGCCCAAATATCTTAGAACAATAATCTGTGTAAATTTTCTGCTGAAACCACAGGGATATCTGGCATGTTTGCTGCACAACACAAAAGGCTTGCAATATTTTAAAGTGATCTAGCTGAATTACACTGGTAATTGCTTTCTTTGTCCTCTGTGTTTTGGTTTAGGGTGTGCTTTTTAATTTTTTTTTATTGGTATTTTTTATTTTTTTTAATTCAACTGGAAACAACATGACACTCCTGTGAAAATGAGTTAACATTCCGGTCCTGCAGGTGTTCTTCCAAAAGCAGCATGAAGGCATGCTAGGCATCACTACTCAATAAAAATTTAAAATATTTTTATGAATACAAGGAAGGAGATCTAGAGGGGAAAGCAGAAGACTGACTGGAAAGGGAAAAACTTTCTGATAGAGCCAAAATAGACTGAAGTGCTGTTTGCTTGAGTAGCTTGTGAGTATTTTACCACGCTGAGGAACTTAAGCTTGCATTAACCTGAAAGCTGTTCCTTTCCCTTTCATATTATTTGAAAGCATAGGTCTCACCTGCACGCAACCAGCCTTTTATTTTAAAAAGAGAAACTATTCAGTTATCAAACTATGCATGAAAATGTTATTTTAGTGCCTGCTTTTCTGTATTTACTTCCTGAAAATACACTGTCAGTAAAACTAGATAGAGTTGAAGTCAGGATACAGCTGAATAATTGGCAATAAAGAATTATTATTTAAAAAAAAAGAACAATTCTGTATGTCAGGAAAGCAATATTAATACAAAATACTAGTTAGAAAATCATAAGCAAAACAAGACCATGGGTGACTGAACTACACTGATAGAAAGGGCATAGAATTCAGATCAAAACGTATCTTTGGGATGAGGATGTATTTTGGATGGAAGAACTCAGCAATCTCAATTACTTTTCCAAGGAACATGCCACTGATATTGTAAGCAATAACTGAGGAGAGATTAAAAAGTAACTTCTGCAAGTCATTATTGCCAATTTATCATCATTAGTTACTTACAACATTGAATAATAATTATACATTGAATAAAATCTTCCATTGTTCATTTCTTATCTTTAATTGCACTCTATTGTCAAGTGCCAGAATTAAACTATGTTTAAAAAAAAAAAATTATTTGCACTTTTGCAAAGTTTATTGGACAATTCAAAAGGATTTTGATAAATATCAGAATACCAACTGACTTACTCAAGAATCCTTGTACAAGAAGGAAGACATCAGACAAAGTTCACTGTCTGGAAGTTGAAGCTAGATAAAAAGCAGACTAATAGTAAAGTACTCTAGAGTGAGAATTTCTAATGTATATCATTACTTGTCTGTAATTACTCTGAGGTCTCCAAGTCTGGATCAGGTAAATTTCTAAAATATTTACAGAAGCATAATTTGACATTATTTATTGTCCTTTACTTAAATGTTGTTTATAGCATGGGAGCGTTCTTGCTTTCTGTGGTTATTTCAGACCATTACTTTGTCATGTTATTTTTAGCATAAACACACTCCTATAATGCTCAATATCAACCACATACTATGGCCAGTTTTGGACTCTCCAGTGCAAGACACACATAATGGAGAAAGTCCAAATAAGAGCTACCAAGATGATCAAGGGCACAGCATACTAGAAGTTGAAATGCAATTGCTCCGTCTTAAAACAAAGCTAAAGGGAAAACCTGTTGATGTTGACAGCTACACAGAGAACATTGGGTCAAACACTTCTCAGAGATGCACAACAGAAGGTATGGGAGACAATGGACAGAAAATAGAACACGGGGAATTTTAACTCAGTAAAGGAATGAGGGCAGTTAATCTTGGAACAGTGGCTAAATAATATCATGCAAGATTCTTGAAGAAATTTGAAAACCTAGTTGTGTGAGCAAACTGGCCCTACTATGGGCATGAGGTTAGACAACATGACATCCAAAGGTCCTTTCCAACCTATATGATTTTGTCATTCAGGTTCTAACTAGGCCCACTGAAAATGCTGCCACACAATTAACCAGGCTTACTGAAAATACTGATATCCAAAGGCAGAGTTCAAGTTGTAAGCCATTTTGAAAAAGATTTCCAAGAAAAGTAACAAGAGCTTCAGGCTATGTTAAAAACCTAAATATAAATCGGCTCAATGAAGGTTTTACTATTTACTATGTGTGCTTGTATATTTTACTTTAAGGGCTGAAATGTCTTTGTCAAACTTCCTGGGAATTAGTAAGTACAGAGCTGATGAGGTTGGTAGAGCATGAAAAAGAAATACACTTTTCTTCCTTCCTAAGAAAAGGTTCACATATAAATCATGCAAGGAAAACAGCAGAGTAACTTTCAATGAAATCACTGGTAACCCAAAGCCTTTTCAATGTACATTTAAGTAGTAAAGTATTGAATTATAAAAATAACTCAAAGACATTTAATAAATCTTCTAGTTTACGCAGTAAAGATTAGGAAACTCACCTTTGCAATAGGCTATAATCTGACTTTAGAAGTTGATGCAAATCAAATTAAGTTTAAAGTTTTTTATAGATACACTTACTATTCATACATCCAGGCAAGAGTTCAGCAAGTAATCAACATATGAAATATAAAGTGAAAGTACTAGAGTAAATCATTTAAAGACTACTTAAGACAGTAAAAGCACCTTAGGAACAAATCGGGAGTACCTCTGAAAAATCTCAAAAATTGCAGCTTAAAAGCTAGAAAATTACCATATGATAAGGTCAAGAGTGGTGAAGTAGATAGCACGTGTTTCATGAGAAGTGTGGTTAATGTGCAGCTGGATTTTTAACAATTCTTTAAAGTACAAGATTCAGAGTAAGAATTCTTCTAACATCGGGGTGTTTAGTTCCCTTCAAAACATGACATAGTAATCAATATAGAGCTGAAGACAGTGCTTAAACTATTTATCCTGAGTAAAAAGCTTGCATATAACAATTTTATGATTTATATCTTGCTGAAGAACTACATCTGAGTGACTTCTTTTCAAGTCTGCATTATTCTACTTTAATTATAGCTGGATAATCTTTCTTCATCCCCACATAATAGCTTCTGCATCTTCACATCTCTTCAACTAATGTTTTGATTTCTATGTAGACATTTATCTCAGACAGCTCATAGCACCCCTAATTGTCCATGACAACAAAACTGAAAAGTATTAGAGAGTTTCTGTATTATTTGTCTCTCCAGTGGTTTGCAACATGCGTATATTCACAAATAACACAGATGATTTCTTATTGAAACAAATGGCATGAAGTATCAGGCTGTGGCCATCTATTTTTATCCAGTGGCAGTTGGCCGGCTGCTGATTCTTGATTCAAGTCTGGAAAAGCTCTGCAGGAAATCTACATCAGAAGAAAGGGAAAGCGACAGAGTGAAACAATTTTAAATATTATTTTAATATTCCTAGGTAAGTAGAACACAGAATTCTTGTTACTGGGGGAAGCAAACTGCGTGGAAGACTGGCTGCTGAGAGCAAAGGAGATACAGAATCCTGGCTGTCACCCGCCAAGAATCAATACCTTAGAGGTAGCCTGAAGGAGACTAGAAATGCTGGAGCAGTGAATCACCTAGGATCATTTGCTGGGCCAATGCAGAGCCATCCAAACTGAACTCATAATACAGTCCAGCATAGGCTACTTGTTGCCTTCTATCCTTTAAGAATACTAGAATCTCAAAACCAGGAAAAAATAATAGGCAAACACATACACTGTTAGGCTTGCCTAGGCCATTGAGCTACCACAGGCTCCAGAAGAAACATTACCTGCCCCTTTATAAGCAATGCACTTCAAGCAAACAAAGTATGTTTAATCTCACTATAAGAAGGAAATGGTCATTTTCAGTGTTAATTTAATCCAACCATAAATTACCTGTTTTCTGGCTAGAACATAAATCCTATAGTTCCATTTTAATCTTAAACTCTAACTAATGATACATACCTTCACATTCCTGACAATGCTAGATACCACTCAACATTAACCTTAATGTTCACATTCCTCAATGCAAAGGATCATTTTCTTGCTGAGCAAAATACTTGCATGTAACACCATTGATAAAAAGTTGTGGAGTGGCAAAAGGAGGAGGAAAGACTTCAGCTCTTTTGTTCTTGTTTGCTTAATTGACACTAACCCCACACAAAGTTTGAAGAGTAGGACTTTAGCTGGGAGAAGTTTTCTACTCAAGGTTTACAGCAGAAAGGTAAGGCCCATATTCTTATTAAATCACTTAATGCGCTGCATGAGACAGAAGGGAATACTACTCGATTGTGTAATTAAGCACACACTGTTTGGCCTACACCATCCCAAACTCCACTACTAAGTAACCTTTTGAGCTGCTTCTAGCCAAGTGAAGATAGCATTTAGAAGAAATTAAGTTCTTTGTTTCCTATACAGGACCAACACTGTTTAGTAGATATTCAGAAGTAGCACATAGGGTAGGGGTGATATTGGCAAAATGCCTTTAAAACCATTGCTCACTTTTAAGTGCTTCCCACACCCAAAGGAAAGAGTAGTTACAGAGCACTAAGAAAATTAATCCTTTGACAGCACCATTACTCTGTTGTTTTCTCTGTGTAAATGCTTCCTTCACCAGGGAAGGAATAGTGCTGGTGGTTTTGCAGTACAGTTTGTTGATTGATCTGTGGTAAGCATCTCACAAATGAGTTTGCTGCCCTATTGCTTTAACTGCTCAGTTCACAAATCCCTATACCCCTCATCTTCTGTTTGGGTTGCTTTTCTATCCTTTATTGTCATATTTTTCACAAAATCAGTGCTCATGTGACAACAATTTGAAATTTACAAGAAATACTTCAGCATCAACGATTGCAAAAGAAAATTGAACTAGAGTTTTTGCAACTTGCTAATATTTAAAATAAACATAGTTTCATAACTTTAAGATACACTGAAGAACAAAATGTCCTACAGCCCAGAAAGCAAAACAGATTATTTCTGAGCATTTTTTCAATTCCACTTCGTGTTGGTGAAACATTAACTACTACGTTGCATTTCAGCACCACCTGCTGACGCACAAAAACATAGCAGCTCAGCAAATAAATACAGAAACTTACGGGTTCCCTTCCTGCTTGCTGTTATGTTTTTCCCTTGTTGAAACATGGAGGAAAACAGTTTGCTTTGGTTTGGTTGGTTTCTTCTTGTTGTTTTTTGGGAGGGCAGGGCGGGGAGTGGGGGTTCTTTGTTTGTTTTATTTATTTGCTGGACAAGGTATAAAAAGTTTAGTTTACAAGGAAAACGTATGAAACGAGCTGGTATTGCTTCTAGTACAGAAGCTCTCTATTTCAGAAATGTCTCATGGGTATCACGCTGCTTTTGGACATCGAACAGTGCACAGGAGTCTTTAGTAACAGACAGACTCCTGAGTTGGAAATTAAAATAAAAGCAGTAAGTTCAGATGAAAATAGTGAGATAAGGTTTTGAAACAGGTTTAAGATTAATAATAAAAAAAAACCTTTATTTTAGCTACAGGTTATGCAGATGTTTAAGGATTTGGTAATTGAAAGCAGTGCCACTTCGAAAACATACTTCTGTATTTTGCCAGGTAACTGTGTAAGCATCAAAATACTAAATAGCAAACTAAAGGGAAGCACTTCTTAGAGCATGTCTTGTAAACCAGGATTGTTTCTTGATAACTGCATGACAGATTCTCACCTTGCTGAGTCTGCCTTTCATTAACATTTGTCAGCAACAAGAACAGAGACAGGTACGATGAATAAAACCGAAAACACATTGCCATACAGCACCCAAACATGATGCTCTGAATCACTTGAATTATTTCAATACTTTTGATCTTACGCTTACTCTCATATCTCAGACAGATCATCACTCTATCACTAATCTGAACTTCTTGTTATCCCCCCTTTTTATACTTGAAAACAAAACAAACTGGAAAAGGACCATAAATCAAAGTTCTTAGAAATCTACTGTAAGCATCTTATACATTGCTTACATTAATGCACCACTGCACAAACATTATATGGAGAGTGCTACTGTGTTTTTGTGTAGTTTTTATTATGTTTTGGCTGGGTTTTTTTTTAATTGCACAGAATTTTTCAGCCTTTCTTGCATCTAGTCATTCTTGTCCTCCATAAGCTTTTCAACAAGGTAGTTTAAAATTAAAAGGGCCTTTTAGAAAACTCAGTCTCCATAGCATACACAACCCCATAGTTTTTAAACTACAAAAAAGCATTAAGTGTAAATTATATTTCTGTATATTGCTTGCCTGATATTGTTATGCCTCAGGGTTCATCAAGTGAGAAACTGTTACATAGTATTTAGGAAAAACACTAAGGAAAACATTTGTAGGATGACTAACTGATTGCCAGCAGTAAGTTAATATCTGCAGACAATTTGCATAACTCATTAGCATCAGTTTGTTAGAATGAATCAAGTCTTGTATTTAAATGGAAAAAGTTTCACATTGCAGAACTTGAAAACACAATTTTTTAGGTTTTCACAAAATGTGAATATACTCTTGCTTTGTTAACATCTTAAAAATATGGATAGAATACTATTGTTTTTGTTAATATTTTAAAAACATTCCTGTATTTCTAAAATAGGGTCTCCCCCGACCCCTTGTACTTTTCAAGTTGTATCATATGCTTTTGAAAAGAACAGACAATTTCTTAAGGTTATGAGAGTGTCCACAGAAAGCTGTGACACAGATGATACCAGTTTTCAAATAAATATTTACATTTGGAGGAAGAATTCCCAAAAGGAAAAGCAATTACAAGGCCAGCTCCTGTATTAAGTGGGAAGAGTGCTTCCTGCACCTATGATGTGGCTGTGCTCTGCCAAGCGAACTGAAACAGCTCAAGTTCAAATCAGAAAAAATAAAAATGGTTACAGAGCACACATGTAGGTATTTGCTGTATAAAGAAAAGGAGTTTGATCGTAAGTGCTTATTATAATGCCTTAATGAACACGAAGCTCTACGCATAGGTCTTTTAATTTAAGAATTAATTTCAAGGAATTAAGGATTTGCAATCAACTAGAAATATTCATCCTAAGTCAATTAAGACAAGTTTGGTTTTGAATATGAAAATCTCTGAACAACACTGCAGGTTCAGATACATAAAACAGTTTCCTTAGAGCAACAATATCCATGTTCTTTTTTTCTACAAATTGATCAGAAATTATACATTATATTTATCTGGGTAATTTTGAGATTAATTTCTCATATTGTGTTAGCTACATCAACTACTTCAACACATTTGCAGACTTGAAATTAATTGGGTGTTATTACTAGGCTTTATTTACTATTTGCCAATTTGTCACATACCATGTGGAGTTTACAAGCTGCTGTTTTAATTTAGATCCCTTTCTATTTAAAGCTCTTCAAATAATCATGGTTTTTATTTGAAGGCAAAAAAAAAAAATCTGAAAGGGGCAGAAAAAAAAGGCTTTTAAAACACAGAAGTACAGAGACAACACTAGAAAAGAATGGTCCCTTTGTCATCTAACTTCAGAGATTAAGATTCAGCTAAAATCCCAGTATATTTTGTTGTAAACACTGTTTCATATAGAATAGTGATCAGACGAAAAAATAACACCTTCAGCTATCACCACACACAATCCTACACTAGAATGATGATAGAGAAGTCAGGAACAAGACAAACAAATACCTCAAGTCAGTGAGATACACGCATGCACACACACCCCTGCCCTCCTCCGTATGAAGATGGACAGTCAGCGAGGTGGCACACAGCAGTGTGTTTCATACCAGCTGTATATTAAGAAGCTTTGCTCCTCCTAGAGTAAATCATCATCTCTGGAGATGTTTAAAAGGCATAGATGTGATGCTTAGGGATATGGTTTAGTGGGGGACTGGTCAGTGTGCTAGATTAATGGTTGGGCCTGAGGATCTTAAAGATCTTTTCCAGCCCAAACGGTTCTTTGATTTAATAGATCCAAGGACTTGGAAGGAGTGGATATAATGGTTATCTGTAGGTTTGCATCATGCATAGTAACACTAGATAGTAACAACAGGTGGGGAACTGCATTTCTCAACAAAGGTTTTCAGTTACTGTATAGAGACTCTATTGCAGAATTGCCAAGAGATTCGGGAAGGATTATTACTTGGGTGGCACTGCATGATCTGGTGTTATTAATTCCACACTTCCCAAGCTCTTCTGCCCTGTGCTCTCTTCCCACACATCACTCCTGGAATCCTTTCACTCCTCCTAATTAGCACAGACATAGGGCTCTGCTGACACAGATATTTGGTTTTGGGTCCGAGACGCAGTTAGTTTCTAAATAAATACTTCTTGTGCTGCTTCTACCCCTTAACCACACACATCCACAGACTAAAAAAATCCTGATTTACTGTTAACTTGTTTCATGAATTCTGCTCACACAGGACATTTTACACCATGCTATTATACACATCAGAAGATAGCTCTTTTTTTTTGTTGCTGCTGGAGTTCAAACTGAAGGGGTATTGTAAAAAAGAAACAAAAAATTCCTTCAGAAGTTCCCACCATGCCAAAGATCTAAGAAAAAGTGAGAATGCTTCCCTGTAATAAGTTAAAAAAATGTAACTCCAAAGTTATTATGAAACGACAAAGAGCTGTTTTCTTTTCTTATGTTATCCCTAGGAAATAAAAGATGACACAGGTTTAAATAAATTCTACCAGAGCTCCTCCCCAGGCAACTGAGGCATGTATATAAATCACAGTTACTAATTTGATGCCATGCAGTATTAGTGAAGCTTTCTAGCCTTGATGATAACACACGAGTTTCGGTCCAGAGACCTGGGAGCTCTGCAGGCTGCACGGCAGTCTCCAGGCTTCCCTGGGCTACCGTGGACAACTCTGTGGCATTAAAAACACCCCACCAAGCACAGCATTCTGTTTCTTTGCATTGAAACAAACAAATAACAATGTAAGAAAGGATCTAGTTGGTGGAAAAATAATGAAGTCATATGATGTTTTCTGCAGTAAAAAAAATAAATACATTCACAGCATTTTGCAATATGGTTTATAGATCACACCATACACACTATCACCTAGTCTGTAGACTCTCATTTCAGGAACTAGCATGTAACTCATGATCCTTTTAAACCCTCATAATATCTCTTCATTTTGTCTGCATCTCTGCTCCTCTCTGCAGAATACAAGATTTAGTTTTGCCATCACAGAGGCACATTTTATGGCAACAGTATGGTAAGCCAAGCAGTACCCCAAACAACTAAGCACAAAGAATTAGAACCACCTTCATTTATGTGGAGTTTAATCCACACTGGGAGTTCACTCTCATTCAAATACGCTCTTCCTAGAGACTAATCTCTGAATGAGAAAAATCACCACTGTGGAATACAGCTAGCAGAAGAGAACCTAACAAGTCTCACGTTTTTTGCTGAAATTCAACCCTAGTGATTTAAAAGAGCATGCAAAACAGATGATTGTTAAAGCTCAGATCTGTTGCAATAACAAAGATTCAGTTCTACCCTTAAGCAGTATTGCAAAATCATACCAAATCAAACAAATAAAATACCTTTTTAAAATTAAAAGTTTAGAAAAGAAAGATACTGATTTTCTTGGATACAAAAAAACCCAAACAGACCATGCAAAACCACTGCTGTGCTAGTGGAACCATCTCTGCCATGTGCTAAACATTTACTAATATTCCCCCACAAATAAGCTAGTATTTTGGGGTATCCACCCTCAAGATTAAAGTTCTCCCTACGTAACTTTTTACTACCTAAAATAACAAAGCATGAGCTTGAATGTACTCCCCATCCCACTATTTTGCATATTTATTAAAATTCCTCTGCATTATTTCTCTTTCTCCATGTACAAATAACTACAGAAGCAAACTCAAAGGTTCAGCCTATCCCTACGAGACAACCAATTTCAAGTGGAATAACACTATCTTACTTTGATCCAACTGGAGGTCTTGCTTTCTGAATTCAGCAACAATATACACTTCATTTTATTTTCTCCTACTCTAACCACATCACTACCATGAGCTCTCTGTGCTGTGAGGAGCTTTCTACTGGCTACGGAGGATTAACAAATGCAGCTTCCTCCACTGGGTATTTTGATTGTCCTGAGCCAAATAAAAATGAGAATTGAGATCAGTGTGTCCTATTCATCAATCAGTTGTCTTCTGTTTCCTAATTATAGCAAAGCTGTTTGGTTCAAGCTAAGAACCAGTGAAATTAGTTTCAAAAAACATGGTGTCTTAACATTTTCCAGAAAAGGTTGTTAAAGAAAGAATATTAGAGTGGTGAGAAGAGTCAGGAAAGGAAGAAAAAAAGGAAAATAGATGACTAGCTGTATGTAGTCATATGTTAACACGAACATTTTATTATGCAGTGGTTATTACTGTTAAAACTACTGTTTAAATTCAATCCATATTTTTCAAGTGTTCAGTAAATAACAGGCTAACTTTATATGCTGGTGCTCATTAAATATTTAAAATTGGTCTCTCTCATTACTAGCAATATTTTATACTTACATTCTATCAAAATAAACTTGGACAGAATATTAATGTTTTTGTATGAACATTGTTATCCATCAAGCTTCAAAATCCTTCTCCATTAAATGAAGCCCCTAAGGACTTAGAAATATTTTAAACATAGTGTTTAGAACCTAGAATTCCATGCAAATGTCAAAAAAATTTGATACAAATTCAGAAAAGTATTCTGATTTTCAATACATGTGTTCCTGGGGTATTCACATAAATGCAAAATTCAAGATGTTTTTTGTCTAATATAGATGATTTGTAGTAAATAATATGCTCAATTATTTTTGCCCTCTCAGTTTCTTTCACGATTCCACAAGGTACAAGCAATCTATGTATTGAATTTCTGTAGACTATTAATTTCTCAGCCTAATTTTTAAAATGTTCTTCTTATTTAAGTCTATGGGGGAAACATTTTCCTGATTATATTTAAGCAGCCAAACATACTTACATGCAGTAAAATAAGGGAACAGTTTCACTTATGCTGAAGGTCACTAAAACTGAAAAGAATCATTGCATACTCCTGTAAGGCACGTCAGGACTTTTATTTTTAACTAAAATTTAATTTTACGTGAAGTCTTTTACAATAGCAGTACACAATGTAGCGACGAACCCTGTTTTTTTATACTGCAGACTTATTTCTCATGGAGTTGTATATGAGACATGGAAGGTTTATGTCTAATTAGAATATTATGGTACATCTCTACAATTTCTGAGTTTTGGGTTGGGTTTTTTTACCATTTGAAAGATACAAGGAGTTACAAAGAGCAGGTGCTAAGAATGGAATGAGTCAATCTAGAAGATACAGAAGATAACCTTCTAGAGGCATCACTCATGAGTACTATCAGAAATGTGAATTAAATGTGAATTTGATTCCATGCACAATAGTGTTTAAGTATTCCATATACTGCTATGTCCAAAGTTATCATTAAACATGTTCTTGTCTAATTACTCCTTCTCCAAACCAAACAATTAATCAAAATAATAAATATTTTAGTGTGAATGAGATCATTATTGTTCTGTGAGATTTTAAGGCTCTGCATAATTTTGGAGAATTCAAGTATGCTTACTAGGTTGAGTTACCTCTCACTTCAGAACATTTTATTTTTGAACAAAAATGTTTACAAATACCACACGAAAAGAATTGCTGAAAAAAACTCATGAGGTAAAGGTCATTAGATATTGGATTTTAACATGTAAAAAAATGCTGCACAAATCTGACCTGAGCTATTTTTGCCTTATTCAATATTTTCTAAAATTGAAATCTGTATCAGTTCTGAAAAAAATACATAGACCAGGGAAAGCAGCCTTTGCATGTTAGTCATCATGTTTAGAGCAGATGCTGAGACAGAAGTCAACTGTACCAGCTCATAATTTAGGATACATACACGTTTCAAGCAATTCCGTTCATACCTCTGTCAGACAGCTATCTCCTGAACAGTGACTTTTTGAGTTTCCTGTTTTTTTTATTATTTGTTGCAACCCAAACAGAACCATTAACCACTTCTCCAGGTTCCGTCATGCCACTAACTCTTCCTGCTGTTTTATATATATTTCAAAAATCTGATGGGAGACTTTCCCCAGTACACCTCACTACATTTCAGTGATAAACCTTCTGTGCAAAATCCTTCATGCTGCTTCCATCTTTACAAACCACTGCATTTTCTACACATGCATTCTGTAAATGGTTATTAAGTTTTTCCCCAGTTTTGCACAATTTATATAGTAGAACGTAGTAATTTTTTCCCTCCTTTTGCACTAATATAATTTCACTATACCCTTCAAAATTATTTCAGCAATCATCTCTGCTGAAAGAGTTGACTTATTATGACAAGCTCAAACAGAAAGACTCAAATATTCAGCACACTGTATCTATTTAGGCTATTTATTAGGTCAATTTAGGCCTATTTTTAGGTTTATTTTGTCCACTTATTTAGGACAGAAACGTATCACAACTGAAACTGGGTATTCTGCTTTTCTTATAGCATATAAGTTAGTAAAACTAAATGAAATTGTAGAGGCTTTTTCAAATTTTCTAACATTCCCAAGTGTTATAAAAAACATTGAAGTAATGTTAAATTAAAAATTTTCCAATTTTCAATTCTGAAGTGTCTAATATTTTTTGCTTATTGCACTTGCACAGAAGCAATTCGTATTTGCAATTTCATATTGTCTGTAGTTAAACTTCCTTGAAACTTATGCTTAGTCAGTTACTCTAGAAAATTAGTTTTAAACTAAGTTGCCGCTAACTGTAATGATGTGTGTATAAAGTAGCCCCTTGTGGCTGGTTATAAACTTAAAGAAATCAGCATTTTTTCTATCAGCTGAGCTCACTTAAGGCATGAGGAGTGCTCACGAGTTTTAGTTCAAGCGCTGCATCCATGGACAGTGGATAAAGACCACTTAAATGTGCATGCTTCACCCTGTAGAGAGATGCAATACTATTTTCTGTGATACAAATCTCTCTTCTAAAATGTGTCTTCATAGTGTTTCATAAAACACAACTTCAAAGACAGACTAACAAACAAGTAAATTCAAGTTCTCATATGCTGGGAATAAGGAGAAATTAGGTCACATAATTTAATCCCCTCCCCAGTTATTTTTGTTTAAAAAAAAAAAAAAAACCAAGAAGAAATTACTGAAACCAAGTACCTTACTAATTATTTTGCAGACACTGTACTATGGCCTTGCCAATTCAATTGTTCCTCTTTGCTAAACATCACACAGCAAATCCTAACTTAAAAATTGCCCTACTCCCATATTTTTCCCTGCCCATGTTTCAGTGTTATTTGAAAATCTATTCTAATCTTTGTAATGAATCCTTCACCCAGATTAACTAAGAAAACAGACTGTTCCACCCTCATATTTTCCCAATCCCATTTTCTCTCAACTCCTGCATAAAGTAAACCAAATTCTTGATTTTGACAAGAGCTAAAACAACTAATGAGATCTTGAAACAGAGACTCTAATTTTACTTCTGCCTATTGAAAATGACCAGCAAAAAACCTTTGTACCAAATCCTTAACAGATGCTATGTGAATTAGAATAATTTCAGAGAAATACAGGTGGTTTAGGGTTAGCAGATACTGTCTGAGCACAGGCTGTTGTGATAAAATGAAGTATTCTGAACTGATCTGTAAAGGAGTGCTTGTACAAACTACTCAGAAGTAGGATTTACTTCTAGTTGGAAGTTTCCAGCCCCATTGCTACCCAGCAGCTTGCCTACAGAACACATTCAGACTATGATTTTCTTCCCAAGGCTTATAGCAACAGCATGGCATGACATAACCTGGCACCAATCCCAGTACTGTGTGAAGTATTAAGTACCTACTAAATCACAGTGACACCACAGACAGTAGCAAAGAAAGTGTCATCAAATTTTTTAGATGTGCAAAATCAGCAGTTTTCTTTAGCTACATTCTCAGAAATGACTCCCCATTAACACAAACAAATTGGATAAAAATCAACCTGTACCTCACATCAAGCAAAGTTTTCAGTCCAACTACCTATACTTACATACGCTTTTAGTTTCAGGATGCTATCCAAGAAAAGTTGAAAATTTCTAGTTACAAAAGCAATGACTTTAATATTAATAGAAAGAACATTTCAGCTTAAATATCTCATTAGATATCAAGTATCTGAACTACATCATTTTTTTTTTTTTTTTGCAAAGCTTAAGACAGATCTAAGTTCTAACCTGTCTTATCAAGTGGTGTGTCAGAGGACTCATCTATATGAACTTTTTTTAATTTAAAAGTTTTAAAGAAAAGCTGAAAATGAAATTGTACCGAAAGACAATCTTACGCAATGATTGAAAGAATATCATGCCATGCTTCACATTTTTAAAAAAGTAGCTTTTTAATCATAGCACAATTATTCTGAATAGCATTCGAGTACAGAATTAAGTCAATGTAGCTACAGAATGTAATGAGCAAAGAGGTAGAATTCTTACACACTAGACTGAGTGTATTTGGCATTAATAAAAGTTAAAGAAAACAACAGTTAACAATTCAAAAAAAAAAAAAAAAAAAAAAAAAAAAAAAAAAAAACCCAACCAGCCAAAAAAACCAAAACACAGTATAATTTTATTTATATGTTCTTTTAATTCTGTTGAAATAACTCTAGCCATCATAACAAGAAGGTTTTTTTCATATACTTAAGGATTAGCAAACCAGGTCCTATAAAAAACTTGAAAAATATATTCAGCCAGCCTTGGGACCAGATTTTTGAAGGGAAAATTAGTTTTTTTTTCTGTGTGAACTACTGCTATGCATATTGAAAAAAGGTGTAAGTTTCAAAAAGGTAAAGAAAAAGTAATTTTTTTTATTAAAACATGTTAAATTCAGATTGGCTGTTTATATACTAGATTTATTTGTACTGGTGGTTTATATTGCTGAAAATAAGTACTCTGCTAACAGACATTCCTTGAATCCAGCACTGTGCTTGTTAAAGAGAGAAACAAAATCATGTTCTGCTCTTTCCCTGCTGGGGGCAATATGACTCCACTTGTCTTCAATGAATGACCAAAAATTACATGGAAGTGGAAATACTCAAAGGATTTTAAAATACAAGGCTGAATCCCCGACGTAGAACAGGGCGTTGGCACAAAAAATATCTTAATGAAACTTAGCAGGAACTGCAAATGTAAAGAGTCACTCCATGTGGCTGAAGATGGGTAGATGCTTTCATGTTTTATGGGGTTTTGTGGTTTTGTTTGTTTTTTACTACTAGTTGAATCAAAGAACAGAAGGAACAAAGCAAACAAAAAAAATCAACATTCTAGCCTGTTAAACAGTCAAGGATTGTATATATGTAAGACTTATATTTTAGAATATTCCAATCTCACTAAATAATAATTTGTCCTCCAAATCCTTTTCAAAACTGTTGTTTTTGTGAACTTCTTGTGAAATTATATTGATAAAAAGATTAACATGAGACAGGAATAGATAAAAAGATCTAATGAACAGGTATTTCAGATCAAGAATAGGAACTCTAAAACTTCTAAGCCACATTAGTAATCGCCAGGCTTCTAATTTACTAGTATTGTTTTGCTTAAATTCATTGCTCAAATATAGTTTCACTAAAATACATTCAAATACATGTTTTTACTTGTAAAGCAGTGACAATTGATAATGTCATCTGCTGAAAGACACAGTGCCTAAACTGGATTTCAGTAGATGCAATTCAGACACACTTTTTAATTCAGCCCTTTAATTGCTATTTTCTTGCTTATTGTGAACATTGTTTATGTGTATACATGTAACTCCAGGAATATTCTGATACCATCTAATTAATCGTATCTTCTGCTTCAAATGTGGGCAAATTTGGGTTTCTTTTTTTTTTTTTTTCCTCCCCTTTTCTCATGTCTGCAGGTGCTTATAAACTGCCAAATGTTATTTTCAATCTCAAAGATTTGTATGTTACTATCAGCCTTCACACATTTCTAACCAAAATAAAGAACACTGCAGTTTATTTTTAGAAATATCTGGATCTGGGAAGGAGAGCAATGGAAATCAGATTTGCTTGAACTCCACATGAAACAAAACAAAAATTAAATTAAATCCACCTTCCTTTGAAGTCCCTGAAAAAAACCCTTATGTTACATATCTAGAGGTATATGAGTTGATCATTTCTCCAAACCCTTGATCTGTACTTGGCTTTCTGCTACTCACTCATAAACTCTATGTAAAACTCTTCTTAAGTTTTCCTATGTTCCAAATATTTGAGAGGGAGGACAAAGACCACCATATGCAGGACATAGACCTGAACTACTTCTGAAGTCCACTTAGTATTAATCTTGCATCTTAATAAACAGAGTACATTTAATCCTCCTTTTACCAAAGACAGGCTACCCTTTTCTTGTCTCTGCTCAGCTGATACAATAGCACAATATATTTGTGTTGCAGCATCGTATTTCCTTTGCATAAGGGACATACAAATCTTTATAGTGGCAGCACTAGGGTACTATAAAGCAAAATTAAGACTCATTACATTTCTATTTTAATGAAATAAACACTAAGCAAAGTTTTACCTTTTTTTTTTTTGTCTGTTTGATAAAAGAACGCAGGGGTTTCTCGATAAAAAGATTAATTGGTGGAGAGCCTATCAAAACACTGAAAAGAAAGAGCCCCTTGGAAGGTAAGAACACTTGCATCTGTCTTACATACTACACAACTTCATATAGAAAAAAAAGTTTCAAAGTGACCAAAGAGGTCTAAGGAAGAAAAATGGCTTAACTCAATTAAGTGGCAAGAAAAAAAAAAAGTAAATGTAGAGAGCAGTATATAAAAACTGAAAGACAGAAAGATGAGTTGGGCCTCAGGGCACATTTGGATTAAAACAAACAAACCCCACAAAACAAAAAAACAAAATCCACAACATCTTAAATGTCTCCACTGCTGAAAAACACGGTCTTTTTCTGCACCTTTCAGACCTACTCTTGTTGCTATCCTTACAGCTCAGTCTGTTCCCTGGTATTTGGGTATGCGTGCACGTATTTGCCCAAAAATTATCATGAAAAAGGAAAGACTACAACCCTTGATCAGATTAAAAACTAACCAGGAGACTTCCAAGAAGATTGAAAGAATCATCTCAAAATTGAAAAGGAATAGCATATATTTTTAAAAAGAGGGAGAAAGAAGAAACAATTGAGTAGATGACAATGCCTAATCTGAATTGTGTCAAAACCAGATATCACTGACTTTGGCATTTCCACCTAGGTGTATCCTCCCTGCCAAGAACTGGGACATTCTCCCCAGCAGCTGCAGTGACAACACACAGTGCAACAAGTAGGGACACACAAAAAAACCACTCGTCTCCAACATGAAAAATGTAAATAGCCCAGGAAAGGAGTTGTTTGTGACCCACACATGCTGCAAGGGAAGGAGATGAACATCACTGGGGGTTGTTGGTGGAATTGCACTTTAGTGAAATTATGAACTGCTTTAATTCTAATTTGATGGAAACCACGAGAATTGAAAAGTTCTAGATTTTGAGGGATGGTTAGTGGTGGGAGGATGTTGCATTTGGGTTTGTTTTTTTCTCCCCCAAAACATCCCACCTAGCGGAAACAAACAAGTCTAGACTTGTAAAATGACCTTGGCACCTAAACCTCGGATTTGTGATCAGCTAGCTGCCAGCATCCTAAGCTCTCCATTAATGCATTCCAATTTAGAGCTGGTACCAGTTTCCAGTGACTCCACAAACCATTTCCCGAAAAATTTTGGTGACAGGCATTAAACAAAAACCTCTTGGGAGTATGCAGGCACTTTGAGTGCACCTGAATATGCAGACAATAATAACTGAGGTGACCCAGACTGTTGTTTAATTAAATTCATACAGTCTTCCAGGACTTGGATGACAGGTAACCCACACAATTTTAAAAGAAGCTTAACCCTCTAACTTTCTTTCAGAATTAAGCTGCTACCAGTGTATTTTAAAATCATGCCCAATAAATTGATCATTACCCTCTTTTAATAGTTATCAGCCATGACAATCAACTTTCATACATCACTTCTGATTCAGTTCCCTGCTATGGCTGAAGTTTGAGCCCCTTTCTCTATCCTAACCATGCATGAAGATCATTTTAGGAAAGGTAGTCACTGTTGATCACAATCCTCTGAGATCAAAGTTACGTTACAGTTAAGAAATGCCAACATTTGCTGGGTAAGAAAATGAAGTGTACCCATGATCCATTCCCTTGCACAAAGACTTTCTTCCTGCATTTTGCATTTAGCAACCAATTAAGCAGCAATCAAGCCCACAGAACAGATTTGTGCCACCTGATCCAGCTATTGGTGAATCCCATATAAAGATCTGTGTTCCTGTCCAACACTACCATCTGCTTCCCCACCAATCCTGCTCTACACCCAGGCTGAAGAGAAGTGGCAAAGGAGCATTTGCTAAATTAGCAATTTTTTTTGTTCCCCAGCTTTGTAGCAGTGTTCACTAACAGCAGCACAGTAAGATACCGCAAAACATTTCAAGGACATAGATATGATTCAATCAAGATTCCTCAATAATATTTCTCTATAACTACAATTATTTTAAGAGATAACATATAGGAACACTCATTTTAACTAAGGCAGCAGCCTTCCTAGGAGATCTCTGTAACTGAGGGGGGGAAAGTGTCTCCACTGCCTGTACCCAGCATGACACCAGGTGAATGTATTTGCTACTGGTGCTGAAGAGACCATGCAGAGACCACCTGCACTTCAGGAGAGTTTACACCAGGGCAGCTGAGCCCGGGGCTGCGGGTCACTGCCCAGCAGAGGCCGGAGCACATTTCTTCTGCCCCCAGAAGGCACCTTCTGGCTCACATCCCTGCACAAAGAATCCAGTTCTGCCTTCCACCAGTGCTCTGTGACGTGACCAGAGATACCACACGGAGGATTCAGCAGCACATGCCTCACTGCATGGAAATGCTGATGTACACACTTATGGACATAGCCACAGGTCCCCACATTTAAAATTATCAGTTTGTATCTTCATAAGTACTTATTATTGGATGTCTAAAGAAGTTACTTATATTTTCCTACGGCACAAATTAGCACCACTGCTCAAGGTAAATGATGCCAAGTTACAGAGAAACCAAAAATAATTCTACTAGGAAAACTTGTGTTATATGAAAAAACCCCACTGTATCTGAATACATTTTTAAAAAATCTCAAGTAAAACTAAACCACAAAAAACACACATGAAATCAATCAACCAACAACAACAACAACAAAGCTCAAAAAGCAAACCTTTGGTCATAAAAAAAAATATGAAAAAATCTGCTAGTAATATTCAGACCAACTGCAATATGAAAGAGGTTTGAAAAAACACAACAAACATATAAAACAGTCAGGTTTGTAATGAAACTTCTAGGGGAACTGTTATACCCTGAGTTTTTACCAACTCATTTATGTAAAAATTCAGGTTTTTGTGTTTTGCTGTATCATGACTCTCTCTCCTTAGTACTTTGATCTTTAAATTAGGACTTATCCTACTTAAAAGGAATTTATATATTAAAACTTCCACCTCTTCCACTAAAATAACTTACATTCATATATGTAGGTGAAAAGTATAATCAAATTATTTTGATGCTGCATTTAATTACAAAGTATCTAAAGGTCATCTTAATGGCAGTGTTAACCTTATAAAGAAGAACTAGATATACCTCACTTGGAAAATGTGGCCCTTATTTTATGCTTCTTTAGAGCAGGGATTTTTAACCTGTGGAAGTGAGACTTCTGCAATAATTTTATTTTAATTCCTCCACAATTCTTTTGAACCTCTTTACTATTTTTAATAAATACTGAGTATTTATGATACTGAATTTCCCACATCCCCAGTTGAAGAGACAGTCTCTACTGAGGAATATCCTGAGTTAGCTCGAGTATTTAGATTGTTAGTTGGTCCATGTAGGGTCACAAAGCAGCTTAAGAATACATACCTCATCCATCTGCTAGTGAAAGGATAATGAAATTAGCTAAACACAGTGTTAGGAGTTCAGAAAATACATGGGTAGAATGCTGAAAATATTGAAAAAAGATTAGTTTTAAGAAGTTCAAGAAATATTGAAATGATCTGGGCTTACTACAGCACATGCTTAGTCTTTTACAAGCAGAGTCTTCCCTAGTACAGTATTTTAATAATGTCAAAATGGATGCTAAAGGGAAATTTGGTCACTGAAGTGTTTGAAACACGTTAAAGATAAATCCATATGTTCCTAGTTATGTTTACAAGAAACCTTGTCCTAAGCCCAATTGAAATAACTATTTTTCCCCAAGTTCCTCTAGAGAAAGAGTACTCCGAACTGAAGGGAACAATCACAAACTGTTATACTGTACTGTTTGCAGTGCCTCCACTCAGAGACACTCTGAGACTTAGTGTATACAAAGAAAATGCTTTCGTCATCTTTCCAATAATTTGAGTTTAAAAAAGCTTAAAAAACAAACAAGTAGTAGATAACCGCTACTTAATGTTGTTTCCGCAGTAGATCATTACTGCATTTATTTATGGTATAAAAAGTAATTCTAGATCATTCCTCAAAAGTAAGATTTCATCAGGCAGTTTACAGTGTTGTTAATATGCAATTAAATTATCTCTGGTATTAACAACCTGAAACAATATGCTTTTTAAAGGTTGGAGGGTCTGTACCATCTCAGCCATAATTGAGAGGGAACATTACCTCCAATTACATTCTTACTCCAGGAAATATACCAAACCTTCTACAGCAGGCAGCTGAAAGGACCATATGCCCTTCACAGCTCCCCCAGTGTACAAATCTTGCTTTGAGAAAAAAAAAAAAAGAAAAGAAGAAGAAATATTGGCATTTGCTGATTAACGGAAAAAATAATATTAAGCTATTCAGAACAAAAAATTTTGTATTTTTCTTCCTATTTAATTCCAAGTCATGGTTTTGAAAGCATTACATGCAAACACCGATTTTTTTCTGTAAAAGCAAAAAGCTCTCAAACGTACTCTTTTCCAGTTAAATTAAAACATTCTTTCTCACAAATTATCTTAAGCATTGAAGGAGTGATTCAGTACAGCTAGCCAGAAGCCAAAATGATATAAACTTGAAAAAAAATATTGTATTTCCTACACATCCTATAAACATACATCCAGTTCCTGCTCATGTATTCTCACATGGATTTTCTAATTCTGAAGAAGTCAGACTTTTAAGTTGCAGGAAGAACTGGCAGAGCACACAGACACCTCCTGGCCAGCCTTAATGCAGTACTCCTTAGAAAATGCCAAAGAGCACAGCTCCTTATGGTCTTGGGTAACAGATTCTGCAGGATCTCAAGTTCTAGCAGTAAAAAGCTAATTAGGAATATAAGAGCTTTATGTGCTTAGGGGCTCCAGCTGCTTGCTTCTGCTATGTTTCCCAGATTTATTGAGTACCTGATGTAAATATGGTGATTGCAAATACATTTTTTGTTTCTATTACTGGATCAAATGCTGAAAGCAAGGACTCCAGCATACGGGAGTGCCTTCACAATTAGCTGACAAAAATTGTGCTCTTCCTACCATTATGAATATTTCCATATTTTTGTAAAGCAGCCTGGTTTCTGAATAGCAGATGCTTTGAATGTCCCTTACCAGCACAGGGTAGACATAGTTGTTAAAGCAGTTTTCTAGGGAGAACATTCATAAGGGTCAAATACTGAGCAGGCACTCAGAGTACTAGGTAGGTCCCACAAAAAGCTTCACTTCAATGAGACTTGTCAAGTCTGACACTGAAACTTCTTTGGCTTCTCATAAGGAAGAGTAAGCTAGATTTTCCACAGTATCTTGGCTTCCAAGCAGGGCAAAGCAATCTTCCAACAGTTTACTGTTTTCTTCGTTGCTACAACTGTATTTGTTAGTGTTGTTGTTCAGCTTAAAATATGCTCAGATTAAAAACAAAATAAAACAATCCACACACACCAAAAAAACCCCCAAACCCAACAAACAAACAAACAAACAAAAAACTTGCAACCAACTCCAAAACAGTGCATTTAGAACCAGATTCCTGGTCACTCTTATAATATGGCTCTGCACACTAGGTGTGTTTCTACAGGAGTCTAAGCCATCATGCTTGACTGCTTCTGTGTTCTGCCCTGCCGTTCGTCCCCCCCTCCTCCCTTGCATTAAGACTTACTGATCCTCAGAACAGGCTCATACATGTAGCTATTACCCACACAAGTAATAAATAACTTAAAAAACCTGTTTAGCACAGTTTTTTAATGCATCTGCCAACTCAGAACCCTACAGCAGCTAAAGATAAGCGCAAGGGTAGAAAACCATTTATAGATCTTATCCATATTTTCAGAAGTGAAGCAAAATCCTGTAAAAGCAGTTGAAAGATGAGCTAGAACACAGGTATTCAGTAGCATTACAGTGAGCCTTTTTTTGTGACAAATACTTCTGAGGACAAGTACACCTCTTGTGCTTAGCTACTGCTGTGTATTAGTATATTTGGACAAGTGTGTGTTTGGTCACATTAGAACTTTTGAAACAGGAATGACATGGTTATGTTCAGTTAGACTAGAGAGGTTATTGGTAGATCGATAAAGACACGTTTGTACCAGGACAAAGTTGAGATTTTTCCCCACTGTTATTGATGCTCTAAAACACGAAGTAAAAGCTTCAGTTATGTTGAATGACATCTGACCTCACAGTTCACAATAAATATTATTACAATCAGAAAGTCAGAGTCATTGACACACTCTGCTTTTTCATATATATTTCTTTTCATTAATGTAAATACAAGACGCTCATATATCGTTGTTTGCTATAATGATATGATACATAAAAACGCCACCACTAAACATATATGCTCACTCTATATTTAGGACCTCTAGCACAAAGTGAAAATATGTAACACTGATACCTACCGTAGGTTTTTTAACTGAAGAGCATGTTACAACACCAAATAAGATGACAACTAATTTTATACAGCAAGAGAAAATGTCTGAAAATAAATTCCTGTTTAATTCAGAGCTTGTAAGTAAAAAAAAAAAAAAAACAGCTTCTTATGATTTAGATTTTAGTTTTGTTTAGTCTCATTTCACTTTATCATCAATTATACATGACAGCTTTTAGAAGCACCAATATTTGGTTGTTAGACCTTAACTGACATCTGTAAAGAAGATTCGTAATTTGCAGACAAAGTACACTAGGAAAATGAAGAATACCTGTAATAGTATTTTGCCTTTCAGTCAAAGAACATCTTCTATTGAAAATATGTAATGAATACTGATGTCTTTATGACTTTTAACAACTGAAAATAGGTGTTCCTGTCACATAAAACCATTATGAATTCTTTTCCTTTGCCAGTAGACTGTTATGCACAATACCTACCACTAAATGGATGAAAATTACTGAAGCAAAAATCAGTTCACTAGGTATAAAAACAAAAGTAAATTTCGGTGGGTTAGGAAACTTCAGTGGTTTTACAATTTGCATGGTTACTAATGTTAAAGCATATAAAAGATAGCAATAGTTTTCCAAACAAAGGAGAGAAAAATAAAATATCTATATGTATATATGTGCATACATGGGTGCATGCACTGTATTTTACACTTGAATGTCACTTTGCAGTGCCTGCATGTGTTGTTTCGATTTCCAGTCTAGCAAAATTTGAGACAAGAGCACTGGGATAATGGAAACAACCTCTAGGAGCCTGCAACAATCAGTCTGTGTTTCCCACAGGCCATTCAGGAGGTGAACTGACAGTTCAGTTCCCCATTTGCTTCCTTTCTTACACCACTGTCCCCCAAAAGTGAATAAAGCAAACCACAGAAAGAAGAGGATTAAACGGCAAATAAACCAGGGTTATACTTCAGAGAGAGGGAAAAGGAAAGAGGGGGGGGGAAGGGGGGAAAGGAGTGAAAAAAAAATATATTGAAGTTGAAATTATAGTTGATGTCTCAGAATTCTTAAGTAGAGATGGAGAAAATTAAATTCTTAGTCATCCCTAAGATCTGGGCATTACTTCTTATAACACTCAAGAAACTTTCTACACCTTTATTTTAACAGAGCTTTCTAAAGAACATTTCCCAAGTATGCTACATTTATGGCCTTGGCATCATGTAGTATTTACTCTGAGGAATCCTCTTTACAGACTTTACATACTTTCAGCTCAGTCACAGCTATTAGCTTGTGTGTTCAAACTAAGAACTATAATTCTCCAGCATCCAGTAATGTACCTAGCACTGTAAATCTCACAACCGAAGAAAAACTGGGCTGTTCATGTTTGACTCAATCTGGTATTTTAGAAGACTCAGCTTGACATGTTATACAGTTATGTAGTGGTTCACACAGAAAACACAACGGTGCATTATAGTTGTAAAGTCGTCTGCAATACAAGCAGACATAAATAGAATGAAGAGAAAGCATACTATCTTTTAGATCAAGTGTAATAAATCAGAACCAAAGGTAAGCAGCATTTTCTGTTTGACTCATTTCCAAAGTATTATCCAAGTATTGTCATGCTGCATTGATATAAAAGTTATCTGTTAGAAGACAGGAGCTGTCTCTTCCTTCCATACTTCATTAGTATAACAGGGAACCCAATATTTTCAAAGTATTAATTTCTAAACTTGAAGATAAATGAGCGTATTTTCAATTCTGATGTTTAACAAACTTGATCTTTTTTGTGACTAAACACGTGCAAGACACATAAAATGTGTGATTATGATAAGCACAGGAGCAGCAAAAGATTAAAGGCAGTGCATAACAATGAATGCAGGAAACTCATTGTTTCCTTCAAATGTTACCCCCATGCTTTTATACCATACACATACATATGTTAGTGCTGTGCTGAAGGTCTTTTGCAAAGAAATGTATTCATTAAGCCTCAATGTAGACAGGAGACAGTCAAAATACATGATTTCAGGCTATATTTACACATCCATTAATACTGTATCTGTGCACAGCAATGCAGATTTGATTTGTTTTACGTACAAGAACACAACCACACTTTTCCCTCTAATTATATGGTGCAGTCAACATCATCTCTGTGATAGCTTTATGCTCTACTCTGGTTACACAGCAGCTATAGTAGAACAGATAAAGTCAATCTGGCATAAAGCCTGATGGTAACATCAACTTGTCAAAATTCCCAGAAAACTGTTGAGTTAGCAGAATATGTTTGTACTGGGTAAGTGCTTACCATCATGCAGCTGTAACACACTTGATTAGGAGTAGGAGCCCTAAAGCCAGATTCAGCCTCTGCTGAACCAAGGCCTTGGAACAGCTTACCCCAACTGGAGCACACTGCTGCCATCCGGGGTTTTGCTCCTGTTAAGCCCATATTCACAGCACTTGCCTGTGCCATCCATGGAGTATGAAGCACACAGGAAGCAAAGGCTTAGAGAGGGAGCAGTATGTTATTTCTTGTGGCTCTTAGTTTGTGCTAACACAAAGAACATTTCACATTTCACAGGTAAGGTGTACATACAATTGTTTTACTGCCCGGCTTTTTTGAGGACAGTAATGTACCCAAGTTACCCCCGAAGTTCAGCTGGGCAGAAATCAAGGCTAAGAAAACAACAAATACATTTACATTTGTTACACCTCCTGAAATAACATTTGCTTTTGACTATGCAAACCCAAACTGCCAGCGTGCCATGCTTATCCAAGAGGAAAAGACTCTTTCCTTTTTAAATATTACATACCCTACAAATGGCTCTGAAAATTCCTTCTTTAATCTTTATAGGTTCACATATTAGGCTTCAAATAAGCCAATCTTACATATACTCAAAGGAAATTACTAGTTTAATAGCATTTAATTCCTAAAGTACAAAACACTTTTCAAAGAGTAGGAACACAGTTCTCCCAAGCAATTTGATTAAATTTCAGTACCATATGTGGCCTTTAAATCAGTGACAAAGTATACCCAACATAAAGTCCAAGACTCAAACATCTCAAGTCAGTAGTTAATCAGAAGTCTATGATCCCATTCTTAAAATAAAACATGATTCACCAGAAAGCCATAAATTAAGTAAATAATGAGTAATACCACAATGAAAAATCAATTTTTGTTTTTTCTAGTTGTAGAAGTACTTTCTTATTTTACATGCACATGCATGGACTGGGATACTTGAAAAAGAGCAGGCATAAAGTCTGAGCAGTTGCTTAACAAAATAAAATTCCCAGTGGCCTTTTTAAAGAACATAATTCCATTTTTATATATGACCATTTTCAAGGCGAGCTAATAGCCTCCAATTTAACTTGGCTTGTTTCTATTATTTGGTACCAGCACTTTGTTCTGTTGGCTTTAACAGTCCCAAAACTCACAATTACTTTGCAATTCACTATTAGCATCTCCTACAATGCTAACATCATGCAGGTTGCCAGAGTAATACATTCCCCCTGAGCAGAAATGTCAACATGGTATGACCAGGGTATCCAACACACCTTTCCTTGCCTCATCATTTTTTGAGCTGTGGGCTGAATTCAAGGAGTGTTGCTCACTCCAAACAGAGGCTGCAATCTTCAAATAAAACCCCGTACTAATACTTGCTGAGAGTTGAAAGGAAGTAAATAGTAGTAGTGTTTTACAAAAGCAAACAAGTACAGAGCAGAAGTGATTTGCCCTGAGCAAGACCAATAGCAAATGACAAGATCCTAAGCAAACACAATTAGTTTTACAGCATCACAAGAAGTAGGCTAGTTGAAATCCGTCAGAAAGCAGACATTCCTGACAGGAGATATTCCAAAATGCACTTTCCTGTCCAACAGTAACCACTCTTAGGAACATCCATATCACCTACTACCCTGGCCTAAATACTGCAGCTCATTAGACTGTTATGACTTGATCAGGTGTCTGCATCCATACCAGTTAGCAGAAATCCAAGTCTCTCAATATTTAATTTCTTTGACTTGAAGAGGGGGGGGAAGCAAGACATCCTCATATAACAGTCTCTGAAACACTGCAGGAAAACCTGAGTTAGTATATCATAGTTTTAGTTTGTTTGTTTAAATGAATTTTAGTAGTACACAAATGAAAACTTCTAACAAGTTCACACAAATAGATTTTTCAGTGTTTGTCATTCAGCCTGTGTTCCCCAAGGACCACTTGTACCAATTAATTTGCTTAAAGACAGGAAATGCATGGCTGCTTATTAGCATTATTATCTATTTAATTTCTTGTCAAAAATAAAGGTCAACAAGGCACTTCTACATTTTACTTATGCAATTTGCATAACCATTACAAACATATCCATGTAGGTTTATGACTAAGATAATTAATACATTAAAGTATGGAAATACTCTTGAATAGATGTTTCTTTGCACCTACTCTTCTATTGTTGAGACTCAACCTAACATTCCTTCTACAAAGCTAGAGTTATCAAAAATAGTTCTTATTCCTTTGATTTTGAAAGGTAGTGAGCACAAAATTGATTGGAAGAATTTGAGCAGATGACAGCATCTGTGCCTTTTTATACCAATCTGCATGTGAACCCCTTGCAAATATTTACAGGTTGATTATTCTCACAATGAATACTTAGAATTTATCAATACCTTGCTGAACTACTTACATATTCTTATTTTAATAAACATAATACAAAACACAGTTAAGTCCAATTAGTGGAATCAGTTTTGAAGTCAAACTAAGTTTTAAGAAAGTGATCTGATAAACTGCACAATGTGTTATCAAGGGAAGCTACACAAGGGAGCATACTTTAATGAAGATTATTTCCAAGCTTACCTTAGCTTGCAAAACATCACAATTTTTAAAATATAGTATAGGCCTGCAAGATTTGCATAAATTTCCAAAAGACATTCATCTCGTGTAATAACTAATCTCCAGTATGTTGAATCAACTTTGATTTCTGAATACACAACCTCTAAAAGCCTTCCTCAACAGATATCAAATACTGAGTAATAAGCAGAAGAGGGAGACTCTGAGACTCTGGGATAGGCCGAGATATCCACCACTGGATATCTGAAGTCTGGAAATAACCTACAGTCCAAAGCCACCTAAGAGTGGGGAAAAAAAAAAAATCACTTCAGTGAATTCTGAATAGTGTTAGATGAAAGACCAGTGGCACAATGACACAATGAAAGAGACTTAGTAAAACCGTACCCTTATTTCTCCTCTTTTTGAATTGACCAGGTTGCAACAAGTCACACCCATCACTAGCAAATAGACAGCTATAGCCAGAAGACATACTAAGTGATTTCTTGGATGAGAAAGCCAGTCTCTGCTTTAATGCTTTGACTCTTCAGATAGATCTGTGTGAAATTTCTGATAAAATGCATTTTTAGATAATGGATTTTTTGCCTATTCCTCTTGTTTTTCTTACAGTCTTCAGAGAGAAGCTATAGTATTCTACAATAACTTCCCTCCCCCTCCCCCTTCCACATATACACCACATTTTTTAACAGCTTAGAATCTTTAAAGACAACAAAAAAGAAGCTGCAATCTTGTATTCTAAATAAGCCACTAAGATAGCAGAAGCTTATTTTGTCTATGCTTACATATTTTTCCATAGGAAACACCACTTTCTCTGTAAAACTATCAATAGCAATATGACTCCTTGGAGAGATGCTGTGAAATAATTTAAAACCGATACAATTATTTATAAATGTGTGCCTTACTGTTCCTTAAATTATTTCTAGTATACATAATTGTCCCAAGATTCCCAGAATACTTCAGCCGATAAGGAAAAGAAACAGCACTACATAATATTGCACCTCTTATCTTTTCATCAATGTAGTTTTGAATTGTACTGGAAACCACTTCTTCTCACCCCTGGTTGAATATGCTGTATTGCAAGACCAGCTTTTAAGTACAGCAGAGTGAATTGATTGTTAGAAATCCTTGAAAGTGTCCAAAAACTACAGAAGGATGCAATATCACTTATTTCATCCTCTGTATTAAGCATGAACATGGAAGTACCCAAGCATAGAACACAGATTATTTTTAAGGCCTTAGTCCTAATCAAGAAAAAGTGGTTCTGATTTTATATGAAAAATTTTAATGACAGCACTTTAGACAACAGATTAGCATAACCCAGAGAAGAGGGATTTTTTGTTTCTTGCTTTTTTCTAATAACTACAGGACACAAAACACCTGGAAGTGATCTACTTTGCCTAACAATATTTTGACCTTAGGTGAAAATACGCAACTTCCTGTCATGACAGGTGCAAGTACCTGATTTTGTAGTTTTTCTGCCACTAAGCAATACCCATGCATCCCATTCTAGTGTAAACTTGAAATTGCCAGCAGTCTGGACACGACACGTGAAATGATTTTAAAGGGACTGTTGTATACAATCTGTTGTATTGCAGTCTTCTCATAAATAGGTTTTATATTAGAGATGCACAAGTGATCCGTTTTCTTGTTTGGCACACCTGTTGACCAATAAGATATTTGAAATAAAGATCTGTGGATGTGTAATGGAACTTTTAAACAAAACGCTTGCACGGTACTTTTCACTTTTATCTGAAAGGGACTAATTTGGTTCCATAGCTGGTCTTTTTTTGTTTGTTTGGGGTTGGTTTTTTGTTTTGTTTTGTGTTTGTTTTTGTTTTTTCTAGTTAGCCTTTAAATCTTATGAGACAATAAATTCAAAGTGTACGTTTCAGTTAGAATAAAACTCAGAACACTGTCAAAATGAAGCATTTTCTAGATAACTATTTACAAAAGAAAAAATAGAAAACTTGCTAACCTTTTCACTTCCCTGTAAAATGTACCAGCCCACAGAAGCAAATCATCCTGTGGCAGACACCTGATTTTTTCTTTTAGTTCCATCAATAGAGCTTGTTTTAAAATGGGACATTGAAATTAGATGTCATCCTTACACAGGAATGAAATCCTTTGTGAAGATAACTCCACAGTTTACTTTCATGTTTTGTTAAGCATTAAAACAGTTAACACTGCTTCATTTATCAGCTTTTTTTAACATTAATCCTCCTTGGGGTGAAAACTCAGTCTTTAGCAGTATCTTTGACTCCCGAGACCTTTTCTCCCTCTGCTAGACAATTAGTGTTCCCTTCTGCAAAGCTGAAGCAGCTTTCTGTTCTTAGCAAGTCCTATTGTTTTGCACTGCAATACTAGCTGTTTGGTATACCTGTCTCACGTTCACCTCAGAAAGAGGTGAAATGGCTTATTAATCAACATACAGGATAATGAAAGGTCATGGATACGAAGTAGACAGCTGTACCATAAAAACATATGTTAGGCACTACATTGCCAATACCTCATTTCCACAAAGACTAGTCAGGAAGTAGGCTGATGTGAATCCATTGGCATGAAAAGATACAAAAGCAGGAAACTGTCTATTTAAACATTCTAAAAAATGTAATTTTCAAATTCCCACACCAGAGGTCACAAATTTTTATTTAGAGATTTATCAAGATAAATTTACGTACTTTAGACAATGTCCAACTGCTCTTCAGATCAAGGTACTCAAAACAGAGTCAGCATACAAA
>JAAWXA010000001.1:19561803-19638768 GCA_038090715.1 Florisuga fusca
TCATGTGCAGCAAATGAAAGGCCTGCCTTGCCCAGCAAATTATTTCCCCTCCTCTCTCCCAAGTTGGCCCAATGTAGATGCCTAGAAAGTACATAACAGAAAAACTGGCCTCAGTGCTTTCCCTCCAGCCATTTCAATTTAGAGCCTTTCCTGAGCTGGAAATATTGTGGGATTTGGGGGTCTTCCAGTGTTAATTACCTCACAGTTCTAAAAGTAAAGTTTCTTTTATGCTAATGAGCAATCGGTAATGGAAGCAGAAGTTGATAATCTCAAATTTTATAGTTACTATTATGCATGTAATATATTTGCATCCCATTCAAATTTGCAGTCAACAATGGCATTTATGGTACAACATGCACTGCTGTCTACATCAGCGTTAGTTTCCCCTGATTTAGATGTTCCAGTCTCCATTTCTATGACAAAAAAAGGATAGTATTTTATGCTAAATAAGAATGAGTTCATCTGTAATAGCAAATCACTTATATATAAAGCTACGAACACTCAAAATATGACTTTATTATTACTTACATGGTTTAGAGACCAGTGCTTTTTCCTCCTGCTCTCTACTGCAACTCTAGCTACCAACCCAGATTTTTTTTTAGCTGCTATTAAGAAGCTCTGTTGTAGCTTAATATCTTATTGCAAGATAAAATTCAAATTAATTATATTTCACTTCAATCTATTTGACACAGATTTCCATGTAATGAAGCAGCTCATTTCCCCCTAATCAGGAAAAGTTTCCCTTTCTAACAGAGTCCATTGCTCAGCTTTAGTCAGAACCTTGGCACACAGACTCTCAGAGGCATTTAAAAATAAAAGTCTAGTCTGACCCATCATCTCCTATGTGATCAGAAAGGGAGATGAAATAATCAAAGCTTATGACAACTGTCTTACATAGGCCATTTGTGCCTAACAAGGGGCTGGCATCTAGCTCCAGTCACATACAGAAAGGCAGTTGCATGATTAGTTAATCATGTATATTCACAAGAACATCAAAAGATACCGAAGTACTTACAGAGTGAACTATTTCACGCATAGAGTGGAGCTATTTTGAATCAAATTTAAAAAGTGAAAAAACTTTATGAAAGAATGAACTGCAAAACCAATTCATTTAGTCACTCATTCACTCCCTGTCTATTTGAAAGAATCTTTGAGGTTTTTAGTTGTTGTTGGTTTTTTTAAGAGTCAAAGAATGGTCTGTGGGTTGCCAGATCTGATTCAGTCTTCAGGCCACAAATGGTCATTATCTAGCCAAGAAGCACCTACACCTGCAAACGTTTTAACTTAGTGTTGATACAAAAATGCATGTTGCAACTGATCTGTCTAAATTCACTACTGGCAGATTCCATCTAACTTTCTACAGCTATTGAATGCCCAAGTCTTTGTGTATGAATATACAAACAAGTACATTTATTAAGTGCCAGAGGTAGTCCTGAACGTTTGGTTTATCTTTGCTAGAGTTAACCGAACAAAGCAGAAGAGAAACAGCTAAAAATTTTATTGCCATTAGAACATGAACTCAATAAATTCTCCTAAGACTGGTAACACTTTATTCTCAAACAAGGGTATGAGTCCCTTCTCCTAAGCCTGAACACTCGCTACCCCATTAAATTACAGACAGTAAATGAGCAACCTTTTGAAGGAAACTATACCAGTGGCTAAAATAATCAAGGTACACATTAAAGTGGTAAAACAGAGAAGAATAGAGCAAAGAGGTATTACTGCATTCTGGTATTTAGGCCAACTGATCTTCTAAGAGTAATTTATTTTTTAAAAAATTTTCTTTGATCTGCCAACAGCAGCTTTTTGTTTGTTCTTCCCATTTACTGTGTTCTGTGCTAGTTGAAGAGCTTTTAGTTATGACCCTCATTTGTGAAAGTTACGCTTGAAAGCATGTCTCCCAGACTATCATCATCTTTTCCATGATAACAATACTTCTTTTATGCAAAAAAAGCTAAAAACCCCAAATCTACACACCACATGTTTATCTCAAAGTTCATCTGGTTGAATAGCATGACAGGCTTTTTTAGTTATTGCTTGATTAAAGTCTCATCTGTATAAGCTGGAGTACACTAATTATTTTACATATAAAAAAAAAAGTAAGTGATGTCTCTAAAATGACTTAATCTAGCATGAAAGTCTGTATTTCAAAATGACAGTGTTCCTTTTAAGGAACTAGGTTTCTGCCCTCTGGGTCTACCTGTAACAACAGGCTTTTGAACTGTGCAAGCACCCTAAGTAGTGGGTTACTCTGGAAGACAGAAGGAAAAAAACATTCCATAGATATAGATGACTAATGGATTCCCCACTTTCCTAATATTTTAGAGTTGTAAAATCAAGAGAGAAGATTATTGTCAACATTTTTATATACATAAATGTCAATTCTTCATGCATAAAATAATAATCTTTATAATTTCCTATGGGTAATCAAATCTGTATTATCAAATAAGTAACAAATTCCTACAAATTTTTTTCCTCTCTTTTACAGGATTTTTTTTTCACATTTCAAAGGTGACCTAGTAAATCACTAAACCAAAATAACCCATACAAACGTATCTGCTAGCTGTACAGAGAAAAAAAAACAAAACAAAACCAAAACCCAGTAACAACAGCCATGAGAAGCACCAGAATAGTCAGTACATCAGAACACAAGATTGAAAAAGAAATAAAAAGTTTACTTGATTAATTTTACTAGCATAAGACAGTGATGATGGATGGCACCTCCACTGCAAATTCTGTCTTTGCATATTTCCCTTTCCAGGGGATAAGGTGATTTTTTCTATTTTATTCAAAACTTTGCTCTTTTAATATTACACTCACACTGATCAAAATTTCAAGAAAGCAAGTAACCAAACTTATTGTTAGAAATTTTGTTTACAAACATAGTCTATTGCTTTCCCTTCAGGTTTGAATATAAGCCTACTAATTCAACCAACTATTTACAGAATTGTGTAGCATACTGAAAATGCAATATCCCTTCCAGTAATGAGCTTCTTCCAATGAAACAATGAGTATGTTTAAGAATGATAACCTGAAGAGATGGTTGGGTAACAGGCATCTCCCTCCAGTCATAGGGCATTCCTACACTGGCAAGAAATAGCTGAACACAGACAACACAAATAAAAGTTACCAGGAGTCAGGGGAGCAATTCTTACAAGTCTCTTTAAATGACATGGATTACAATAGCTGAGCTTTGACAACGAGCTACACCTATCTCTTGCTTTGGTCTATAAACTGGCAGCAGATATATTCCTGAAAAGTGACCTAAAGATACTTATGCATAATAAAACAAACTTCTCTACTGATAATGCTGGAATGTGCTTGCTTCACTATGTTTAGAAAAAGCAATGCAGTCTTCCCTTTTTAACCAAGTGACAGAACTACAAGTGATTAAGTAAAAAACTTTTATTCCTATCCAAAATCAAGTCCTGGCTCTTAAGCAACTCTTGTGAACCTTTAAAAGTCATTTGCCTCTTCGTTGGAACTAAATACCATCTCTATATGAGCAGATATTTTCTTATTTAAAATTTGTTGATTGGTTAGATTAGAGGGAAGGGATACGTCTCGCACCAGTATCATACCATGTGGGGACATATCTGATCCAGATAAAAAGAAAAGCCAGTATTCAAGGAAAAAAAACAAACCAACAAAACTGAAACACAGCAGTTTACCACAAGTCTCTAAAATGAAAGTATGATCTTCCCATTGATTTTTCTGCAACTGAAGTCCCAGGGTTTTTTCAGAAGAGACTGCTTGAGAAAACATTCATGGTAGGATTTTGTGCATCCACCCACCCTCAGTGTCTTTTCATTGCAACAAATTTAGAACCAAAACTTAAGCACCCTCAGTATATTTCAAAAGAAGAGTGCTATGCAATACAGAAAGAGCATTTTATCCCATATATGCCACACTGCCATCAGAAATCAAGTTTAAACAACTTTGTGATGATCAGGAGAGACGCAGTTTCCATTTATGTAAACACTCCTACAGAATCCTTCAAAAGTTCTCTGCAGCTTTCAAGTACAACAGACCACTAGAAATAAATAAAGTTCTGCAAAGAAACCTTACAAAAAGTAACTGATGCAGGAATGGCTATGCAATGTTTCCTTAGATGCTGATTTTCATGTTGGTAACTAAAGCTGCTTTCCATTTTGCTCCTCTTGTCACCAAGATTGCCGACTCTTTAAAGAGCAGTGAACAACTGATTTTACATCTGAGCAAATTTATATATAAACCAAAATTGCTGAAGGTAACTTGATTCAGGAATACTCAGCATACCTCTGAGTATTTATTAGATCTTATAATTAGATTTTTAGCTCAATTCATTGTACCACAGCTTCCAGAGATGGAAGAGTAGTACAGTTGGTTTTGATAACTCAGAGGTAGAGATAAGTTTATGAAACGAGGCAGAGGTTTAATACTCAGTTCAGAAACAAAGAATCAAAAATAGTCTCAATAATACATTTTTTGTAATGACATTGATTGTTACAGCCCCTACAGGGCTTATTCTTATCATCTTGCCCAGACACTGCCCCCAAGCTATAATGTTCTGAGGCCAGAAACACCCTCAAGCAGCACCACACTCTGTTTCTCAGTACAAGACTGTCTGTCTCCCTCCAACAATACTTATTCAACGTCTAATGAAAACTGAAGACAAAACAGAAGTTAATAAAAGATACTGTCTTCCTAAAACAATCCCTTGGTGATAGAAACAGCAACCAGTATGCATTTACCTTTATATTCAATCGTACAACAGGTATGTGTTTAAAATTAATTTCGAAAACATACCAAAACTTAACGTGCATAGCAGTTTTACATTGCCTTGTTTTGCATGGAGACTAGATAATGCAATGGTAAAAAAAATTCTTACTAATGATGTGTCCAGTATTATTTTTAAACTGCAAAACCCAAACATGAAAACCTGTAAATCGGTTCTCATGAACCAATTTTGTACTTTTTTTTAGTCTTTAAGAACACTGATATTCATCTTCCTTCTAACAGAAGGATTTTTTTCTTTCCATGGTTCCTGTTACACTTTAAAAGATCTTGTAAAGGTGTAGTAAATTTCCACTTTCATTTCTAACAATTTGAATAACTTCAAATAATTTTTTCACAATTATAATATCCAATGANGACAATAAATTCAAAGTGTACGTTTCAGTTAGAATAAAACTCAGAACACTGTCAAAATGAAGCATTTTCTAGATAACTATTTACAAAAGAAAAAATAGAAAACTTGCTAACCTTTTCACTTCCCTGTAAAATGTACCAGCCCACAGAAGCAAATCATCCTGTGGCAGACACCTGATTTTTTCTTTTAGTTCCATCAATAGAGCTTGTTTTAAAATGGGACATTGAAATTAGATGTCATCCTTACACAGGAATGAAATCCTTTGTGAAGATAACTCCACAGTTTACTTTCATGTTTTGTTAAGCATTAAAACAGTTAACACTGCTTCATTTATCAGCTTTTTTTAACATTAATCCTCCTTGGGGTGAAAACTCAGTCTTTAGCAGTATCTTTGACTCCCGAGACCTTTTCTCCCTCTGCTAGACAATTAGTGTTCCCTTCTGCAAAGCTGAAGCAGCTTTCTGTTCTTAGCAAGTCCTATTGTTTTGCACTGCAATACTAGCTGTTTGGTATACATGGCTCACGTTCACCTCAGAAAGAGGTGAAATGGCTTATTAATCAACATACAGGATAATGAAAGGTCATGGATACGAAGTAGACAGCTGTACCATAAAAACGTATGTTAGGCACTACATTGCCGATACCTCATTTCCACAAAGACTAGTCAGGAAGTAGGCTGATGTGAATCCATTGGCATGAAAAGATACAAAAGCAGGAAACTGTCTATTTAAACATTCTAAAAAATGTAATTTTCAAATTCCCACACCAGAGGTCACAAATTTTTATTTAGAGATTTATCAAGATAAATTTACGTACTTTAGACAATGTCCAACTGCTCTTCAGATCAAGGTACTCAAAACAGAGTCAGCATACAAAGAGTAACCAGATATTTAAAAAAAACACTAAAACTAAAACAATAAACTTAAGATACAGCTTGAATTTGGTTCAGTAGACAAGCTTATTCTCTTGTCACTTAATTTCCTGGGTTAATGTGGATGGAGTCATTACATTCCCCTTTTCAAAAAAGGGAAAGATTTGTGCCTCAAGGTTCATTATAGGTGACCTGGCATGTTTCCAGTAGACTGTCTTACAGTGAGTCTGGGCTAGTTTAACACAGTTAAAATAGGAGTCAATGGAAGAAATATTGGAAAAAGATAATGCAACTCTCTATGTTCGGCTAAAACTACTGTTCCTCTACACATATTTTAAAAGGCTGCCATCATTCTGTAGTCTACTTTTCAAATATTTGTCTTAAGACACTTATTTCTTTGTTCTAGAAACAAAATGCAAACTAAGAAGCAAACAAGCATTTACAGATGATGTACATTAATAAATACTCTTTTTCAAAGACAACCTAGTATCTAATGCTACTCTAAGTTATAAAACAATATTAACATAGTACTGTAGTCTAACCCCAAACCCAGCTATCAACTGTCAGAGAAAGCACACTGCCCAATTTGAGTGATCACCAACATAAAAAATCTGCTGATCATCTCATAATTAAGAAATATCTCAAATCAGCGTGCTGAAAGTTTAAATTAATCAAAAATAATAAACAAGGAAAACTTTGTGAATAGATCAGCTAAATTGTAATACTTTTAGGAAAATATAGCCAGTACCTGGTTTGCTGTTTGCATTCATATGTAGGTATTTACATTAAATTTCATTGCTATCCAAATGCAT
This sequence comes from Florisuga fusca, assembly GCA_038090715.1. Lineage (NCBI taxonomy): Eukaryota > Metazoa > Chordata > Aves > Apodiformes > Trochilidae > Florisuga > Florisuga fusca. The sequence goes on from JAAWXA010000001.1 coordinate 19,568,618, forward strand.
ATGCTGCTGAATTACTGAAAAACTCTGTTACTTGTGGACAAAGATCCAGTACCCCCACCAGCTGGGTAATGTAAGGTCATTCTAATTACCTTCTCTACACTTTATTCTCCCCTTTGTGGCCCTAGTAATCATAAGGACTCTTTGAATTGCTGATACAGCATTACACCGATTCATTTTGAAATATGCTACATGTAATACTAATCAGTGGAACTGCATATTGGATATTTGCTGAGGTTATCTTTAAAATTATTAAGCCATGTACTATGAACAAGGGAAATCCACATATTCGAAAGCTACATAAGCAGTATTTCCTGTCATACACAGTTTCTAAAAATTCCAGTTGTTGGGACTGATTTGTTAAATAAATAAGTCAGCCTTTAGTGACTCCAGGGGACCCCAGTGCAGAACAGGGAGCAGGAGCTCTCCAGGCAAAGCTATTAGCTTGCACTTCCCATCTCGTGTTTTGGACTGCACAAAAGCAAGACAACTAGCTTTCATGATACCTTCTTGTGATAGGCTTCTCTGGCCATTTGATACATAAGAGAGGCCCTTCTATACTAAAGGGTAAAGTGTAGTCCACAAGGTCAAGGTCACAAAAAATTCCCCACTCAGAAACAAAAGGGAAAAATTGTAGACTGTTCTGGATGCATCTATTGGGATCCTTGAAAAACAGCACTCTCAGATGAGCTGAAACAATCAAAATCTCATAATTCAGCTTAACATTGTGGCTAATGACTAAGCATTAGAAATTACAACCAACACACTGTAGCATCATTCCCATTATTGCCACTCTATAACAAAGAGCTTCTAGAAGGGAAGCAGAGATTAAAATGTATTTTACTACAGCAATCTGAAATAATGGTTTTATATTTTTTTTCCATTGTGATAGTCATGTGCAGCAAATGAAAGGCCTGCCTTGCCCAGCAAATTATTTCCCCTCCTCTCTCCCAAGTTGTCCCAATGTAGATGCCTAGAAAGTACATAACAGAAAAACTGGCCTCAGTGCTTTCCCTCCAGCCATTTCAATTTAGAGCCTTTCCTGAGCTGGAAATATTGTGGGATTTGGGGGTCTTCCAGTGTTAATTACCTCACAGTTCTAAAAGTAAAGTTTCTTTTATGCTAATGAGCAATCGGTAATGGAAGCAGAAGTTGATAATCTCAAATTTTATAGTTACTATTATGCATGTAATATATTTGCATCCCATTCAAATTTGCAGTCAACAATGGCATTTATGGTACAACATGCACTGCTGTCTACATCAGCGTTAGTTTCCACTGATTTAGATGTTCCAGTCTCCATTTCTATGACAAAAAAAGGATAGTATTTTATGCTAAATAAGAATGAGTTCATCTGTAATAGCAAATCACTTATATATAAAGCTACGAACACTCAAAATATGACTTTATTATTACTTACATGGTTTAGAGACCAGTGCTTTTTCCTCCTGCTCTCTACTGCAACTCTAGCTACCAACCCAGATTTTTTTTTAGCTGCTATTAAGAAGCTCTGTTGTAGCTTAATATCTTATTGCAAGATAAAATTCAAATTAATTATATTTCACTTCAATCTATTTGACACAGATTTCCATGTAATGAAGCAGCTCATTTCCCCCTAATAAGGAAAAGTTTCCCTTTCTAACAGAGTCCATTGCTCAGCTTTAGTCAGAACCTTGGCACACAGACTCTCAGAGGCATTTAAAAATAAAAGTCTAGTCTGACCCATCATCTCCTATGTGATCAGAAAGGGAGATGAAATAATCAAAGCTTAGGACAACTGTCTTACATAGGCCATTTGTGCCTAACAAGGGGCTGGCATCTAGCTCCAGTCACATACAGAAAGGCAGTTGCATGATTAGTTAATCATGTATATTCACAAGAACATCAAAAGATACCGAAGTACTTACAGAGTGAACTATTTCACGCATAGAGTGGAGCTATTTTGAATCAAATTTAAAAAGTGAAAAAACTTTATGAAAGAATGAGCTGCAAAACCAATTCATTTAGTCACTCATTCACTCCCTGTCTATTTGAAAGAATCTTTGAGGTTTTTAGTTGTTGTTTTTTGTTTTTTTTTTAAGAGTCAAAGAATGGTCTGTGGGTTGCCAGATCTGATTCAGTCTTCAGGCCACAAATGGTCATTATCTAGCCAAGAAGCACCTACACCTGCAAACGTTTTAACTTAGTGTTGATACAAAAATGCATGTTGCAACTGATCTGTCTAAATTCACTACTGGCAGATTCCATCTAACTTTCTACAGCTATTGAATGCCAAAGTCTGTGTGTCTGTATATACAAACAAGTACATTTTTTAAGTGCCAGAGGTAGTCCTGAACGTTTGGTTTATCTTTGCTAGAGTTAACTGAACAAAGCAGAAGAGAAACAGCTAAAATTTTTATTCCCATTAGAACATGAACTCAATAAATTCTCCTAAGACTGGTAACACTTTATTCTCAAACGAGGGTATGAGTCCCTTCTCCTAAGCCTGAACACTCGCTACCCCATTAAATTCCAGACAGTAAATGAGCAACCTTTTGAAGGAAACTATACCAGTGGCTAAAATAATCAAGGTACACATGAAAGTGATAAAACAGAGAAGAACAGAGCAAAGAGGTATTACTGCATTCTGGTATTTAGGCCAACTAATCTTCTAAGAGTAATTTATTTTTTAAAAAATTTTCTTTGATCTGCCAACACCAGCTTTTTGTTTGTTCTTCCCATTTACTGTGTTCTGTGCTAGTTGAAGAGCTTTTAGTTATGACCCTCATTTGTGAAAGTTACGCTTGAAAGCATGTCTCCCAGACTATCATCATCTTTTCCATGATAACAATGCTTCTTTTATGCAAAAAAAGCTAAAAACCCCAAATCTACACACCACATGTTTATCTCAAAGTTCATCTGGTTGAATAGCATGACAGGCTTTTTTAGTTATTGCTTGATTAAAGTCTCATCTGTATAAGCTGGAGTACACTAATTATTTTACATATAAAAAAAAATATGTGATGTCTCTAAAATGACTTAATCTAGCATGAAAGTCTGTATTTCAAAATGACAGTGTTCCTTTTAAGGACCTAGGTTTCTGCCCTCTGTGTCTACCTGTAACAACAGGCTTTTGAACTGTGCAAGCACCCTAAATAGATGGGTTACTCTCCACTTTCCTAATATTTTAGAGTTGTAAAATCAACTGAGAAGATTATTGTCAACATTTCTATATACATAAATGTCAATTCTTCATGCATAAAATAATAATCTTTATAATTTCCTATGGGTAATAAAATCTGTATTATCAAATAAGTAACAAATTCCTACAAATTTTTTTCCTCTCTTTTACAGGATTTTTTTTTCACATTTCAAAGGTAACCTACTAAATCACTAAACCAAAATAATCCATACAAACGTATCTGCTAGCCATACAGAGAAAAAAAACCAAAACAAAACCAAAACCCAGTAACAACAGCCATGAGAAGCACCAGAATAGTCAGTACATCAGAACACACGATTGAAAAAGAAATAAAAATTTTACTTGATTAATTTTACTAGCATAAGACAGTGATGATGGATGGCACCTCCACTGCAAATTCTGTCTTTGCATATTTCCCTGTCCAGGGGATAAGGTGATTTTTTCTATTTTATTCAAAACTTTGCTCTTTTAATATTATACTCACACTGATCAAAATTTCAAGAAAGCAAGTAACCAAACTTACAGTTAGAAATTTTGATTATAAACATAGTCTATTGCTTTCCCTTCATGTTTGAATACAAGCCTACTAATTCAACCAACTATTTACAGAATTGTGTAGCATACTGAAAATGCAATATCCCTTCTAGTAATGAGCTTTTTCCAGTGAAACAATGAGTATGCTTAAGAATGATAACCTGACGAGATGGTTGGGTAACAGGCATCTCCCTCCAGTCATAGGGCATTCCTACGCTGGCAAGAAATAGCTGAACACAGACAACACAAATAAAAGTTACCGGGAGCAATTCTTACAAGTCTCTTTAAATGACATGGATTACAATAGCTGAGCTTTGACAACGAGCTACACTTGGACTTCAAGATGTACTAAGAACTGAAGAAGAAGGGGACAAACTTGCTCCCCCATCTCTTGCTTTGGTCTATAAACTGGCAGCAGATATATTTCTGAAAAGTGACCTAAAGATACTTATACATAATAAAACAAACTTCTCTACTGATAATGCTTGAATGTGCTTGCTTCACTATGTTTAGAAAAGCAATGCAGTCTTCCCTTTTTAACCAAGTGATAGAACTACAAGTGATTAAGTAAAAAACTTTTATTCCTATCCAAAATCAAGTCCTGGCTCTTAAGCAACTCTTGTGAACCTTTAAAAGTCATTTGCCTCTTTGTTGGAACTAAATACCATCTCTATATGAGCAGATATTTTCTTATTTAAAATTTGTTGATTGCTTAGATTAGAGGGAAGTGATACGCCTCGCACCAGTATCATACCATGTGGGGACATACCTGATCCAGATAAAAATAAAAGCCAGTATTCAAGGAAAAAAACCAAACCAACAAAACTGAAACACAGCAGTTTACCACAAGTCTCTAAAATAAAAGTATGATCTTCCCATTGATTTTTCTGCAACTGAAGTCCCAGGGTTTCTTCAGAAGAGACTGCTTGAGAAAACAGTCATGGTAGGATTTTGTGCATCCACCCACCCTCAGTGTCTTTTCATTGGAACACATTTAGAACCAAAACTTAAGCACCCTCAGTATATTTCAAAAGAAGAGTACTGTGCAATACAGAAAGAGCATTTTTTCCCATATATGCCACACTGCCTTCAGAAATCAAGTTTAAACAACTTTGTGATGATCAGGAGAGACGCAGTTTCCATTTATGTATACATTCCTACAGAATCCTTCAAAAGTTATCTGCAGCTTTCAAGTACGACAGACCTCTAGAAATAAAGTTCTACAAAGAAACCTTACAAAAAGTAACTGATGCAGGAATGGCTATGCAATGTTTCCTTAAATGCTGATTTTCATGTTGGTAACTAAAGCTGCTTTCCATTTTGCTCCTCTTGCCACCAAGATTGCCGACTCTTTAAAGAGCAGTGAACAACTGATTTTACATCTGAGCAAATTTATACACAAACCAAAATTGCTGAAGGTAACTTGATTCAGGAATACTCAGCATACCTCTGAGTATTTATTAGATCTTATAATTAGATTTTTAACTCAATTCATTGTACCACAACTTCCAGAGATGGAAGAGTAGTACAGTTGGTTTTAATAACTCACAGGTAGAGATAAGTTTATGAAACGAGGCAGAGGTTTAATACTCAGTTCAGAAACAAAGAATCAAAAATAGTCTCAATAATACATTTTTTGTAATGACATTGATTGTTACAGACCCCTTCAAATACTACAGGGCTTATTCTTATCATCTTGCCCAGACACTGCCCCCAAGCTATAATGTTCTGAGGCCAGAAACACCCTCAAGCAGCACCACACTCTGTTTCTCAGTACAAGACTGTCTGTCTCCCTCCAACAATACTTATTCAATGTAAACTGAATGATGTAAACTTAATGAAAACTGAAGACAAAACAGAAGTTAATAAAAGATACTGGCTTCCTAAAACAATCCCTTGGTGATAGAAACAGCAACCAGTATGCATTTACCTTTATATTCAATCGTACAACAGGTATGTGTTTAAAATTAATTTCGAAAACATACCAAAACTTAACGTGCATAGCAGTTTTACATTGCCTTGTTTTGCATGGAGACTAGATAATGCAATGGTAAAAAAAATTCTTACTAATGATGTGTCCAGTATTATTTTTAAACTGCAAAACCCAAACATGAAAACCTGTAAATCGGTTCTCATGAACCAATTTTGTACTTTTTTTTAGTCTTTAAGAACACTGATATTCATCTTCCTTCTAACAGAAGGATCTTTTTCTTTCCATGGTTCCTGTTACACTTTAAAAGATCTTGTAAAGGTGTAGTAAATTTCCACTTTCATTTCTAACAATTTGAATAACTTCAAATAATTTTTTCACAATTATAATATCCAATGAAAGCACTGAGAATTATAGTCAACTGAACGAGGCCTTTAGTCTGATTTTCCTTTTTGTGAAAGATAAATAAATTTTCTGAACAAGAACTTGTAGCATTTCAGCATCAGCCACAGCTGACAGTTAAAATGGCCTTTCAGAACATATTTAGAGTGAATGTCACAAGGACTTTAAAAACGCTTCATTAAAAAATAATAAAATGTTATACATAAACACTTACTGTTACTTCTTTGCTGTAGAATCTTCGTTCTCAATGAAACCATGAAGACACAGTTCGTAGATATTGCCTATTAAGAAGTCAAAACAACATGAATTTAAGTTAATACAGAATAAACCCTGAATTGCAACAGCTAATAAGAATCTTTTCCAACCACAAATAAGAAATCACCCATAATAAGGTCTACTTTTTGTGTTCTTTTCTCATGCATTAAAAATCACAAAAGTGGAAATTATGTCTTAACAGTGACAATGTGACAGAATGAGATAAATGCTGCCCTGGGACTGGAGTAAAAAAAATTCATGACATGCACAAATAAATGAAAAACAAGTTCTAACTCATTCTAGTACTCCAGCAGTAGACACAAATTATTACAATAGGTACAATAAAGACATTCTCTTATTACTGGCGAAATAAAATTCCAATATTAGGACCAAATAATAAAAATATTAATTGGACATAACTGCTGACTTTTAAAAACATTGAAACCTAGATGGTGGTATCTCCAGTTTATGACTTCTTCCATGAGACTTAAAGGTATCAAAGCCAAGAGAAACGTAAACCTGATCCCATTGTTAATGCCAGCTCTCTCCAATTTAGAATAGGCAATTAAACAGTGCAAGAATAGGTCTCCTACATTGTTATATTGTAATTTTGACATTAAAAGTTGTATTGCTACAGCAGAAAGAAAAATAGAAAATCATAGCAAAAAAGCATTTTGTATTATTTGCCTATCTTACAGGTAATCCTACTTGTATTTTTCATCCTTTATATAGAAATAGCTATTTCTAGTAACTGAAATGGCAAATAACAATACTTTTATTACAACTTGACAAAGTCAGGCCTTGAAGATCCATCAAAGTAGTTAAGGCCACAGATAACTGCTCTAATATGTAAGGTGTCTCCCTCTTCCTAACATGACTCCTAAATTCTACAGTAATATGAACAATGCACGACCACATGCCCTCAGACATTGAGATCCTAACATTATAGAAGGAATATAAAAAAGAAAACTAAAAACAAATTAACACTTATTAAAATATCTTAGTTTCAACTACTGTTCCATTTTCCCCCTCTACATACAAATTCTAGGATTATTTAATTAGACTTTTATTTAAAACTTCTTCAGATCTTAGATCTTACATACATCATATAACACAAAAGCTAAGGTCTATTATGAAAGGTGAGACAGTTATCCTGCAGTAGGAACACTTTATTTATAGGTTTATCAAGAACATAATTGAGTTAGAATTCACCATTTCAATTGATCTGGCTTACAGACCAAAATGGGGAAAAAAGTAAACTGTACTGGGAGAATGCTGAACAAAATACTGCAACTGAGTAGGATAATTGCATGATAAGAAGTAATAAAAGAAGTCATAAAGTGGTCAGCAATAAAGCAATGAAACAGAAACCTGCATTTTCTTTTAACATAGTTTCCACTGTAAGAAAAGCTAGAAACAGCTTCCAAAGTGAAAGCCTACTTCGCTCATTCCAAATGCTATGACTTCTAATGCATAGGAGTGAAGTTATCTTTCATTTTCTTATACATTCTGAAAAACACATGATATGTAATAACTCACATATTAACACGGAGTCTTCTCCAATACTAAACTATTATAATAATTAAAATAATATTAACTAATATTAATTCCGAAGAGGACATTTAGATAATTTAAAGACCCCTGATTCCATATTTACTAATTCATTAAACCATTTTTTGTGGTTGGATTTTTCCTTTGTTCCCACCTTCCATTCTCATTTAACTAGGTTAACTGTTGTTGTGAAGCAAGAACCAGATCTAATTTAACATATGAATTAACAGAGGATAGCCTTAGTTCTCGATAATATTAGCATTACCTATAAAGGAATTCTTTGGTTTCTCTCAAGTCTCTCATTTCCATTGCTGACGATGCATATACATTTAAACACATATTATTTAGCAAGTCCTTACTAACAAAGAGAACAATAAAGCCTAGAAACTGGGCATTGATCCACTGGTAAAATAACATTTTCAGTTTTTAATTAAGTTTGTTATTCTATTTAATAGAAGGCTTAAATAAAGGCTGAAGTTGTATTCAACAGAATAGGATTAATAGTGACTGGAATGATTAATCAAAACAATGAGACGATTCTTCATCCATCTGGAGCTTACATCAAGATAACATCTTTTCTCAAAGGTAAGCTTCAATTCAGTCTCAGTGTTAGGGTTACTCAGGGTATTCTGTCTTGCCTTGGTGCAGTGGTGTTTCGGAAGCAGGGAGGGACACAGCGGGACTGTGAGAAGCTTCCAATCCCCGCCCTGCCTCTGCCCAAGGCCAAGCAGATATGGGAAGCTGAATATGCCTCTGTTTGAGTAACACATTCAAGAAAGGGAAAAAAAAACCAACCTGAAAACAAGTACAAAAAGGACCTGCAGAGCAGAGGATGAGATAAAGGAGTGGAAAAGGAGCCTGAGCAGAGATTTCCCTGTGGCCCATAGTGAGATGGCAGCTGTCCACCTGGAGCCCATGAAGAACCACGGTGTAGCAGTCCTTGAAGGACCACGCTGGGGTAAATGTGTATTTGTATCCCCTGGAACGTCACAGGTGGGCAGATGTGAAGAAGCAGCTTGTGCAGAATTGCAGAGGGGCAGATGTGGATCTGCAGCCATGAAGGACCCCATCCCAGAGGAGGTGACTGTTCCCAAAGCAGCTGTGACTCTGTGTGCAGCCCGGGCTGGAACAGTCTGTGCCCGAGGGACTGCACCTGTGGGAGGGACTCGTGTCAGAGGGGTTCCTGAAGGACTCTCTCTCATGAGAGGGACCCTACATTGAAGCAGGGGAAGACCATGAGGAGGTCCTCCCCCCAAGCAGGAAAGAGCGGCAGAAACACCATGTGGGGAACTGACCCAAAGGCCCCCTGCCCCTCCCGTGTGGGGGAAGCAGCAGTGAAGTGACCCAGGCCCAAGGGACAGGGGGAGGTATTAGGATCCGGTCATGTTTCCTCTTTTCTCCTTGTAGATTAAATCAGGCTTTTGTTCCTTCCCAAGTTGAACGTGTTTGGTTTTTGCCTGTTACCATATCTGGTGAATGCAAACCTCCCTCTCTTTGTCTTGACTAATGAGCCTCTGGGTGGATTTTTTCCTCCCTGTCCTACAGTGGGGCCAGAGGGTGAGCAAGCAGAAGCCCAATAGGCACCAGCTGGGCCTAAACAGTGAGAATCTCACAGGCCATTTTTTCATTACTTAACACACCTCTGCCAAATAAATGCCCATGTAGAGATGTAAAAATAAACCCCCCAAAACCCACAACTCTTTACTTAAAATACAAAATTTGCAAAATTAACAATACTAGCACATGTCTAATTTGCTTCCCTTCACCTGAACGGCAAAGGACACTGAAAGGAAAACACTATTTCTGACTCAATACAGGCCTTAGTCATATTTTTGCACATTCTCCTTTCAGAGTCCCTCATTAAGTTACTTCATTCAGAAAAGCTCAAAAACAGGGACAGAGAGAAGCTGAACTGACTGGATAAAAATATATTGAATATTTCTGAAAATATGCACATCAGTAAAGGGAAGAAACTAAATATGAAAAAAAACCCTAAGAAAATATTACACATAGTATTTAGTTTCCAAAAATATATTTAGAGAAGGCCTTGGAATTGCAAGCATATCCTGAGTACAGCACACAGTTCTGCAGATGAAGACATCCCTTGAAGGTTGTGACTCTTGACATGTATTAACAGAAAAATACCAGTACAGATCTTGACCTGACCTACTAAGTCCCATGCTTGAGGGGCAAGGTTTATTTTACTGCATATCCATCACATCAGTAAGGCAGATGTATTATCATTATGCAATAAAAATCACACTGTGCTGCACAGAAGATTCAAGATGCAGGAACACAGGGCTCACACGTCCATACTACCTTCCACTAAACAGTGTTAACGCATCCTTACCTGGTGTTGGGTTTTCTTATTAAATCCAGTACAACAGCATGCAAACCCACATATAGTAATAAATGTACTATAAACTCAGCACTTTGCCCCCCCCTGTTATTCTCCCTCTATCACATCTGCTACTGCACATGATCTACAGTCACAACCAAGCTTGTTTTTCCCCAGATCTTTGTATTTCCACCAGTATCCATTTCCCAGATGAAAAGAGAGTCCTGAAAAGCTATCAGACTTCAAGGATTGTAAATGAAAAGAACTTAATTCCTAAAGTAAGCGGCCATTAAGTGCTATATATGTGTTTTTAAAAACCCACAGAACTGTAAAGTATTGATGATTAAATGAATACTTCTGAAAAAAAGTTACTACTGTATATGTCAGTTCTATAATGTGTCATTTAAAACAGGGTTACAAGAAGCAGTGTTATGGTTAGGGATAATTAGCAGAAAACGGGAGTAAAAACAAAGTTCATTTTTCAAAACCATCAAAACAGAATATATAAAGAAAATTCTTCTCATGCATCTGACATTTCCAAAAGTGTCCCTATGCCTTTGGAAAGTTTATTTTTTAATTTGTATTTTTAAAGGAAGTCTGAAAAAAGGTTTCTTATAAAGAAGGACTAATTGGAGTGACCCAGCTTTCTATGGCTGCCGGTTGTTTTAAAATAACAGATATTTGTGAATTTAAAGTTATTAATCTTTAATTTTGCCACTGAAGTGGCTTTTTAAAAATTCCTATTTAAAGTTAGCTTTCTAATTCACACTCTCAGGTATTCCCCATACTTCAAATTTCCTCCCAGCAGACAAACATTTGTTGGCCAAGTGGCTTTCACCGTACTGAGGCCTGAGCTTATTCTACAGTTTCCATATGGGCTTCGGCAATTAAGAATTATGCCCACCAAAAATTGTCTCAGGTTAAAAATATTAGCTTCTTGCAAGCTTTTACACAGATGTCTTTGCTTTAACTTGATTATGTCGTGATTCAGCCTACCTATAACATTTCATACACCAGTGAATCGCAAGTGAGTCACAGGAGAAATAATTTGGTTTAGCAACTAGTAATTAGAGGGCATTTAAAAGGAAATCAAAGTATACGGTTATTTTTCATTTTACTTTAACAAACTCATTGAGAGATATGTAATGAAAACAGTGAGAGAAGAAAAAAAAAAAGACAAGATGTGAAAATATAGGACTAGTAAATGACACAAAGAGGGAACTGCAGAGAGAGCTGGAAGCAAGAATCAAAGGTGGTAAGAAAATGTGCACACGGAGGACAATATCAAAATGTATGAAAATTAGGAAAGTACAAAGGAAGAAAGAGTGGAGGAACAGGATAGAAAAAAGAAACTAGATGAGAATTCAGCTGGAAAGAATGACAAATGTAACAGGTCACAGTATAACAGAGTTCAAAAATAAAAGAAGGCATGCTAGGAACACTACTTGAAGCAGCAAGGCTCTTCATCTACTTTTTAAGGCTCAAGGACTCCTAAAAAGGAAGGAAAAGAGAACCATTCCACAGAGCTGCCCGGCCTAGGACAGACTCCTGTAATATCACTCTTTCACTGATATGTTTATTAGTTTAAAAATACTGCACTGAGTAGCTCAGTATAAGACCCAGAAACATGGCTTTTAACCTTTAGCTCCTGAAACTGATCCAGCAGCATATCTACCTCTGGTATTTCTTGCCTATAGTTACCTAGCTCTTCCAAAGACATTTGTTAGCTTACCAGAATAGGTTTGCAAACAGTTACTAGAATATTAATAAAACAAGCAGCACACCTTCAGAGCACCTCACACTGATTTCCCTTCTTTGTTGTCCCCAGAATTTCAGCACAAGTGTCCATCACCTGCTTCACACACAGCACAACTGAGTTAAGACTACTTCTGTTCCAAGTCATTTCTACTTGGTATGCTTCACTTGGCAGCCAACTAACTCATTGTTCTTTCAGGATGTCGAACAGTTTTGATAGGTAATAAGTTCCTCTCTGGTAGGGCTAGTTGGGGGACAGAGGGTATATTGAGGAAGCAACCCTTCCTCTAGGATTTGTAAACTATGTTTTACAAAAAGAAAGATAGGACCATTATAACTTCCAGTTGTAACACAGCTACTTCCTTCACATAGAATTTAGGGAAGTTTTCAAGCAACTCATTTTATCACCTATACCCACAAATACCTAGTTCCAGTATCAAATTCTGCTCATCACATTCATTGCAAGCACTCTGCTGGTGACATGACACAAGACACAGAGCACTGGTGATTTTGCAGTAACATCCAGGCTTGTTGCAGTTTTTCCCTCAGTCACAAACACTCTTATAGGTTATTCATTAGCAGATCATGTCCCTTTTTATATATTTCTTTATTTTTCAAAACTTACCTAATTTTTCCTCTTTGCTAGTCCAGCTTCTCCATTTTACCAAAATCTCCTCATTGATGAACTGTAACTATCATCTGTCTGCTTTCCTAGATAAAGCCACTACTTTGCCTCATCTGTTTTCAGAATATAGCAGATCTCATTAAAAAACCAAACCAAACCAAACCAAAACCCTACAAAATAATTCAAACACTCTTATTCCTCCAACAGACAAAAGCAAAAACCCCAGAAACACTGCGATTTCCTCAGAGCAAGCCCCCAACAAACTCCCAAAGTGCACTGAGACGTGCTTTTCCCAGGTGTGCTCAATCAGCCCTCACAGGTTGCTCTCCAGCTCTCACCTCTTTGTCTTTCACTTGCTCTTCCTTCCCTGCTTCAAACTTCCCATCTTGCCCAATAATGCAACACACCTGTGTGACCCAGCCCTCCCTTGGCTGCAATGCCAATCTATCTGCTCAGGTGCAGTGGATCTGAGCCTTTGTGAACTAAAAAATGCACCCCCCAAAGAAATTAAGCAAGACTTTATTCTAGATGTGCTTTGCAGGGGCTTAAAATAGAAAATATGTTTTTACTGTTACAATAAGCATTTTAATACCATGAGCCTGTTTTCTGTAGCAGAATAATAGTTTTCCTGATCTACTGGGAAAGATACTCTAAGGGGGAGCAGCTGCAAAGTGTAGGCAGCAGAAGCAGCTGCTTCAGAGGAGCTTCTCCAGCTACTAGGGTGTTATTAGACAATGTTTTTTGCTCTTATGTACCATTGACTGTAAATCTTGAACAATGATCCTCATCATCCATTTTTCACAAACTTATTCTTTTTTCACTTTTTTTGTCTTCTCACATCTTCTTACATCTTTTAGTTATTTTCTAAATTATCTTATTATTATGCTTTTTCTGTTTGTTTGGGTTTTTTTTTTCTGTATCCGTTACTTAATCTAAAACAATTTATAAAGTAAAAAGAAACCAAAAATGCAGCATATTGAAATCATCACTCTATTCATGATTCTTTCCATTTTAGCAACCTTTTTTCACCTGGGTATTTACACAGTCAAACTCTTAGTATCATGTGATACAGCAGATTGGAACCCTGATCTTCACTGCTGCAATAGAAGCAGAATTAAAATAATTAATAGTTTTGTGCTATCCCTTTTCTGCAGTTATTTAGCACAATTATTACCAGAGTAATACCATTACATGTGTCGCTCCAGATGCTTTCCTGAGGAAATGGAAACAATAATGGGAAGCATGGCTACCACAAAACAAAGAGAAAACATATTGCTGGGAAAGAATCACAGTAATGAAAGGGAAAGTTGAAGCATAGCTCATCACATATATTTAAAAGATAGTTTCTTCTACTTTAGGTGAACCAAAGTTCTGGTTTCAGACAACTGAATCTACCACTAGGGGAATTAGGAAAACCTTGATGTACCGACAACAATAAGGAAGTGTGTAAGGAAGGAAAGGTTTTTGTTGATTTACATTATTCATGCACAAAATCTCTATCAAAGAAGAAGATGTATTTGTTCATGTTAACATATTATACTCCTCTATATTAAAGGAACTGACTGACTTCTGTTCCTATTTTCCCAAAATATAAATCAACTTTGGAAACAACTAGAGCAAGTACAATTTTAACTATGTGCTGCAATTGTTGGGGAAAAAAAAAAGAAAAGCAAGCAGAAGCTTTCCTTCCCTGATAATGTAACCTATGCAGCTGAACCTATTTTCCTTTTAGTGAAGTATTCAGAGAAAGCGGGTTAATACTTCTTCCTCTCTCTGAGCTCCAAAGTAAAATGAAAATATTTTCTACAAATTGCTTGGGTTAAGAATTTATTCAAGCTTTAATCTTGATGAAAAGAAATATAATTGCAAATGTCAGTATGGTACCAAAAAATCTGTTTGAATGCTTTTACATTTTGTGACATACTTGTCCGACTGATTCTCAGTTTCTCTAGATCCGTGAGGTTTACACATTCAACACAACACAGTCTCCCATCAGTTGTGCTTTTCCCTCATTTTGTGACCTTAACTTTTATGTCTGCACACTAGCATGGATACATTCCTACACAGAGAGGTTTCAATTGGTTACCATATAATCTATGCCTATTCCTTTGATCATGTCCAGCTCTTCTTATGTGACTAAATTACACATTTCCTAGGAAATTAATCTTGCCTAATTTTATAATATTCCATTACAGTCAGAAAATTAAACTTAGGTTATTCTTCCAAGCAGGTTTAATGAAAAAAAAGTATCTCTGAGTATGTTTTCTAAAGTAGTTCACATAAACATTTCTTAATATCAGTTCCAGTGCACTTTTTTTTTTTAATATAAGATGCAATATTTTACTTTAGGTACACTGATCATCAGTAGTGAAAAAGGTCTATAGCATTTAATCTTTTGCAGGTCTGTTGAGTTTCCTAGGATTTTTCTAGTTGTTGTATACTACTCTGAAAAGACCTACTTCAAAGCCTCTAAGGTTTGCACAAATTTTATGAATTTACCTTTGAAAATTAAACACTGCTAGTGAAATGGTTCACAGATATTTAAATTCAATGAACACAGGATATTGAAGAATATTTTTAATGCTTGAGAGAAAATTAATGATTGCAACTATAGTAACATAACTTCCTTTATGTAAAACCTCTTGAAAACCTCTTTACAGTGAATGTTAGTGACAATGGACAGAATTTTACAGAACAAGTAAGCATTAACACTAAGATGTTAATACACATTCAGAAGTACCCTATTCTTAATATTTTCAGAAACTGATATGAAGATTTTTATATGGCATGTCTACCTGTAGAATCCCAAAAAGAATATTTGTCTTAAAACATCCGCCCTGACAAAGCAGACACTGTGCTTGGGTGGAGGCCTCACTCGATGGCCATCTGGACTCTGTTCTGTCAAGGAGAGACCCCCATGTGGGTCACCACCCTGATAAACAGGGCCCTATTCTTACAAGAGCAGCTCCTCCTTTAGTGGCCATCCTGATAAGCTGAACACTGGCCTGGCAAGGGGAGCTGTTTGATGGCCACCCAGGCAGGCAGGACACTGTCCTTATTCGATAAGGGACAGGGGCAGGCAAGCTGCACCCTGCGGATGCAGAGTGACATCTTGTGTAAGCCCTGGGTAAAGCCACTGGACAGGGCACATGCACAGAAATAAGGGTTATTGCTGTGTCATCCCAGCTGGAGGGGTCCAAGTGAACACCTGGCTTTGCAAGATAAGCCAAAGCCCCTCCCCACCCCTGAAATGGTGGGGTCAGGCGGCATAAAAGAGGCACACTCAAAATGATGGACTCGCACCCACCATCCAAGGACCACAGTTTCTTCCTGCCAAGATCCTCGCTTGATCCAAGGGTGGTGATATCTTCTCTATCTGTTCTTTATCTTTACCTCTATCTCTCTCCCTGTCTCTGTGTCTCTGCTTTATAACCTTATCTGGGCACATGAGGGTGACATAGTTTCTAACTTTGTTAGGTTTTACTGGCTGTTGCTTTGTTTTGTTAGTTGTACCCTGGTCTTTTGACAACTTAAGTTTTGCTAAATCATAATCCATTGCTTTGAAAATACCATCCTTTATAATTCTGCTAGTTGTAATCTCACATGTTTTATAATCTTACTCACTTTTAAGTAAAATTGTGTCGCTGAGAATTCCTGAACTTAATCTTGCTGAATGGGCTGTTAAAAGAGATTAATTAGAGGAGGAGAAGGATTGGGCCCAGCTGCACCTAGGCTCTTCTCTGAGTGAGTTTAGAAAGCAAGGGGGTCCAGTTCGAATCTCCCTGAGTCAGCCCCCACTCTGTGGGATGTGATATTTTGCTTGGCCCCTGCATCTGGGGAGCCCTGATCACTGTGTGAGGTGTGACAGTGCCGCACCCACCTTGTGGGGTGTGACATTGCCATGGTCATTCATACCCACTGTGCAATCTGATCAGAAATGAAATAATACTGGTTGAAGGTTCTGTTCTTAGAGAAAAACAAAGTATTAATTCTAGGGACTTGTGTTATTATCACATGGAAATATTCTCTATTTTCATTCTTTTCAGCATCTCTTCCCTACCCTAAAAAAATTATTATTTTCCTCTTAAGAAACAGATTTTCTATTAGAAATAGATTGAAAAGAGAGAAATGAAAAAAAATGGAAAAAAAACCCACCTTAGGTAAGCAAGTGAAAAATTCCTTCTATGATCAATGTAAAGCAAAAGTTTCAAGACACAGTGCACAGTTTTAAAAAATAAAAATAACCAAAGAAACTAGCTCAAACATCTGAGCTTTAAGAGAGAGTACTTTGCAATTTTTTCACATTTAAAGTGAATTGAAATTATATTACATGTTTTTAGTTAATTAATGAAGTAGTGCAAAATTAATTTTCTTAAAATTTGTGTTTGCATTTATTTAAAACAAAAATTCTGTTTAAATCCTGCAAATTAAAATACCCTTTGGCAACGTGATATAAGCTTTTCTGCAAAAGTAGCTTTTTTTGAAATTTAGAAGCATAAACTAAGAATTCCATTTGCTTTCTCAATACTTCCCCTCTTATTTTCAAATTCTGTAATTTTTACAGAAATATTAGCCAATCTTTGACGAAAAGAATAAATGATATTGTATCTATCTTTCACTAGAAAAAAAATCTGGTGAAAAGTATTATTCCATTTTAGAAAACTTGTTAAATGGTTTCTAATGTAATATTTGGTTTCAGATGTTTGTTGTAACACTGGCTGAGCATTCCCTTGCATGAATTTCTCCTCTAAATCAGATGACACTATTTTACTTCTCACCCATAACCTTTTGAATTAAGCATCTTTGTTCAAGGCACTCTATTTATCATACTCACAAGGTATGAAAAAGCTAGATGAAATGCATCCAACTCTATTTTTAAATGGCTTAATTATTAATTTGAAAGGAACTTTTATGTTGAAAGACTGAAAGGTTGTATGGAGCCTTTCTAGTGAACATCAGCTGCCTAAAAAGGAGGTCATGTCTGGAGAGCCACTCAATTTAGGTATCTAATCCTGGACTCAGATACAACACATCAACTAAATGCTGCCACATGAGTAGGTTAGTAGGTACTTGTCTCGAGAACAGAAACAATTTTGGTAACAAAAAAACAAAAAAACAAACAAACAAACAAACAAAAGTTTGTTCTTTTGATCATCATAGGGACTGAAATGCTTATGCTCAGAGTCATGAATCTGTATCAAGATGTAGCAGTAGTGGACTAATATGGTGAAAAGCAGGATAAGAGGCTGATCTTGACTGTATTCTATCTGAAACATTGACTAGTTCTCCACTCTGACCTTCGCACTGGAATGACTGTATGAATTCATCAGCTATAAAAGGTGATCTTCCCAGACATCACACATATGAGTGGTTATTAAATCTCAGGATTTAAGCACAACACAACTCAGGGTTTGAGCACTACACCTCTTCAGCAGATTTATTCTATGGTATCTTGATCAAGGATTAGGGAATCTGGTATTTAGATGCTCAGCAAGTTTGATCGCTTCTACAGGATTAGAACCACAGCAAATAGTATTGTGTTTGTGCTCCTTGAATTTCTTCTTCAGGAATATATAAAAAAATTCTGCTGAGTTTGCAGGAAAACATTCTCAAAATTAAGCATCCCAAGAAGAGTCAACAGATTTCCTTATTAAATGTGAAAGATGCATTTAAGTTAGGTACTAAGCTAGGTAAGGAAGGCACCAAGAAGATAGCCAAAGAACCAGAAGACAGATCAAGGGCTTTAAACAACCTGATCTAGTGAAAGATGTCCCTGCCAGGGAGGAAGGGACCTTTTAAGAATCATCTAGTCCAACCAATCCAAACCAGTCTATGATTGTGACAGCGAAAAAAAATTCTCATACAGAATATGAAAATGGGGAATACAAGCCTTCCAAATCCTACTATTTTGTTAAAAGAAAATAGCATACTAAATAAATTGAGTATCCCTCATTGACCAAATTGTATGGAAAGGATCTTAAAAAAACCCAACCAAACAAAAAAAACCAACATACAGGATGCATTCTGGCTGTGTCCATACTAATCAATACATTTGTCCCAGTGGAGTGATACAACTTGACCCATGTCCATGTTGTTAAAATTGTCTAAATCAGCCTCATACAGCCACATAATATAATGCTTGACCAAGCTATGGTAGTCCTGTGTGCACCCCATGGTGCACTATGGACCTAAATCATAATAATTAACCTTTTCTATTCAGGTTGCCTGAAGAGTGTCAAGGCAGCTCTGCAATCTACTTTAGTGTTATTTCTGTAACATAAAACATAAGGCTGAACAAGACAACGGGCTCTGTTGTGGTTTCCTCACAATAAATGCCATTAAAAATAGCCCATCCTGGGAAAGTATGTCATGCTACTGGCTGAATCCTATGTCTTGTGTAGATTTATCTGTATCTAAGCTGCTTTGGTCTAATAAAGTACTCTTTCCTATGAATATCTACTTTAGTGTGACAATTTTTTCCAGGCAGGGAATATTTTCTGCTAGCAGGCAAACTCTGATCAGGGTTTAGGCCTCTTCTGGGCTACAGGTTACATTCTTTTTTGTATAAACACAAAAGTTCTGAATACACAGTCCTGCTCTTTATCCTGTTTGGTTTGTTGTGCTGCGTTGTAGGTTTGGGTTTTTTTTTTTAATCTTTATGATAGTGCCTATCTTTTCATCTCAAATACAAATGCAACTACATGCATGTGAGTTAACATCCCCAGTGAAAATACTCCTGTTTGTCCCTGTGATTATTCAGCCTTTCAGTTGGTGGTAGACCTTGCTATCATAGAATCATAGGATGTTAGGGATTGGAAGGGACCTCTAAAGATCATCTAGGCCAACCCCGCTGCCAAAGCAGGATAACCTAGGGCAGGCCACACAGGTACTCATCCAGGCAGGTTTTGAAAGTCTCCAAAGAAGGAGAGTCCACAGTCTGTAAGGGTAGCCTAGCCCAGTGCTTCATCACCCTCACAGTAAAGAACTTTCTCCTCATATTGAGGTGGAATTTCCTCTGTTCTAGCTTAAACCCATTATTCCTTGTCCTATTACTGGGCACTCTGAAAAGAGATTGGCTTCATCCTCTTGACACACACCCCTCAGATATTTATATAAAATCCCTTTCAGCCTTCCTTTCTCAAGGATAAACAGCCCCAGTTCTCCCACTCTTTCTTCACAGGAGAGATGTTCAAGTCTCTTAATCATCCTTATAGCTCTCCATTGAACTCTCTCCAGCAGATCTTTGCCTCTCTTGAACTGGGAAGCCCAAAATTTGATACAGTATTCCAGGTGTGGTCTCACCAGGGCAGAATAGAAGGGAAAGTGAACCTCCCTTGATCTGCTGGACACACTTTTCCTGATGCACCCTAGGATACCATTGACCCTCTTGACAACAAGGCCACCTCGCTGACCCATGGAGAATCTACTGTCCACTAGGACTCCCAAGATCTTTCTCCATGGAGTTGCTTTCCAGCAGGACATCTCCTAATCTTTACTGGTGCCTGGTGTTATTTCTACCAAGATGAAGGACTCTGTCAAAATCTCATTTGATAGCAGCACAGCCTTCTGGTGTATCAGCTTTGTATCATCAATGACCTTGCTGAGGGTACCTCATCCAGGTTATTGATAAAGATACTGAACAAAACTGGACACAATACTGATCCCTGGGGAACACCATTGGCCACAGGCCTACAACTTGACTCTGTGCCACTGATCACAACTCTCGGAACTCTGTTGTTGAGCCAGTTATCAATTCATCTCACAGTCCAATCATCTGTCCCACATTTATTGAGTTTTATTATGAGGATTTTGTGGGAGACCGTGTCGGAAGTTTTACTGAAGTCAAGGTATATGAAATCAACTGCTCTTCCTTTATCTACTCATTTGGTCATGTCTTTCCCCTTAGTAAATCCATGTTGGCTACTCCTGATAGCCTTCTTTTCTTTCAAGTGGTTAGAAGGTTAGCTCGTTTCCAAGTGGACTGGGATAGAGCATTTAAGTTCAAATAGACCAATAACTCTAAAGGATGATGTATTAGCAAAATAAAAAGAGCAAAGAAGACCACAATTGAAATCATAAAACAAATCTAGGAAGAAGCTGGTATTTACCTCAGACATTTCTATTATGCAACATTATCCAAACAAACGATGTAGATATTGTCTTCTTGATTCCGAGTACAAAATTTGCTCTGTGCCAATGATCACTTTAAAAAAAAAAAAAAAATAAAAAATTCTGTACCTATCAGTAAACTCTCAGATGTAAAGTTTTAGCTAGGAAGGGCTCAGAATGAGAAACACATGCATTTTTTGCAGACTTGTGTGTCCATAACTTTAGCAATAAATTTACTTCTGATCCCCTAATACTTAAAAAAGTTGAGATAATTCTTTTCATTTTCAAAACCAATACATGAATAATGTTGCAAGTATTTACACATTGATTTAGAAACACATATACATAACACATATACACCTCTCAATGTTTCTATTTCCTTAATTTGCCAAGAACTGTAGGACACAAAGAAATGGAAAGCCACTTTCTCATCTTACAATGAGAAATGTCTGTTGTGCTTGTCCCTTTCTTATATGAAGTACTACATGAAAGAAAATAGGAAACGTTCACAAAAGTGGAAGGGGAAAAGATAACAAAAGAGAATAATGAGAAGCAGAAAAATAAACCAGCAAGGATGGTAAGCAAGAGAACAAATCGAGGAAGAAAAGAGAAGAAGGAACAAAAATAAAATGAGATACATAAGGTAGGAAATGAAGTGAAGTAAAAGTCAAACAAGAATCAAACAGAGGAAATTGAGAATGGATTAAATAAAATAAAATATGAGAACAAAATGCAAGCCTCTAAAACAGAAATGGATAGTGGAAGGAATTAGCCCGAAAGAGATTTGTAAAAACAAAAATGAAGAGAAGCTATGTCTGTATTTTTGAAGTACGATTAGAAGAAGTAAAATCAGGACAACTTGACTGCAGCTGATCTTGGAAATAATTGCCAGAAAATCTTCAGTGCTTCCATCCCTAACACTCAGTTATACTCCTTTGATAGTTTTCCACAAATTGAACAGATGATACCGTATTTCAAAATCCAATAAAGTACTATAGCACCAGAAATAAGCTATCTTAACTAGTGCAGGAAATGCTGAAGCAATTATGATAATAACTCATCATTAAAATTACTCTTCTTTTCTACAGTGGTCATAGCTGCAAACAGCTTATGATTATCAGAAAGTAGCCAGTCTTCAAAAGAAAGGGCAAAAGTATTTTTGTTTAAGAAGTCAATTGACTGCTCATTGTTCCTTTTACCATCACCCTTTTCCTACCTCAGAAGGGTTATTTCCTCCTTTGTCACTTCATTTATATTTCACAGTATAAGGTTCATTGACTACAATCGGGAGAAAAACTTATAATGAAGTGAATTATAAGTTTTATTCACAAAGGTCTCTAGACCTGCAGTAAAAGTTGCAGATAATATCCCTAAGGCTTCTGATATACAGCACAGCAGAAAATTGCTTCATATTGCTTAATTTGGACACATTAACATAATGGAAGACAATCAATAGGCTCTAATAATTACAGCAAAACCACACAATTCCCACAAGCAAACATGTGCTTTATGTGGTATACAAATTGCCGTCCTGTAAAATGCATAATTACATTCTCTGTTAAGCAATTCATCAGAAAACACAACTATCTCGTTATGCTCTTGAGAGTATTTCAAAACTTCATTCTGTAATACCAGCAGTATCAGATAAAACGAAGTCTGAGAGCAAACAATAGCAAGCAGGTGCAGTGACAGTTTCCCCTTCAGGTATCTGAATAAAATAAACAAACAACACAGGAAGAGAATTCCTAAACCCTCTTGTATCTGTAATCAACAGGAGAAACACAAACAATTTTAGAAGGAATGCTTGGGCTTTACAACGGGAGGAATTCTCTCCACACTCAGAGCTGATGGAAGGCTTGAGATGTCTCCTGAGTGAAGGGAAGGTGGTTCTTCACACCATTAAAACCCAGTGAAAGATCTAGAAATACCTTTCATGGAAAAGTCTTAGAGTGTCAAAGTTGAGTACTAAAAGATCCAGCATTTTCCTCTCAGTGTAAAACCTTTGCTTCTCCCCTATTCTTCTTGCAGGCACTGACACTCTTAGTGGTTTTATGTACTATGAACTTTTACTTTATTATAAAAATACTGCTGTAATGGTCTAGTGACAATAAAAAGACTTACTCGCTGCAATACCCCTAATTTTGATGAATTGCAGTTCATCAAAAGTTACAATGCAGCTAAAAATAGAGTGCTATGTTTTATTCGTACTATGTGAGCTGAATGCAGAAGCACTTCTGCAGTTAAATGTAGAAGCCTGACTGGATTCTGGACACGTAAGAGAAGAGATTCAGGAAAAGAATTAGCATTTTTGGCTTACAAGTGCGTAAGGCAAGTGATTCTTCCCATCTGGGACAAAACCCTCTAAATGCATGAGAATACTGACAGGTGAAGTATTTTTGCATAACCAAGACCCATGTACCCAAGCTGGAGGCTTTCTCACAGCTTACAAGTAGCTGCTAATAGTTTTGATCTGTGATTTACTCAGTCATTTGCCTTATTGGCAGAAGTTCCCTGTGATCTGTACTCTGTCAGCTATCACAACTTCATTAGTTTGGAAGATGCTAAATAGTCTTTCTTTAAAGGACAAATATGTATTGCATCTCATTTAGGAGGGCAAGGCTAAGGTTAGAAATAGCAACAATTTCCCAGTATTACAACTGATAACAACATTTTTTTCTTTGGTCACTTCACTGCTACATTTTCCTACAGCTTACAAATATTTTACCTGGTAACAACCTTGTTTAAGAATCCAGGGATTGGGTCTGCACTACCCAAAGCATTCTTTTGACCTCAGCTAAGATATATATATATATATACATGCATGTGGGCTACCTTAATCCTAGGAACTTCCTAGGGTTAGGAAACCTTTAAGTTCTCAACTTTGCAA
This sequence comes from Florisuga fusca, assembly GCA_038090715.1. Classification (NCBI taxonomy): domain Eukaryota; kingdom Metazoa; phylum Chordata; class Aves; order Apodiformes; family Trochilidae; genus Florisuga; species Florisuga fusca. The sequence goes on from JAAWXA010000001.1 coordinate 19,592,182, forward strand.
TTGTAAAATTACATAAAAATAGATAACATGCTCATTTTTTAATAAGAAAAAGCCCTGGAAATGTGACTGTTTAACCTTGTGACTGTACTCAACCATTATGGAACCTTTAGATTTGCATCCCTGCCTGATGCATTTTTTTACCTGATCTAATCACTAATGGAAGAAGAAACAGCTATACCAGAAATTATGAAATTATTGGGGTCATGGATTTGGTTTCTACACAGGCAATAGTGCTTAAGAGTTCACAGGCCATCCATTTCTCAAAATTCTAGTCCATGGGACTATCTCAAATACCTGTTTCTGATCAACTCTGGGTATTTTGTTTCATTTCTTTTCTATCTGAACATTTACTCCATTGAAACCTGTCCTGTCCTGCCCTCCATGATTCTCTTTCCTACTCTTACTCATCTTCTAGTGTGCTACTGCTGCTCTCACACCCCTTTCTTGCCCAAGTCTTCACTTCCCTACTGTCCCTTATGCCTTAATCATTCTTCCTCTATGCCCTTTTTGCCATTTCCCCAGACTTTTTTCACTGTTACTTCCATTTTGCTGCTCTTGTTATCCTTGTGCTTCATACTGAACTCCCAGCTTTTTATTTCTGCTTCTCTTTTACTCACAGGGCTGACATTGTAGTGCTAGTGTAGAGGAGAAACTGCAGTTCTTGCTAAGCCTATGTCACCCTAGACACATGGCACCCAGAGGTTATCATGGTATGAGGAACTGAAACACATCAAAAATACATACATACATTTTGAAAATAATCAAACTAAAATAAAGATGTGTTATACATATGTCTACAATGATTGTAGACTGGAGCAATGTGGCAGTCTTTATGAAATTGCAAACCACAAGGGCATTAGCATGAGAAAACTTGCCCACTGTTAAGTCATGATCTGAAATATCCAGGCACAAATCTTACCATGGTTTTTACAGAGAAGCTGTACACGTTCTCTAACTGCAGAACATCCAAGTAAATAAAATAATAGTAATAATAATAATGATAGTAATAATAAGCTTAAAAATCCAGTATAAGGAAGACATTGCAACTGGAAAACATAATAAATGTAATCCCAAATAGTTCGACAACCCTCATACAGAACAGTTCAAAAATTGAAAATCAGTTATGCAACCATAAATATACTTTACATCTCAAACCACAACTAACAAATGCAAACATAACTTAACTGGCTTTACTCTCAGTGGCATGCAGCAAAATGGTGCATCACATTCAAGTACAATCAGGGTGACTAGAACTATCTAGGGAAGGGAATTATTACCAGAGCAATGGGTGAGGACACACAACCACCCAGTGTTTACCCAGGGCTTGACCCATTCCAAATCAGTGCACTGCTACAGATTCCATACACAGATGCTTGGCCATGTACAGAGAAATGACTAATCCTTTGTTCATATGGCTTTCCATAGGACTTTTTACTGATAGATCTTAGGAATTCCACTGATTCTGATTGTAGTACTTTTTAGCTCTTGTCACTGTCTTTCCCCAGCACCAAATCTATCTCTCTAAAACTACAATAACAACAACCACCACCACCACCAATAATACTTAGCTTTCACACACCCTGCTGTTCTTACTGTGGTGAAATTCCATTTGAACTCAATGGGAGTTTTGTCTGAGCAAGCACTGCAGGATTGTCTCCTTGATTTATAAAGAATAGTTCAACACAGCAGCTAAATGCTATTTCAAAAAATTAAAAGTGGATTACATGAAGCTACCCAAAATGAATGCTATTTAACAGGCTAATATTATCACTAAGACTATATGGAAAATCTTGGAGCTGGTGGGAGCAGGAGCATTTGATTTTTCTATTTTTGTGATTAACCTCAGTAAGGAATATTTTGAATTTTTTTCTGTGTATGTCTATTTTACAAGCTTCTCTTAAGTTAACAAGACCATTACTGAAGAGTGATCTCTATAGGTTTATTCTTCAAAGCACAGTAAAATTTAATCACAGATTCAAAATATTATACAATAAAACTAATTTAATTACATTTAGCAATGGCCACTAGTCTCATTAAAATGCTAATGAGGCTTATAATTATTAAATTGCTTAATGACTGTTAATAGATATAAATTACAAAATAAAGCTAAAGCAGAAAGTCAGAATGCCCTCAGGTACTGTTTTTCAGTTTCAGTTTCAAAGTATATAGTTTATTATCAGTATCCAGAAAAACAAAGCAGATTAAAAGTTAAGGTAAGAGCAGATATCAGAGAGCAATACAGTTGGACATGTAGCCAATCCATTTTCTCCTCTTAAAAAGTTTAAATGGAGCTGATACAAACTTTCCTCGTCTGTAATATTCTAGAATTTTTGGTTTTCATAACATGTGCCAACTATGGAAAAAAACCTAATGTCTATCTAAAATTCAAAGTTAATCCACTTCACAAGAAATATTTTTGAACATATTTTAAAGTTGTGTCATACTATTAGCAGCAGTATGAAAACCACTATAACAGAGAATAAAAGCAGGCCCTTTAAATATTCAGAGGTAAAGATTACTCTGTGTTATTTTAAAAAATCTAAATGGATGTAGGTACTGATTGTAAAATCCATTCCCATGGGCAGATGGATGAGGAGAGTAATAACCTTTGTGTGTTCTTTCTGTCTAGTAGTATTTATAGGGAATGATAAAGCATGATTTTTCAAGGTAAAATGTTAATGGAGATTAATTTATGTTTTTTGACAAAATTTTTACAAAACTTACGCTGGGATATCAGACTGGGATAGCAGATTGTGTTTTGAAAATAAGAAAACCTTGACTCAAATCAAAAGCAGCATTTGCATACACAATTTGCAAGCAATTTAAAAGAGGCATATCATGTCCTAAAATGAAAGCATATTTCAAAAGCTCTAAAAGCAGATGTTGCCATTTGGCCAAATGTGGAGCAGCCTCCCCAGTCCTCCCATTTTGACAGCTATTCTGTGGCTCCAGCAGTGTCAGGAAGAGCCATGTGAGCAGCTCCAGCTCAGAAGCAGTCAGTATTGCTGAGTCTGACTGTGGTAGATCACTGTGTTAGCAGTGAGGGATTCCCTGAGCCCTTATTAAGGGGAGTTTCAGAACCAGCAGGCAGCCAGGGAACTTCTCCCAGAGCCTTATGAATAGTGACAAGGAAGGGAAAGCAAAGGACTAAAGCAAATGAAAACCAAGCAACCTTGACTGCGTTTGGGGTTTTCTAAAGTGACTACACTGACAACAATGCCTGAATGGCTTCTCTGATCCTCTAGTAGGATAGATTTGAGTCCTCAGGACATAATGTTAAACTAGGAGTTATTCCAAACATGCACACTATTCACAACTGAAAAAGAAAGTGGAAGGCACAGCCTCGCCAGAGAGCAGCAATGATCAGAACTGGAATGGCTGGCACTCGGCTTTTCCAGCCATTGAGCCTCATTAGAGAGAGACAAAACCTTTCACAGCTTCAGAAAATAACTCTCCTTCCTCTTCGATATCACTTTTTATAAGATCGATTAATATATCACTATTTTTTTCATTCCTACAGACCACAGTTTCTTTTTGAAGTATATTCGGTCACCCTTCTAATCAAGAGAACATTGCCACACACCAGCACCTCATCAAAGGGGAGAGAGAAAAAGTTATAAAATCAAAGTCTCCATATAAGTAGATAACTCAGCAATTATTAAAATAACATTATATATATATATGTATATATATATACACACACATAAAAACTCTCACTTTGGGAAACAAATGAACTCAGAATTCACAAATCTAAAACATTCTACCTTGTCCTCCAGTCTGATACTTTCTTGTAAAAACTGTAACACTTGATTATGTCACAGTTCACTTGACATCAAAAGGTAACACTGAATGCCATTTTAATCTAAGAGGTGAATGTAGTCACTTTGCATATGCCTTGGCTTATTCCTTTCCCATTTTATATTTTGGAAATATGGAAAAATGAATGTTTCTGGGTGGATGCCTATTCAGACACTACCAGAATCCATTTTGATTATGCTAGAATTCAGTTTTATTCTCTCAGGGAAAAGTAACAGTTAATGAAGTCTTTTCAAGGATATCCTACTGGACTGGGAATGATTCACTCACTAATTTTATTCATTTATACCAGACAGAAACTGGAATTGCTGTGCTCTTGCCCTAGCAATTCGTCTGCAAAGAAAATTAATAAACATAGATTTATTCATTTGGCTAGAGGTTATCAGTAGTTTTTAGATATTTGTAGTTTTGTTCCTCAAGGAACACGCTAAGGAAAAGTTTGGGGCACATTGCAAATGGTGCATTGTAATTATATTAAACGAACATTCCTTAGCCAGTCCTATATAGGCAACTACCCAAACAAAAACTGAAGTTTTTTAAAATAATAACTTCTGCCTGGATCATTACAGAATGCCAGAATCAGAAAAGATGTAGGGTTTCACTTCTGTTAAATTTCTGAAGTTAATGTGTTATTTCATATAGTTTTTGGAACTGGAAAAAAAAATAAGAAAAAGTTATTTCATAGTTGGATCAAGAAAAGATGAAACAACTTAGCAGTACTGACACAACATGGGAGGATTGGGAGCAGATAATCAGGAATCTATGGAAAGGAGGAAGAGGAATCAGTGTTAATACAGGATTATGGAGAAAGTTTTATGTGCAGTACAAAGGGGAATCGAAATGTTGACACCTGAGATGTTTTCACTTGTGGAGATTGTTGGAGCAGTGACAACTTCATGTATAGCAAGGTAAACTGTTCCTGTGGAAAAATAACACTAACTGCTGGACTAAAGCAAATAAAAACCTTCCTTGTGAAAGGGCCATGCAGAGTTCTGTCCTCCTTTCTCCATACGCTGAAAAAGTATGGTCTGTTGTCTGTATCTTGGTTGTCTGTTTCATCAGCCCAGAAGTAATGGTCTACCATTTAGAGACTGATTAGAAATCAGACTAGGCTATTAGCTGTGTTTAATGGGTTTATACTGTATATTTATGGATCAAAGAAGCCCTTCTGCTTTATTTCCAGTAGAAATTGTTTTTATTTAATAGTTCTACTTGGCAATGGTAAAATAATTTTCTGCCTTTATCCAGTTCTTCTGTCAGATATACAAAGGACTGAAAGCACTTCAGTTGTCAGGTAACTTTTCACTAAGATCTGGAGATAAGGGGCAGGGAGAATTGATTTACACCAGTGCAATGACACTGAGTTATTGCACAAGGCTGGTTGTCCACTTTGGATATTCTTTATTGATAGGAAAAGTTACCTATCTGCAGTCCTGAGATTATAAAATCGTTAGGGGAAAAAATGTTTAAACTACAGCACAGTTTCTTTCCCTAAATCAGAACAATTTAAAAATAGCTGTGATTTTCATATTTTTATTTTTTTCCAGAGAATTTTCATTCCCATTATAATCATTACAGAAAGAGTCTGGGAATGTTTTCCTGAAGAGCAAAAATATTTTTGCTCTATAGTATCAAACCGTAGGCTGACAAATACAAAGGAGCTGCTGCTGCTAGCTTATTCTCTGGTTCCTTGTTTCCATGAAATTGACAGGTGTCAAGATTAAAACTGACAAAAAAGTTTCCTTGCAAATAATGTACTTGATGAGGGAAAGGCAACTTAAGGCCAGATTATGGAGGTATTTATACTCTTTTCTATGTCTGAATTAATAATATGCAGGCAAGGCTTATCAACACAGGAAAGATTAAAAAAAAAATCACAACAAAACGAGGAGAAGAAGAAGAGAGTTTAAGAGAAGGCGGAAATCCAGGTCATAGAGATGATACCAAACGTTTAGAATGGCTCCAGGAACTGGATAAATTTTTCCTAGCTAGATCCAAAATGAAATTCAGTTATTAAAACCACTTGAGAATGGTTAACACATTAATTTGACAACTGCATAGTGACCCACAGCAGAAGCCCAGAATCAAGTCACAGCTCCTGTCTCTCTGGGAAGAAATCAGTCAGGGTGCTGTTTGCAGAAATGGGAAGGAAGGTCGGGTTCAGGAGGTCCAAAAGAGAACACATAAAACTGTACATCTTGAGAAAGAGGGCAGTGATGAAAAGGTGAAATATTTTTGAAAGCTTCATCATCTCAAACAAAAATATAAAATAATTAGCAAGCTATGTTGCTTTTAGAAATTCTGAAAGCGATCTAGATTATTCCTTGAGGAAAAAAAAAAAAAAATAGGGATAATGGATAATCTCATAGCCAAGAGCCTAATCTACTTAAAACTCATATAAGATCCTGCTACATCACTCTGGAATGCTGATGCCTAAGGAAGCTTCTTTTAGAGACAAGTAATATTTAATCCAGTGCCATAACTTTCAGTAATCAAAACACTGTGATTTAGGATTTCTCTACAATCTATTTATGTATAAAAGCACCTCAGTTATTCTAAATCCTGTTTTATGGTCCATTTATCTTGCTTCAGAGGCCTGCTCTGAGAGCCTTGTCTTCAGAAGTTGAGCAGCATGGAGAGCCTAGCACAGGTCCTCCATGTGGTGAGATGAGAAGCACACATTGATTTAATTCTAAAAATAGACTCAGCAAAACTGAGTGGTAATAGATTGGCAAGTAATTACATTCCAAGTTAAAATATGCAGGTAAACCACAATCAGTTATGTGCAGAAAGCTTGTATAGTAATTATGACTCATCTGAAAATGTATTTAAATCATTTGTTTTAAAACTTAGATAAAGTGTAATGGTGCACTTTGCATTTCCCAAATGTAGTTCTTTCAAAGGATTCAATTTAATTCTAAGAGTTCCAAGTTATTCTAAAGGGGTGGGCAAAAACCAAGCTGTTGCATGCTCTGTCAAAAAGTACATATGATAACTTCTGCTGACTATTTGCAGGGAGGAAAGAAAGAACAGATATTGTATTTTGATGTTTTGAAATAAAGAAATGAAATACACCAAGTATTTCATAGCCATGGCAGATACTGGTCTCCCCAGGTCCCACACTAATAGGAGATCCCAAGATTATTGGAAGCTACTGAGACTCCAAGATTGACAGCATAAAATGCACATCTTAAATACATTTTTCTTCTACATGTGACTTGAAACTAGTAAAATAAGATTAGACTTCAGAAAATTTGTCTTAGAGGAATATTCTTAAAATGTTGAAACTGAAAAATAGATACAGAAGATATCTCTCCTTAGTTAAATCAGAAAAGTTTTAACTCCTACTGAAAAAAAACCAACCCAAAGTTAATAAAAAGGAAAATGGAGAAAGCAGAAATTAGGGAAAAAAATGTGTAAACCTTTCTTTTTTTAATTTTCTAAAACAACTGAATGTTTTTCCCTCTCAACTGCGAAGGAATTTATAAATTCAATTCACATTGATCAGTTTGCAATACACTGTAAGAAAAAAAACTACTGTATTAAACTGAAGAGTAGATCCAGAAGAATCTCCAAAAGACATTGCATAATCTGCAGTTCTGTTTAGGAATGCCATTTACCCAGCAGCACACACTTGAACTACAAAGTCATGGAACCAAACCCTATTTTGACAACCACTACACAAATATGGAGCAAATATACCTAGGATGAAGTGGGTTTACTAGCATTGTTATATGACAAGGCAAAGCAAAAGGCAAAAGGAAGACGATGAAGTATAAATAAACCACAATACTCTACTAATATATATGATGTTGGTGTTTTCAAGACATTAGCAACCTAATTTTTGCCAAGTGAACAGTCCTATGGATATTTATAGGAAAGTTGTCCCATGTGAGAAAGCATGGAAGTGATGGTTTGAAAATGTCACAAGAAGGGGACATAAGCTGGCATCAATGATGCTGGGGTTTTTTTCTGTTTGTTTGGGGTTTTTTTGTACTTCTATGAAAAGTGAATACAAGACTTGAATGTGGCACATACCCTTTGGTTCTCACAGTCAGTGCAGAATGCCATCACACGGCTTATGCCTGGAAGCAGCATGCCTGCATTCCTCTATTTTAGCTTACAAACCCTCTTTCTTTCCTGTGAACATTAATTTCTTCTCTTTTGATCCAAATTGTTGCTGCCTAAGAGCTGTGCCTATCCACTCACTGTATTCCACATTGTTTCCAGCACCAAGTTTCCAGTTCACTTGCAATTCACTTGCAGCAAATACCCACAAGGTCCATTTACTGCAATTAGAAAACTGTCTCTGAGTCTCTCTGTAACTTGCACCTAAGCTGTAACTTGAAGTTATTCAATCCTTTGTCAGAATATACCCTCAGAATGGCTTCTAGTTAGTATTTGACCCAGAATGAAGGTGTCAGACACTCACAGCAATCCTCTATTTGCAGCTGAGAAAGAAAATAGATTTGCAACATTGAGTTAATGTTGAATAACAAGGGGAAAAAAGAAAAAAAACCGATACTAGAAGGCATCTCCTCAGACAACCACAATACCAAATTCTACCTTAGGTATAACTAGATTTTTATAATTCCACATCCTCTGATAAAAAAGTAGTTCAGACCTTCACATCTATTATAACCAAAATTGATATTAAAGGCAAAGCATTTCAAAGCACACTGAATATTTGTCTATTTGTACTTGGACTATTTTGTCTGCTATTATCATTTTCATATCTATCAATAGGGATGGCTTGACTGTGCTTAACATATACAACTTTATATACCATTTGTATCTGATGGAAACCTTTTTAACTGCAGAAATTCTTCCTTTCAGTCCCTAGATACATGAGGGTGCACTCAACGCTTGTATTCTCACATACATTAATCCAGCTCTTCAGATCATTGAGTTCTCCCTGTATGACATTTTAATTCTGCTTCTTCTCAAGGAATATTCTAAAACCTGGGCTATTACAAGACATTTCTAGCTTGCTTCTACTGCCATGTCATGCTCTTAGAAAATATTTATCAACCATCCAAGTCTTCAGAAACACTGCTAGTTAACTTCTATTCAATATAAAAGTCCAGAGTATTGTCTTACCTTTTTTTTGCTAAACAGTTAATTCACTTCACAATTATTCTAACATCTATGTTTACTTATTTTTTTCTCAGCAGAGACTTTCATTCTTTTCAGTAAGGCATCACTACATGAAATGCTCTGTTGAAGACCAGATAGATAAGATCTACAGATGTGTGCATAATTTCATTTTACTGCAAGATATTGACAGATCTCTAGGTTTGAACCCAGATATGGCTGAAAGGACTATTCTTTTTCATTTTAAAACCATATTTTGAGTGTCTCACATTTCAGTGGTTTTATGGCTGTATAGAAACCAATACAACTGGTTAATACCACAGAATGCAGTAATGAAAAACATGTAAGTGCAATTTCATGCATCTCTGTGTGTACACACATACTTATTTTATGATTCATATTTTAAAATTCATGGATCTTTTAGGATATCCAAAGAGGCAACAATTATTTTAAGAGTTGCTACAATACATATAAATTCCCATCTAGAGTACATGCAGGAAACGATGAGGAGAGCAAGGAAGATCTAGCTTTTTAAAAAAGTATCCAAATAAAAAGTATCCATAACAATATTTGACTCAAAATTGTAGGCTTCTGTAAAACATAGTGCAGATCATAATGCAGAAATCCCACCCTGACTATAATTAAGTCCAGGTTCATAACCCCTTATGAATTGCAGGTTTTTTCCAGTCAGAACAAGGGTATATAAAAAAGCTTTGATTGGATTCTAAGTCTGAAGCTAATAGTAAGTAGCATACATTTTTACCAGGGCATCTTGAAGATGCCACAGTCAAGTAAAACAATGATGCTTGAAAAAAACACAGCTGAACTTTTTGATATGTTCAAGTAATGCATTTCACTTTGAAACTTTTAATGCTACTTCTGCTCAAAATCTTAAAATACCCAAATATATGTGTGTTTCTGTATGTCAGCATCTTCTGACAATTAAGTTGTGAAAACCTTTCTAAACATTGCGCCTATAAAAAACAAATATGTTTTGGGTTTGGTGTTTTGTTTTGTTTTGAGGGGGAGGGACAAAATCCCAAGCCTGCTGTGGAATAAGAACTTAATCACAAGCATGTGTAGCTAAGAATATCATAATTTTCTTGATATCCCTGGACAAGTTTCAGAACCAACTGAACAGAATAAAAATACTTTTTCCATAGGGCCTTAATAAGGGCCTCATACTTCCAAAGGGAAAATAATTTTCACTTTTTCTTCTATTTAGTGTGGGGTTATTTTGTATTATTTGTATTTTGTATTTTTTGTATTTTTATTTAGAGATTTCAAAGTAACCACAGTATGCACAGTGCTACAGAATGAAAAACTAAATTTTCTGGGATTTGGTGTTTGTTTTCAAATAGTACATTTAATATGAAACAAGACATGAACAGAAGAAATCTAATTTAGCATGAAGGATTATTCAGCTGTTTCCTTCAGAGACATGGAAAAGACATCAATTCTAACCCATCCTGCTAAGGAAATACGTTTTCTAAGAGTCGTCCAGAAATATAGATGAAAGGAGATGATGATGTCAGTGGAAGTTCCCAAAGGCTAGGATCAAGCATAAGTAAATCACTTCCTTATGAGTAGCCTTAATGAACAGGCAGGGCAGAATATGGATAAAAACTAAACTATGAATTCATTCTTCAAAGTGAACCTTGGAAATCTTGTACACAATACTAAGAGTACAGAAACTTGCACTACCAATTCTTTTACTATATTTATAGACACTGATTTGACAGTAGAAGTCTATCAATAGATCTAATGAAAGCTATGTCAGACTCTGAAGAGAGATAACATCATAAGGTACAAGATACCTCTTTTCTATTCTCCCTGATTCACTAACACCAACTTTTCTTGAGAACCACGGACCAGATCGCAGACCACAGCTTATGAATTGCAGACAAAATAGAGGAGTAGTTGTTAAGGACCAGCCCGAGGACATATTTACATAAGATGTGAGAAATTAATGATGACAATACAATACTTCACCTTTATCAAACTGACTTTTCTCATACCTGAAATATACTTTCTATCCTCGAGTTAATTATGAGAGGAGAATTTTAAACAATCTTTTCAGCCCCACCCTTTCTAATCTCTTTATACTGAGAGCTTCTTTAGCGAACATTGATTATTATTCTCTCATTTCCCAAGGTCTAGCACTGGGGGGTTGATCTTAATGTGAACCTTTTAGATTTTATTGGAATATAAACAGCAATATTATAAGTTAATTTTTTATAGCTTTGCATCATAACGCAGTGTAACTAATCAACTCTCCTCACTCATCTGTGCCTTATATAAAACTGAGATTACTTTTGACACAACTTCACTATGACATTTGTCATGACTTTGTTACTCTTAACTTGAGCAATACAAATCTAATAAAAGTCTAAATCCTTTACTAGAACCATCTATATGGGTAGGCTACTATTAAACATATGGATCTTTTGTATGAAGTAGCAGAGACTACTTTGCTGGTTTTAAGTTAATATTTCTCTAGAATTAGAACCTTTTTCAATTTCATCAAATTAATGCATTGTCTATAGAATGTATACATTTAAGTTTGTATTCTATAAAGTGTTGAGAATTATCTCATTTGCAATTTGCAGAGGATAAATGGCTAATTAAAAGCCTACCTTGAAAAAGTAGCCATTTTCCTGTCTCCTACAAATTAAATGATTGTCAATCATTGCCAACAAATGATTCATGAAGATAGCATTTGACTGTGATGGATGAACAACTTCATTGTATACCATCCAAGATTATAAAAAGCAAAGTGAAAAAGACAAGCCCAAGTTTGCTATACTAGAGGTTTAGCTTAGCTTAGAATAAGCCTAAATTCTCAGATGAGTTTCTTCAAGTCTGAAGATCACAAAACAACAAAAGGAGAAGCTTATGGGTTTTCCCCACAGCAAACATTTTCTCTTCTCTCTTTATAAATTCTTAAGGTCCCCAAGAGAAAGAGTTTCTCTGGCTTTCTCCTCTGTGGAAGACAAAAAATATCATTTATTTTCACAAAATTAAGAGCAAGAAGTTCTTCATATGCCCCCAGTCCTCTCTATCTCGTTGCGTTAACTAAAAGCATTCAGTAATTAGAATTCATAAATAGAACCTCATAAATAGTTGTATTTGTTTTGCTCTCAATTACAGTTGAGGATTAAGTGGAGCTCCCATAATGACTTAATTATATTTATTTTTTAAAATTATGCAGCTTATTTGATCAGTGTTCCTATTTGTAACCCCTCCAAACTGGTGTTCATTTACAGGTTTAATTTTAACTCTCCTCCAAGAGGTTCCACTGCCCGATTCAAAGGCTTTTTTGATACAGCCCAGCTGCATAACCTTGTCTCAGAGAAAACTTCTTACGCAGAAGAACTTAGAGAAAATCCACAGAAAGCAGCCACAAGTGGTAAGAAAAGTACTGCTGCAGAGATTCGCCTATTGAAACATATAGCTGTCCAAAAATTCAAGAAGGAAAATAGTGACAGTAAAAGACAAGAAATCCTGAAATAAACTGTAAGCTGCAAGACAACAACTTATCAGTGTTGAAGATCAGTCTGAGTAAACATAGACACAAAGTCTCACATAGAGGTTGGGGAGAATATTAATACTCATCCTTCAGACTTATTAGTCCTAGGTAGATACAGTGTATATTCTGCAAGCAGTTTCTTTGCAAATGGGAAAAAATAAATATGAGATGAGTATTCAGCAAAAAATTAAAAGCTCCAAACATAATTCCTGAACATGTAATTAGAAAGAACAGAAAAAGAAAAAAACATAAATAGTACCGAATACTGAAGAACATCTATAGACTTCATGCAAACACTTCATTGAGATGGCAAAGGTTTGTCAGGGCAGAGTTGCCAATGGCTAGCACATTAGCACACTATCCTTTGTTTAGAAGATGCATCCCAGATTGTTTTTTCCATGTTATGTTTTAGGGACATAAATTAAATTCCATAAGGTAGAATTATTGCCATGATATACTTAAGTGAGGTGGCGACTAATCTGCAGAGACATGAAATAATCAGTTTACAAGCTACATTAGGTCTACTGCTGATGCCAGAGAAAAGGTCAAGAGTTTGAGGATTTTTAAGCTTGTATGAGAGATAAGTTTATTTATTTTGAAATAATTGTATTTTTTTTTAGAAGTGTAGTAACATCATTGCTACAATATTGTTCTAAGAGATAATATGCCACTTGGAAATCAGATTATTTTAATGTAAACAGAGGTGCAATTATGTTACCATTCTTGTCTAGAAATGTATAACTGAAATCTGGTGATGAAAATAGGATAAGAAGTGGACTCTTGATTTATATTTCTATTCTCCAATTTCTGGCTTTTTTCCACTTTGAAAGGTTTTGCAGTATTTTTTAGAAGTGTCAGGGCTCCCAAGCTCCTGTTGGGATTTTGTTGACCAACCAGAATCAGCAGTATGCATTGTTTAAGCTCTAAAAACACCTGATAAGTCTCCTGCTGGGCTAGTAGAAACTGGCAGTTTCATTGACAAAGACAAATTCACTACAGTCTCAGTGCTAAGTAGCATTTCTAAAAATGTCCATCCCTCAACTTTTCCAGTATGGGAACCTGACTGCAGATGCATCATCATGAATACATTATGGAGCTATGGCAGACTTTGCAATAAATTTAATATTTAAAATATTTTAAAACCCTAATAATAATAATGCAATTAGATTAAAAAAGGTTGATGTAGGGGAGAAACTAATTTCCCAAAATGTAACATATATAGAATATTGCCACCATTTCTCTTGTGGTATTTTATGCAATGTAATAATAAATGTTGTAGTACTATAAATCAAGCAGAAAAGCAGTGATTGACATGGATAAAACACATCTCATTGGTGACCAGCTGCTCAGTCATATATTGAATAATAGTATTTTGGAATTTAAAAATACAGTCAATATTGAAGGTGAGTTTGGAAAATAGCTGATAAAAGTTGGTATACTTTTGATTTAACAGCATAACTTAAAGTTATCTTTAACGTAAAAGGAATTCAGTGTTCTGTGTGAGTTTGAACAAAACATAAGAAAAATTGCACTGAGCAAAAGAATAGCTTTCAATGTGTCTTTATTCACCTCACTTTCCTGCAGCTCCAAGCACTCCTTGTCTCTTATTCCTACAGATTGTTTGTTCCAGACAAGTTCAGCAAATTTTATATAGCAAAGAAATACCTGTCAACATGTAGTCAGTAAAAAATTTACTTAAAGTCTCAGACACTGTATTGTATTGATGAAAACTTCAAAGGGAGCCTTAGGTGTGCTATTGAAAATAAGCAGCAAAGCTCTTCTCATAGAACTGTAAAATCCTGGAATAGCACAGTGGGCTGTGGTGATCAGTTTAGACCTCAATTACTAACACAACCTAATCACTTCATCAGTCTCACCTAATCTACACAGTAATTACAGCAGCTCTTCCTGAATAGTCTGTGGAGAAGTGCTTTAAAGGTTCAGTACTCTGCTCTTCATCCATAAAACCCTTCATCTTCAAAGAATCAGAATGTAGTCCTTAGGTTACAGTAAATCCCAATATGAATCTACATACATACACACAGTATGTAATAACAAACTTTCCATGTAAGAACTGCCATTCCTATTTCAATAATATCAATTTACCTCTCTTTACATTTATGTAACAGCACAGAATTTTAAAAGTAAATGCTGAGGATCCCCCACAGCCACAGTTCTCCTTCCCTCTGTGGAAATCTGTTTCTAAAATAACTCACATTCAATTACACAGGTCACTTGTGATACTGACTTTTCTTCATGAGCCTGAAGAAAAGTCTGCAGTATTTGAACCATGAAAGATAAGCACCGTATTTCATTTTACAGATGTGCCAGATTAACAGAAGGTAATTGGGATAGATCATGAATGGTAGCAGCGGCTTATTTGCGAATGCTACAGACACCATTACTATTTGCTTGGAATTTCTCACAATGTTCCTAACAACTGTAGCTTGTTTTTATCTATGTCACCCCCAGACAATATTACTTACTCATTTCTGCTGTTTTTTCTTGTATAAGCTTAACTCATCACTTCTATTATTACATCTACAACTTCTGCCCTTCTACTATTTTATATAAGCAAAGGAAAAACATTAAACACGAGATGGTTTAAGATTACTTTTCTAGTTGAAGTATTTTTTCCCAGATTTCAAATCCATGCTATTTGATAAATGTATCAGGGTTTAAATTTATCAAAAGTATATGACAATATAGATACTTAAAACCTCATATGGAGTGATGTTTTGGAGGAATCCACAAGCAACCCTTCCTTCCTCCAAACATTAATCTTGATATTATTTGCAGAACTACTTGGAAGTTACTATCCCAATATTAGTTTGGGATTAGAAATTGGCACATGACCAGAATAATAATGAGCAGCATTATACTTTCCTAATATATCCATGTGTACAAAAGATGGAAAATTGGTACTTTTTAAAAGACTTTTCAAGGACTTTATTTAAATAGACAGTTTGTACACAGCAAACTTTCTGGCCTCAAATGAGATGTTCTTAAATAAAATGGATTCTATTTGACTATATCTTGAAGATGTCACATCCTTGACTACACCTAAGAACATGTTGAATATCAACACCTTTTTGGTCAACCACACAAAAGGAACACTTTCAGATCATTTTCCCACTTTCCTCTCCTTTGTACTAAAAATTGTTTTCAACCTACAATCTAGCTGCAGATTTCCAAACTCTAAATTACAATTCTTCCTTGATTATCTCTAAGACTTTTATTTAATACAGACATGCCAAAGGAAATAAGATGACCTGAAATATTATACCAAACATGCAAATTGCAAAAGCATTCTGTTATTAGAAATGCCAATTATAATTTCACATAAAATCTAATTGAGGTCATTACTGTCCTGACAAGTTATTTCTAATTTTTTTCTCCTAATAAGATTTGATAGTTTAACATTTTCCACATCAACGCTTCTTTCACATCTGTATACTTCTTACCTATTTGTAAAGATAATAGAAATTAGCAATCATTTGTATCATTGTGCTATTAATAAGAAAGCTATCTATTTAAATTCTTATCTAGGAGATAAGTTCATCATTTATGTGTAAAATTGCAAATGTGATCTTCTTAAGACCATAATTTATTACAATAAAATTATATTGGTTAAAATATTAGTAAAGAAAAATAACACTGAAGTTATTAATTAATTTCTGAGATGGTTTTCTCTTGTAGTCTTGATCAATATGCTCAGGAAATATTTGATCTTAAAAAATGAAATCCATTTTTACACTGGGCTTAGTACATGGTTGCATCATTGCCATGTACTTCACAAAGTTAAATATGGATTGCCACTTCATTATGTAGGCAAACAAGGGAGGTCATAATATCCACTAAGAGATCTCAACTGCTTGTTCCTGTTTTATTCAGAAATAACATACTGGCCAGGACAACTAAGATTATTACTCTGGAGGTTTCCTAAGCCTTCTGAGATGATTTGCTTCATGTACATGCGTGTGGTGGAGTGCAACTTGGCTGAAGGGCATAAAGGTTTCCTTTTTTGCAATAGACCTGCATTAGGTTTGTTTGCCATTGACATGCAAGTAGTCAGGTATTCACACACAATTAATTCTGGTTTTGGTCCTTCAGGTATTTAATGCATTTGGGAAGGTCATTTATACTGAAGTTTAGTATAAACCCATCTCTGCACTGAAAATTCTACGTTCAGTCAAACGAAACTAAATAAATTCTTTCATATTGTATTATCATGTATTTAACCTCATGGGAAAAAAAAAAAGAATGAAAGGTGGAGCTATTTTTTCTTAATTTTACAAATAATAGGCATATCAAGATAGGCATCAAGGGAAAAAAATTGTTCTTATTAGGTCACATCTTGTGTTACTACTGTGCTTTTCATGGAAAAATGGAAATAAGACTTCAGAAACAAAACAAGAAAGATTGGAAGGAAAGAAGGAAAGAGAAAGGGAAAAGGAAAGGGAAAAAAAGGAAAATGAAAAAAGGGAAAAGGGAAAGGGGAAAGCGATGAAACAAAACGAAAAAGAGGAGAGGAGAGGAGAGGAGAGGAGATGCTTACTGATATCAGTAGCATGTACTCACAGAAAAGTGAAATAACTTTCTTTTAAAACATACTGGGTCTTCCTCTAAAGGAGCTGTATACTAAACACTTTTAAAATAGGGATCAAAGAAATGTTGTTACATTCTTTTTCACTGAAGCATTACTGCAACAAGACAACCTCTGGGTGTCTTCGTGGAAAAGCCTTGAGGAATTAAAAACTCAGAGCTTTGTGTCATTTTTAAACTTTCCATTTATAATTTTGGTTTAGAAAATAGATTTTTTCTTTCTAATATTTTCTCTTATCTTAATTTTTTGTCTGCCTTAAAAATATTTGTTCATCAAGAATAAAATATAGTTGGCATTTGCTTCATGGTTTATTTCTTGGTAGAAAGTAAGGTCTCATCCTGAATGAAAGAATACCTATCATCTGAAAACTAAGCACTGCTTCCAGCCACATTCTGTTAGTTCTTTACATCATTAATTTGGCAGTAGGATGCAGCACTGAAGAGTGACTGAACAGTAATTATTTCAAAACCAGGGTTATAAATCATCTAGCAACATTTAATTTTGAATTGCTAAAATCTTCAGTTATAGTAGGATTCATTGTTCGTATGTTATTTTTTTCAGAGAATCCATCATACCTAATTTATCATCCTTTTAGCTATCTATATTTCACATACATCTAAAATATTTACACGAGGATTACTGCACTTTTTAATCTGTTACTTTTTCTTCATTCAATGACTTAATCAATCCTAACAGATAATTGTGTCTTTCAGATACTTTTTAGAGAGAGACAGAAATTACAGAAGAATAGGAGATTACTGTTTTGCACACAAATACTTTCATTCGTAAGGAAACACTACAGAAATTTATGCAGTTACAATCAAAATCCCTTTGCAAAATATTATTGAAATTACCTTGTTTTTTTGTTGATATAAATATTTTCTAGGAGGATAGGATTTAATTCATATAAGTAAACAAAAAATATTCATTGCTCTGTGAAAGACAGTGTAACGATCCATAGCAGTCAAACAGGGAGGATCACATGAATATGTACATGAAACAGCCATTTAAATTAAAAGAATTTATGAAAACACAATTTTTGCAACTATTTAGCTATATCTAGATTTGGTAATAGTTATAATTCTGTATTTTGAAACTGTGAGCCAGTTTCCTTTATAATCTATTGACTTTCAGAGGTAACTTAGAGTGAAGGAAAAATACCTCATCACTTGTGAACTCTCTGATCAAGCGTCTCCTAACTGATAATGACAGCAACTTGCATGATCTGTTAGGTATGGAACATAAAACCTATGTTCACTTCAGCTACTCTGTGAAGCCTCATAAAATTTAGAGAGTTACACTGAGCTAATAATATATTGCTGCATCAATTGAGCCAAAAAAATACACATAAATGTGTTCCTTTTACATGCTCTAAAGCCTCCTGATGGGAGAGAAGGGAGAAGGAAGCAAGAGAATCAGATTTTTTCAGTGTAGCTTAAGTAATGAGGTCAGAAGGGCTTTGTGCAAACACTGGTACTTGCTTTCTGAGGAGACAGCTTACATACTGTGAATATCAAAATTAATAACGTTTGAGTGTCACAAACTAGTGTTTCTAATGACTGACTTTAAAAAAGGACACCTGAATACAAGAAATTTATTTATCCATTATTATTTATCCATTTATTTATCCATTACATTATTTTATAAGCATAAATTGCATTCAGTTTTGTTACTAGAGGGTTATGAGGAGCAACTTTGTGAAGAATACAATGATCTATCACTGCTAGATTGCCAAAGAGACTGATTCCCAACTGCCATACCTTCATGCTTGGAAGGTATTATTTCACTAGAGAATTCAACAAAGCAGTGAAGTAGGTAATCTATCAGAATAGATATTCTTCAACCAACTGAATGCACAACTCCTTTTTGTTAAAAAGTACTTTCAGGCTATTAACTCTATCTTTGTTTTTTATAATAATTTAATTTAAGAGCAGCAAATATATTTTAAACACTATAAAACTTTACAAACTCAATCACCCAAATTATTTTATAAAACCCTAGATATTCACTGAAGTTCTGATGTTCACCTCATAATTCTTATCTCAGAGAAGCAAGTAAAAGCATCCAAGATAAATGACTTGCCTATGGGTAGCCATTCTATGACAGAAGTCCTGAAGGTAAAAAATACCTATTCACTTTAGGTGTTCAAATATCTAACAGTCTCAAGGTAGTTTTTGGTGTAATCATTGGAATTTGACTTAAAACACAATGTTCCGAAAATAAGGGACATACTTACCCTGAATTTTCTTGGTATTGCTTACTACCAAACAGTATTAGTGAGAGTTTGTGATATGACAGTGTTTATGAGTTCATGACAGTGTGACTGAACCTATCCTTTTGTCAAGACCTTGTATTTTCTAGAACTAGTTTAAGTTGCAGACAAATTATCAAGCCTGTACCCTTCAGCTGTCTTTACTTTTTCTCCCAGGGATGTGGGACAAAATTTCTAATCTGCCAGACACTTCCTCCATCTCCCATTTTTAGAAAACTGATTTAGAGGATTCTGGCATTCCCCCCACACAGTGAATTAGTACTGACCACCTGCTGGGGCTTCTGCATGTCCATCAGCTCCAAATGGGGACTTCTCTCCCAGAGCTCTGCATCCACTATTGTACAGCTGCCAGGACTGATGATACCCTTGGAACAGGTTCTTGTGAGGCAAAATGCAGCAGCCTGATGACGACCACAATACCACAGCAATTATGGTTTAAACCAGTCTGCTGGTCAACAGCTGAGACACAGTACACATTCTGTATCTTACTGGCTAAGATTTAAGCCAGGTTGCCAATTGTGGGCAGTTCAGATAAACTTCAAGATTTACCAGGTGATTTTAGGCTGATCCAATGCAAAGCAAACCACGGGCTGGCTGTTGTGAGGGCCCAGCTTTGGCCTGAAACCCTCTCGTAAATATCAGCCAGAATGTCCAGGATCAGCTCCTTGTTTTTCACCATCATGGGAGAGGTAAGGTGAGCTGCTGGTGGACACTGCTGGTCACTCCTCTCCAGTGGAGCAGCTGCTGCCAAAGATACATTAAGAAAGGGGCACCCAAGGGGGCTGTGCTCCTGAGTCCTTTGGATACTCAGCTTAGAAACTGGAGCTTCAGACCCAGCTATCTGGTAAACTTCACATTACACTAACACTGAAGTAAAACAAACAACTATGCACACGCAAACAAGCCTCTCCAAACCCAGTACAGATCTTCTCTTTCCAACTGATTTTTTATTCTCTTCCTGACCCATAAATTTGCTTTTCTGCCTCAGCTTCAGCAAAAAGACAGCAATGGTTTTAACCAGAGTACTTCTTGTAATTCCTCTCCAATTTGGAGTCAGTCTCCTTTAGGCTATGAAGTATGCAGAGCTCAGGTCTTCAGGCCAGGTCATTCTGCTTCAGTTGATTGGTTATTATGCAAAAGAAGTGAACACAATTCCTGTCTCTGTCTCACGGGATGTCTAAATGGAGACAGGCAAGAGCTTCCTCCATCTACTTCCAATGGAAGAGGAAGGCACTCTTTGGTGATACCTCATTTCAGAATTAATTAGAGAAGAAAAACATTTGAATTTGGGTGGATCTGAATGTTCTGATAATTCTTAGGTATTCAGGGTCTGTTCTTTCTCCCATTAACTAGGTAAGGAGTTTAATCAGATTGCAAACCATGTAGCTGCTATGTATATTGTGCATATACACCATTGTCAAGAGAATCTGACCCTGGTTCTGACATTCTAGTGAAGCCTTGCCTGTGTTAGATGGAAAGCATTTCACTCATGATGGTCAGAGTTATGTACATACCTGGAATGTACACCACTTACACTGACATTTTCAGTAATTGCAATAAAAAGACAGATTTTTGAGAAAATCGCATTGATGAGCTGAGAGTGGAGGAGTGAGTTGGCTTTCATTGTCAACCTGCAACCAGACTCACTCTGAAGCATGAATAACGCTCTTGCCTATTTTAATGTTATCCTTTAAAACAGTGGTGCAAAGAGGAGAGAGAGAAATATACAGTTTGTATTAAACTCTGAGATCACATTTCCTCTGAGTTTGGTTTCTAGTTTGGAGAAGCAATCTACTTTGGAGAAACCATGAATACAGAAACTCATTGATACACCTATAATTTTACCCAGCAAAGCTCTTAGACAGCAGATGTCTGTGCCAGACAAAGACTTGATTTAAAATAGGAATATTTCTTCAGTAGAAAAGGGTTGGCTCAGCTAAAAAAACAAACAAACAATATCAGAAAAAAAAAATTACAGGAGCTGGTTTCTTTCCTGCTTCAAATGTTATCACAAGTCACTTCATCTCTCTTGTGTTTATGTCTAAACATGTGCATAATATTGTGCTGATTCACACACAGAAGCTGATTTAATGCAGTCACTGACTGGAGTAGGCTCTCATGGTTTAACTCCGACATATTTCTTCAAAGTGAAAAAAGCAGGAACAGGATATACTGCACCAGCAGCACATTTACAGCACACATAACAGATGCAAAACCACAAAAGCAATTAAATAAATTATGGAAGTAATTTTTAGGGGATAAGCACCAGTTTTCTGTACTTCAAAGATTTTCTGTTTTGATGGAAACAGAAATCTCAGCTATAGAACTGAGAGTATACATGGAACAGGTGAGCACTGTCTGACAATAAAAAAGAAATACACTGAAGCTTGATGAACTTGTGAGGAAACACAGGCAGGGGAAGGGCAGGCAGTTGTTGGCCTGCTATGGGTGAGACACAGATTTTTAATAGCTAAGATGGGACATGTAGATACCAGAAGTGCTATCAAGGAGACAGATGCCTTCCTGTTCAGACAGTTTAGGCATCTGGGTGGTACGGAAATCTGAAAGATCTTTATCTTGGCAGGAAACATTCACACAAGACCATCCTGCTTACCAATTTGTATTACTACAGCACAACGGGACTGAATGGGTGACTCCTAGAAAGTAAGGTTCTGTCCTTCTAATAATCTGACGTTTCACTTGCCTCCAGAAATACATTTTAATTAATATTTTATTTATAATTCAGTTTTAGATAAGCCAAATTTGATATTAGAAGACAAACTCTAATCCAGGAAATTCCTCCTCTACATATACATAAGCAAATTCCCCTACTCAAAAATATAATCTCAAATGGAATTTTATTCATAGTAATAAAGAAGGGGAAAAACCCCAATTATTATAACACCACTGGGAAACTAAATAACATATTTTACAGGATTATTGAAAGGAACACGTCCAGTAGATCAAATATTTGTTCTACAGAACCATTTACCACATTACTTTGGAGGTAGACACTAGTTAACAGTGAGGTAGAAAGAAGTGTGATTGTGCTAAAAGTAGGTATAGCTCACTTTTTGATTTGAAAAACTCAAAAAAAGGGGAAAGCAAACTCACAGATTTTCTTCCCTTTTCAAAAGATAGCACTTACACTATTAATAAAAAATGAAAAATAACAGTAAATATAGAAGTAGATCTGCTAGGAACACAGGCCTCTTTTATTCCTCATGGGACTAGAGAAGAGAGAAAGCAGGAAGGCTGCCAGTACATAAAAGTAAATATCAGATAAGAAAATCCTAGTCAATATATTTTTTTCCTTCAATCAAGTTATTTTTAATACATACAGTCCTGTCTCTTTCTAGGAGACATATGTTATTGGTAAGATTAGTTTTGCAGTACCTATTGCTTCTGCCAGCCTGCATCAAAGTGAGTTTAGAGATGTGCTGACAGTCTAATACCTGCTATCAGGTTCCACCTGTAGATAAGAGGTGAAAAAACATCTGTTGAAGGCCACCCTTAAAAAAAAAAAAAAAATCCTGGTTGGTTGGATGTCAGTAAGTTTCTAAAAACTCCGTCTGTTGAGCAATTTCTTCTAAAAGTCAAATGGTACTGTAAGGACACTATAAAATAAATAAAAATATAAAAATCCACCCTCTAAATTTAACATACACAGTGACAATTTCTGAGGTTCTCTCCCATAAATTTCAAAATTAATTAACTTGAAATACAATGTAAAATACAAATAACTATGTCGAAAATTAATGAAACAATAAAATAGGAAGAATTTTTTCCCTGTGAGGGTGACAGAGCACTGGCACAGGCTGCCCAGGGGGGTTGTGGAGTCTCCTTCCCTGGAGACATTCAAATCCCACCTGGATGTGTTCCTGTGTCACCTGCTGTAGGTGACCCTGCTCTGGCAGGGGGGGTTGAACTCGATGGTCTTTCAAGGTCCCTTCCAGGCCCTAACTTTCTATGATTCTGTGAATGCTCCATCATTGGAAGGTTCAAGGTCAAGTTGGATGCGGCTTTGAGCAACTGATCTAGTGAAAGATGTCTTTGCCCATGGCAGGGGAATTGTATACAAAACACATCCAGGACATCAAATCCAGTATTGCATTCCCACATGATATCACATCCATATAAGCCAATTTCAGGAAGACATAAGAAAAAGTTCCACCCATTCATAAAAGTATATCAGATGTTGTAGGGGATGTATCCAATCCATTATTGGATGCTGAGACCAATAATGGCTGAAGGAAAACAGAAGAAGCTTTTTAAGGGCTATTGTGCACTTTATGAAAAAGAGAAATGCACAGTTTAAGTAATGCCTCAGACATCTCAAGGCCAGCTGAAGATAATTTTCAGCATTAGAAAGAGAAACCACCTTGAAGCTGCTATCAAGAAATTACAGAAATTGACTTTGCTTTTTTATATGGAAGCTATAAAAGCGCCAGTGTCACTTAGATTTTATCAACTGCCTCTCTTGAAACAGGAGAAGGTCAAGGCAGTAAGAATTTTTTTGAAATCTTTCTCATCCAGACAATTAAACAACTGTGATTTGAGAACTAGAAAATTTTTGTGAACTCATCTATTACTGAAGAAAGCGTTGGCAGTATAGAACACTACACTGGTAAAAATGTTCTTATCATTTATTGTAGAAATTTTCCTCACCAGTCACACTATACCAGCACAGTACATTTTAATCACTAAGGACTGATAGTAAATTTTATTGTTGGACAAGATAATCTCTGGTTTTGTTCAGGTTTTAATTATGTTTAATTATAAGGGATGCTTCTTACTTGCAGAGCAGTATGATACTTTCTGAACACAATTTTTACATTGATTTCCTTTTACCTTAATTTTCATTAAACTTCAGCTCCTGTACTAATATTTCATCTCCCATTAATTGCTGTCAGAATATTGCACACATTCTAAACATAAAAACTTGATTTTTACAAAATATTTTCATCATGACATAAAAAAAACCTTTTAAAATCAGCTAGACATAAATCAGTCAAGTTCTTAAATCAACCTAAAACGTTCTTTAGCCTGCAAGAGGATTGACTTACATGAGTTCAGATCCCACTTCACATCAACAAGAGGAATTCAGGGCATTAGACAGACCACATGATGCTGTGCCACACTGTCTTTTCCCCACTGTTGTGTGCTCTGCATCATGGAACTTACATGAACAAAATATTAAAAAGTAAGATGAAGAAAACCCTCACATTTCATCTCAGTCTCTTAAAATGTCTCTGGCTCGTGAACCTTGGTTTTAGTTCTCAGTGCTTTTGTAGTCATAAAGGTTCATAAAGGTAACACCTCCTGAAAAGGCAAGTTTAGTTGCCTTGACTAGGAATGTTCCTGCCTGTACCAGCTCAAGTGTAAAGGATAGCTCAGGACACATTGATTCTAATTGGACTTACACAGACATACTTAGAAAAGTGGAAAATCAGCTTCTAAGATGTCTGGAATTAGTATTAAAAAACAACTCCCCCCTCCCCCCCAAAACCAAACCAAGCAAACAAACAAAACAAAACCAAACCAACCAAACAAAAAAACCCAACCCAACCTAACAACAAAAAAAAAACAAAGCCCAAACCAACCAACCAACCAAAAAAAAAAAAAACCAAACAAAAAACCCAAACAAAAAGCCAACCACACAAAAAATACAGATGTCTGCCTGGATCATAAGTGGAGGATTCACATTATTTCTTCTTAATTTTCCAGTATATGAGTTAGATCTTTCACAACTGGATATACAATTATTGCTCTCAGAACTTATTTCAGTCTGAGGTGCAGGTTACTTATTTATAAACAACACATACTAGAAGAGTCTACACTAGTGTAACACTGATATGTGGTTTTTTTCGTACACATTTTCTTTTCCTCTTGCATACACGCATGTCCTTGCCCAAGGAATTTATTTTATGATCAGTACAAAATTGCCATGAGTGTATTACATGAAGGGTAGAGGGTCTCAGATTTATGCTTTGAAGAAACAAGATTAAGTAGATTAAGTATAACACACCAAGATAAGAAGCAATATTTTTCATTTCAATCTAGAATGTCAAATAATATCTGAAAAATACAGGATAATATCTGAGAAGCAGATACTGCAAGAATATTGCTTGTAATAAGGAGCAGTCTCCTGTTTTATGAGATTTGAAAAGCCACTCATCACCTCTACTTAAAAATATGGGAAAATTACTCTCAAATAATGTCCAGAAATTCAACTTCTCCAGCTCAAGACAAAACCAACTTCCTGAGAAGAATACATGAACATTTCCATACATATAAAGCAAATTCTGTCCAATAATACAGAGCTAGAGATGAAGTGATTACTCCTCTCTACTAAGTGTTTGTGAGTCTGTATCTGGAGCAGTATGTTCAGTCTGGGGGTCCCCAGCAGAAGAGAGAGATTGCCATACTG
The DNA here is from genome assembly GCA_038090715.1 of Florisuga fusca. Classification (NCBI taxonomy): domain Eukaryota; kingdom Metazoa; phylum Chordata; class Aves; order Apodiformes; family Trochilidae; genus Florisuga; species Florisuga fusca. The sequence continues at coordinate 19,617,929 of JAAWXA010000001.1, forward strand.
GATCGAGTCCAGTGGAGAGCCAGCAGACTGGTCAAGAGCCAGCAGACTGGTCAAGAGGCCGGAGCACATGATGTAGGATGAGAGCCCAGGGGAACTGCATCTTATAAAGCTGGGAAAAGGGTAAGATGGGGTCAGACTGCTGCCTAGAGTTGTCTTCTGAGTGGTCATAGAGAACATGAAAAGAGACTCTGTTCAGTGCACATTGAAATAACAAGAGGTGGTGATCATGAATTGCAGCATGAGAAATTCTGACTAAATAAAAGGAAACAAAATACATCCAGAAAGGTCCCTAAGCATGGAATGAACCAGGACCCTGAGAGGCCATGCGACCTCCACCTTTGTAGACATTCCCTCCTTGGTAAGATCCTGAGCTAATTGACAAAATACTGACACTGGCCCATCTCTCAGCATTGACTCAGATAAAATTCACTTCCATGCTAAACGACCTCACAGCTCAGTGATTTTAATGTGGAACATGAGGAGGATTCAGATGGTTATTATTCTTATTAATGTAAATACCCAGAAGGTGAGCTGCATAAAGCACTGACCCACCATTCAAGCAGAAACTGGTAGCTGTACCAGAGGTTCCACTGAGTAGTATCCCTTTGAACAAGAAATGGGAAGATTCTCTCCCCTGTATTTTCTACTTCCCTAGGAAAGTTCAAACCAGTTAACAGATGAGTAGTCTTCAAAGACTATTCAAGCACAGTACAACCACCAGAACCAGAGAGGAAATTTGAATCTTAATCCTTTTGATGAACTACAGGAATTAGAAATCAAACAGATGATGCATTACTTATTTTCAACACACAGCAAAAAACCCTGATGTATTTGCAGCATTCATACTGATTCAGCATCACCAAGGGAGGTGACTCAAAGGAATTTTATGAGTTCAGAAAAAATCCCTTGGGAATTTTGCTAGGATTTTTTCACTACATTACAATCACTGTAAAGGCAGAAAGACTAATCTATCCCTGATAATTAATTTTCTTACTAGTTATAGTCTTAAATACACAAATAATGTTATTTCAGTACCTTAAGTTATGATTTTGTATTGGTTTTATTCATGTGCTTACTCCTGGCAAAAAATAGAACACTCCATAAAACACCTAGGTTTACAATGGAGATTGAATGATTTTATTTATAAATATTTATAAACACATAGATGTAATGTAAGCTTCGATATACTACCCTACTAGTGTACTGTAAGCTGTATTTCAGACAGATGGGCATTTAATATCTTATGTCAATTTAATAAACTACAAAAATGCCTCCCATAAACTAGATGGAGGCACTTTTTAATGAAATAGAAAGGTTGTACAACTGGCTCACTTGACAGAAATAAGAGTAGAATTATGGAAACATAATTTGGTTGAGATTGTAATTAAACAGCTAATACATTCAGTTAAAATCTTCATATAATAAGAGAAAAGCTGTTGGTTTCATTTATATGAAACAGTTATACATAAAATATTTGCATATATAGCCAGTAAGTTTCATATTCTAAGCTTAAATTTTGTAAAGGAATTATCCTTTAATGCTATGCATTGTTTTGTAGAAGTGATATTGCTTATCTTGAAGTGCAGAAAAGACAGAAAAATCAACATTTTTAGAAGAGAATTCTACACGTAGTATTTATTTTAGTGATGTTTTCCCATTTTCCCTAAAATAATGGAAGGAACGTTCTTTACTTTCAAATAAGACTGAAATAAGATTTGCTAAGGGGAAGCAAACAAACAGACTTTGTTAAACATTAAAATTTTCTTTGTGGATAGTAATGTCTAGCTATGAATAAGTTAAAATTATTACAAATGTGCTATTATAATTATTATTACTTTTATACACTGCCAATGTGGAAAGGTGGAATCATCAAACATATGCATACCAATAACAAAAAGTTTGTATCTTTTTCTTTTCTTGATAGAAATCAAAGTGACAAAATATTCATCCTAGGCTAGAATTTTCTCAATCAGCATGAAATTTTTCTTACGTAAGTATTACTAGGAATCAAAAATGAAAGCTGTCAAATCCATTATTATAATATAATATAACATAATGTAATATAATGTAATGTAATATAATGTAATATAATGTAATGTTATATAATGTAATGTTATATAATGTAATATAAATACAATTGATTTGTGAAAACCTGCATCCACACTGCAAATCATACAAAAACCTACTCTGGATAGAAATTCCAGTAGTGTCAAGCAAGGAAACAACTACAAAATGTAGCAAATTAAATCTATAAAATATATCCCACAGAAAGTGTATTTTTGGGAGTACAATACAGCAAACACTCCAAGATTTTCTTTATCTGCATTTTTAGCTCTTTTACAATAATTCTTATGTATTTTTCTGTAAATTTGTACCTGATTTTTTTACTATTATTTCCCGAGTCAGAGCTAAGAATATTGGAATCACAAGTAGGTTATCTAATGAGAACATGAAGTTAGTATGGTTGCCCATGAACATTTTTGGTACACATAAACAGAAATTGTTTGACAGAACAAGAGATGCTCATTATCATACACTGTCTCAGGTTTTTCTACTTATTTTTTGTGAGTTCACACAGGGGCTTCAGGAAAAAAAAGGAAGAATGAGTCTTATTTATGTCAACTAAGCTTCATTATTTTCACAATACATTTTTCTGAGGAAGCCTTACTTGGAGTAAGAGCAGTAGCTAATTTCAATTGGAAGTAATGAGCTCCAAAATCTCTAAAAGCATTTTACAGGCTTACAGACTTTGGAATTACTTTTGTGTATCAGCTGAAAACCATCTGTTTTTATTTTCATCCAAGTTCCAGAGTTATATACACACTACACATGACTGTGGCAGCTTCTCTCTACTGTATTCTACAGTCTACTTACATGTGTGTATATGGGTAGGTGGCTACACAAAATGTGTGTATCTACTTTGAAGTGTTGGTACCTAGACCTTTCTTGTAACTATAGTCAAGTAAACACCACATAAACTGTTGAGTATCTTCTGCCTGTAACATAAATTCCTGTTTTGAAACTCAATATAAAATGTAAAATTGAAACAGGAATGCTAGAGTTAAAAAAAAATAAACCAGTGAAAGCTTGTTTGACTTTATTATTATCACAAAAATAATAGTTTTAAAAAATAATCCTTTTGACTCCTCTGCCTTGTAAGAATATAGTCATCAATCAATAACAACAGGAGTGTAGTAGTACATTGTAAGCAGTATGCTATAGTCTTCCAGTACTTTCAATGGCTGATAGATGAATAAAATGCATGTTGGCATTCACTGACAAATGAAAAAGTTGTATCCCTTTTCTCCTTTTTTATACTTACAGTGAAGGAAAAAAAAATACGTTTTAAATTCATCTTCTCTTGAAAGCTGGCCAAATGCTTTAAGAACAAAAATAATAAAACACGAACTTCTGAAAATCATAAAGCTCCTCTGAAGTAGCATAAAACTGGTGGCACTTGCATTTAAGTTTCCTGTTCACCTCATGAAAACAGACTTGGTAAAGCTCAGTATCTCTAAGCTAACCTGCTTCTCTAATTACACAACTTACTGGAGTGAAAGATGTAAATGTACACCCTAAAACTAAACCTTCGTGGGTTCAACAAAAGAGGACCTGCTAATATTGCCTCATATACTACTACTTCCAAGATACATGTTCAAATGGTGGGATTTCTTCTTTATCAAAAATTTTCCTCTTATTTACCTTTGAGACTATGCCCAGAGTGACCATTTTTATCTTAACTTTGATTAAACTACTGCAGTCAAGATTGCTGTTTAATGTAATTATCACAACATGTTAAAGTTACACAGGAACCTGTAAAAAGTAAAGATCCACATCCTTTTACTAATTCCTTTGACCGAGCTGTTCAAAATTCAGGATCAAATCGGCACAAGTTAGAAAAACCTTGAACCCTGCTCACCTTAGCAAGATCCTTAGCCTTAAAAACTCTTGCACAAGCTCTGAGTAACAAAGGAGAATGACATCTACTTACATTCTGGCTTCTGGTATTGTTATTGGCCTGCTAGAGCTTCAGTTACTCAGAAGACGTTTAGTGTATCAACAAATAGAATGTCCATGATTATAACAGATTTTGCTTCTCACTTTCAAAATACAAGGCAACCTTTAAGCCATAAATGCTTTTTTCTAATGAAGTTTTCTCTGTTAATTTACTCTTTGCAATGAAAGCACTGAACCGTATGTAAAGCATTCCCAGACAATTTGACCATAACTGAGAGTATTTATGGGTGGGGGTGGGGAGAACAGACCACAGATTTTATTGAGAAACTCCCCAGGGCCTAAATTCTGAGCCAACATTGTGTCAAGAAGAAAGGATTTATTCCGTTGGACCTTTCTGTTCAGCTATGCACTTCCTGTTAATTAGATCAATACCTGGTCTATTAGGAGGTGGCTTAATACTCTTAATGAAGGTTCATTTAAGGTTCATTCTGGTTACAAAGTTCTATTCTCATCTAAAAGATGAGAAAAGACTTTTTAGACTTTGTATTCATTTATAGGATGTAAGTGAACTTCATTTATGTTTTGTTTGAAAACAGGAGTAGTTGCACCACTATGTAAGAAACAATGAATTTACAGTAATCTCTATTTATTTATTTGATTAATGCCCGTAAGATTCACATGCAATTTCATTCTCGCCAGCATTGGCATAGATTTCTGGACTTGCATGGAATTAAACCTATCACCATGTCAAATGATTCTCTCTTAAGACTTATCCCTTTCTTTGAAAAACTTCTTTCTGTTATGCACTTGGAAAAAGGGGGAAGTATCTTACAACTGGAAAGCAGGACAAGCCACCTGAAGACATCAACACATTCAAACACCTAACTATCAGAAAATAAGGACTACAGACATCACTATCTCCAATTGCTGTGAAGTCTGCAAGGTGCTGAAAACATTCAGCAATTAATTTTTGGCTTAAAAAGTTAATTATGGGCTTTGTTCTGACATGTAAAGATGCAAAGTTAAAATTTAGTTATTCTGTATTCGGCAAAATCCCAGCACACTATGTAGCCGGAGTATTCTTCCAGTGATATACAGCTGAACATCAGCAGGTTAGGCCATAAACGTAGAGCTGTAATTACCTCTCACAAACTAAGCCAGAGCACTGTAAAAATTGCATCTCATAAGTAGTTTTTCTAGCAGAATAGAAATCTGAGTATCTGTTCGGTGTCTTTGCCCTACCAACATCATAAACTCTGAAGCTGAATAAAATCCACCAAACTGGTTCCTGTAAAGAGAAGAGTTAGAAGTCAGTTTAAGGGCTGGTTTTTGAATGACTGAAAACCATTCTATGAAGTTATCTTTGGTAAATATTCTAAACTCCATGTATTATGTCATTATTACACAATTGCATCATGGAGAAAAAAAAAGAAAAAAAAAAGAATTGGAAAAAAAAAGATCCAGGAAAGACATTATCTAGAGAATGTGTTTTGGAGAAAGCTTTCACATTAACTTATGTTGACTATTAATTTTGGTTCTGTTTGGTTTGCAGCAGGAAAGGATTGAGGACCATGACTGACATATTCCTGCATGCCACAGGATCCTCTGGTCGCTTTCAAGAAGGAGCACATTATTGCAGTGGAATTTTAGTAATATTTTCAGTCTGCATTTTCCATATTTTAACAGGCATTGGCTAAACCAGTCCCAGCCAATTGAACCAGGGCATCTCTGTTGAGAGAGATGGCTTCAGGATTTCATAGAATCACCGAACTGTCAGAGCTGGAAGGGACCTCTAGAGATCATCTAGATCTGACTTTATTGCAGCTACTGTGATTTCTTGAAAACAATTTATTTGTCCACCTTTATTCACTAATTCTCATGTATGAAAATACTAAAAAGTTAGTATTTTTCCACCATGAAACAATGCAGTTACTGTTTTCTACATTATTGCTAACAACATTGGAATCCAACATCTTTCTTGCCTCTCCATTTTAACAGTAAAAGGATTCATATGTAAAATGTGATATATTACATATTCTTCGTATTTCATAGTTTTTAGACTGATATCTAGTTTTAAATAAACTGGAAATATGTATAAAAGGTTGTCTACAAGAAGCACATATGTTTGTAAAAAGATGACAAATTTAACTGTCCACAAACATGAACAGTGTTTTTCTCTATAGCTACAATTTTTAATCCAATTAGTTATACAAGAAGTAATAAGCAGTCTTTCAGAATTTGGGAGAATGATTTATTTTTTCTACCTAATAGCAGGGGCACTGCAACACTTTGCACTCCTGAAAGAAAGGCATCTAAAACTCCTTTATTTAGTTTTCTTTATTATTTTGTCATACAAATCTTTTCCAGAAAACCTAGCCTCAAGACTTAAAATCAGTTTATTGGACAGTGTTAATTTCTTATAACAACAGCTTACTAGATTGTATAACTTCCTTTTATTACTTAATTTATAATTTAATTTCATTTTAATTAAATTATTCCTACATGTTGAAAAGACCTATATCTAACTGCATTCAACTTCACAAATTATTTTATGCCAACAACCAATTTATCAGCTTTCTCCACAGGGATTATATGTACAACATAAATACACTGAAGCAAAAGGAGATAGTAAGACAAAACCCATTCACCAATACTAGGACACACAAAGGGAGAAAAAAGTCTCTGCTTAATCACCTTATCTACATAAGAAGAATTTATTACATTTGTTTAAAAATAACATGCTGTTTATTGTTGTTTAATCATATTGTTGAAATACTGGTGGGTAAGAAATTCACAAGCCAGAGAAAATAATGACATTTAGCTTTATAGATTAACATTATTGACCCTGAAAACCTCTGTTTTGTGGGTACTGTCCAACAAAACTCCCTATTCTAAAATGTGGGAGATGGCATCACATGCACTTGAACAGACAAATCATGCATGGCAGCTGATAAAGAGAAAATGTAAGGCAACATTAAGGTGTGTGTTTTTCTTAGATCATCAACAACCTTCTCACAATTTACCTATTGTGGTCATTGTGTTACAAGTCAAAGTATAAGCATGGGAAGCAACAGTTTGAAAATTATAATCATCACAGTCCAAGATTTAATTAGTTAAGTCTCCCAAACACTGAGACGGGAAAAATTTAGTAAAGTGTGATCCAGATTTAGATGCTTCAATTCCACCTCTAGCCTTCTGGTCAGTTTTCTATTTTCTTGTTCTAGGCTGTCACATAAATTTGTCCTAGATTAAATACTGCCACAAGTATTTACCTAAATCAGAATTTTACAATAGAAGGATGACACAGAGGGGATATTGTTACAACAACTAAAGGTGTTTTCATGTCAACAGGAACAAAGTTTAGCAATTACATTTTTATTTTAAATACCTCTGGAGCAGGAGCCGGAGGCCAGACAACATAAAAGGATTTTTAAATGGCATTAGTCAGGTACATTTTGACAACTGAATCCTACATTCTTTGATTTAAATACTGCCTTCCCACCTTAACCTCATGATGTCTTGTGTTTTGACAAGCATTACTACTAGGTAGAAAAGGCATAAAAGTAGTTTCAAAAGTTGTAATTTTCTTCTTTCTTTTTCAGCAACTCCAACACTACTAATTTCTGCTCTAGTTTTGTTCAAATATATCTGTGTGCCTGAGAAGTAAAAGAATTTTCAGATGCCTTAAGTGGTCTATAAGGATCTTTAATAACATCTCTTGCTTCTTCCTTGGAACTGTTCATCACAGTCTCACCTGAGGCTCTAGATAGTTCTGCCAAGTAGGGGAGCACAGCCCTTGAACAGGGCCAGTCAGCAGAGAAGGCAAGAAGGCTGACTATGCTGCAAGCTCAGCTATGGGGGACATGAAAGGCAAAAACAGTCAAAGTCAACAGATCAGTGCAACTACATGACAAAATATTGCCCCCACTTCCCCTCTTACACTGAGCAAAATAAATGCAGACATAATACTGGGAATAAGAGGACTGGTTGCAGGTCCTTCTCAAAAGATGACCACGTGTCCTCTTGTAGAAAGGATAGCCCTCCTGAGCTAGGGAATCCATGTGAAAGGAGGAGGCTGGCTGCAAGGGTGAATAGTTCTGCTCTTAGAAATAGAGTTTGATTTGTCATCTCACAAACAAATGCACAGTGACATGGTTGTGAGTGCAAAACAAGAAAAGGTTTGTAGGTTTGATAACCCTGATCCCAGGGTCATCATTTATAGTCCTGTGAAACAGGAAAAAGGAAATTAAAAGTTACAGAAGCAAAACTAGACTGGGCTGCTTAGTAAGGTGAAAAGAGGCTCTCTGGGCTAGTATTCTTTGAACTTGTCCCAGGATGCAGAAAACAAGACAGAAACGTTACTGAGAAGGCAAAGTTAAAATACATGTTTGATTCACACATTGGAAAAAAAAAGAGGTATAAAGATTGTAAGGCTAAGAAAACTGCATTTGTTCAGCCTTGAGAAGGCTTAGGGGAGACCTTATTACGATGTTCAAGTATTTAAAGAGGACACAGAAGATGGAGACTCCCTATTGTGACCCATGTGACCAAGGGGTCACATGGATAAGACAATGACCAATGGGCACAAGTTGCTCCTGGAGAGATTCCAATTGAACATAAGAGGAAAATTTTTCACAGTGAGGACAGTTAGACAGTGAATGGTCTCCCAGGGGAAGTGGTGGGCTCCCCCACTTTGGAAAGTTTTAAAACTCAATTCAGGGGGGTGCTGAGATATCTCATATAAACAACAATATTAGAAGGGCTGGACGATCCTTGAGGTCCCTTCCAACCTGACATTCTATGATTCTATGAGTATGAGAAACAGGGCACATTTCTGGAAGGGAGGGAGCTCATGCAGGAAGGTCAGACTCAAATTAGTCTTAAATCCAGTTTGCTGGATTTTTATATAAAGACAGTTTTAAAAGATTTTTGAAACTAAAAATGAGGATGAATGTATATTGTAGAATACCTTCAAACAAGATGTGCTGAAGTTTGTTGTGCTCACGATGTACCCACCAAGTCAAGATATCATGTACTGTCAGGTGAACAATAGGATGGAAGTTGGAAATACTGAAGCAAGAAGCCACAAAAAATTGTCAGAATACACTGACGGTGAAAAAGAGAACATGTGAAGTCTAAGACATAAAATGATGAAAGGATAAAGCTCATTCTTAAATGAAGTTACTGACAAATTAATCAGATCAGAAGCTGGAAGGAAAGCTGACAATCAACGGGACATTAATACTAGAGTGCAGTGTAGAGGGAAGACAGAATAGGATGTTACTATTGAACAGATGCTCTTTATCAGTAATCACAGTGAACAGACATCCAATATATCCTTCCAGAAGCAAATAAATATATATATATAATAATAATAAAAGAAATCATTATGGTTACACTTCATTTCCAAAAGGGGTACTGTAGTCAAACAGAACAACTTACCCAGGAAAAGGAAAAAATACAAGTTCAAAGTTGAATCTTTGAAGATGTAGTAGAAATGTATAAAAGTCTCAAGACTGAGGACAAAAGGAAGAGTCATAAAGAAATGAAAAAAATCCTAAAAGAAACCAGTGTTTCAAGAAACATAAATAAGACAAGCATTAAAAGTTTTAGGGAAAAGTACAAAAAGCACAAAAACTAGTAATAAATCCTTTTTAAATCTCATCAGAAGCACAAAGCTCATCCCAGTTCCTTTAAGGTCAACAAAGGCTAAGCTATAAAAAGACGTACAGATACCCAATGTTTTACATCTGTGGTGACCCACAGTCTGGGGAGCTGCCCATGCTGCCACCCTTTTTATAAGAGGCTTAGGAGGCAGAAAAGTGAAACTAAGGGTCAATAAAAGAGATCTTGGAATAAATAGACAAAATCAGCAGTCAGTACTATACAGTATTTATTCAGGAACCCAAGGAAGAAAGAGCTGAAATACCAGTAATGATCTGTAAACTCTCATTTAGCACTGTGTCCACACCAGACGCTATAAGAATACTTAACCTGGTGAGAATTATTAGCAGAACTCGAAGAAAGATCTAGAAAACTGCAGACCTTTAAGCTGACATCTGTACCAAACAAACTAGAGCAAATTACTCTGGCAAAAAGAAGTATTAGGAGTCAGATGTCAGATGTTAAGGAAAAGTGTCAGCTTTTGAGAAGTACGATATGGCCTGCAGATCCACTGTATATTTTTTTTTAATGGAATGAATATTCTGTTGGATTCACCCAATCTACTTTTCTTGGGCTTCAATATGACATAGGTTCTATCAATCACTGTCCATTAAATAAATCAGGCTATTGTTAGACAAAAGAAGTCCCTTACAGAGTGCAGTAATTTGACGAAAGTATGGCAAGATAGAGTGTGGGGTAATGGTGAATTACTGCAGGGAACAGGATTACTAAGAGTAAGGAATAAGACCTAGCTGTTTAAGAGATACAGACCACAAATGCCCCAGGAAGTTACCAGGGAAGTGGCAAGTCTGTGATAATATTAAGTTATGCAGAATAGTAACCATCTGTTAAGAGCCTTACAACACAGAGTAACTGAAACAACAGAATGGTATATCCAGTTAAATGCAGAGAAATGAAATGCAATGTAAGGAGAGGGAAGGAAAGACAAACCCAACATGGGCTAACAGTTGATTATTATTACTCCAGAATGAGATCTTGAGATTTTTAAAGATTGGGTTTTCATATTTCTCCATACTCTGTAAAAATAAACATCCCAAAACGATTAGGGAGAACACAGAGAATGAAGCAGAAAATATTGTTATCACTTCACATAAATTCACACAAATGCTATTCAAGTTTTGCTCTTTCCACTTGCAGGGAGACATACTTCAACAGTAAAGAAACAGAGATGCAGCAAGAATTTGCCAAGGTACAGTATCAGCTAGAAAAGCACAAGTAACTGGAAAGGTAAATGCTAGAAATTTCTGTAATCTTGAAAGAGCTAGGGAAAAAAAAAATCCATTCAAGCTATGCATTCTAGCTTCTGAATCTCAAACATTTTATAACAGGATAATTTTCTAGGCTAGTATCATTATGTGACTGTCCTCTTCATCAGGCAGCTGTTACTGGTTACAGACAATACCTGAACCTGTAAAACCATGATTCCTTTTTCCATACACTTTTCCTTTTTTTTTTTTTTTTCCTGTTACTGGAAATTTATAACCAAATATGTCCACCCTGCAGAATCCAGGAATAGTGTCATTATGGATAAAAAGATGATTTAGCCTTTTAAATAAACAAAAGCTTCTGTCTCTCTGTTTGTTAAATATGTCTGAATACATCTCTTCAAGACACTCTGTAAACATATAAGCTGGAAAACTAGGGATCTTGCTGAAGCAGCTCTCATTTAGTAATGGGCAGTGTGTAGGGGCATTCCCAGTACACAGAATTTCAGCTTTAGTTATAACTAAGGGTCTCTTTTTGCTTCTTATGGCCCTCCTCTGTGCCTGAAGGTGGCAGCCTCAAGATGCTAATAATTTAGCAGTTCTAATCAAGCAGAACCTGTTACTCTTAAAAATAAATTTGATTTGCAATTTAAAAATGAATGGTTTAACTAACAGGTTCTCAAAGGATACAGGGATCAAGGGCAATGAGTTATAGTAATTAGTTTAAAATTATGGCTCAGTTATTTTGTTACACACAATATGCACAATATTGTGCACCTATATGCACACAACAGGTGTTCAATAATAGTTTTGAACAATAAATGCAAGTTATTATGGTAATATCCTGTTGCATGTTAGCAAGCAGAGGTCATCACCTGTTTATTTTAATGAATCTATTCAAGACCTATAAATAATGGATATATTGCTTCATCACTTCAAGAACATCAACTGCAGCATAACTGGCGTATTTCACATGGAAGGAAAATTGAGAAATCAGTCACCAGTCTCAGCATAGATACACATACATATATATGTATATACGCACACACTTTAGAGGTCTGAGAGCAAATGCGAGTGATGCAAGCAAACACACATACAGTTTGGCCTTATTATTTTCTTCTCCAAACTGGGTATATCAAGAGTTAGCAAAGAAGTGACAAATGAAATAAGCTTTAGAGTTTTTAATTTAAGTTTTCTAATGTTTTTTTTAATATGGAAAGTACAGCTTCCACTCAAAATACCTGTCCTAGAGTAGATCACAAATATTTATGGGCTTGCAAGAGGGTTTTGAAATTATACTAAATAGTAACATCTAATTTTATGTAAAAAGGGGAGAACAATAAAGTAATTTTACAAATATCCGTATGTAAGTCTAGAGGGCAACAGCAAAACATCAGCATATTAAAAAGTAATCATGGACTGATATGTATAACATTCAAATGGTTTTGCAATGGTCAATTGAGGATCTCCCTACTTCTTGTCAAACCTCAAGAAATTCTGTAAACTAAGAGTTGCTTGAAACTGGGAGATTTTAAGGTATCTTTTGCCATTTTGTACTTGCAAGCTTACAAACATTGTTAGAAAATGAATGCTGAGGTGAATGTACAGGTCTGAGTGTTAAGGGCTCTCAGGTAGGCTCTAACATGATCAGGAGAGATGTCCATGCACTACAAATCTGACCCAAATGTCAGTGGCAACTGTCAAAGTGGATTTACCCTGTACACAGTTGAACTCAAAGAACAGGATTTTTTGCAACTGATGAAGACAGACAAAGCGTTCTCTAAGTACACAAGGTCTGACTTGTGCATCATCTGTTTAGGAAGTGTACTTGGATAAAAGTAAAAAAAAAAGCTTAGTAGTTTAAAGAGAGCAGTTACGTTTTATGAGATCTGTCTATGCCTTTCTCTAGCACTGAATCCTCACAAGACACTCACTGTATGGTGCTGCAAAAGATGCATAACTTCTGTCATCCTTATCAATATTAATTAATGCAACAGTAAACACACCTCAAATTACTACCTGCTATTAAAATGATAGGATAATTCCCATTATTAACACTGCCTCTCCAATCCCTTTACTAGTGTAATTTCTTGTGGATGAAAATATTTTATAGTGAGTTTTCTATTTAAGCAAAATGTCTGGGAATATTTAGTCATAAAGGTTTAAAAATAGTCCCAAAGCAAAAAGAGGCACAAATATGTTTTGCCTATGATAAAAAAAAATGTTAATTGCCTGAGAATACCTAAGATTTTAATCAAGGACTTTGAACTCAGCAGGTAACTTCTGTGCTAAGGTTCTCTATGTGAACTAATCTCTACATCTGTTGTCTGGACTGATAAATCTGCACAGAATCTTTCTGTGTCAGTCTTTTATAATAATAACATCCATATATAGGAATATTTAGTTAAATATCTCAGAAGAACTGATTATTGCTGTGTTTTCAGACCTCTCATAAATCCTTCCATACACATGCTAGGGCAAAACCAAACAATCCTGAAGAGCGATGAGGAACACTCTAGCCAAGATGGCAACTCCTCCCAGGACAGCCTTTCCCAGTTGCTCCCACTGAAGGAAGAGCTAGGTACTGGCAATTCAAGATATTAGTAATTTGTGAATCTCAGTTTTACCACCACATTGATAAAATACCTCATTTCAGGACAAAATATTCATATCTCAGAATTCTTGGGCTTGTTTAATTTGCTTCCCCACCCTCACCCCAGTCAAGGGACATACACAGAGAAGTCAGTAGTAGAAAGAATAATATTGAAATCATAAAGTCAAGCATTCAGGAAGAGGTTCTGGTGGCCAGAACAAAATCACCTCCTGTAAATTGCTCAGCAGGATTATAACATATTCCTTAACTAAAAGATCACATAGATCATTTTTTGAACACTTCAGCTTTTCCAGGACACTGTATAGAGCTGCCATGGAATCAAAGCACAGTAATGAAGGAGGCTGCTCACTTGTTATACAAATGGAAGCTATAGAATAAATAAAATACAATGTTGCATTGGAAAAAAAAAAAATCCCAAACAGGATGGCTTTCTGGCACAGGTGGTTGAATTTTAAACTAGGGAATAGAATATATATCTTTATTTTTATCATTATCTGATTTAGTGACATGAGCAGAAATTTTCTCTCACAAATGGAATGGAAATGCATTGACATTTTCTATGAGCAAGGGCTCATGTAGTACTTAGGACCTAAGAAACTAAGTACTAAATGTTACCCACATTATGGAGGATCATGACATTATGCTCTCAATAATTCTGTTTCCTTTCTACAAACTGGGGTTAATTTCACCCTTCACCCACAGGGATGTTATGAAGATTAATTAGTGCTTATGAAAAACTCAGAAAACAGTGATGAGCACCACCAATTTGGAAATTAATAATTTCTTCATTAGAGAAGGAACTGAACAGACTACAGCAATACACAGGGCAATGTAATGAACAATGAGAACACAAAAAATTAAAAAGCTGCTTACAAGCTGAGCAGTATTTACTTAATAAGAAAGGGATCCTGTAATCCAGATGCAAAAGCTATGAACTAAGAGTGGAGGAATAAATCTGATTCTTCACCTCCCTAACTCCTGAGTTCTAAGCAAATGTAATAATGTTATCTTTTGTTTGTTGTTTGTTTTTTTTTTTTCTTGTTTGGTTGTTTGTTTGTTTGGGTTTGGTTTCTTGATTTTTATTTGTTGCTTTTTTTGTTTTTAATATATATACACACATGGTAATGATGATTATCTTATAAATCCATTTTACTTTTAACAGTTTGAAATTTCTGAAGCATTTTGTGAAGTGCTAACAGAAGATGCAATGTAACATATAATTACCATGCTAAAAAAGCTGTACTGACTCCAAAGGAAGAGAGAGAGTGGTGGCTAATTCACTGTCAGTGAGACCTTGATATTAAAGCCAATACCAACCTACTTCTATGCTGTTATGATTATCACTCACTGTCCACGAGTGATGATACAGCAGAACAGAGAATAAACCAACTTTATTTTTTGCATCAGCAGATGACATGAGAAAACATGAACTATATTTAAATTAAAATATAAAAAGAAACATTTAATTAGTGCTGCATTTTTAAGAAAATATTTTTAATTACTGAAGATAAAAGCTGCAATTTACAGTTGTAGGGAGCATATTTTTTTTCTTGAACTCTTGTTGTTACAGACTGCAATATGCTATCCTGTAATCTTTACCAATTGCAACCTAGTAGCATTTAGAAACACACAATGTTGCTAAAGATGTTTTTTAAATAATCTTCATTATATGCAAGTTTCAACTTGGCTCCAATTTTCAGGTTTCTAATAATAGAGTATTTGAGCCTTATAAATTTTAGAAATCTAATTAGACAATGTTAAGTTCTCTCTAGCTGAAGTCACAGATGTTTCATACTGGGAAAATCAGCAAGCCCCAGGGTTTGTTTGGTCTAGAATAGTGTCAAATTATCATGGATAATTTAATAGCTAATAACTCCAATTCTTTTCTGTAAATCAAGAAATGGTAAATAATGATTGCTCTAAAGTTATAAAATTTACCCTGCAGGCTAAAAAAAAAAAAAATAAAAAAAAAATCAGGAATCATTGGGGAGATTAATTTCTAGTACTTAATGTTTCTTTTTTGCTAATTTTCCCTGAGTTGTATACACCTCACAATATGAAAGATGTACAAAAATTCAATTAAATACTCAATTCACAAAGAAATATACAAAGCCGCTGTACATATCTTTCATGTGTTATGCACACTGATTAGACTTCAGTGCATTTTTTTTTCTCTTATAGGGTTCTAGCAACAAGTTTATAGTCACACCTGATGTTTCCTCCAGCAAAATAGCAGTTTCTATCTAGAAGTGAGATTTTCTGCTTTTAAAGTTTCTTTTTTAAAAGACTTTTTTCTTTCTTTACAAAATTATCACATAAAATACAATTCTTGTTGCTTTTAATAGAACTAGATATACAAAGTTAATATTTGAGTTTGCATTTCAGACTGCATTCTGCAAAAAGGAGTATCATTTTTTTCCTCAAGAACATTGTAGTAAGATATATCTATTTTTAATAAGGCTAAAAGCAGGTTGAGGCTTGTTTTTATAAAAACATAATAAATCATTATTGTGTGGACAGAACTGGGTGCATGGAGTGAAAAATATTCTTATTGTAAGGATTTCCCAGATTCTTATAGAAGAGCCACAACATAAATAAGATGGGTTTGCAGATAATAATTTTCTGTGTTCCATCAGACAGTTGGTAAATTTTCTTCTCTCCTTTTCAATGGAGAAGAGATGCCTTTATTTTAAGCAGAATGGAAACAGAGTGCTAGCAATATATAAAGAATGGGGAACACTGCCTAAATGTGAAAACACAGCAAAACTCATAAAACACAAATTCTAAAGGTATACTATAACATTTGGGAATACCAGTTTATCTTATCAAAAGTCAAGTGCAAAAGAGTGAGAAGACTCTTACAGAATTATGCTGCCACTGGAAAAAAAACATGTACTTGAGCATACAATGGCAATAAATGAAATGACCAAAAGACAAAACTAGAAAGGTAAACACGACTGATTACAAACTGGTCATGCAGAGAATTAAGATAGGAAGATTTGTTCTCCCTCTCTCAGAAAAAAAGTTGCTTAAATAGCTGAAAGGAAAAGAAAAAAGAATAAAAGAATTGACAGAATTTCAATAATATTTTTATATTAAATGTATGTGTACACTATGTAACCACGGAGGAAATTTTATTTGCATGAGCCAATCAGGTAATTTCCTGATTATATCTGTGCTTACTGATTTCATTTGAGAAACCAAAATGCAACACGATCCAGCCACTCTGTCAAAAATGGAAAGTTCTTCCACATATTTTTCTATTTTAGAAGTAAGATGATGTTTGGGACTTATCCATATAATTGATTTTGAGATAATTGAAAGCCAGAGAAGTTTTCTTCTTTTGATTCCAGTTCAATTTTTTTTTTTTCCCAGTGGTAGTAAGTTTGCTATGTTGAGCTCTGATGAAAAAAAAAAATCTGAATATTTATATATGTAAGCTGATAGAATTTATAGCCTGGGGAACAGGGTATGTCCAATTTCTGGATGTTACACTGATACAAATATTGTCCAGGAAGGCAAAGAGTCACAGTAATATTACTTTGAACATGCTTTAACAATGCCCACATACCAGTCAGGAAAAATTAAAAATGGGGTGACTTCTTTAGCTTTGTGCATGAATTCTCAAATGCTATATTAACCTATAAGATTTAGAACAAGTAGTTCTGGTGCTTCCACAGAAGTCTGGAAGTCAGTTGCCAGGTACATATACATTCCTTCTTCCTCTTGTCTAGATATCTCTTTGGAAAGAACAATGGAATTAGTAGCATGTAATAAAATTAAAATCAAATGCAACTACAGAACAGGCTACAGGAAAATTTTTAATACCCTGCGCCCACCTTCTTCTTATGCATTCTAAATGACAGCTGAGATTCAAAATCATCTGGCTTATGCTATGGATTCAGAACTTTTACAGTTTTTGTAATTAAATCTTTCTTGGGTAGATTCAAGTCATCTTACACTGGCATACATTAGCTTGCAGGCTTAGGTGCATAAATCAATTACTGGTTTAACTCAGCTGAGCTGTGGGAACTGTGTGCATGGCAGATGAGAAGCAAATCCAGTTAATTTAAATGGCAACTACAAGACAGCAAAACACCTTTTTTCCCCTTGTATTACTTCTGTTTAAGATTGCACACACAGGTAGTTGCTGTGTCCCAGTAGATATGCAAAGCAGCACAGTAACTGGTTTCCTTTCTCTTGGGAACAGTCTCGTACAATCACTTCTGTTCTGGTCTTCCCTCTCACACAGACCATGTCAGTTTACATCATTCACATGTTCCAGAAATAAATATCATAACAGGACAATATGTGTCTCCTTAATTCCACTTGACAGCAAAACAAACGTTTATGTGAGAAACGTATTACTGAAAAGGTGACAGAAAACAGAAGCTTTTAAACTTAGATATTCTTCTTAATACACAACTTGTAACAAGAAAAACTCTAAACTGAATATCAAAGAACAAAGCTAACTACATACTTAGCCTTTCCCATAAAAATAACTGTCACACTGTCCAGCTTCTGGAGTTTCAAAAGCCTCTGATCGTAGGAAAGTCTCTTTGGTCTCCTATTACAGCTCAGGAATGGCCTTCTAAAAAAAGTATGCAGTACCCTTTTTAGCTTTCCCAGCAACCAGAACTGTTTTGTTACCGACAATCCTTTCCTGGACCACAGTGTTTTGAGGTCCAGTAGGTGTTCTTGCCAAGGTGTAAGAACAGTACTCCAAGAGCTGCCTTAGATGCAGTTAGTCTATCTTGGTGCTAATGCTCCAGACTCAACCAACCTCTTCTCTGGCAGCTCTAGAGTGAGCTCCCCATGGGTTTGGAAGCCCACCTTTTATTGGTGCCCCACTTCTGCTCATGCGCAGGTGGGCCCAGCCCTAACTGGGCACAGGTGGGCTGAACAGGAGCTCAGGCCTTCCTCCTCGTGATTGGCAACACCTGAGTGTCTTTACCTGGTTGCCTCTGCACTGTCTCACCACCAGGCTGCTGCTCACCCTCCCTGCTTTAGCTTACAACTACTTAGCAGGAAGTAGTCCCAAAACAGTATCAGATTTTACTTACAAATATTAAAAAAGCTAATGTTGTTGATATATCAAATAGATACTTTTAGTGCTTGTGTTTATTTATTTATTTTCCCTCAGATTTGAAAGCATCAGCTGTGTCTGATGTGGTGTTTTATGGACCGTTCAAGTACTTACTCTGTTTTTATGCACAGGACATTACTGAAGTGTTGTCTTATGGTATTTTTTTTTCACATTGAGGTGATATAAAGAGTTCCTAATAGTTTATCTACCTGTGCATACTATATAGAGAAATAAAGATGTAAAATCAGAAAGAATGAGTCTTGCTCATCATTTAACTTGTGTGGCTCCATTGTTCACAGAGTCCTGGTTTCTAGAGTATGTGTTAGTCCACTCACTCTCTTCCACTGCCCACTGGGGTGGGTGGGATGCTCTATCTCTCTACAGAGGCACTGGAGAGACTGGATACACTGCAGGGCTAGGTGACTTAGAATTCGTTTTGGAGAAAGAACTTCAAAGAGCATGCTGGCAGTTTGGACACACAATTTGCTTTGCCCTGGGTCTGAGGATTACCTTCAAGCCAAAGGAAGTATAAGTCCTATGCTCTGGCTAAGGAGCTGTTATCAGATGACCTTTTTGATTTTCTCTCCTGAAAAACATTGTGGCAGTAATCCCTCATAAATTTTTTTTGCCTTTCTATAGATTATATGAAGATTCTTTGTCCTCAGAAAAGAATGAGATCAGCATCTACACAACTCAAAGCTATTAAGAGAATTACCGTGTCATAACTTGTAAAAAAAACCAGTCAATCAAATGCAAGAGTATTTTTTGTTCGGTAAATTGCAGAAAGAAATTGGTTGCTTGGGAATTATTCCTCTAGAAAAGCTAATTTCTTCGTATGCATAATTTTAAATACTTAAAAGTAATTAGGAAATACACTTCATAAGCAATTTTAAAATTTAAAAAAACCCCACACAATAATTATTTCTTTAAACATTTTTGCAAATATGCATTCTTAAGTTAACTGTTAAAGGAAGCTATTCTTCTAGCCTACAAATTCTGCAGGAAATAAATCTAGTTTGGCATCACTGGGTTATCAGGTGTTATAAAGTGAATGAAAAGTGAATTTTGAGTTACCAGTATCTACAGTTTATTGGTTTGGTTTTTAATGAACACACAGAAACCCTGATAGCTCTGCAAAGTGTTAATTGCCCTTTGCTCGTTGCACTTCTTGGTGAACTTTCTCTAAGAAAAGACCATTTCTCTAAGAAGAAAATCCCAGTCAAGCTAAGGTCTTACTTGGGGCCTGGGTGAGAAAAAGCTATAGTAGGTTGTTTAAGACAATTTGGTTTACGAACTGTTTTCTTTTACCTTAGTCTCATATTTTTCTCATAATTTCATTTGCTAGCAACAGCAAACAGAAATATCTGGCTGCTCATATCCAGAATCTTTCTCTGCATCATGCCAAATGTCATGATGTCATCATGCCAAATGTCATCATGTCAAATGTCATCAAAACAGCATGCACAAGCATGTAGATAAGTTGATCAAGTATGGGTTTGGTGATCAGGTAGTGAGGTGGATCAGGAACTGGTTGAAGGGAAGGAGTCAGAGAGTTGTAGTCAATGGGGCAGAATCGGGTTGGAGGTGTGTGACTAGTGGAGTCCCTCAGGGGTCAGTACTGGGACCGGTGTTGTTCAATATCTTCATCAACGACTTGGATGAGGGTATAGAATGTACCCTTAGCAAGTTTGCTGATGACACTAAGCTGGGAGGAGTGGCTGACACACCAGAAGGCTGTGCTGCTATTCAGAGAGATTTAGACAGGCTGGAGAGTTGGGCAGGGAGAAACTTGATGAAATTTAACAAGGCGAAGTGTAGAGTGTTGCATTTGGGGAAGAACAACACAATGTCCCAGTATAGGTTGGGGGCTGACCTGCTGGAGAGCAGTGTAGGTGAAAGAGACCTGGGGGTCCTGGTAGATAAGAGGATGACCATGAGCCAGCAATGTGCCCTTGTGGCCAAGAAGGCCAATGGCATCCTGGGGTGCATTAGAAAGGGTGTGGTTAGTAGGTCAAGAGAGGTTCTCCTCCCCCTCTATTCTGCATTGGTGAGGCCACACCTGGAGTATTGTGTCCAGTTCTGGGCCCCTCAGTTCCAGAAGGACAGGGAACTGCTTGAAAGAGTCCAGCGCAGAGCCACTAAGATGATTAAGGGAGTGGAACATCTCCATTATGCGGAAAGGCTGAGGGAGCTGGGTCTCTTTAGTTTGGAGAAAAGGAGACTGAGGGGTGACCTCATCAATGTTTTCAAATATGTAAGGGGTGAGTGTCAGGGAGATGGAGTTAGGCTTTTC